>CM024597.1:26826083-27426083 GCA_014182555.1 Eucalyptus erythrocorys | reverse complement strand
TAGAAAAAGCCCAGCACCGCACTGCACTGCACCGCTCGACGAGCAAAACGACCATTGCGAGACTGAAATTACAGCAATGCGGAGAAGTAAATACAATCATTGCAGGTCTAATCAGCAGCGCCATTTCCCATCTTAACGTTGCTAAATGGAAGCATTGATCAGCTCGCTCATGCGCGAGTTTCAATTCCAAACAACAAAGCGCAGCAGCGGTCCTAACAAAACGAACTTAGCTTCACCACATCAAGCAGAATCAGATTCAGGGCTACGAAGAATCGAAGATCCATCCACAAAGTCCAGCAACGATTGATCACGAGCACGAGCACGAAAAAGAAGCCTAAACCAGTCATATCGCGATCCGATGAACAGGCTAGCGAGCCGTGCGAAGGAGAGTGCGGATGCTACCGACTGCGGCGATCATTCGAGCGATCGACATGCGACGCGGCGGTCTCCGGATCTCGAAGGAAACGCCGTTTCCTCTCCTCCGATTCTCGATTCCTTCCTTCTCCAGACGCGCGCTCGAAGAATCGAAACGGTTCGAATCGGGAAGAAGCAAAGCGGCGATCGCGAAAGCACGAAGGAATTGAATTCGTCAAGCGAGAGAGAATGTTCGCATCGTTCACCTGGAGATCTCTTCGCGCCGAGATTCCAAAAAACCGTTCGAAAAAATTGACGAACGAGGGACGAAACGATTAGGTTTTTATAGGGTCGCAAGCGCGCGCGAAACGGCCTTCGCATTTTCCAATTTTTCTCCTTTTTTTTTTTTTTTCCAAAAAAAGGGGCCTAAGCTAAAATAATTAATTGTTAAATGAAGTTGGCACATTTGTGTTACAAAAAATTTGTTGTATTTTTTTTGTTACAAAAAAAAAATTATTACATTCAAAAAGTAGACTCTATTCCTTTAGAAAATTTTAAAAAATTATATCCGACAAAATTCGTTAACCAGTCGACGCATGCATTACTTTTTGGAGACATATGCTTTTGTCTTTACGTCCCGACTTTGCCGGAGAGGTCTCGACTCTCGCATTACTTTCTGACTACTCGACGCGTGCATTACTTTTTGGAGACACGTTTTTATTTTCATGCCCCGACTTTGCCGGAGGGGTCTCGACTCTTACATTAGCAAAGGCCAATCGGCGATCGCCAATATTTCCGTCATCTTTGATGTCATTGGGTGATTCAGCTAATGGTCGACTCTGCTTCATAAAAAAAGAATAGAAACATATATAAATCACGCGAAGCCTTTGATCGGACGGCGTGACGATTCTATAATCGATTCTGCATTGGATGCTGCACGTTCGGGCTATCCCTTCGAGGCCCCAGTAGTTAAATTTCGCTCAACCGTTTAGGAGTGGATCCCATTGCCCTCCTGCGTCGTCGTATCTTATGTGACTTCGACCTTTGAAGCTTGTGAAATTTCTGTGACGAACACTTTTAAAATGCCCTTGAAATAACCTTTTATTACGCCGTCGCCATCGCCCCATCATTCTGACCCAAAAAAAAAAAACTCGAACCGTCCTAGAGGCTTAGACTCGCCCACACACTTGATTTTCCCTCGAATCGCTTGAGAATGTGTAGACAGGCTGACTTGCAGAGTCGATCGATTTGATCATGACCTAGCGGCGTGCCGGGCACGGCCACGTAGGAAAGCTCGGGTCCTACTTACGCCCAACAATTCACGGATTAAAATTCAATAATTTCGACTCATGGATAAGTCTACCGAGGTAAGGATTTTCAGGTTTTGTATCCATCTCGATGCATCGGGGCTTTTCTATTAATCAAGTATAATTCTTGAAAGGGTTTTTTACATACCTATGAGTTTGTGCAAATAAAGGATTCCTCTTGTCCGCTAAAAAAAAAATATAACAAAATAATAGAGTAAGAAGATGCTTCATAGAGAGGAAATTTCATATTGCAATAGATGATCTTCATGCATACTCCGATTCTTGTCTTTATAAGCTATCTAGAATCCAATCACACTAGGTGACGTGCTTGGAAATATGCAATTGGAGAGTAGATAGGGGTTGGGAATGATTTGAAATCGCGGCTTCTTACTGTTTTAAAAGTTACTAAAATATCACAACATGAGGGTTGGCTTTGGTGGGAGAATCGTTGAGAACTGTTACTACAAAAAGGCGAATGGCAGGAGAGTATTTTAAGATCATTAATGAGGTTTTTCCATGGCATGCCACAAGACAAGAATATGCTTTTCGTTCATCGAATCACATCAATATATTTCGATAAGCTAGATTGTTCTGACTAGGGGTGATTGGTTTTAGGGTAGGTAATTCCCATCCCGGAATAAAAAACTATCCACTATTAGTTTTGAAAAATTTGAATCGATAGAAATGTCCCCACCTCAAAGAGGCATGAGACGATCGAGGGTGAGAGAGGGATTGATGAGGCCAAAGGCCACTGAAAGCGAGAGTGAGAGAGGAAGGCAAGATTGCGAGATGAATGGGGAGAGAGATGAAGAGAAACGAAGAGGAAACTAGAATTTTGATCTAAAAAGTTAAAACATCGTGTATATATATATATATATATATATATATATATATGTATCAATACAATCAAAATAAATGATTTCATATCTAGAATGAGAATGAGAATCGGATCGATATTTACCGTTCTAATAAATCAGATTGATCCTTTTACGTTGGTTTGATTCGGCTCAAGGTGATTTCCAATTCGTTGGTTCGCTTTGGTATCGTATAGGCATTATTGAGAACCTTAATTAACACAGTCCCTTTACGAAATTGCAAAGATAAACAGCATAGACACGAGATTGACTAAAGGGAGAAGAATGACTCAAAAAGTGACGTAAATGTGTCGATAGAGTCGACGTTTCAACATCGGCGCCGAGAAGGCCGCAATTCGGATCGGCCGAGGACGACCGAGGCAGAGAAGGCTACGTACGCAAGGCAAATTCGCCTGTCGACGTCTATCAGGTTGACTAAATTAGACATAGACAACGACTCCCCAGGATGGGCGGCGTCCCGTATCAAATCTCCGATTTCAACAGCAAATTAATTAAATAAAAGAGGATTTGACCCCAAAAAAATTAAAATATAGAGATTTTTTCCCGATTTTTTTTTTTGATATTTTGAATTAGGGAACAGTTGAAAGAGCCATTAAAATGATTCGGGCAATTAAATAATTCTAAACGATTCCCAGTCACACCTCGGTTTTTTATTTTTTTTTCCCTCTCATTTTCTCCACGCTCAGTTTTTGCTGTCGGGCAATAAATGAAAAGGCACTTTTTCAGATTGGTTTCTCGAAACGCTAGTAAAAATTCCTGCTGTGTTATTTTCGCGACCAATGCATGAATTTCTTATAATATCGTGTTTCCCTCTTTTGCTTTTCACCCTCCCTTGTATTATGCTTAAAATAAAGGAACGTGTCGAGCGGCCGAGGACACGTTGTCATGATTCTCTCTCTCTGTCTCTCTCTCTCTCTCCTTCTCTCTCTTATATATATTTCTTTTTTAAATCTCCATCTATCTCTATCTCCATCTCTTTCTCTCTCTTATATCTATTTCTTTCTTTTTTAAAAATGGACTCGCATGGACGACACGAAACGCGACACTGCACGCACCTGCTACAGGCGACCTTTTTACAGTTCCTTTTCTCCAGCTGCGCGACCTCTTTTTCCTCCCTCCCTCCTCCCGTCTCCTTCCCAGATTTGCTTCTTTACTCTTTCTCTCTCTCTCTCTCTCTCTCTCTCTCTCTCTACTTCTTTCTCTCTCTACTCCTCTTTAACGGGTTCACTGCTGTTGGGTTATAAGCCTTTTCACACACTCGCAGCTTCCTGCTAAAAAGCTCATTCTCTCAGACCGAAACAGTAGACAGAGGCGCCCCCTCGCCGCAGCTTCCACCGCCGCCGGCTCGAGCGGCGTCCACCGGCGTTGCTCCGCCCCCGATCTGCCCCCGAACGAGCTCAGGCCGCCGCCGCCGCCGCCGTCTTCCCATGAAGCGCCTCTTGCTGCTGCTTCTGCTTCTGCTTCTGGAAAGTGGGTAGGGTTTGGTTCTTTCCCTTTCCTTTTCGGTTCGTCCGTGTTCCTGCTTCATCTCGAGTGTTTCGAGCGACCCATCTCGCGGCTCGAGAAATGCGGCGGAGGGCACCCGGCAAGTTTCGTCCTTTCGGGTCGGTGGTCGTTTCTTGCTCGATCGTCCTGCTCTGGGCTGCTTTCGGGTCGGTGGGTGCCGGCGCGTCCGACGGGGACGGCGATAAGCATGCACTGCTGGAGCTCAAATCCGCCGTCATTGTGGACCCGTTAGGGTTCCTCTCGAATTGGAGCCCGGACGACGGAGACGCGTGCGCTTGGAATGGAGTTACGTGCGACACTCTCTCGCGGAGAGTCACTGCTCTTCGCATTTCTTCCAACTTCAGCTCTGCATGCTCCGAGTTCGACGCCGTGGACGCGCGAGGTAACTTCTCCTTGCTGTTTCCTTGCTCGGACTATGTGGGCGGCAAGCAAAGCTCGCCATTTTCGGCGAAATTGACGGGTAGTTTATCGCCTGCGATAGGGCGGCTTTCTCGGCTCAAGGTCTTGTCTCTTGGGTTTAATAATTTTTCCGGTGAGCTTCCTCAAGAAATCGGCCAACTTCGCTTTCTGGAGGTTCTTGATTTGAGTTTTAACGATTTCGGAGGACCCATACCCTTTGGTCTTCAGAATTGTACTGCGCTTCGAGTGGTTGATCTTTCTGGGAACCAGCTAAATGGCACGGTCCCTTCATTCTTAGCCATGCTTCGCAGTCTGGAAGTAGGTTCATTGTCATTCAATATGTTGACTGGGCCTATTCCCTCCGAACTGGGTGAGAAGTGTGGTGTGCTTGAGCATCTCAACCTCGCTGGCAATTTTCTTTCGAGTTCGATCCCTTCAAGTTTGGGAAATTGCAGTAGGTTACGGTCATTGATTTTGTCGTCAAATATGTTAGAAGATCGTATCCCTTCGGCTCTCGGCAATCTTGGAATTCTTGAAGTTCTTGATGTGTCTAGGAACTACTTGAGCGGCATTGTACCTCCTGAATTGGGTAATTGCAGTCAGCTCAAGGTTCTCGTGTTCAAGAATACCTATGGACCTTTGTTTACCAGAAAAGTTTTAGGCACAGAGGACCCTCAAGAGGAGAACAGCCATGACGACTTCAACTTTTTTGAGGGTCAATTGCCTGAGAGTATCGCCAAACTTCCCAACTTACGGGTACTTTGGGCGCCAAACTCAAACCTGGGGGGAAGTTTTCCTCATGAATGGGGATCTTGTTCCGACTTGGAGATTCTAAATGTAGCTCAAAATTTCTTTGTAGGACAAATACCTGCAACGCTCGGCAGCTGTCAGAGCTTGTACTTTCTTGATTTGAGCTCTAATAATTTCACTGGTTCACTTCCAAAGGAAATTCCTGTTCCTTGCATGATCGTCTTTAATGCCAGCCGAAACTTTTTGTCGGGACATATTCCAAGTTTTACTGGTGACTGTCCTCGAAAGTCGGTTAATTCAAGAGTGCCGCGTGTCAACATGGTTGATTTCTACACCTACTTTTTCTATCAATATTCCGGCACAGGCGTTTTTTCTTTTTCATTCAATGCCAATGATCTGGCTATATTGCATGATTTCAGCAGAAATTTGTTCTCTGGCCCCATCCCTTCCTCACTTATTGCTTCTGACCGTTTATCTGCACGCCCTTTCTATGGATTATGGTTGAATGAGAATAACCTTGAGGGCAATATTTCGTCATACTCGTTTCTCTTCTGTCGTAACTTGGCCGGTCTAGCTTTTGACATTGGTAACAACAAGATAACGGGAGAACTTCCTGTAGACATGGGGAACATGTGCAGTTGCATGAAACTTCTGAATATGGCGGGAAATGAACTCATGGGCCCATTTCCTCCTACTTTTGCCAATTTGGTTGCTCTGGTGAACCTTAATCTCAGCAGAAACAGGATTCAAGGATCCTTACCATCTTATATTGGCCAGATGATGAATATGAGGTGGCTATCTCTGTCGACCAATAACTTCACTGGTACCATTCCTCCGGAACTTGCTCAACTGGCTTCCTTGGAGGTCTTGGAACTTTCCTCGAACGCTCTGTCAGGGGAAATACCGGCTGCTTTTGCAAAACTTCAGCATCTGGATGTTTTAAACTTGGATCATAACAGACTATCTGGACAGATACCTGCTGCCTTCAGTGATATGACTTCTCTATCGGTGTTCAATGTGTCTTTCAACAATCTTTCTGGGCCCGTCCCTCTTAACCCAGAGTCTATAAAGTGTGAAAATGTACAAGGTAATAAATATCTCCAACCTTGTACCACTATCTCATCTGCCTCTGAGTGGGAGCAGCAGCACTCTGGTAATGGTTCCCAGCAAGCAGCTGTTTCTCCTCCTAGAAGCTCACTGGGAGGAGGCAACGGATTCAAACCTATAGAAATTGCTTCCATCACTTCGGCCTCAGTCATCGTTTGTGTCCTGATATCGCTGGTTGTCCTGCTTTTGTGTATGAAGAGATTCGGATGCAAGTCAGTGTTGTGTCAAGGATCGGAAAGAAAAGAAGTCGTAACTTTCAATAACATTGGTGTTGAGCTGACATATGAAAATGTTGTTAGGGCTACCGGTGGTTTCAATATCCAAAATTGCATTGGCAGTGGAGGATTTGGAGCCACATACAAGGCGGAGATTGTACCTGGAGTGGTAGTGGCCGTGAAGCGGCTTTCGGTTGGAAGATTTCAAGGCGTGCAACAATTTTCTGCTGAGATCAGAACTTTAGGAAGAGTTCAGCATCCTAACCTCGTGACACTGATTGGATACCATGTGAGCGAGTCTGAAATGTTCCTCATCTATAATTACTTGCCTGGTGGGAACCTTGAGAAGTTTATCCAGGACAGGCCGAGGAGGACTGTGCAGTGGAGCGTTCTTCACAAGATCGCTTTGGATATTGCACGTGCTCTTGCCTACTTGCACAACGAATGTGTTCCAAGAGTGCTGCATCGAGACATCAAACCGAGCAACATTTTACTAGACAATAACTTCAAAGCATATCTTTCTGATTTTGGGTTGGCTAGGCTCTTGGGTACTTCTGAGACTCATGCCACCACTGATGTAGCTGGGACTTTCGGATATGTTGCTCCTGAATATGCAATGACTTGCCGTGTCTCTGATAAGGCAGATGTGTACAGTTATGGCGTTGTCCTTTTAGAGTTGATATCTGATAAGAAGGCGCTGGATCCCTCCTTCTCCTCGTTTGGAAATGGCTTCAATATTGTGCAGTGGGCTAGTATGCTTCTCCGACAGGGACAAGCTGACCAATTTTTCACAGCTGGCCTGTGGGATTCTGGGCCACATGATGATCTCGTTGAGATGCTTCACTTGGCTGTCTTGTGCACAGGTGAACATCTTTCTGCAAGGCCTTCGATGAAGCAAGTTGCTCAAAGCCTGAAGCGCATCCAGCCTTCAACTAGCTAGTGGAGGTTTGGTCAACATAGCTCTTCTGTAAGTTGGAAAAATGTTGAGATAGGGACCTGTAATTGACCATTGGTTTATCATTTATTCAGTCACATATCTTGTAAAGAGGAAACAGCTGATCTTTTCTCTTTTTCCTTTTGGGGTAGTATCTGGTTGTCAAATTCCCAAATTGAATATAGCCATTATGACAGCTCCATCTTTTTGCCATTTCCCAGTGACCTGGCCGACCTGTTCTCTGTTCATTTCATTTTGTAAATTTTCATAACCAATAGAGGCTTATTGTCAAAGTAAGATGACTAATAATCTTGGACATGGTCAATTATAACTAGAGCTCCCTAGTGATTAAAATGTGGTAGGCTGATGATGAGATGGCGACAAGTGCGGTGGAGTTGGAGTTGTACATTTACTGAGAGATACTGTTTTGATTCACATTGTTTGTCACATATTTGTGGTCACTCCTATGCCAAAAACCAGTCTGTGGCATGTGCACCGCAGAGGTCAAAATGCTTCGATTTTTGTTGATCATGCTGTTCAGGCCATCTGTTACAATTTTTTTTTTTTTTTTTCATTTCATCTGGATGTACATGAACCTCTAATAGACTAGTGAATGGTTGTCAAATGCTCTGCCCGGTGAACTCAGACTTCAGCATTTTATAGATGGTTTCTCTCCCTCAGTGAACTTACTTCACGAGCCAATAGTTTGGCACGTATTATGTTCAGTCATGTATGTTTGAATTGAGACTAAGAAATGGAAAATGGCGCTGGCTGCTGGCTTTTTCATTTCTTGTTGATATTCTCATGTGTGTTTTACCTAACCAGATTTATTTTTGCACAATTCTTCTGCTTCATCATTGCACACATGCTTATGATCAATACATTGTGTATCAGTTGAATAGAACATGATGTCATGTATTATTCTACAAAACTAGAGACTGATAATTTTACATGCTCTAGTAGGACGACACCGCCTCTCGTACCTATAGTGTGAAAGGCAGTTCTGAAAAGAATAGTTCATCCGCCATTGGCTTCCTAAAGAACATGAAATTCTCAACTAGGATAAGCATGTTGAAAGTACAGGAGAAGCCATCTACTTTTGTGATTTCTTTTCAAAGGTCTTGGAAGTGTCCTGAAACATACATTGTGGATGGTAAATCATCAAAGATGGGGTAGTGAGCAATAATAGCGACTGACTAAGCCTTGCACCACGATTTTTAGCTATCTTACTTCCACATTTTTTAGCCTGAAGTGACTCTTCGAGGACTGGGCGGGGGCTCTCGGATTGTATATAGTAGGATCCTTGCAGGGATTGTGCAATGACATCTTTAGGAGGTCGAGCATCCTTCGTGTCCTCTACCATTCTTTCTTTCCTTCTTTTTTTTTTTTCATTTACTTGGGTGCATACAGAAATTTTTAGAGGAAGTGCCGTACATCCAATCTAAATATTCAGATATCAATAAAACCAATGCTCAGTTTAGAAAATAGTTTTAATAGTCGTCCATTTAAAGAAATGCCTAGTCCCGAATATCCTGTATATGAACTCACTGGGTGTTTGTTATAGATGTGACTGTGTTGAAGGGCCGTACTTCGGTCATAACTTTTCATAGAGTTGTTATACTCTCTTTCCATGCATCAGTTCCTGTTTCAGGAATATATGATAGCATAGGCAGATACTCCTGGGTATCAGATGATCCGTCAGTGATCAAATTTTGGTAAGCTCCACCTTCTACTTCCATGTTTGGAAACTCTTAATAATGCTAGCTGCTTCATGCTTATTGAAAGGAAATGAATCTGAGTAAATTTTTCCTTTTATACAAAGCAGTTTCTCCTTTCATGGAAATGCCCTTTGATTTACAACATCTGGTAGAGCTTTTATGGTCCATTCCACTGCTACAAGGTAATGGGATTTCTTGGTATAGAATACCCATTCCTTGCCATATGTGCATGCTATTTTTCCATGTCCTCATTTTTTTTCCCTTCCTCGTGAGTTATTATGAGGATATATTGGATATTTTGTTACCATGTGTTTTTCCACTTTCACCTATTTCTTTGTCAATAGCAGTTGATTAATTGGAATGCCCATTCTACTGATTGTCATTCCATTATCACCACAAAATGAAAAGCGGTAAACGTATCAGTCTTCTTCAGTTTATGCCTTTTTCAAATTGAAGGAAGATGCTACCTCTGCATTCTGCTACTTGAAGTGATATGGTAAGCGTATCCAGAGAGAGTTAAGTGATGCATCGAATGCCTCTCTGTCTCTGTCTTGTATATTTGCTAGATGTACAGCTTCCGTCATCCGCTAGGAGGTTGGGATGTTGTTTCTTCTGGGAAACAGTGTCGGTAAGAAGGTGATTTTCTGGTGCTTGCTGATGGGAGTGGTCAGTAGAGGTTACATGTGCACAAGGCTGTTGATTGACTGTTTCTTGCATAGTTGACTTTGACGTCCTTGATGCAACTAATTTAAGGTACGTTTCACACTAACCTGAACAATTCTTGGATTGCCGCTGGCTCTATAGATGCATGAACATTACAATGATTTAATGGCATCTTACTGCACTGGCCAGATGACATGCTTATGCTGGTTATGGTTATTACCTTTAAGGACAATCGGCGTCATCTCACCTTCTAGATTGGTATCTTATAGTTGTACGAATGGTTCATGGGGGAAAGAGACAGACCTCGGTTGCAGCAATATAGACAAGATCTTTGGCTGGCTGAAGAAAGTCTATGAAATCAACAGCAATATCTGGATATCCCATTTGGGCAGATTGAGTTCCAATTTGTTTCATCTATAAACATGATTTAAGGACCAACCATCCTAGTTGCAAACGACTACAAGGAACTGGATCCAAGAAACTGGAAGGATGTTATTTGTGAAAATCTTCTTTTCATGTTGGTATTGTCAATCCGCTTGGTTGTGAGCATATTTGGCTAATAAAGCTGCGCCACTGAAGGAATAGTGGGTGAAATGTCGGTACTGTGGAATGAATGAATTAACTTCATTTATGAGTGAAAAGACATCGAATTTGACACTTGGGTTTATGCACTTGTAAGCCTACTCACGTTTGCAGGATGACAGATTATCATTTTCCAGAGTCCTGTTTACCTCATCACGTTACGGGAAATTCAGACCCTGAGATTTCCTGAGCACCCTGGACCCTTCCAGATTACTGCTTCAAGTTTTTTGAGCAATTTTGGCTCCCAGCAAAGGGTGAGGTTTTACCAGAAAATGGGAGACTAAACGTGACATGCCTTGCAAACGATAGCTGAAACCTACATGCGCCTCAAGTTGGCATGGACATCAAGGGTCCCTATTTATGTATCATAAATGGAGTTTTCCAATGTCTCGGTACATGGCAGAGTGAACCATTATCAACAAACTGAGCCATCAGTCTGGCCCTGTTGCTTTCGCAAACGGCTCAGGGTTCAATTCTGCAGCAACTATAATTGCAGTTGGTAGTGAAAGATGAGAATTCAATTAGTTCTTGCGGAAACAAGAGTCTATTGATACAAGGAAAAAAAAAAAGCATAAAAGCATTGCCGCCGTAACAGCATCGGGGTAAGTATTTGCTTAAATGGAGTCCAAACCATCGTCTTCCATGGTGACTGATGTACATACATGTAATACGACGCTCATAACCTTCACAGCGACGCATCCCCAGAGTCATCCACGCTAACAACCTTTCTGACAAGGTTCTTGGTTGAAGGCAAACCAGCAACCACATCCTCTTCAATACCACACTCATTCGTGCCCCTTCTGATCTTGAAATAACCATCCTGCAAGTCACAGACGAGAAAAACTCTTTTAACCCAAGAAGAGAGAATATTAAAAGACACGATTGCCAACTTTTCTTAATGCAATGTCAAAAGCTTAAGCAGAGACATACATCGCCCCAACTGCGGTTCCACTGATTCGCAATAAGCTGCAACGAGGAAAAGAGAGTGAATATCAGCCATATTAACTGATTTATTCACTGTTATTAAAGAAAGAAGATGCCTAGAGGATAATATACCCAATAATCCTCGCCATCGTCAGTAGTTCCCCAGCCAATCAACTTAACAGCGTGACCCCCAACGCATCACCGGTAACGTGCTTGTAAACTCCTGACTTGTAATGAGCGAAATCCTGCAATTAAATGGACATTATAGACACATAAAAGAATGGTATTGATGAGCTTTACAGTCCCAAAATCTTGGTCATTCTGACATGATAGCAGAAGAAAAAGGCATGGTGCGTTGATATGCTCAGCCTCGGTAAGATACGCAAGAGTATGCAATCAACCACAGCCTTTTGCCTCTATCAACCATGCCAGAGCATACTCAGTCCAAAACCAAGTCTTCTGGCATTACCTCATAAACAGTGAAAGACACCTCCACAGGTCCATTCTTGTAAATTTCGGCCATAATGTTGGATGGATCGGAATCGACTCTGTATGCACTAACGCCGTAGTGTTTTGAGGACCTCCACATCTGGTTCCCATTCACACACTTCCTCACACACTTCGGAGTGGGATATTCAGGCTCACAACCTGGGTGGGAACAGCCGATATCATCGAAGTATGGATCGCACTGTTAAATAGGATAGAAATGCATTAGCTATAAATCAGGATATATAAGAAAATGCAAAAAGTTTGGAAAGAATGATCTTTTGAACTCCTTTGGGTTTAGACAAGTGCTCTTCAAAATGGCAAAACCAAGGGTTCGCACCTCTTCAGTGACAACACCGTGGTGCATAAAGTAGCGCCATGCAAACATGGGATAACCTCCATTGCAGCCGGCTCCGCACATAAAGCCACAGCAGGATAAGAGATCATTGACAGAGAGAGAAATGTTCTGAAACAAGACATGTAGGAAATGAATGTGATTTTATACAGGATGATAGCATTTAAGAATAATCCCATTGGAGATTAGCTACCATTCCAAAATGGATACAGAAACGATCTGACAGTGACTCAACAGCACCAAATGCCCAGCATGAACCACAATGACCCTGATTCAATAAAAGGTGATATCGTTAGCATTTTTAGGGCAGCATACAAGTTATAATAAAGGTGCAGAAGCTTGATTGCTTGATTACCTGATCTGCCATTTGGTAGGTAATCCAGCATCACACAACAAAGAGAAAGCGTCAGCATAATATCTAGAATAAATCAAATGAAAGACCAAGCAAACAAACTGACCTAAAATTCTTCCAATCGTGCTGCACTGGGACCAAGCAGTTCTAGCATCAAACTTTTCTGGCAACTTCAAGGATTTTGGATGAGTTTTGACAGGAACCTGTTTCAGCTCTCCGTGAGGGGTTGGCTTAACTCCAAGGAGATGCTTAAATTGGCCAACCTGGGAAAAACCAAAAACATTAATCAGGCTATTGACCGGAAGGTGTGGTACAATAACTAAAACGCAGAATGCTTCCTGCAAATAGAGTAGACTTATCATCATGATGCCTTGGAGACTTACAGTGAAGTTTGAGAATCTAGGATTCATGGCAGCTTGCCATCCAACATTGGGATTCTCATTTATCTCTTTGATTATAGAGTCCTGCACGATGATATTGAAGCTCAGGACATACTGTTCAAACTAAAAATAAAGGAGGACGGATTAGAGCTTCGATCTGTGTCCTCCAAGAACTGTATTACCTGAAGGATATGAGAGTTGAGCTTGAGCTGGGAAAGTGATTTCTCTGCATTGACCTGCCAAGATACGTTCAAAGGAAGTCACATCCTTTACCAAGGCAACATAATACAGAACCAGAACATGATAACCTTCAGCTTTTATTGAGAAGGCAATCATGATCATCAAGTCTCTTGCCCTTGTTCGGACTTCTCATTATTAGACCAGACCCATCTTTTAAAAAGCAAAATATAACTTTCTTTGGATAAAAGAGAACAGATGACATCAACCAATTGTCAGCAAGTTTGCAACTTCCATAATCTAAAGTGCATGATGCATAACGTACATACTAAGAGAGAAACACAGAAGCCAATAGGAGAACGATGAACAGACTCAAACCGAATTCTCAAGGATCGTAAACAAGCCGGAGTTCAAGCAATGAAACTAGAGCTAGACCAATAACGATGGCAGGTAACAACATAAGCTAGAAGACCATGATCGGCGCGAAATCAATCGAAATTCAGACTCGCAAAAACCAAATCTTTACTCGAAAATCTACAGCTTCGCGGGCGCCGTAAAAAAACCTACATGCTATCTCTCAACTTTCGTACCGATTCTTAGATTTCTTTATTCTCTTCAAGAAAAATCGGTCACCAAAAGCTAAGCTAGAGAAACAAGCTCAAATTAGATCATCCATCAGCAACCCATAGATGACACGACAAAAAAAGGAGGAGGAGAAGGGAGAAAGGCCTCGTCTTCTGATTTACCTGAGCGAGCAAGATGGAAAGGGTTGCAAGGCAAAACAAGAACTTGACCAAACCCGGCTGGCTGGCGGCCATCTCTCCCTCTCTCTCTCTCTCTCTATCTCTCTCCTCCCTCTTTGATCAAGAAGAAGAAGATGGCCGTGGAGGGGAACTGCCGAGGGCGAGTGAAATTTATGCACTTTGCCCCTTGAGCAGAGAGAGGATCAAGACAGATTCAGAAGATAAGATGACGACAGGCAGCAAGAGGAGGAAGATTCCCAAGAAGAGGAGAGAGAAAGAGAGAGAGAGAAAGGAGAGAGAGAGAGGGAGACTTTTCTTGGTCTTTATGCGTGGATTCGACAAGAACTGGTATCGAAGCAACCCGATTGGGTGGTTCGTCACGGCAGCTCGATATTTTTAGTGGCCATCTTCCTTATTACAAGTGCCAATCATTTTCCCAAGATATATTTCCTTAAATTTCTCCTTATCCTCCTTTTTCCCTTTTATGGGCGGAACATGGCGCAAAATGTTTTTTATTTTAAAAAATAATTGCACAAATGATGTCCAAACTCTAATATAATGTGTAATATTATTCTTAATTTTTTTTAGAAGTCACATCAAACATTTAACTAAAATTCATAAATTATAATGAATGAATTAAAAATTTAAAGATCATATCGCACGTTGCACTAAAATTGAGAATTGTATTGCATGTTAGATTAACGTTGATAGATCATTTATATTATTTCCTCTTGTTTTATCTTCTTAGTACAAAATTTCTCTCATTTTTGAACTACTTGAGAGAAGATACAAATGAACAGTATATTGGATGATTATAAAACTGTTTGCTTATACTGCAATTTCTTTTGGGAAACACAAATTCTGCCCTGATGACGATATTGACTTTGTAGATCTTTCAAGACCCAAATCTACTTTGAGCAAACGTAACGAGCAAAGTTTACGCCATCGGTTTCTGTTTCCTCAATATTTTTTTTATCTTTTTATTTTTTTTGCGGGCAAATAATTCCTTTCAAGTAAATTCCAGCTTGAATTCTTGATGTGACTCTGGAATCTTAGCCTGGGCAGAAGAGCCTCGAATAACGCCATACCCCAACTCCAATTGTGGGAACGTTTTAGACAGCAACATGCACCATCATCTTACCGTCCAACGATAAGCCAGTCACCTCATTGATGAATGTACCGACAGTGGAGTAAATCCCATGCTCTCATGGCCCAAAAGAAAAAAAGAAGAAACTCAGATGCTTCAATTTTTTTTTTTCTCTGTTGACAAAGGGCCGAAGTTTTGCAATTTTAATGCTCTTGTCTGAGGTTAGGTTAGGTTCTGCAAATATGCATGGAAAATTGCAAAAGAAAGTACTAAAATATGTGCTTCTTTTCCGGCCTTGTATTCATTACCACGAGAAGTCATGCCAAGCATTTTAGCGACACTCGAAACACATCCGCCTGCGTTTGCATGGCATGCCAAGTGTGCGCTCAGTTCCCGATTCATTGAAATGTTAGATTTTTCAATTACGTGTAGATCATCGCATCACGGATTAAGATATCTTGTCAATAAAGAAAGACTGACACTCAAAACATGCATGCTGGATCGTGCAACCAAATTCGTTTACATGCTGGGATTATGTCTTGATTGTTTCAAATATTGCCCATCTCGCACTTAACTAAAAAGGAAGGAAAGAAAGAAGAAAAATGTCGACTCGTGCTTATGCAGAAGAAGAAATACGAGGCAACATGTCTAGGAGCACGATAGTTGCTTTCATGGATGCAATGATGCGTCAAGAGGAAAACAAGCACCACAAGATGCCCTTGGCAATCGCCTTGAAGAGAGAACAGTTTATCGTCAAAGGAAAAGTACAAATACAGAAGTTCACAGAAGGGCCATGTCCTTCATATGGTTTATTTCCGGCTGTCGAGACGCGGAAAGAAATGGTAAATTTTCCTAGTATGAATTGTGAGGCATTCTCTTCTTACTAGAAATTATTCATCTAAGACATAACATGAGAATGAAGGAAGAGATGTGAAGGCGACAGATCCTACTAGTTTCTCTAATCTTGGAAAGGAAAAAGAGTCGTGCCTTGGCATGACATGAATGAAACAACTACCTTCAGGATAAAACTGTTTCCGTCCACTCCGTGTTGGAAATGCTCTTTGAGATCCCGTGACTTCAGTAGGATGCCCATCCGGACTGCAACATTCCAGTCTCCAAAGCCCCGGTCCCAGACAGAGATGAGGTTGAATCGAACCAGCCGAGCTTCGTGAGAAGCTTGTCAATCAGTTCGCCGTCTAAGAAAGAGATTCCTGATGCCATGAACCCCATAATGACATAGTGTAGCACTGTCGTGAAGTAATCTTTAGGTGGCTTCCTGGCGGCATAGGCTTTCCCTATGGCAAGTAGGAAAATGCATAACAGAGAAGCGCCTGCAACGGCAGCCAGCTTGTAATCCCTATTGTCACTCTCCCTAAATGAGAAAGCATAAGTGATTGGAGCCACGCAGCCAAAGATTATAAAGGATAAAATGGCTACTACTGCGTGCCGGGGAAAGTGCTCTGTCTTTCCTAGCGCCTCTTGGTACCGCTCTACCTGCTCGGTACCTTGGCTGGACTTCAACTCTCTAAGCTGCAAAAACTTACGTTTATTACAACAATAGCTGGACACAAGTTAGCTGGAGTTAACAAGTAATGACAAGTTCTCAAATCCTCAAATGGATTGGCTTTATTACAAGAAGATACGGTCCTGTGTTAAGTAACACATCCTCAAGTCCTGTTTGGACGAAGTTTCTATCAGCAAAGCAATTTAGTAGACTTCAAATGAAATCAGCGATGTGATAAATATTATGTGGGAAGACATAACGGTCACTATGAGATGCCTGACATGGATAAAAGAGAACTACTCACGTTATTGGCAATGACGATAAGTCCTCCAAATAGATTAGCTAATCCCAAACCTAAGGTGTTCACTGCATTCGTATATGAAAAAGTTTAGAGAACGACAAGAAACCCTGAGAACCGAAATCCAGTATACTTATTCATAGCGGAACAATTTAAAGAAAAGTAAACACAGAAACTCAGTAAGGCAACATCGTTGACATCTAACAGTACAGTTGGGCACCAAAGAATAAAAAACATAGGTGGAAGAAATGTGAACCAAAAAAAAAAACACTAACACAAGGACGGAGTAAACTTGTAGGGCACTAAGCAAGCAAATCAGAAAATTTTGATCAGTAAAATCAAACATCACATGTATGCAGCTTTCTACGATAAATATGTAAGAAAACTTTATAAAATAAAATAAGCCAAATTTTGAAATGAACCCAAATGTATGAGATTTGTGTGAAGTTGGGATAAAAACGAAGGATGAGCAGTTTTGAGCACATTACTCAATGGACAAAATTTGGGTACATACATGTGGCAGCACCAGCTCCCGCTGCAGATGACACAACAGCTAGGCTTGTTATTGATTCTATCAAGCCACCGTAGACAATGCTCTTTAAAATATCCCATTCACAAGGTTGATCAGGTTGAACAACTGGCTGAGTTGGTGGTGGAATTGGCACAAGGACGTCAGGTGATGTTCCGGCAACCGCGTCACCTTTTGCATTTGTGATCATACAGAGTCATAACTAGATATTTGAGCTATAAATAGGTGCAGAATCATTGCTGTAAGAAGTCTATTCAGAGGAGAATTAGTGAGCAGAAACCCAGAAAAGTCGGTGAGTGGTGACTTGCAGCTTAAATGAAAATCTCTTAAGAAATCAGTTTTCACAATCAGCTCTGGCAAGGGTAAGGAGCAGTAAGTATGAATATTCTGCCAATGAGATGTACTACTGTCGCATGTAACCTTCTCCGTTAGTGAAGGAACCATAAAAGTTTACGGGAGTTACCCTTCCAGGAACAGGAGCTCCTGAACAAGAACTTAAACAGATTTCAGCTACAGAGAAAATAAAGGGATTACGAATGGCATTCAGTAGAACTGGCAAAAGTATCCCAATATTCAAGCAGCACTCTTGGAAAATGGATGATCACACAACAAGCGCATGGGTTATCAACAGAGAGATGCATACAGACACACGACATATGTAATAGTACAGTGATTATGCCAGCAGTGGTAAGTCGGAGTGAAGACACGCCAAGTTTGTCAGTATGTCAACAGGAGTGCCTGCATTGTGTGGACACGTGCGCATTTTCCAATTACATGCTACAGAGACCAAGAAAGCACGAATTTCACTTACCATTTTTGACAGCATCTCTTAATTCCTTTCTGACATTAATCACTTGTTGGTAATTGAATCTAGTTTAGTTTGATTTAAGAAGTGAATTTCATTATGTCTTTTGTACATAGTGTTATTGAAATGCTGGAGCTTGTTATTTGCTTTGCAGCATTTTATCAAGAAAATCAGGCACTGCACGTATTGATATATCAAAGCATAATTTAGACCTTAATGCACTTGGATCCAGGGCTATAACACCTTGAATATGGTGATTGTAACTGGAATTCTTGCGCTGTGGTTAACACTGTAGAGATAGTTCTGATTTTATCAAAGACTAGTATGTTTGACTCATTAAATTCTGTCCAGGTTGATTGTTCTGATATTTTTCTTCTCTGCTTTTTTTTTTTTTTTTTTTACCTTTTCTGCTAGAAGATGATGACTATTCAGAGTTGGGGATTAATATCTGAGGACTTGTTGACAAGCCCCAATCGCTTCAGTTTAGAGGAAAGGGGAGAATATTGAGCTGTGAGTCCATTGAACATTTCTAACGGTCATTCACTTTCTTTATTCCATGGATAAGAGGAAAAGATTTCCAGGACAACCGAGATAGCCTTTATCTGGTTCATCATGCACCAAATCCATACATCCAGTGATGGCAAGAGAAGTGATAGAAAAGATCATATAAATCCTTTTTCTTTCTGGATATGTACTTATTATATATGTCTGAAAAGGCAAATAATTAGCTTCGTTTTGTTCTCAAAGCACATTTGGCACCAATGAAATTACAAACTTCTTAGAAAAATGACCCAAAGGAACATCCACTTACCGGGATCTCGTTCGTATTGATGATGCTTGATGCCCCGTACCAGATGGTACTTCAGTGGTTATGGGAATGCCCTCAGTTGGTGAGACAAGAGCACCTGGATTAGCCAACTGCCCAGTTCCTCTAGTTGAATCTGTACGCTCTATGCCAAAATCTGATTGTAACACAGTCCGTCATTAGAAGCTTGCTGTTGATTTAACATGCTTACAGAAAAATGAAGTAATAAGACAAAGCATGGTGTACCGAACATATGAATATGTTTAGAAGATTTAGTGGGCATTCTCAATATCTTCTCGCTAAAATTGATGTGAACAATTACAATCACATTATGCCTTAAAAACTTAGCGAACAATAGACACCACAGCGATAAGTTTCGGTGAGTGTAAGAGCACGCAGTCTCTCTCTTTCATAGATTAAAATAATTCTTTGCAGCATTTTATCAAGAAAATCATGCACCTTTGCACCTATTGATATATCAAAGCATAATTTAGACCTTAATGCACTTGGATCCGGGCTATAACACCTTGAATATGGTGATTGTAACTGGAATTCTTGAGCCGTGGTTAACACCGTAGAGATAGTTCGATTTTATCAAAGACTAGTATGTTTGACTCATTAAATTCTGTCCGGGTTGATTGTTCGATATTTTTCTTTCTCTTTTTTTTTTTTTTTTTTTTTACCTTTTCGCTTGAAGATGATGACTATTCGAGTTGGGGATTAATATCTGAGGACTTGCTGACAAGCCCCAATCGCTTCAGTTTAGAGGGAAGGGGAGAATATTGAGCTGTGAGTCCATTGAACATTTCTAACGGTCATTCACTTTCTTTATTCCATGGATAAGAGGAAAAGATTTCAGGACAACCGAGATAGCCTTTATCCGGTTCATCATGCACCAAATCCATACATCCAAGTGATGGCAAGAGAAGTGACGAGAAAATATAATATAAATCCTTTTTTTTTCGGATATGTACTTATTATATATGTCTGAAAAGGCAAATAATTAGCTTCGTTTTGTTCTCAAAGCACATTTGGCACCAATGAAATTACAAACTTCTTAGAAAATGACCCAAAGGAACATCCACTTACCAGATCTCGTTCGTATTGATGATGCTTGACAGCCCCGTACCAGATGGTACTTCGGTGGTTATGGGAATGCCCTCGTTGGTGAGACAAGAGCACCCGGATTAGCCAACCGCCCGGTTCCTCTAGTTGAATCTCGTACGCTCTATGCCAAAATCCGATTGTAACACGTCCGTCATTAGAAGCTTGCTTTGTTGATTTAACATGCTTACGAAAAATGAAGTAATAAGACAGCATGGTGTACCGAACATATGAATATGTTTAGAAGATTTAGTGGGCATTCTCAATATCTTTCGCTAAAATTGATGTGAACAATTACAATCACATTATGCCTTAAAAACTTAGCGAACAATAGACACCACGGCGATAAGTTTCGGTGAGTGTAAGAGCACGCCGTGATCTCTCTCTTTCATAGATTAAAATAATTCTTTGCAGCATTTTATCAAGAAAATCATGCACCGCACCTATTGATATATCAAAGCATAATTTAGACCTTAATGCACTTGGATCCGTGGCTATAACACCTTGAATATGGTGATTGTAACTGGAATTCTTGAGTGTGGTTAACACCGTAGAGATAGTTCTCGATTTTATCAAAGACTAGTATGTTTGACTCATTAAATTCTGTCGGGTTGATTGTTCCGATATTTTTCTTCTCTTTTTTTTTTTTTTTTTTTTTTACCTTTTCGCTTGAAGATGATGACTATTCGTAGTTGGGGATTAATATCTCGAGGACTTGCCGACAAGCCCCAATCGCTTCGTTTAGAGGGAAGGGGAGAATATTGAGTGTGAGTCCATTGAACATTTCTAACGGTCATTCACTTTCTTTATTCCATGGATAAGAGGAAAAGATTTCCAGACAACCGAGATAGCCTTTATCCGGTTCATCATGCACCAAATCCATACATCCAAAGTGATGGCAAGAGAAGTGACAGAAAATATAATATAAATCCTTTTTCTTTTCGGATATGTACTTATTATATATGTCGAAAAGGCAAATAATTAGCTTCGTTTTGTTCTCAAAGCACATTTGGCACCAATGAAATTACAAACTTCTTAGAAAATGACCCAAAGGAACATCCACTTACCGGGATCTCGTTCGTATTGATGATGCTTGATGCCCCGCACCGATGGTACTTCGGTGGTTATGGGAATGCCCTCGTTGGTGAGACAAGAGCACTGGATTAGCCAACCGCCCAGTTCCTCTAGTTGAATCCGTACGCTCTATGCCAAAATCGATTGTAACACGTCCGTCATTAGAAGCTTGCCGTTGATTTAACATGCTTACGAAAAATGAAGTAATAAGACAGCATGGTGTACCGAACATATGAATATGTTTAGAAGATTTAGTGGGCATTCTCAATATCTTTCGCTAAAATTGATGTGAACAATTACAATCACATTATGCCTTAAAAACTTAGCGAACAATAGACACCACAGCGATAAGTTTCGGTGAGTGTAAGAGCACGCCGCAGTCTCTCTCTTTCATAGATTAAAATAATTCTTTGCAGCATTTTATCAAGAAAATCATGCACGCACCTATTGATATATCAAAGCATAATTTAGACCTTAATGCACTTGGATCCAGGGCTATAACACCTTGAATATGGTGATTGTAACTGGAATTCTTGAGCTGTGGTTAACACTGTAGAGATAGTTCTGATTTTATCAAAGACTAGTATGTTTGACTCATTAAATTCTGTCCAGGTTGATTGTTCTGATATTTTTCTTCTCTGCTTTTTTTTTTTTTTTTTTTACCTTTTCGCTTGAAGATGATGACTATTCGAGTTGGGGATTAATATCTCGAGGACTTGCCGACAAGCCCCAATCGCTTCGTTTAGAGGGAAGGGGAGAATATTGAGCTGTGAGTCCATTGAACATTTCTAACGGTCATTCACTTTCTTTATTCCATGGATAAGAGGAAAAGATTTCCAGGACAACCGAGATAGCCTTTATCTGGTTCATCATGCACCAAATCCATACATCCAGTGATGGCAAGAGAAGTGACAGAAAATATAATATAAATCCTTTTTCTTTCTGGATATGTACTTATTATATATGTCTGAAAAGGCAAATAATTAGCTTCGTTTTGTTCTCAAAGCACATTTGGCACCAATGAAATTACAAACTTCTTAGAAAAATGACCCAAAGGAACATCCACTTACCAGATCTCGTTCGTATTGATGATGCTTGATGCCCCGTACAGATGGTACTTCGGTGGTTATGGGAATGCCCTCGTTGGTGAGACAAGAGCACTGGATTAGCCAACCGCCCGGTTCCTCTAGTTGAATCCGTACGCTCTATGCCAAAATCGATTGTAAACACGGTCCGTCATTAGAAGCTTGCTGTTGATTTAACATGCTTACAGAAAAATGAAGTAATAAGACAGCATGGTGTACTGAACATATGAATATGTTTAGAAGATTTAGTGGGCATTCTCAATATCTTCTGCTAAAATTGATGTGAACAATTACAATCACATTATGCGTTAAAAACTTAGCGAACAATAGACACCACAGCGATAAGTTTCTCGGTGAGTGTAAGAGCACGCCGCATGATCTCTCTCTTTCATAGATTAAAATAATTCTTTGCAGCATTTTATCAAGAAAATCATGCACTGCACCTATTGATATATCAAAGCATAATTTAGACCTTAATGCACTTGGATCCGTGGCTATAACACCTTGAATATGGTGATTGTAATCGGAATTCTTGAGCTGTGGTTAACACTTTGTAGAGATAGTTCGATTTTATCAAAGACTAGTATGTTTGACTCATTAAATTCTGTCCAGGTTGATTGTTCTGATATTTTTCTTCTCTGCTTTTTTTTTTTTTTTTTTTACCTTTTCGCTTGAAGATGATGACTATTCGAGTTGGGGATTAATATCTCGAGGACTTGCCGACAAGCCCCATCGCTTCGTTTAGAGGGAAGGGGAGAATATTGAGCTGTGAGTCCATTGAACATTTCTAACGGTCATTCACTTTCTTTATTCCATGGATAAGAGGAAAAGATTTCCAGGACAACCGAGATAGCCTTTATCTGGTTCATCATGCACCAAATCCATACATCCAGTGATGGCAAGAGAAGTGACAGAAAATATAATATAAATCCTTTTTCTTTCTGGATATGTACTTATTATATATGTCTGAAAAGGCAAATAATTAGCTTCGTTTTGTTCTCAAAGCACATTTGGCACCAATGAAATTACAAACTTCTTAGAAAAATGACCCAAAGGAACATCCACTTACCAGATCTCGTTCGTATTGATGATGCTTGATGCCCCGTACCAGATGGTACTTCGGTGGTTATGGGAATGCCCTCGTTGGTGAGACAAGAGCACTGGATTAGCCAACCGCCCAGTTCCTCTAGTTGAATCTCGTACGCTCTATGCCAAAATCGATTGTAACACGGTCCGTCATTAGAAGCTTGCTGTTGATTTAACATGCTTACAGAAAAATGAAGTAATAAGACAGCATGGTGTACTGAACATATGAATATGTTTAGAAGATTTAGTGGGCATTCTCAATATCTTCTGCTAAAATTGATGTGAACAATTACAATCACATTATGCGTTAAAAACTTAGCGAACAATAGACACCACAGCGATAAGTTTGGTGAGTGTAAGAGCACGCCTTTGATCTCTCTTTCATAGATTAAAATAATTCTTTGCAGCATTTTATCAAGAAAATCATGCTTTGCACCTATTGATATATCAAAGCATAATTTAGACCTTAATGCACTTGGATCCGGGCTATAACACCTTGAATATGGTGATTGTAACTGGAATTCTTGAGCCGTGGTTAACACTTTGTAGAGATAGTTCGATTTTATCAAAGACTAGTATGTTTGACTCATTAAATTCTCGTCCGGGTTGATTGTTCGATATTTTTCTTCTCTCGCTTTTTTTTTTTTTTTTTTTTTTTTTTTTTTTTTTTACCTTTTCGCTTGAAGATGATGACTATTCGAGTTGGGGATTAATATCGAGGACTTGCCGACAAGCCCCAATCGCTTCGGTTTAGAGGGAAGGGGAGAATATTGAGCTGTGAGTCCATTGAACATTTCTAACGGTCATTCACTTTCTTTATTCCATGGATAAGAGGAAAAGATTTCCAGGACAACCGAGATAGCCTTTATCTGGTTCATCATGCACCAAATCCATACATCCAGTGATGGCAAGAGAAGTGACAGAAAATATAATATAAATCCTTTTTCTTTCTGGATATGTACTTATTATATATGTCTGAAAAGGCAAATAATTAGCTTCGTTTTGTTCTCAAAGCACATTTGGCACCAATGAAATTACAAACTTCTTAGAAAAATGACCCAAAGGAACATCCACTTACCAGATCTCGTTCGTATTGATGATGCTTGAGCCCCGCACCGGATGGTACTTCGGTGGTTATGGGAATGCCCTCGTTGGTGAGACAAGAGCACTGGATTAGCCAACCGCCCGGTTCCTCTAGTTGAATCCGTACGCTCTATGCCAAAATCGATTGTAACACACGGTCCGTCATTAGAAGCTTGCTGTTGATTTAACATGCTTACGAAAAATGAAGTAATAAGACAGCATGGTGTACGAACATATGAATATGTTTAGAAGATTTAGTGGGCATTCTCAATATCTTCGCTAAAATTGATGTGAACAATTACAATCACATTATGCCTTAAAAACTTAGCGAACAATAGACACCACAGCGATAAGTTTCGGTGAGTGTAAGAGCACGCCGCAGTCTCTCTCTTTCATAGATTAAAATAATTCTTTGCAGCATTTTATCAAGAAAATCATGCACTGCACCTATTGATATATCAAAGCATAATTTAGACCTTAATGCACTTGGATCCGGGGCTATAACACCTTGAATATGGTGATTGTAACCGGAATTCTTGAGCTGTGGTTAACACCGTAGAGATAGTTCGATTTTATCAAAGACTAGTATGTTTGACTCATTAAATTCTGTCCGGGTTGATTGTTCGATATTTTTCTTTCTTTTTTTTTTTTTTTTTTTACCTTTTCTGCTTGAAGATGATGACTATTCAGAGTTGGGGATTAATATCTGAGGACTTGCTGACAAGCCCCAATCGCTTCAGTTTAGAGGGAAGGGGAGAATATTGAGCTGTGAGTCCATTGAACATTTCTAACGGTCATTCACTTTCTTTATTCCATGGATAAGAGGAAAAGATTTCCAGGACAACCGAGATAGCCTTTATCTGGTTCATCATGCACCAAATCCATACATCCAAAGTGATGGCAAGAGAAGTGACAGTAAAAAATATAATATAAATCCTTTTTCTTTCGGATATGTACTTATTATATATGTCCGAAAAGGCAAATAATTAGCTTCGTTTTGTTCTCAAAGCACATTTGGCACCAATGAAATTACAAACTTCTTAGAAAAATGACCCAAAGGAACATCCACTTACCAGGATCTCGTTCTGTATTGATGATGCTTGACAGCCCCGTACCAGATGGTACTTCAGTGGTTATGGGAATGCCCTCAGTTGGTGAGACAAGAGCACCTGGATTAGCCAACTGCCCAGTTCCTCTAGTTGAATCTGTACGCTCTATGCCAAAATCTGATTGTAACACGTCCGTCATTAGAAGCTTGCTGTTGATTTAACATGCTTACGTAAAATGAAGTAATAAGACAGCATGGTGTACCGAACATATGAATATGTTTAGAAGATTTAGTGGGCATTCTCAATATCTTCTCGCTAAAATTGATGTGAACAATTACAATCACATTATGCGTTAAAAACTTAGCGAACAATAGACACCACAGCGATAAGTTTCTGGTGAGTGTAAGAGCACGCCGCAGATCTCTCTCTTTCATAGATTAAAATAATTCTTTGCAGCATTTTATCAAGAAAATCATGCACTGCACCTATTGATATATCAAAGCATAATTTAGACCTTAATGCACTTGGATCCAGGGCTATAACACCTTGAATATGGTGATTGTAACTGGAATTCTTGAGCTGTGGTTAACACTGTAGAGATAGTTCGATTTTATCAAAGACTAGTATGTTTGACTCATTAAATTCTGTCCAAAGGTTGATTGTTCGATATTTTTCTTCTCTGCTTTTTTTTTTTTTTTTTTACCTTTTCTGCTTGAAGATGATGACTATTCAGAGTTGGGGATTAATATCTGAGGACTTGCTGACAAGCCCCAATCGCTTCAGTTTAGAGGGAAGGGGAGAATATTGAGTGTGAGTCCATTGAACATTTCTAACGGTCATTCACTTTCTTTATTCCATGGATAAGAGGAAAAGATTTCCAGGACAACCGAGATAGCCTTTATCCGGTTCATCATGCACCAAATCCATACATCCAAAGTGATGGCAAGAGAAGTGACAAAAATATAATATAAATCCTTTTTCTTTTCGGATATGTACTTATTATATATGTCGAAAAGGCAAATAATTAGCTTCGTTTTGTTCTCAAAGCACATTTGGCACCAATGAAATTACAAACTTCTTAGAAAAATGACCCAAAGGAACATCCACTTACCAGGATCTCGTTCGTATTGATGATGCTTGACAGCCCCGCACGAGATGGTACTTCGGTGGTTATGGGAATGCCCTCGGTTGGTGAGACAAGAGCACTGGATTAGCCAACCGCCCAGTTCCTCTAGTTGAATCGTACGCTCTATGCCAAAATCCGATTGTAACACGGTCCCGTCATTAGAAGCTTGCTTTGTTGATTTAACATGCTTACGAAAAATGAAGTAATAAGACAGCATGGTGTACCGAACATATGAATATGTTTAGAAGATTTAGTGGGCATTCTCAATATCTTCTCGCTAAAATTGATGTGAACAATTACAATCACATTATGCGTTAAAAACTTAGCGAACAATAGACACCACGGCGATAAGTTTCGGTGAGTGTAAGAGCACGCCGCAGTTCTCTCTCTTTCATAGATTAAAATAATTCTTTGCAGCATTTTATCAAGAAAATCATGCACTGCACCTATTGATATATCAAAGCATAATTTAGACCTTAATGCACTTGGATCCGTGGCTATAACACCTTGAATATGGTGATTGTAACGGAATTCTTGAGTGTGGTTAACACCGTAGAGATAGTTCTGATTTTATCAAAGACTAGTATGTTTGACTCATTAAATTCTGTCCGGGTTGATTGTTCGATATTTTTCTTCTCTCGTTTTTTTTTTTTTTTTTTTTTTTACCTTTTCGCTTGAAGATGATGACTATTCGAGTTGGGGATTAATATCGAGGACTTGCCGACAAGCCCCAATCGCTTCGGTTTAGAGGGAAGGGGAGAATATTGAGTGTGAGTCCATTGAACATTTCTAACGGTCATTCACTTTCTTTATTCCATGGATAAGAGGAAAAGATTTCCAGGACAACCGAGATAGCCTTTATCTGGTTCATCATGCACCAAATCCATACATCCAGTGATGGCAAGAGAAGTGACAGAAAATATAATATAAATCCTTTTTCTTTTTCGGATATGTACTTATTATATATGTCCGAAAAGGCAAATAATTAGCTTCGTTTTGTTCTCAAAGCACATTTGGCACCAATGAAATTACAAACTTCTTAGAAAATGACCCAAAGGAACATCCACTTACCAGGATCTCGTTCGTATTGATGATGCTTGAGCCCCCGTACCAGATGGTACTTCGGTGGTTATGGGAATGCCCTCGTTGGTGAGACAAGAGCACTGGATTAGCCAACCGCCCGTTCCTCTAGTTGAATCCGTACGCTCTATGCCAAAATCCGATTGTAACACGGTCCGTCATTAGAAGCTTCTTTGTTGATTTAACATGCTTACGAAAAATGAAGTAATAAGACAAAGCATGGTGTACCGAACATATGAATATGTTTAGAAGATTTAGTGGGCATTCTCAATATCTTCTCGCTAAAATTGATGTGAACAATTACAATCACATTATGCCTTAAAAACTTAGCGAACAATAGACACCACGCCGATAAGTTTTCGGTGAGTGTAAGAGCACGCCGCGATCTCTCTCTTTCATAGATTAAAATAATTCTTTGCAGCATTTTATCAAGAAAATCATGCACTGCACCTATTGATATATCAAAGCATAATTTAGACCTTAATGCACTTGGATCCGGGCTATAACACCTTGAATATGGTGATTGTAACGGAATTCTTGAGCTGTGGTTAACACTGTAGAGATAGTTCTGATTTTATCAAAGACTAGTATGTTTGACTCATTAAATTCTGTCCAGGTTGATTGTTCTGATATTTTTCTTCTCTGCTTTTTTTTTTTTTTTTTACCTTTTCTGCTTGAAGATGATGACTATTCGAGTTGGGGATTAATATCTCGAGGACTTGCCGACAAGCCCCAATCGCTTCGTTTAGAGGGAAGGGGAGAATATTGAGCCGTGAGTCCATTGAACATTTCTAACGGTCATTCACTTTCTTTATTCCATGGATAAGAGGAAAAGATTTCAGGACAACCGAGATAGCCTTTATCCGGTTCATCATGCACCAAATCCATACATCCAAAGTGATGGCAAGAGAAGTGACAGAAAATATAATATAAATCCTTTTTTCTTTTCGGATATGTACTTATTATATATGTCTGAAAAGGCAAATAATTAGCTTCGTTTTGTTCTCAAAGCACATTTGGCACCAATGAAATTACAAACTTCTTAGAAAAATGACCCAAAGGAACATCCACTTACCAGGATCTCGTTCTGTATTGATGATGCTTGACAGCCCCGTACCCAGATGGTACTTCGGGGTTATGGGAATGCCCTCGTTGGTGAGACAAGAGCACTGGATTAGCCAACCGCCCAGTTCCTCTAGTTGAATCGTACGCTCTATGCCAAAATCTCGATTGTAACACGGTCCGTCATTAGAAGCTTGCCTTTGTTGATTTAACATGCTTACAGAAAAATGAAGTAATAAGACAGCATGGTGTACTGAACATATGAATATGTTTAGAAGATTTAGTGGGCATTCTCAATATCTTCTGCTAAAATTGATGTGAACAATTACAATCACATTATGCCTTAAAAACTTAGCGAACAATAGACACCACAGCGATAAGTTTCTGGTGAGTGTAAGAGCACGCCGCAGTCTCTCTCTTTCATAGATTAAAATAATTCTTTGCAGCATTTTATCAAGAAAATCATGCACTGCACCTATTGATATATCAAAGCATAATTTAGACCTTAATGCACTTGGATCCAGGGCTATAACACCTTGAATATGGTGATTGTAACCGGAATTCTTGAGTGTGGTTAACACTTGTAGAGATAGTTCGATTTTATCAAAGACTAGTATGTTTGACTCATTAAATTCTGTCCAGGTTGATTGTTCTGATATTTTTCTTCTCTGCTTTTTTTTTTTTTTTTTTTTTTTTTACCTTTTCGCTTGAAGATGATGACTATTCGAGTTGGGGATTAATATCTGAGGACTTGCTGACAAGCCCCAATCGCTTCAGTTTAGAGGGAAGGGGAGAATATTGAGCTGTGAGTCCATTGAACATTTCTAACGGTCATTCACTTTCTTTATTCCATGGATAAGAGGAAAAGATTTCCAGGACAACCGAGATAGCCTTTATTATCGGTTCATCATGCACCAAATCCATACATCCAAAGTGATGGCAAGAGAAGTGACGAGAAAATATAATATAAATCCTTTTTCTTTCGGATATGTACTTATTATATATGTCCGAAAAGGCAAATAATTAGCTTCGTTTTGTTCTCAAAGCACATTTGGCACCAATGAAATTACAAACTTCTTAGAAAAATGACCCAAAGGAACATCCACTTACCGCGGGATCTCGTTCGTATTGATGATGCTTGACAGCCCCGTACCGATGGTACTTCGGTGGTTATGGGAATGCCCTCGTTGGTGAGACAAGAGCACTGGATTAGCCAACCGCCCAGTTCCTCTAGTTGAATCTCGTACGCTCTATGCCAAAATCTGATTGTAACACGTCCGTCATTAGAAGCTTGCTGTTGATTTAACATGCTTACGAGAAAAATGAAGTAATAAGACAGCATGGTGTACCGAACATATGAATATGTTTAGAAGATTTAGTGGGCATTCTCAATATCTTACGCTAAAATTGATGTGAACAATTACAATCACATTATGCGTTAAAAACTTAGCGAACAATAGACACCACAGCGATAAGTTTCTGGTGAGTGTAAGAGCACGCCGAGTCTCTCTCTTTCATAGATTAAAATAATTCTTTGCAGCATTTTATCAAGAAAATCATGCACCGCACCTATTGATATATCAAAGCATAATTTAGACCTTAATGCACTTGGATCCGGGCTATAACACCTTGAATATGGTGATTGTAACTGGAATTCTTGAGCTGTGGTTAACTGCTTGTAGAGATAGTTCGATTTTATCAAAGACTAGTATGTTTGACTCATTAAATTCTGTCCAGGTTGATTGTTCGATATTTTTCTTCTTCTTTTTTTTTTTTTTTTTTTTACCTTTTCGCTTGAAGATGATGACTATTCGAGTTGGGGATTAATATCGAGGACTTGCCGACAAGCCCCAATCGCTTCAGGTTTAGAGGGAAGGGGAGAATATTGAGCTGTGAGTCCATTGAACATTTCTAACGGTCATTCACTTTCTTTATTCCATGGATAAGAGGAAAAGATTTCCAGGACAACCGAGATAGCCTTTATCCGGTTCATCATGCACCAAATCCATACATCCAAGTGATGGCAAGAGAAGTGATGAGAAAATATAATATAAATCCTTTTTCTTTTCGGATATGTACTTATTATATATGTCTGAAAAGGCAAATAATTAGCTTCGTTTTGTTCTCAAAGCACATTTGGCACCAATGAAATTACAAACTTCTTAGAAAAATGACCCAAAGGAACATCCACTTACCGGGATCTCGTTCGTATTGATGATGCTTGACAGCCCCGTACGAGATGGTACTTCGGTGGTTATGGGAATGCCCTCGTTGGTGAGACAAGAGCACTGGATTAGCCAACTGCCCAGTTCCTCTAGTTGAATCTGTACGCTCTATGCCAAAATCTGATTGTAACACAGTCCGTCATTAGAAGCTTGCTGTTGATTTAACATGCTTACAGAAAAATGAAGTAATAAGACAGCATGGTGTACTGAACATATGAATATGTTTAGAAGATTTAGTGGGCATTCTCAATATCTTCTGCTAAAATTGATGTGAACAATTACAATCACATTATGCGTTAAAAACTTAGCGAACAATAGACACCACAGCGATAAGTTTCTGGTGAGTGTAAGCGCACGCCGCAGTCTCTCTCTTTCATAGATTAAAATAATTCTTTGCAGCATTTTATCAAGAAAATCATGCACTGCACGTATTGATATATCAAAGCATAATTTAGACCTTAATGCACTTGGATCCAGGGCTATAACACCTTGGATATGGTGATTGTAACTGGAATTCTTGCGCTGTGGTTAACACTGTAGAGATAGTTCTGATTTTATCAAAGACTAGTATGTTTGACTCATTAAATTCTGGCCCGGGTTGATTGTTCGATATTTTTCTTCTCTCGCTTTTTTTTTTTTACCTTTTCGCTTGAAGATGATGACTATTGAGTTGGGGATTAATCTCGAGGACTTGCCGACAAGCCCCAATCGCTTCGGTTTAGAGGGAAGGGGAGAATATTGAGCTGTGAGTCCAATGAACATTTCTAACGGTCATTAACTTTCTTTATTCCATGGATAAGAGGAAAAGATTTCAGGACAACCGAGATAGCCTTTATCCGGTTCATCATGCACCAAATCCATACATCCAGTGATGGCAAGAGAAGTGACAGAAAAGATCATATAAATCCTTTTTCTTTCTGGATATGTACTTATTATATATGTCTGAAAAGGCAAATAATTAGCTTCGTTTTGTTCTCAAAGCACATTTGGCACCAATGAAATTACAAACTTCTTAGAAAAATGACCCAAAGGAACATCCACTTACCGGGATCTCGTTCGTATTGATGATGCTTGATGCCCCGTACCAGATGGTACTTCGGTGGTTATGGGAATGCCCTCGTTGGTGAGACAAGAGCACTGGATTAGCCAAGCGCCCAGTTCCTCTAGTTGAATCCGTACGCTCTATGCCAAAATCTGATTGTAACACAGTCCATCATTAGAAGCTTGCTGTTGATTTAACATGCTTACAGAAAAATGAAGTAATAAGACAGCATGGTGTACTGAACATATGAATATGTTTAGAAGATTTAGTGGGCATTCTCAATATCTTCTCGCTAAAATTGATGTGAACAATTACAATCACATTATGCCTTAAAACTTAGCGAACAATAGACACCACAGCAATAAGTTTCTGGTGAGTGTAAGCGCACGCCACGTCTCTCTCTTTCATAGATTAAAATAATTCTTTGCAGCATTTTATCAAGAAAATCATGCACGCACCTATTGATATATCAAAGCATAAGTTAGACCTTAATGCACTTGGATCCAGGGCTATAACACCTTGAATATGGTGATTGTAATCGGAATTCTTGCGCCGTGGTTAACACTTGTAGAGATAGTTCTGATTTTATCAAAGACTAGTATGTTTGACTCATTAAATTCTGTCCAGGTTGATTGTTCTGATATTTTTCTTCTCTGCTTTTTTTTTAACCTTTTCTGCTTGAAGATGATGATTATTCAAAGTGTTGGGGATTAATATCTCGAGGACTTGCCGACAAGCCCCAATCGCTTCGTTTAGAGGGAAGGGGAGAATATTGAGCTGTGAGTCCATTGAACATTTCTAACGGTCATTCACTTTCTTTATTCCATGGATAAGAGGAAAAGATTTCCAGGACAACCGAGATAGCCTTTATCTGGTTCATCATGCACCAAATCCATACATCCAGTGATGGCAAGAGAAGTGACAGAAAAGATCATATAAATCCTTTTTCTTTCTGGATATGTACTTATTATATATGTCTGAAAAGGCAAATAATTAGCTTCCTTTTGTTCTCAAAGCACATTTGGCACCAATGAAATTACAAACTTCTTAGAAAAATGACCCAAAGGAACATCCACTTACCAGGATCTCGTTCTGTATTGATGATGCTTGACAGCCCCGTACCAGATGGTACTTCAGTGGTTATGGGAATGCCCTCAGTTGGTGAGACAAGAGCACCTGGATTAGTCAACTGCCCAGTTCCTCTAGTTGAATCTGTATGCTCTATGCCAAAATCTGATTGTAACACAGTCTGTCATTAGAAGCTTGCTGTTGATTTAACATGCTTACAGAAAAATGAAGTAATAAGACAGCATGGTGTGCTGAACATAAGAATATGTTAAGAAGATTTAGTGGGCATTCTCAATATCTTCTGCTAAAATTAATGTGAACAATTACAATCACATTATGCCTTAAAAACTTAGCGAACAATAGACACCACAGTGATAAGTTTCTGGTGAGTGTGAGTGCACGCCGCAGTCTCTCTCTTTCATAGATTAAAATAATTCTTTCCAAGACAACCAATGCAGTGAAGTAGCATTGACACGAACACCGACATGCGACACGACGCGACACGCCGATACGTCATTTCTAAAAAAATAGAGGATTTCAATACATTGGGACACATATATTAAATGTATATTTTTATATATACATGATAAATTATCATTTTTATGATTATTTCAATTAAATTAATTTGATCGAATCCACAGATAAATAAATAATAAAAAAGATCTAGAATGAATTTACTCTAAAAACATTAATTCACCATTTGTTAATATCATTCACTGTATCAATTTAACAAATTCAACTACATTCCTTTATAATAATTTATAAAACTTGGAAAAAAAAAGAAAAAGCAATCCATGTTCCACTATTAAATTTGACATTTAACAATAAGTCGAATTAAAAAATGCACATTTCACCATCAAAAGATAGGGTTTTCTTTCTCCCTTTTTATATTTTTATATTTTTATATATTCACATCTTGACCCCTAAGTTATTGAAAATTTCAAAAATTAATCCCGTGTATGTTAAAATCGCGTGTCAGGATTCCTGACTCACGTGTCGGGAGAGTTGACCGTGTGTCAAACGCATGTTAGGGGGTCCAACATTGACATAGAGGCTCCCGGAGAGTGTCCATGCTTCTTGATGCAGTCCCTATTTATATTGAAAAGCATATCGAAAGAATCTATATCACATTGTCATCAAAGAGCTTGTACTAAATAAGGATTATAAGTTATATGCCGCAGATGCATGGAGTTTGCAATGTCAGAAGGACATACAAGTATGAGAATGACAGCAACTGTTGGTCCTTAATAAAGCTCATATAGGCACGCACATTTTCAAAGCTGTTTACTAAATGTAAATCTGTGAAGTTGTAAGAATTTTTTTTTTTTTGGTTACGGGATGTAAACTTTTCTGGCAAATGCTCATGATGAAATTGGTTAATCATGGACTGCAGGGCAACAGATTACCTTGCTGAATAACTGGTTTCCATCTACTTGGTGCAAAAAGATAGAAGAATCTACTACCTGGTGTTTTGTGTTCCTCCGAAGAATCTTTAGGATCTTTATCTATCTCTATAAAAGGCCAGACTCCTGCTAAGAAAAAATTGTAGTTCAGTTCCCACTCTATGATTGCAAACTAAATTCAACATGGACAGACAACACAATCCTTTATGTTCGGTGTTTAGTCTTGAAGTCTCAGTTCTTAGAAACTTTGCCATTTACTTGGCTTCATTGGTACCGCACCTATAGATATAGATTCCAAATAGATAATTACAATCTGTTACAAAAGATTTTCTTAGTAAGTTTCAAGTAGCTCATACTCAAAGATTCCTAAACGCGTTCTTAACCAGCAGAAAGAGTCATATCTGTGACAAACCAAGTTGCAAGCAGCACAAAGAATTAGAAGGTGCTTAAAAGAAATAAGTATTTGGCACAAATTATGAGCTTCCATAGCAATGAGAAATGGAAAAATACCTTTAAGAATGAAAATACCAAAACATGTCTGACATCTAAAAAGTTTTCGATTCCCATCATTGGAATGCACCTCCCTTTGTCGATTCCCATCATTGGGATGCACCTCCCTTTGTCGATTCCCATCATTGGGATGCACCTCCCTTTGCTTTCTCTCAAGGATTACCGTTCTTGTTATACGAGAACGACAATTGGGACAGTATAAATCATGAGTATTTTGCTTCTCCAAGACCTCCTTGACATCAAATTCTGTCTCTTCAGGGTTAAGTTCTTCTATCAGATTGACTACTTCAACTACTTCACTCTCCTTAGGATCCCTGTTTTTCTCTTCAGATGACTTTCTTGGAGACAACAAAGCCAAGTCCAAAAATTTCTCATCTCCAGAAATTCCTTTATCTTGATGATCAACCTGAGAGCTTAGAAAAGCTCTGGACCTCTGCGTTGCAGCATCCGAAATTTCATGCACTGTCTCTGTTTCATATGAAACTCGCTTAATATTGCTGTATTCCGTCTTGACAATCGTTCGGATGGATTCTGTACCTGCAATGGTTCGGAGGACAAGTATTGTCATTAATCGTTTATTCAGAGTGGCACGCAAGGCCCCATCATGAGCAAGTTGCTCCTACAAAATATAACAGCATCCTGTGACCATCTACAGGTACATCCATGAATCGTCAGATTAGACTATCTTTCACCTTGGAGACCCACTTACGGAGAAATGCAGCTCCCACGAGATAAGCTAACTTGAATTAGTTAATCAGTAAATTGCTCAACAGATTGGAAGCTCATAAGGATTAAAGGTTATAAATTACTTCAACCAGCGCAAGCTCTCGAGAGTCGCCAGGAAAATTTCCTCATTCAAGTGCAGTGCAGATGGAATCACAGACAGAAACCACGAGTATGCCATAAATTCTATGCCCTAGCAATCAGTTTTTATAATCACCCACATTGCCATCTAGTCTAACACGAGCCCAACTCCCTCTCTTCTTTCCCATTAACAAGGAATGCATCTCTCTAATCATGTCTACTCACACGAAGCTAGAGAGTCAAGAACGAGATGAGCGTTCAACATTGGAACTACCCAGCAAATGGATCGAGACAATGACACCAATAAAGAACTCACGAATCACCCAGAAACTCAAAGAGGCTCACAGGCAAAAGAGGAACCTTGTCACGCTGGATCAAACGGAGTCCAATAGGACTAATCCTCCATCGCGAAGTCCAACACAACTTTGCTAATGAAGCAGATCAGATTAAGCGACGGAAAGACAAAAGATTGATGTTGTCGAGTGAGTGCGTGAAAGAGGGTCCATTTCTCACTCTCCAGTAGCCAGACAAAGAGCCGGGGCATTTTGGTAAATATATTCTTACCACCGAGTCAAGCTGGAGCACGCTTACAGACAAAGATCATTGTACCGGTCGGAAGTAAGAAGCAAGAGACACCCAACTTTTACGTAGAAAAACGGGAATGACTTGCGCAGGAGGACGCGCAGCTCCAGATTTTGCAAAATTTAACAGAAAAAAACTGCAGTTCCTCTTTCAAACATTCGACGTACCACATTCACTGTCACATCGCGTGAAATTGATGAGACGAATGTGATGGCGCGAGTTGAAAATCCTTTGCTACATGAGTTGTTCGAATCGAGTGATATCGCTAGCGGTTTGCTTAATGCTTACCTCGTCCGTCGTCGAAGTGAACGGTTTTGGTCCAGGTCGGCTCATTCACTTTGACCCCACTGTGGAAGTGGGGTTCTGTCTTCGCCGCTGGTGCAAGAACCGCGACATCTCCCTTTCCATTCGCACCGCCATTGCTCCCATTCTCGTCCGCTTCGTCTCGCTCCGGTGCGGCTTCTCGTTCTTCTCCTGGTTCTTGCTCTGCTTCTGTCTCTGGTTCCTTCTCTTCAACATAATTTTCCCCACCATTCACCTCCTCAACCCATTCTTGTCCTGCTTCCGGCTCTTCTTCTGCATGGGTGCCATTCTTGCTGGTCCTGCTGCTGTCTGTACTGGAATCACCATTCCCAGAATCACCACCTTCATGGACACCATATTTTCGCGTCGTGGACTGCCTTCTCAGCAGACCCACTTCTTCTTCCTCCACTTCCACTTTCAGATCATATTCTTCTCCCTCTTGTTGCAGCTTAGCTGAAGCCTCCATCGGCAGCGAGACAGAGACAGAGAGACGCGAGATGCGAGATACGAGGAAGACACACCCACCGAACTGCCACTGCTCAGATTTGCCTTTGTCTACGCTTAACAGGGAGGCTTCAGGCAATGGACTGAGGCTTCGATGACTTGTTTAGTCCACACACCACCACCATTTATCATTCATCTGGGTCAACGTCAACCATAATGAATTAACAAAAGAAGACCAAACAAGCAGTAACTCGTGTCACATGCATCTCAAGCCCAGACCAGACCGTGCGGCGCGAGCGCGTGGAGCGCTGAACGAACTGTGCGAGTTCTTGATAACACCTCGGCAGCTCTCGTCCATCTCTCTCTCTCTCTCTCTCTCTCATATCTCATCACTTCCCCAACTACCAGTGCAAAAAAATTATTAGCATAGTCAGCAGAACCTGTCTATAGAAAACAAATTCGACATTATTATCTGGCAGTTAGTGGAAAGTGGGAAAGTGTTGCATGCGCTTGATCTGTATCTTCAAGTGTGAATTCCAGGACTACATGTGGATAGAAGAATCCCAGTGCAGATTATCATAAAATAAACGCCACAGTAATGCGAACGCCTTGAAAGTCACGTTAACATTAATCACGAATCTCCCTAGGGTCCCAGAAGGAGGCCGCATTTTGATGACAATAAAATATGACCATGCTTTGAAAAAAATGGTTCTTTTTAAGATCTTTCGACAGTAAAACCAAATCTGAATCCTGGGTTTTCGCATTTTTTATCAATACGATCGCGAATGACAATGGCAGATGTGCGAAACAATGCACATGGGAAAAGAACAAGAGCCCCCCTGGCGCTTTTGAATGACTTCATCACGTTTGCCAAAAGCTGTGTAAGTTTCGCCTGTCATGGTTCATTTTATATTTCCGCGATGGGATCGCGGAGACTTGTTTATGGGATGCGATCGCCCCGACCGTGTCTCGTGCAAATCCTAATTTTATTTTAGGACTCACATCAAACATTTAACTAAAATTCATAGACTATGAATTAAAAATTTAAAGACGACATCGCTTGTTGAACTAAAATTGGGGATCATATTAAATTATTAAAAATTCAGAGATGATATGACACGTTGGATCAATATTCATAGACAATTTGTATCATTTCTCCTTATTTATCTTTTTACTATGCAATTTCTCTCTTTTTTGAATTATTTGAGGGAAGATTCGAATGAATGGTATATTGGATGATTATAAAGTTGTTTGCTTATACCACAATTCCTTCGAGAAGCACAAATTGTGCCCCAATGACAGATATTGATTTTGTAGATCTTTTAAGACCCAAATCTACATTGAGCTAACCCAACGAGCAAAGTTTATGCCATCGGTTTACGTTTCCTCAATTTTTAATTTTTTTTTGCTGGCAAATAATTCCTTTTCAAGTAAATTCCAACTCGAATTCTTGATGCGACTCTGGAATCTGAGCCTGGACAGAAGAGCCTCATATAACGCCAATACCCCAACTCCAATTATGGGAACTTTTTAGATGGCAACGTGCAGAGAAAATATTAGGTACCCGGACCATGTCATCCGTGCTCTGAACGAGTCGGGCTTCGACACCTGTCCTCTGGCAGGTCCACGTCGGCTCTTTCTTCTCTCCCACGTCGTTCCAGTTTAAACCAACGCGCGGGCAATTAAAAAAAGTGGAAAGGGCATTCTCTCTCCTCTGTCTTCTCTCTCCTCTTTGCTCTCTCTTCCGACGACGACGCTCCTTTGGTCTAGCGATTCCTCCGACGACCGTCGCTCCCTCCCGACGACGGCCTTTCTCTCTCCACTCGACGGCCTCATCTCAGGGCTCCATTCTCTCGGCGCACTTCTTCCTAAATCGCGCTCTCTCCCGACGGCCGATTTCGCTCGCCTCTCTCTGTCCCCCGACTCACGACCGAGAAGCAATCGCTCGGCTGGTGCATGGTTTCTCTGTCGTTTTCCGAGAAGCCCCACTTCAATTCCTTGCTCTGTTCGTCCACCGAGTGCCATGTCCGAAGACCCTTTGGGCTTTTAGAAAGTGGGTGCGTGAAAAGGTGCGACCTTAGGAGGAGCCTGAGCAGCTTCGTGACGTCTTCCATCGCCATGCCGAACTCGGTGCTGAGCGAGGAGGCTTTCAAGAAGTTGGGGACCGGTGGGTTCTTGGAGAGTGAGGTTGACGCGAGTGAGGATGAGGGCAGCTTCGTGTCTGAGGGCGGCGAGGCTGAGAGTGTAAGCGAGGACGAGCTTGCTCTCTCCAAGCTGGGTTTGCCTCAGAGGCTCGTGAAATCTCTTGAGAAACGTGGCATTACCCATCTCTTTCCCATTCAAGTATGCTTTATCCTTTGTTTCCTTCCCCTGTGTTGTCCAATATTTTCGCTTTGGTATGAATTGCTGTTGTTTATTGCTGGCTGAGTTTTTCTTTGTTTGAGCATACTTAGTTGGCTCGAAAATTAAGTAGAAAACCTTGACCTTTGTTAATGTGCTAGGCGAACCATGGATGGAGTTAAGTGCAGGCAATCATAATAGGTATTCTGGGATGTTCTGTCGTAGCTTACATTAGATGACTATCCTATGCTGAAAATTGAGCTGTTCAACACTAAGATGTTGTTGGGACTAAGGCTTGACACAGGTAGAATTCGTTTTTTCTAATCGACTCGATATTTGGTTTCTTTACTTTTGCCAGCACTAGGTTCACTCATCACTCATTACTTTCCCCCCTTCATTGTTCACTCTACTAAAGTTTCATCATGTTTTCAGTGGCAAACTCATGTTCCTTGTACTATTATGTGATTGCTAGGGAGCGGTGTTAACCCCTGCGGTTGAAGGGTGTGATTTAATTGCTCGTGCGAAGACTGGAACAGGGAAGACTTTAGCTTTCAGGATTCCATACTGAAGCGTCTTGCTGATGGTGATGAACATAGAAGTCTGAGGTATTTGAGTAATAATTTTAATTATCTTGGTGACCTCCAATGTTTGAGCATTTTTCTAATGACAGATTATACTGTAAATGTCTCTTAGATGTGGGCGACTTCCTAGAGTTTTGGCCCTAGCACCAACAAGGGAATTAGCAAAACAAGTAGAGAAAGAAATTAAGGAATCTGCACCTTACTTAAACACCGTGTGTGTTTATGGTGGAGTTTCTTACATTACCCAACAAAGTGTCCTTTCCCAGGGGTTCGATGTAGTTGTCAGGACTCATGGTCAAATCATTGATTTGATCAACAGTAACAGCCTTAAATTGGGAGAAGTGGAATTTTTGGTACTTGATGAAGCTGATCAGATGCTTGCTGTTGGTTTTGAGGAAGATGTGGAAGTGATCTTGGAAAAGCTTCCCTCACAACGACAGAGCATGCTTTTCTCTGCCACAATGCCTGGTTGGGTGAAGAAACTGGCGAGAAAGCACTTGAACAGTCCTTTGACAATTGACTTGGTAAAGTTCTCTCAATAACAATCTCTCTGTCTCCGTCTGCCCAAACTTCTTGCATGATCTGATATTGCGTATAGGCTTGAATTTTTGCATAGTACAGACGTAGAAATGGAGGAGTGTGGCTCATCAAAATGTCGTGTGATGGCTTATGTGGTTTGCCTGCTCTTCATTTTCCTGATGTAGGTTGGAGAACAAGATGAAGAACTCGCAGAGTGAATTAAAATTTATGCCATATCAGCAACTCCAACTTCAAAGCATACCATTCTAAGTGATCTCATCACGGTAGGAGATGCTTCCCTCATATTTGATATCTTTTTCCCCAGTCAAGATGCTTATTTGATTCGCTAACATTTGCATATGGATGTCTCCCATTAGGCATATGTCCTGAATTTCTCTATCATGCTGTTTCTTAAGATTCTTCCTGCTTAATGGAAGAAGGCTTTGATTTTGTTCTTGCCTAGATGCTTTATGGTAGGCTTTAATAGATTGTGCTTTTACTAGATAAATGACCTTTTTGTATATCTATCTTACGTGTATGTGAAAGGTGCGAAAGGTGGGAAGACCATTGTTTTCACACAGACTAAAAGAGATATAGATGAGGTTTCAATGGCATTAACGAGTATCATTGCCTCTGAAGCATTGCATGGGGATATCTCTCAGCATCAGAGGGAGAGAACTCTTAATGGTTTCCGACAGGGGAAGTTCACTGTTCTTGTTGCTACTGATGTTGCATCTCATGGGCTGGATATCCCTAATGTTGATCTCGTAGGTTATTTAGTTTTTTATGTTTGTTTACCTGCACGATTAGTTAGTCCTCTCAAAAAGCTATGTGTATAAGATTAACAAGAGTATGCAACTCCTAATGCCAGGTCATCCACTATGAACTGCCAAATGATTCAGAGACTTTTGTCCATTGGTCTGTTTGTACTGGACGCGCCGAGAAAGAAGGAACGGCTATCTTGATGTATACAAGTAGTCAAAGGAGAATGGTCCGATCCATTGAGTGAGGTGTAGGTTGCACATTTGAGTTTATTAGCCCTCCAGCAATGCATGAAGTTTTGGAGTCATCCGCTGAGCAAGTTGTTGCGACCCTCAAAGCGGTTCATCTTGAGTCGTAGGGTTTTTCACTCCAACAGCACAAAAACTAATTGAAGAGCAAGGTGTAAATGCTCTAGCTGATGCTTTGGCTCATTTGAGTGGTTTTTCACAACCTCCTACATCTCGTCTCTTACAAATCATGAGCAGGTAAATTAGAGACATCTCGTGGCAATTTTGTTTGTCATCGTGCTTCTATAACCCTACCTTTTAATAGATTCATTTCAAGATTTAGGAAAAGAAGTGGTTGCTTATTGGAGCATGGACCATTTATGTTGGGAAAATAATTTGTTGATCCTATGTGCTGTCAAATTTTGAGAAAGTGCATTTATATAGCCATTGATACCAATTGGTCTTTCGAACATGGGTTTTGTATGTTTCGCCGATTAACCGGGTAATTAGAGATAATGGAAAATTGTACCTGCTGCTGTATCTTATAATGTTCTACTGGACAAATGCGTTGTAGGGTTGGGTTACGCTGCAATTGACTTGGGATCCATCTTATTCTAGAGGTTTCTATCACAAAGTTGATCAGAGAACTCGCAGCAAGTAGAAAGAGAGAAAGAAGGAAGAGAGAAAAGAAAGAAAGAGAGACTGTAGTTTTCTGTAGTGAAATAGGCTAGTGAATCAACCTAGAAGGGGGTGAATAGGTTGTTACGGAATTCTGAATCTTTCGCTGTGGAATACGTTGATATCAAAGATATATCAATACTAAACAGATTATGTATTCATAAAGTAAATAGAGTAGGGTAAGAGAGAATTGACACAAGGATTATAGTGGTTCGGCTTAGACCAAGCCTACGTCCACTTTCCACGCCGGGCAGCCAATCTGGCTATAATCACTATGTAGCAAAGGAGTGCCGTTACGGTAGACGGATTAGACTTCTTTAATTGACGAGTCTCTCCTACGGCCTTCTGCTTTGCTTTTGCACTATATCTCACTCTCTTTGATACACAATTTGAATATGAAAGATTTTAGAGAACAAGTGATTTTGGAGATTCTAACATCAAGATTTTTCTACCGTCTCTCCTTGTTTCCAAGCAACGTCGATCCACCTTAAATAGTCTCCGTGCCTTCATACCCATTGGCACTTACCAAAACATTCATCCAATCAACCCGTTGGACTAAATCAATTTAAGTGATCTCCTTGTCTCGAAAACATAAGTAGACAGCGGCTCATCAATCTGTTCGCCCATACAATCGGGATCTTGAGTTCCCAAAATTAGATTCTTCCAAAAATAATCTTGATCTTCAACGGATAAAATCCGAAGAATCAAATCTTCCAAGCTCTTGATCACGGCTAGAGATATTCCATGGTTAGGATTAGGAAATACAAAATCCAATATCTTACTTTCCTTAGCCACAAGAATAACTCGTGGTGGCCCTGTAAAAATCGCGAACCTGTTTTCGAGACTTAGATTTGGGTCTTGAGGGTCATCGATGGCGAGTCTTGAAGGTCTTGAGACGGAAACCGAGTCTTGCCCGACTTCATACGGAAAAACTTCGGACCGAAATTCAGGTCCGACATTTTGTCTTTGAAAACCTTTAGACCTTGACAACTTCGGATGTAGCCGCGAGTCTTGGAGTCCTTAGACCGTCTTGTTGAGGCTGTTTTGTCAACTTCAAAACTCCATGGGATTTTTCTTCAACAATCTCCCCCTTTTTGATGGTGACAAAACCCTCGATGCATTTGTGAATTAAAAAAAAATCTGCAAGGAAAACTTATATATATTTTGAGGATTATATCGCAAAACAGTGTTAGTCCAATAATAATTATCCTCACAAAATATAATAATCTTGCAATCAAATTCACAAGTCTAAATCCAAATCATCACATTAGCATAAGGTCATAGAAGTTCAAACAACCCAATCGAAATCCAAAAATGAAAACAGTCTAAATAAAATAAAATTAAACTTCAAAATAAATCAAAATAAAAACTCTCAAAGCTTTCTCGGCTTCAAAAACTTCAAATCTTCAAAACCCGCAATCAAATCTGCGCAACTCTCCCTTTTTGTCCCATCAAAAGGTAGAGTGAAATGAGATAAAGTTTTGAAAATTTCTAGGGGCCTGTAGGGAAACGAACAAGTTGAAACTTGCTAAGCTCCCGGAACCGACTTGTCAAGTTTGGCAAGATTTTCCTTCATGAAGCTAATTCTACACCGGTCCGATTTGATTCCACTTGTGCTTTCAGTGCATTGATCTGTTCTCGCATGTTCACTGAAGTACTCAGCAGCGCCTTTTTCAAGTCTCTCATTTCAAAGTCCATCCCAAAAATCTGCTTTTTCAAGTCCAACATAATATCCAACATTTGTGTGAATGTGGAATTAGCATTACTTCCACTTGGACCGGCGGAATAAGTTTGCAAACTATGAGCTTCCCTTTCAGCCATTTCCTTCTCGGCGGGTGAGGATTCTTCATGCTCGGGAAGTGGGATGCATAGACCTCCTTAGGGTCGGCACGAGACCTACTCACATCACTAAAATATAGTAACGATATTGTTCCTTGTTCTGCAGCAACTCCCTCGAATGAATGCCAATGGGTGGAGTGGAAAATTCATCGCCAACATCCATATCAGCATGAGGATGTTTCTCGGTCTCTTCCCAAGCAAAAGATGGCTCAAATGCAGCAGCCATGTCCTCCTGCATTTTGCTTTCTTCCTCGGCCTTCCTTCTTCTTTCTTCTTCTTGACTTTCCTTTGTCTCTCTTCTTCTCTTCTCTCGTTCTTTGCTCTTCTTCTCTCCTCTTCTCTCCTCTTCTCTTCTTCTTTCTTCTTCTCTTTTTCTCTCCTCTTCTTCTCTTCTTCTTCTTTCCTCTTCTCTTCTCTTTTCTTTTTCTTCCTTCTCTTTCCTCTGTTTCTCTGCTTCCTTCTCCTCTGCTTCTTTTCTCGCTCTCTCTTCAGCCTCTGTTCTCAGGATTACAGGGCTCCTCAATCTAGCGAGAGTTGACAAAGTCATGGCATCTTCTTCATCCTCCTCGTCTTGCAGGATGATCTTTCTTCTTTTCTTTTCAGCCATGGGCTCTTTGCCCTTCATTTTCGAAGAAGCAGTGGGGATCTCCCTTGAAGGTGTTTCCCTCCTCAACCTTTCCAGTGCTGCAGTCAGTTCTGGAAATTTCATCTTCATCACCATCTTCTCACCAACGAGCATCGAATTCAACTTTGTTAGGCACAAAGATGCAGGAACTTGAATATCAAAATGCCTAAACGGTATGGTGATGATTGATGAATAAGGCGGTGACCCTTATCCTTCACCACTGTCCTATACATATGGAAAAGAATGACATGTGGAAGTGAAAAGGTCCGCCCGGTTGATGGCAAACATCAGCTTTGCCTCTGTTTTGGAAACATCGGTCTTCGAGGTTGATTTTGGCCGGATGCGTTGATGACAACTTTATGCAACAAAACATTGGTGGCATTCATCCTAGTGTAGGATATCTTGCCTTCAACAGGTTGTCTCTCGTACAATATCCAATGTTGCATAGGCTATTGAGACTTTGATTGGCTGGAAACCCCTTCTTTCCACACCAATAATGTCAGCTAGCAAGTCAACATCAACAACATAATCTTTGTCCATGAAAGAAAAGGACAAATGATTTGCATCCAAAAAGGATAGATTCGAGTAAAAGTAAGCCGCCAATTCAGAGTGGGCCATTGTCATATCTGTGCAGAAATTTTCCAATTGCAACCTAGCAAACTTCCCTCGTAGATTAATCCTTATCAAATCTAGGAAGTCAAAATCCACACTCCTTGGATTGACCACACCCCTCTTCAACAGCTTCGTATAAACTCGTTCATGCTCCCTTGACCGAAATAAGCTCCCCGGAGGACAAACAGTATTAGCAGCCACACCAAAACAAGGTTCAAAATGAGAGAAAAGTCTCTCATCATCATCTAAAGTTTCAGCAGGAGCATTCTCAAGTGGATCATTCGAGATATTTTCCGGCGTCCTCGTGGCAAAGTGCCTTCACCAACAACCTTCAGCTTCTCCATCTCCATCAAAAACGCGTACTCACTCCTAAACCCCCCTCCTTCAAATACTCATCGATCGTCTTAAGGCTAACCTTCCCTTCCTTAAGCCTTTTATAGAGATCGTAAGCAACATTTGGCTTAAGAGTTCTTACCGGTTACGCTTCGGTAACAACTTCCTCGACTATTGACTCTCTCGCTTCTCGTTGAGGCGAATCTTCCTCCGTTAGGTCCACCCTTGTAGGACCTCTTGCTGTCTCCGTGGTCCCCTGCCGGCAATTCGAAGGACTTGCGAGACGACATTCTTGTAGAGCAAGCAAAGCTTCAACTTGAACGTGAGGAAAAATGAAAACTTTGTGGCGAAAAAGGGACGAAACGGAAACGGCAAAAGGAAATTTTTAGGGTTTTGAGAGTGAAAGAGTATGAAGGATGAATCGCAAAGGAGTAGCCGAGAGCAAAAGTGACGGTTCGAGAGTATAAATAGTAAGAGAAAAATCACCGGAATACGAATCGTCGCCAAAAAGTAAAAGAAAAGAACTGCAAAAAATAAATCGTAAAAACAAAACTGCCTTTTTGGAAAATATAAACTGCCATTAATGCATGTCGGAAAAAGAGCGAAAAGAGATTTTGAAATACTGAAAAGTAATTACCAAAAATATGTTAAAGAGAGAATACGAAAAAGAAATTCATAAAGAGATTAAATAAACAGAGTCTGACAGATGTTCAAACTTTACCTTTGAATCTGAACCCTTTTCAGACTTTACCTTTGCGTCTAAGTACAATCAGACTTTACGTAGAGTCCGAAACACTTTCAGACCTTGCTTTGAGTCCGAGTCGTCTTCGGACCTAACGTTAAGTCCGAACCACTTCAGACTTAGCGATGAGTCCGAACCACCTTCGAGACTTCAGCAATGAGTCGAACCACCTTCGACTTTAATTTTGAGTCGATTATCTTCAAAATTCACAATTCCCAATCTTGAACAAATTGATTCAAAGTAAGCCTTCTCTAGGGGTTTTGTGAATATATCCGCCAATTGATTCTTTGAATCTACATGCTGAATCACAACATCTCCACTTTGAACATGATCTCGAATGAAATGATGCTTGATTTTAATGTGCTTTGCTCTTGAATGAAGTATTGGATTCTTTGTGAGGTTGATTTGCGCCTGGTATTGTCACATTTGATTTCTGTATGTGTTTCATCAACTCCAAGGTCTTTCAATTGCTGTTGCATCCATAGAATTTGAGAGCAGCAACTTCCAAGAGCAATGTACTCTGCTTCAGCGGTTGAAAAAGCCACGGTACCTTGTTTTCTTGAGAACCAAGACACCATCTTGTTTCCCAATAATTGACATGTACTTGTAGTGCTTTTTCTATCCACTCTACATCCAGCAAGGTCAGCATCAGAATATCCAAGAAGAGTAAAATCTTCTTTCTTAGAATACCATAGACCTAGCTTAGATGTAGTTGCAACATATTTAATGATACGCTTAACAACAGACATATGAGATTCCTTAGGATCAGATTGAAATCTAGCACAAATGCAGACACTAAACAAGATATCAGGTTTAGAAGCTGTAAGGTAAAGAAGTGACCCGATTATACTTCTGTATAGCTTTTGGTCTACACTCTTCCCTTGTTCGTGTTTATCCGGCTTTGATGAGCTTGACATAGGAGTTTTGTTTTCTTGCAATTCTCCATTACAAACTTCTTGATAAGGTCTTTTGCATACTTCTCTTGATGGATGAAAGTTCCTTCACTTGATTGTTTGACTTGAAGTCCCAAAAAGAAGTTTAGTTCTCCCATCATGCTCATCTCAAATTCGTTCGCATACACTTTGAAAAATTCTTGCAAAGTTTCTCATTAGAAAACCAAAAATAATATCATCATAAATTTGAACAAGTATGAAATCCTTGCCTTCTCTCTTTATAAATAAGGTAGTATCTACTTTACCTTTAGAGAAGCCATTTTGAATTAAAAAATTGCTTAACCTTTCATACCATGCTCGGGGTGCTTGTTTTAAACCATATAAGGCTTTCTTCAGCTTGAAAACAAGGTTTGGTCTTTTAGGATCTTCAAATCCTGGTGGTTGTTCTACATAGACTTCTTCTTGTATGACTCCATTTAAGAATGCGCTTTTCACATCCATTTGAAATAACCTGAAATTTTTAAAGCAAGCAAAAGCAAGAAGTAATCTTATAACTTCTAATCTTGCCACGGGAGCATAGGTTTTGTCATAGTCGATGCCTTCTTCTTGTGTGTAGCCTTTTGCTACAAGTCTTGTTTTATTCCTTACCACTTTTCCTTGTTGATCAAGCTTGTTCCTAAAAACCCATTTGGTGCCAATGATTGATTTTCCTTTTAGTTTAGGAACTAGCTCCCAAACGTTATTGATTGTGAATTGGTTTAGTTCTTCTTGCATTGCTTCGATCCAGCTTTCATCTTTCAATGCATCTTCTATATTTTTGGTTCGATCTTAGAAATTAGTGCAAGAGCACTAGAAGCTTCTCGTCTTTTAGACCTAGTACGAACTCCTTCATCAATATTGCCAATGATGAGGTCTGGGGGATGACTTGACTTTTGCTTCTAATTTGTAGTTGATTTGTCAATTTGATGAAGCTCTTCTTCAGTTGGAATTTCTGAATTTGTTTGAGACTCAGTGTCTGAGGCTTGATTTTCTACATGAGAATTTGTAGACACTTGCTCAGACTCTAAATCTTCGGGTTGAGTCTCGATTTTGTAACGAATCTTCGAACTTCACATTCATGGATTCTTCCACAATTTGAGTACATTTGTTGAAGACTCGAAAGCTTTGCTTGTCATGGAGTAGCCAAGGAAAATTCCTTCATCTGATTTTTCTTCAAACTTACCAATTCGATCACCGGAATTCTTTAGGATAAAACATTTGCAACCGAATACATGAAAGTATGAAACAATTGGTTTCTTACCTTTGAGCAGTTCATAAGGTATCTTTTCCAATATAGGTCTTAGAAAAATTCTATTTATAATATAACAAGCGGTAGAAGTAGCTTCAGCCCAAAAATGAGGTGATATATTACTTTCGATTAAAAGAGTTCTTGCCATTTTTGCAAAGAACGATTTTTCCTTTCTACAACTCCATTTTGTTGTGGAGTGTATGGGGATGAAAAATTATGTTGAATACCATTGTCATCACAATATTTGGCAAAATCATGATTTTCAAATTCTCCATCATGGTCAGTTTTAATACTCGAAATTACATATCCTTTTTCAATTTGAATTTTCTTTGCAAACTTAGTAAAATGAATCAATGTATCAGATTTATTTGCAAGAAAGAAAACCCAAGTAAAACGAGAATAATCATCAACTATAACCAAGCACTATCTTTTACCTCCAATACTTTGAACTCTTGTTGGCCCAAATAAATCCATGTGTAATAGCTGCAAAACACGATTAGTAGATACTTGATTTATAGATTTAAAGGAATTTCTAACCTGTTTACCAAGTACACAGGGAGTGCATAATTCATGCTTTTGATACTTGAGGTTAGGAAGTTCTCGAACAAGCTTTTTGGATGATACTTTTGCAATTTGCTTCAGATTGACATGTCCAAGCTTCTTATGCCAGAGGATGACTTCATCTTGAATTGATATCAAGCATTAAGGACTGTCAAACCTTATGTCTAGCAAATAGATATTCCCATGTCTTCGACCAGTAAAGGACTGTGAAAGATCCTTACTTGATCCAGAACATGTATCTTCTTGAAAATTGATTTTGTATACCGAATCGCATAATTGACTAATACTCAATAGATTGTAGTTCAATCCTTTAACAAGAGAGACATTGTTGATTGTGAGATTTCCAATCATCACAGTTCCTTGGCCAACAATTTTACCCTTGTTGTTACCATAAAAGAGACATTTTCTCCTTTTATATGAGAGAATTTTGTAAAACAACTTGAGTCTCCTGTCATGTGTCTTGAACATCCACTGTTCAAATACCACTTGACTTTCTTCTTGAAGGTAACCTGCAATTAAAAAAAACTCATGTCTTCTTTGGTACCCAGATCTTCTTGGGTCCATCATGGTTAGTAGTATAAACAGTCTTTGCCCAGCTCTTCTTAATAAGTCTCCAAATTTTGGGACATTCCTTTTCAAAATGATCTATATTCTTACATTTTGAACAAGTAAGAGCATTTCTACCAACAGGCTTTACAAAAACCTTTTGGAAATGATTTTTATAAAAAATTTTTGTTGGCCTATTTCTAATTCTTTCCTTTACTTTTGGGAAATCGATCAAAGGAACGGTTTTTGTGTCATTCCTAGACCGGATTTATTAAAGTAAGGTCTTTGGATAGAAAGAATCTTATCCAGCTTTTCGTAACCTATTGAAAATTTCTTTGAAACTTTCAATAAGTCTTCTTTCAAGTAAGCATTCTCTTTTGAAAGATCATTCTCATTTTCTTTCGAAACTTGACAAGAGACTTGTCTAGACTTTCAACTTTTTCGTAAAATTTTTTCTTGTTGTTTCAGTTTGGAATTCTCCATTTTTAGTTCAGAAATCCTTTTAAGAGAGTCTTTAAGGCGAGACAAAGTTCATTAATGTATTTTGATACTTTGGTAGGAATTTTTAGATTTCTAACCTTGATACCATTGTTTGAGTCGAGTCGAGAATCCGAGTCCGAGTCCGAGTTTGCCATAAGACATATATTTGCATATTCTTCATCACTCTCCTCACATTCGGTGTCACTCCACATTTCAGCTTTGAGTGCTTTCTTGAACTTTTCAGGTTTTCCTTTCTTTTTCTTCAATAAGGGATTTGTTGGGTCCGATGTGTCCCTTTTTCTTGCATTCAAAGCAAACAACTTCTTTGCCGGTATCTTCTTCTTCATTTGATCTCCTTTGAAATCTTTGATTGTTTTGTTTCTTTCCATTGAATCTTCTGTCTTTTCTATTCAATCTTCGAACTTTCTAATCGAAGTGCTAATTCTTCATCATCCAAATCTTCTTCGAATCGTAACATCGAATCATCATTAGATTTTAAAGCAATTGACTTCTTACCTTTTGTGTCAAATTCCTCATTGAATTGCTCGACTTCATAGGATTGAAGTGTGCCGACCAATTCATCTACCGAAAGAGGCATGATCCTCTCGTGTTTCTCTTATAGATGTTTTGACGTGATTCCAATCTTTGGAGAGCCCTCTCAACAATTTATTGACCTTCATAGGTCTTGAGATTGGCTGTCCTTGGTATGCCAAGCCGTTTACAATTTCGTAAATCGACCGAACATATCCGTGATGGTTTCTCCCGCCTTCATTTTGAAGGCTTCATATTGACCAAGAAGTATGTTGATCTTGATTTCTTTGACTCGATCTGTTCCTTCATAGGTGACATGCAATCGGTCCCAAACTTCTTTGGCTGTTTCACAAGATGAAATTCTATTATACTCAGTAGGAGATAATGAACAATAGAGAGAGTAAATAGCCTTTGCATCAAGAGCATGTCTTTTAGAAATTTCTGCTTGTAGTAATCCCGCTCCATCGCCTATTTCTTTTCCCGTGCTTGATGTAGCTTTAGGAATAATTCCGTTCTCCACTACATCCCATTCCATAAGATCTTTAGATCTTAGAAACGCATTCATCTTGTTTTTCCATACGTTGTAATCCTTGCCATCGAAGTAGGGAGGTCTGGTATTGCTTTGCCCTTCAATTAACCCTGGAGCCAAAACATTAGCCATAGATCTTTAGCTTTAGAAGTAATAACACTTCTAACAAATAAGCAACCTGCTCTGATACCAATTGAAATAGGCTAGTGAATCAACCTAGAGGGGGGTGAATAGGTTGTTACGGAATCTTTCGCGGTGGAATACGTTGATATCAAAGATATATCAATAATAAACAGATTACGTATTCATAAAGTAAATAGAGTAGGGTAAGAGAGAATTGACACAAGGATTATAGTGGTTTGGCTTAGACCAAGCCTACGTCCACTCTCCACGCTGGCAGCCAACTGACTGTAATCACTATGTAGCAAAGGAGTGCCGTTACAGTAAACGGATTAGACTTCTTCAATTAACAGTCTCTCCTACAGCCTTCTACTGCTTTCGCACTATCTCACTCTCTTTGATACACAATTTGAATATGAAAGATTTTAGAGAACAAGTGATTTTGGAGATTCTAACATCAAGATTTTTCTACCAGTCTCTCCTTGTTTCCAAGCAACGTCGATCCACCTTAAATAGTTTCTATGTCTTCATACCCGTTGGCACTTACCAAAACATTCATCCAATCAACCCGTTGGACTGAATCAATTTAAGTGATCTCATTGTCTCGAAAACGTAAGTAGACAGCAGCTCATCAATCCTGTTCGCCCATACAATCGGGATCTTGAGTTCCCAAAATTAGATTCTTCCAAAAATAATCTTGATCTTCAACGGATAAAATCCGAAGAATCAAATCTTCCAAACTCTTAATCACAGCCCGAAGATATTCCATGGTTAAGATTAGGAAATACGAAATCCAATATCTTACTTTCCTTAGCCATAAGAATAACCCGTGGCCAGACTGTAAAAATCGCGAACTGTTTCGAGACTTAGATTTGGGTCTTGAGGGTCATCGATCAAACCGAGTCTTGAAGGTCTTCGAGATGGAAACCGAGTCTTGACCGACTTCGATGAAAAACTTGGACCGAAATTCTGGGTCCGACTGTCTTTGAAAACCTTTAGACCTTGACAACTTCAAACGTAGCCAACTGAGTCTTGGAGTCCTTAGACCGTACTGTTGAGGCTGTTTTGTCAACTTCAAAACTCCAAGAGATTTTTCTTCAACATGTAGTAACAGAAACCTTACATCCATTGTATTTATATTGAATATAAATTGTATATGACAATAATACTCTTATGCAAGTAAAAAGGAAATAAAACTCGATAATAAAGGAAACTTAATTAAAGTAACTCAACACTCCCCCTCAAGCCGGAGCATATAGGTCACTCATGCCCGGTTTGGAACAACCGGCAATAAAAGCGGGACGAAATAATGTTTTGGTAAACATATCAACAATCGTAATAGTAGTCATAGAAGTCGTAGCAAAGAAGCAAAGCAGTACTACTAGGACAAGTAGTAGTAGCGTAAGTAATGTGAGCGCCAGCTAGTAATAGTAGCGAGATGCAATAGCGGCGCGCAGAAGCAAACAATAGTAGCAATAGTGGTGGTAGTAATAGCAATAGTAGTAGCAGCAATAGCAGGAGCAACAGGAGCAGAAGTAGCAACAGCAGTAGCAGAAGTAGTTGCAGCAATAGCAGCAGTAGCAGAAGCAGCACTAGTGGTAGTAGTAGTAGCAGCCACTGAAGCAGCAGCAATAGTAGCAGTAGCAACAATACTGCTAGGAGTAGTAATAGTAGTAGCAACAGTAGTAGAAGTAGCAAAGTATTGCAAAATAGAGAATAGCAAAGAGTAGCAAAGAGTGACAATAGTAGCGAAGTAGATCACTAGTAGTAATGGCGAGTAAGCGGCGATAGTAGCGGTAATAGTAATGGCGATGAGAGTAGTAGCAATAGTAGCGAGCAGTAGCAGTAGTAGTAGTACCGCTAGGAGCGCAGATAATAGCTTGATAGCAAGAGTAGCGAATAGCAGCAAAGCACTAGCAGAAGTAGTTGCAGCAATAGCAGTAGCAGAAGCAGTCGTAGCAGCCGTAACAGTAGTAGTAGCAGTAGTAGCCAAAGTAGTAGCCAAAGTAGTAGCAGCCGTAGCAGTAGTAGTATCACTCATGATGATAGTCATGATGATAGTCTTAATATAAATATATCTACCACTTAATCAAGAAGGCTGAAACTTTAGTGCAAGAAACAAAACGGCAACACTAATGTATAATCATATGTAATTGGCTCCATCGTTAACCAAAGGGAACCCAAGAAAATCAATCAACCATAATCGATGAAATACTCGATTCTTGAATCCCGATCGGTAAGTGTTGTAATCCATGTTCGAAATCGAACCCGATGAATCGGTATCTTCTAATCTCATACATATCGAGACTCAAAGAGAAAACCGATAAAAATTACAACTTTAGGTGGCTGCGCACCAAATAAGAAGTAGGGGACTCTCAAACCGGCAATAGGATCAAGTAATCAGGTAGTTAGATCTGCTATGATACCATGTCACAAAGTTGATCGAGAACTCGCAGCAAGTAGAAAGAGAGAAAGAAGGAAGAGAGAAAAGAAAAAAGAGAGACGGTAGTTTTCGTAGTAATGTAAAACCCTACATCCATTGTATTTATATTGAATATAAATTGTATATGACAATAATACTCTTATGTAAGTAAAAAAGGAAATAAAACTTTGATAATAAAGGAAACTTAATTAATGTAACTCAACAGTTTCCTTTCTGCTCGATTCGTCACTGGATTTCTATCTGATGTCTATTCTCCGGCGGCAGATGAATTGGGGAAGATATATTTGGTTGCTGATGAAAGGGTATCTACCAAACCAGAGCACTATCTTTATAAATTTTCCCATTATAGTTTCATTCTTGGCTGTACATTTTTTTCATATAGTTTATGGTGCCAATGACAGGTTCAAGTGGCGGTTTTTGATCTTCCTGAGGAGATTGCAAAGGAGTTGCTAAGTCAGCCAACACCACCTGGGAACACTATTACAAGAATTTCCAAGGTTGTGTGAGGGCTCAAGATACCTCATAAGGTTGAGATGACTATGGTTCACTTAAATGCAGTTGCTTCCATGCTTAGATATTGCCATAGCGTCAGTTTTGGTGCTAATTGCATTTTCAGAGCTAATTCACTTTTCTTTTATATTGACAGTTACCTGCTCTGCAAGATGATGGGCCCCCAAGTGATTTCTGTGGTAGATTTTCTAGTAGAGACAGGAGTCGTCGGCCAATTCCTAGAGACCGGAGAGGATCGAGATCGTCCCAAAGTTGGGGCAGTGGTCGTGATGCTGATGATGATGTTGGTCTATTTAGACGAGGTGGCCGAGGTTCCAGAATTGAAAATAGCTGGAGTCGCCCCTCAAGAAACAATGATAATGATTGGCTTATAGGTGGTAGGTGATCCAGTAGGCCATCTTCGAGGGATAGGTATATTTTTCTGCCTATGCAAATCTTGCGAGTATTCCCTGAGCAATTTTGTCCGCTCTCGGTACATATGGAATTGATGTAGCATTGCAGACTTGTGTTGGAGATTTGATACATTATCCTCCATCGTTTAGCAAATATATTCCTTTTCAATCACCAATGACATACTTGACATGGCCATGTAAATCTCACTGATATGGCATTGTGTCATGACAGGAGCTTCGAAGGATTGTGCTTTGTATATGGGCGTGCGGGGCACAGGGCATCTGAATGCCCCAGTAAGCAAGACTACTGATTGTATTTATTTAAATGTGTTGCTTTTCATACACTGAGCAAAAAGTGGAGGGTCCTACTTTGTTGCCACCGTCGCCACCACCGCCACCGCCACCGCTTTGTGCTCTACCTGCTTGTTTATAACAGGTTGGTTAGTGTTTTTGTGCTAGAGAGACAATGAAAAGAGTTATAGTGATCAACCCCAATTAGCTTCGGTATGCTTGGCATGGACCCCGAATCAATCCTGCTAACACTCCATACCAAATCGTTGATACTTAGCATCTTTTTGATAGTTTCCTTTTGGCTAGAGAAAGAACTCTTCTCTATATGAGTTATCATGTCAATGTCAAGGTGTGTCGGGATCAATTCTTGTGAAACCTCATCTGGATCTTTTTGGAATGGGATGTATCCTCCAATTTAGTTGCAAACGGTTGCTTTCATGGACTCGTGTCATCTGGCAATCTTACCATAGGCTTATGATGAAGATGAAACTAGTTTATAAGTTCACCATGCACGGGACAGGAACATCGGAAATTATCTTATGGTGTCTTCCAATTTTGCACGTTTTAGTGATAATTTGAGTGATTGTTGTATGTGCTTATTTTCTGCCGATTATGGAAAATTGTGCCTGCTGATGAAAACAATGTCTTTTAGTTCATTTTTGTGGTGCTCGCTGCCACAGAATCGAATTAGGAGCTGAATCTTCATTTAGGTCGAGCTCTTATATAAAAGAAGTACAAAGGAGACAATTATATTCAAAAATCTGTGAATTGGGTCGATCTTCATATGAAGTGAGAGTAGCAGGTCTAGGAACAGAGTGAATGATATGCTAAAACCCTGAACTTCAAGGCAAAACGACAAATCTTAGCAGATCACTCGAAGTTCTGATACTAGCAAACTGAATAAACATGACAACCTAGATGCCTAGTAGATTAGGAAGGGAATTGCCCAGCAAGTGTCTCAAATTTCAAACTCATGGCAGAAGACAAGGTTGCAAGATATTATCACTCCCTCCACCTGCTTGATCATTAGAACTGTGACTATGACTTGCTCACAAATTGGTTGCTTTTATGATGAGTACACTAAATCGTCCAGACTGAGTTTTCGCTCTCCCTGTCCCATAGAAGGAGCTATCAATGAACCAAAACAAAACCGCCGCGTCGATGGCTGAAGCCAACTCCTTGAAGAGGACGTGTATTATTGCATAGATAATATCCATAACCATCTAAAATATCATTCTACTCAAGACAAACTACATACAACATCAATTCCCAGGTTACATGGTTACAACATCAATTCCTAGGTTACATGGTTACCGACGCCAGCAGAAAGGTCCCCTCTCTAGGATAAGGCTAAATGATCGGGCTTATATTCCGACCCCCATCCATTCAGCTGTCTCCTGATCCAAAGTCTCCACCACATCATAAGCGATGGATGCGATTACCCGCAATAAGCCTGTGGTGAAGCTGGTGCATCCAGGAGGCCTCACCGAAACGCATAAAAAATCGATCACTGCTGCTGAAGTCATGAAGAAAACTCCCAGACACTTAGTGACTTGCTCTGACGTGTTCAAGTTCCCCTGGATAGTTGTTCAGCCTGAGTCGTTCTTGCAACCTGGTGACGTCCTTTATATCGACCCATTCCATACAATCCGTGGCTTGCTGCGGAGCAAAGCCTTTCCATATGAGCTCTTGAATCAGTGGAAAAGCCCAGACTCCTGTGGAAGTGAAGATGAAGACAGCGAACGCACAAGTGAATTGTTTCAATTAGGATCGTGTCCGTATGATTCTTCTTCTGAAAAGATGAAAATAGTGAAAAGGAGATCTCCAAATGCATGCCAGAAAACTGAAAGATGCTGGCTTGGTGAATGTTATGCAGGAAACCTCACGTCCTAAAAAAGCACTGTCTTGATCAATTGGGTGAGATCCTGCAGCAGCAGCAACAAGGCCTTGTTTCTCCAGAAGGGTTTTTGATGAGGTTTCCTTAACAATTGAAACCAGCAATAGAATACCGGTTCCAAGGGAATTACATTGTATCACCACAAGAATACGCCCAATAAAAATGAGTACATAAAAATAAATAAAAATGCTCCATTTAGAAGAAAATAAACTTACTAGCAGAACTCAAATTTACAAGGAGGTATACAAGTCATATGCATAAACCCATGGTTTTTCTCTATTGGCCGCTTACGCTTCGGACAAGGCTTTGAATTGGCTAGAATCCTGCATATCATTTCATATATGTTAGGAAAGCCGAGCAACAACCACATATTTGCACATAATGACATTCCTGGACACTTGAATCACTAGTTTATTTAAGACTTTCTCAAACTTTTGCATCCAAATTAAGAAAATGTGGCAATTATTGGAGGGAGCACAACTGTCCAAATTCATTCTTAAAGGCAAAGCTGAGGTAGGATTGCCAACATTTCACGTGAAATAAAGAGTCATATTCTTCCAGACATTCCGTAAACCTCAGCTCTATCCTGTCATCCCACTTTAACAAAACATATTGCCACAACAAATCATGAAAGATACAAACAACTGGCACTTGGTTCATAAAAAAACAGCTCTAACACATTAGTTCTTGAGGAAGAAACCCTTCCATAATCACCAAACATGCCCCAAAATTTCAGATTACTTCAAAAGGCAAAAGACCCAATATTGAACCATAGATTACAATAAACAACGAAAGAACCAAGATATGTTAACAGTCATTCTTTAGATAACTAGCTATAGATAGTGAAGTCATTCTTTAGATAACTAGCTATAGATAGTGAAGATTGTGAAGACATTGCATATAACAACCCAAAGATCGGGATGACAAGAGCGGGAAATCAGACAAAACCTGCCCAGCATGTACTGCAAAAAGGATGACCATAAGCAGCTGACATAATTTTATCACATGGATAGGACTCAAAACAGATTCCACAGGTAAGCTGCAAAGAGAGCGGTCCATAGTTAGTGAAAGTAAGTGGAAACTGAGCCTGGAAACAATTCAGACAATTAAGACAACATACTTCTCTTAAATTAGGATGCTCAACAACCGGTCTTTCCAATAAGCCCACTGCTTTTCACACTCTATCTTCATCAGCAAACTGTGCATCATGAACTTTACTTACACTCCTGCAATGCCAACTTAATCCATTAAAAAGCATAGCAGGAATGGCAGAAACTTAAATTTTAACTCACCACCTAAACATCACGACATCAAGCCTTTCTATAGATAACTCAATTAACATAACTAAAAGCGGCGGCGTGGAGATAAATGCAATTTTCCAAAAATAAATTACATATATAGGTTGAATGTCAAAAGCATTATAATGCCAAGCACCACCAGAAACAAACAATGGCAAGAAAGCGACATCATATAGCACATCAGGTGCGACAGCCAAAGCACCAACGAAGGACCCCCTTACCAATTGTAATGGTGCAGCAGGGTGATAGCGGCAACTCTAGGTATAGATAGGACGCCTGCAACTCTCATTATATCATCCTCTTGACGTCGTCGTATGTTTTCCTCCTTTAAAATGATATAGTTTTGCTGAAGAAATGGAAACACAAAAAAGCATAATCAGACAAACAAATATGCACAATAAAAACAACAAAAGAACAGCAAAGACGTTGAAGGACAAAGATCAGGTGCTCTCTTTATCAAATAATATTTCTCCCGACACAGATAAAGGAAAGACAGTTCATCCAATGTGTTGAACACGCATGATCAATTACTCCCAGTTATTTTCAGGACATAAGCACATTCACCCATCAAGCTTGATTGTTGGAAGAAGAAGAAGCAGAAGAATTCACACCCACAACTATACTAATATCATCTCGCGAGCAAGTCGTCCGTCCTTCGTGAAGGACAAAATATCAATTTAACACCCTTACATTGCTACAGTTAGTAGACTCAATTAGCCTTTGGATTATTGAAAAGATTGGCCGCTTAGTACTGTTAAAATTCAAGTAAATAATCGAAAGAGTCTAGGCAATGCTAAATGTAGAAGCAAATAATTGAGTGACATCTCAGATATATGCTGCCATCCTTACATTGGTAAGACCAGCATCTATAAAATATTCGCTCATGTAAGAACAACATTGTAGGAAACGATGCACTTGACGGCAGCATCAAGTCATGAATCACCAGAACTAAGCAGAGTCCTTGTCTTACCTTTTGCTTATTGCCGTCAAGTCAACCAACGATGCATGACCGGCCTTCCATCAGGGCAGTTCCAAGGAGACTTGAGATCTGCCAAGTGCTCAAGTATTTGCACAAAACAATGGTCGGACAGCAAGCAAATTAAATCACTGTCGTTTTGTCATCAATGTTTCGCCTAAGCTTTCTCACATTGCTGCGCTTAGAATCAGAAGCAATAAACCAGCGAACTTCTGGTCACAGATTTAGGCCAACCTTTCTCCCCCAAAACAAGGATGCGAACATAAAAACCCAGGAAATAAAATCAAACCTGACTAGTTCGCCTGGCACATTAACAAAGGTCAAGGTTTTCTACTTAATTTTCCAGCCAACTAAGTGTGCTCAAACAAAGAAAAACTCAGCCAGCAATAAACAATAGCAATTCATACCAAAGCGAAAATATTGGACAACACAGGGGAAGGAAACAAAGGATAAAGCATACTTGAATGAAAAAGAGATAGGTAATGCCACGTTTCTCAAGAGATTCCACAAGCCTCTGAGGCAAACCCAGCTTGGAGAGAGCAAGCTCGTCCTCGCTCACACTCTCAGCCTCGCCGCCCTCAGACACGAAGCCGCCCTCATCCTCACTCGCTTCAACCTCGCTCTCTGAGAACCCACCGGTCTCCAACTTCTTGAAAGCCTCCTCGCTCAGCACCGAGTTCGGCGTGGCGATGGAAGACGTCACGAAGCTGCTCAGGCTCCTCCTAAGGCCGCACCTTTTCACGCACCCACTTTCTAAAAGCCCAAAGGGTCTTCGGACATGGCACTCGGTGGACGAACAGAGCAAGGAATTGAAGTGGGGCTTCTCGGAAAACGACAGAGAAACCACGCACCAGCCGAGCGATTGCTTCTCGGTCGTGAGTCGGGGGACAGAGAGAGGCGAGTGAAATCGGCCGTCGGGAGAGAGCGCGATTTAGGAAGAAGTGCGCCGAGAGAATGGAGCCCTGAGATGAGGCCGTCGAGTGGAGAGAGAAAGGCCGTCATCGGGAGGGAGCGATGGTCGTTGGAGGAATCGCTAGACCGCAAGGAGCGTCGTCGTCGGAAGAGAGAGCAAAGAGGAGAGAGAAGACAAAGGAGAGAGAATGCCCTTTCCACTTTTTTTAATTGCCCACACATTGATTTAAACTGGAACGACGTGGGAGAGAAGAAAGAGCCGACGTGGACCTGCTAGAGGACAGGTGTCGAAGCCCGACTCGTTCAGAGCACGGATGACGTGGTCCTTTGAGGGTGCCTAATATTTTCTCGCAACGTGCACCATCATCTTATCGTCCAACGATGAGAAAATATTAGGTACGCTCAAAGGACCACGTCATCCGTGCTCTGAACGAGTCAGGGTTCGACACCTGTCCGCTGGCAGGTCCACGTCGGCAGTCTCTTCTCTCCCACGTCGTTCCAGTTTAAACCAACGCGCGGGCAATTAAAAAAAGTGGAAAGGGCATTCTCTCTCCTCTTTGCTCTCTCTTCCGACGACGACGCTCCTTCCGGTCTAGCGATTCCTCCGACGACCGTCGCTCCTCTCGACGACGGCCTTTCTCTCTCCACTCGACGGCCTCATCTCAGGGCTCCATTCTCTCAGCGCACTTCTTCCTAAATCGCGCTCTCTCCCGACGGCCGATTTCGCTCGCCTCTCTCTGTCCCCCGACTCACGATCGAGAAGCAATCGCTCGGCTGGTGCCGTGGTTTCTCTGTCATTTTCCGAGAAGCCCCACTTCAATTCCTTGCTCTGTTCGTCCAGCGAGTGCCATGTCCGAAGACCCTTTGGGCTTTTAGAAAGTGGGTGCGTGAAAAGGTGCGGCCTTAGGAGGAGCCTGAGCAGCTTCGTGACGTCTACCATCGCCACGCCGAACTCGGTGCTGAGTGAGGAGGCTTTCAAGAAGTTGGGGACCGGTGGGTTCTCGGAGAGCGAGGTTGACGCGAGTGAGGATGAGGGCGGCTTCGTGTCTGAGGGCGGCGAGGCTGAGAGTGTGAGAGAGGACGAGCTTGCTCTCTCCAAGCTGGGTTTGCCTCAGAGGCTCGTGGAATCTCTTGAGAAACGTGGCATTACCCATCTCTTTCCCATTCAAGTATGCTTTATCCTTTGTTTCCTTCCCCTGTGTTATCCAATATTTTCGCTTTGGTATGAATTGCTGTTGTTTATTCCTGGCTGAGTTTTTCTTTGTTTGAGCATACTTAGTTGGCTGGAAAATTAAGTAGAAAACCTTGACCTTTGTTAATGTTCTAGGCAAACCACGGATGGAGTTAAGTGCAGGCGATCATAATAGATATTCTGGGATGTTCTGTCGTAGCTTACATTAGATGACTATCCTATGCTGAAAATTGAGCTGTTCAACACTAAGATGTTGTTGGGACTAAGGCTTTACACAGGCAGAATTCATTTTTTCTAATCGACTCGATATTTGGTTTCTTTACTTTTGCTAGCACTAGGTTCACTCATCACTCATTACTTTTGCCCTCTTCATTATTCACTCTACTAAAGTTTCATCATGTTTTCAATGGCAAACTCATGTTCCTCGTACTATTCTGTGATTGTTAGAGAGCGGTGTTAACCCCTGCGCTTGAAGGGTGTGATTTAATTGCTCATTCGAAGACTGGAACAGGGAAGAATTTAGCTTTCGGGATTCCATACTGAAGCGTCTTACTGATGGTGATGAACATAGAGGTCTGAGGTATTTGAGCAATAATTTTAATTATCTTGGTGACCTCCAATGTTTGAGCATTTTTCTAATGACAGATTATTCTGTAAATGTCTCTTACATATGGGCGACTTCCTAGAGTTTTGGCCCTAGCACCAACAAGGGAATTAGCAAAACAAGTAGAGAAAGAAAATAAGGAATCTGCACCTTACTTAAACACCGTGTGTGTTTATGGTGGAGTTTCTTACATTACCCAACAAAGTGTCCTTTCCCAGGGGTTCGATGTAGTTGTCAGGACTCACGGTCAAATCATTGATTTGATCAACAGTAACAGCCTTAAATTGGGAGAAGTGGAATTTTTGGTACTTGATGAAGCTGATTAGATGCTTGCTGTTGGTTTTGAGGAAGATGTGGAAGTGATCTTGGAAAAGCTTCTCTCACAGTGACAGAGCATGCTTTTCTCTACCACAATGCCTGGTTAGGTGAAGAAACTGGCGAGATAGCACTTGAACAATCCTTTGACAATTGACTTGGTAAAGTTCTTCTCTCAATAACAATCTCTCTGTCTCCGTCTGCCCAAACTTCTTGCATGATCCGATATTGGGTATAGGCCTGAATTTTTGGATAGTACAGTCGTAGAAATGGAGTGTGGCTCATCAAAATGTCGTGTGATGGCTTATGTGGTTTGCCTGCTCTTCATTTTCTTGATGTAGGTTGGAGAACAAGATGAAAAACTCGCAGAGGGAATTAAAATTTATGCCATATCAGCAACTCCAACTTCAAAGCATACCATTCTAAGTGATCTCATCATGGTAGGAGACGCTTCCCTCATATTTGATATCTTTTTCCCCAATCAAGATGCTTATTTGATTTGCTAACATTTGCATATGGATGTCTCCCATTAGGCATATGTCCTGAATTTCTCTATCATGCTGTTTCTTAAGATTCTTCCTGCTTAATGGAAGAAGGTTTTGATTTTGTTCTTGCCTACATGCTTTATGGTAGGCTTTAATAGATTGTGCTTTTACTAGATAAATGACCTTTTTGTATATCTATCTTACGTGTATGCCAAAGGTGGGAAGACCATTGTTTTCACACAGACTAAAAGGGATGCAGATCAGGTGTCAATGGCATTAACGAGTATCATTGCCTCTGAAGCATTGCATGGGGATATATCTCAGCATCAGAGGGAGAGAACTATTAATGGTTTCCGGCAGAGGAAGTTCACTATTCTTGTTGCTACTGATGTTGCATCTCATGGGCTGGATATCCCTAATGTTGATCTCGTAGGTTATACATGATTAGTTAGTCCACTCACAAAGCTATGTGTATAAGATTAACAAGAGTATGCAACTCCTAATGCCAGGTCATCCACTATGAACTGCCAAATGATTCAGAGACTTTTGTCCATCAGTATGTTCGTACTGGACGCGCCGGGAAAGAAAGAACGCCTATCTTGATGTATACAAGTAGTCAAAGGAGAACTGTCAGATCCATTGAGTGAGGTGTAGGTTGCACATTTGAGTTTATTAGCGCTCCAGCAATGCATGAAGTTTTGGAGTCATCCGCTAAGCAAGTTGTTGCGACCCTCAAAGCGGTTCATCCTGAGTCTGTAGGGTTTTTCACTCCAACAGCACAAAAACTAATTGAAGAGCAAGGTGTAAATGCTCTAGCTGATGCTTTGGCTCATTTGAGTGGTTTTTCGCAACCTCCTACATCTCAGTCTCTTACAAATCATGAGCAGGTAAATTAGAGACATCTGTGGCAATTTTGTTTGTCATCTGTGCTTCTATAACCCTACCTTTTAATAGATTCATTTCAAGATTTAGGAAAAGAAGTGGTTGCTTATTGGAGCATGGACCATTTATGTTGGGAAAATAATTTGTTGATCTTATGTGCTGTCAAATTTTGAGAAAGTGCATTTATATAGCCATTGATACCAATTGGTCTTTCAGAACATGGGTTTTGTATGTTTCTGTTGATTAACTGGTAATTAGAGATTATGGAAAATTGTACCTGCTGCTGTATCTTATAATGTTCTACTGGACAAATGCGTTGTAGGGTTGGGTTACGCTGCAATTGACTTGGGATCCATCTTATTCTAGAGGTTTCCTTTCTGCCCGATCCGTCACTGGATTTCTATCTGATGTCTATTCTCCGACAGCAGATGAACTGGGGAAGATATATTTGGTTGCAGATGAAAGGGTATCTACCAAACCAGAGCACTATCTTTATAAATTTTCCCATTATAGTTTCATTCTTGGCTGTACATTTTTTCATATAGTTTATGGTGCCAATGACAGGTTCAAGTGGCGGTTTTTGATCTTCCTGAGGAGATTGCAAAGGAGTTGCTGAGTCAGCCAACACCACCTGGGAACACTATTACAAGAATTTCCAAGGTTGTGTGAGGGCTCAAGATACCTCATAGGGTTGAGATTACTAGGGTTCACTTAAATGCAGTTGCTTCCATGCTTAGATATTGCCATAGCGTCAGTTTTGGTGCTAATTGCATTTTCAGAGCTAATTCACTTTTCTTTTATATTGACAGTTACCTGCTCTGCAAGATGATGGGCCCCCTAGTGATTTCTATGGTAGATTTTCTAACAGAGACAAGAGTTGTCGGCCAAGTCCTAGAGACCAGAGAGGATCGAGATCGTCCCAAAGTTGGGGCAGTGGTTGTGATGCTGATGATGATGTTGGTCTATTTAGATGTGGTGGCTGAGGTTCCAGAATTGAAAATAGCTGGAGTCGCCCCTCAAGAAACAATGATAATGATTGGCTTATAGGTGGTAGGTGATCCAGTAGCCATCTTCGAGGGACAGGTATATCTTTCTGCCTATGCAAATCTTGCGAGTATTCCCTGAGCAATTTTGTCCGCTCTCGATACATATTGAATTGATGTAGCATTGCAGACTTGTGTTGGAGATTTGATACATTATCCTCCATCGCTTAGCAAATATATTCCTTTTCAATCACCAATGACATACTTGACATGGCCATGTAAATCTCACTGATATGGCATTGTGTCATGACAGGAGCTTCGGAGGATTGTGCTTTGTATATGGGCGTATAGGGCACAGGGCATCTGAATGCCCCAGTAAGCAAGACTACTGATTGTATTTATTTAAATGTGTCGCTTTTCATACACTGAGCAAAAAGTGGAGGGTCCTACTCTGCCGCTGCCGTCGCCGCCACCGCCACCGCCACCACTTTGTGCTCTACCTGCTTGTTTATAACAGGTTGGTCAGTGTCTTCGTGCTGGAGAGACAATGAAAAGAGTTACAGTGATCAACCCCGATTAGCTTCGGTATGCTTGGCATGGACCCCGAGTCAATCCTACTAACACTCCATACCAAATCGTTGATACTTAGCATCTTTTTGATAGTTTCCCTTTGGCTAGAGAAAGAACTCTTCTTTATATGAGTTATCATGTCAATGTAAAGGTGTGTCGGGATCAATTCTTGTGAAACCTTATCTGGATCTTTTTGGAATGGGATGTATCCTCCAATTTAGTTGTGAACGGTTGCTTTCATGGACTCGTGTCATGTGGCAATCTTACCATAGGCTTATGATGAAGATGAAACTAGTTTATAAGTTCACCATGCACGGGACAGGAACATCGGAAATTATCTTATGGTGTCTTCCAATTTTGCACGTTTTAGTGATAATTTGAGTGATTGTTGTATGTGCTTATTTTCTGCCGATTATGGAAAATTGTGCCTGCTGATAAAAACAATGTCTCTTGGTTCATTTTCGTGGCGCTCGCTGCCACAGAATCGAATTAGGAGCTGAATCTTCATTTAGATCGAGCTCTTATATAAAAGAAGTACAAAGGAGACAATTATATTCAAAGATCTGTGAATTGGGTCGATCTTCATCTGAACTGAGAGTAGCAGGTCTAGGAACAGAATGAATAGTATGCTAAAACCCTAAACTTCAAGGCAAAACAACAAATCTTAGCAGATCACTCGAAGTTCTGATACCAGCAAACTGAATAAACATGACAACCTAGATGCCTAGTAGATTAGGAAGAGAATTGCCCAACAAGTGTCTCAAATTTCAAATTTCATGGCAGAAGACAAGGTTGCAAGATATTATCACTCCCTCCACCTGCTTGATCATTAGAACTGTGACAATGACTTGCTCACAAATTGGTTGCTTTTATGATGACTACACCAAATCGTCCAGATTGAGTTTTCGCTCTCCCTGTCCCATAGAAGGAGCTATCAATGAACCAAAGCAAAACCGCCGCGTCGATGGTTGAAGCCAACTCCTTGAAGAGGACGTGTATTATTGCATAGATAATATCCAGAACCATCTAAAATATCATTCTGCTCAAGACAAACTACATACAACATCAATTCCCAGGTTACATGGTTACCTACGCCAGCAGCAAGGTCCCCTCTCTAGGATAAGGCTAAATGATTGGGCTTATATTCCGGCCCCCATCCATTCAGCTGTCTCCTGATCCAAAGTCTCCGCGACATCATAAGCGATGGATGTGATTACCCGCAATAAGCCTGTGGTGAAGCTGGTGCATCCAGGAGGCCTCACCGAAACACATAAAAAAACCGATCACTGCTGCTGAAGTCATGAAGAAAAATCCCAGACACTTTGTGACTTGCCCTGACGTGTTCAAGTTCCCCTGGATAGTTGTTCAGCCCGAGTCATTCTTGCAACTTGGTGACGTCTTTTATATCGACCCATTCCATACAATCTGTGGCTTGTTGCGACGCAAAGCCTTTCCGTATGAGCTCTTGAATAAGTGGGAAAGCCCAGACTCCTGTGGAAGTGAAGATGAAGATAGCGAACGCACAAGTGAATTGTTTCAATTAGGATCGTGTCCGTATGATTCTTCTTCTAAAAAGATGAAAATAGTGAAAAGTAAATCTCCAAATGCGTGCCAGAAAACTGAAAGATGCTGGCTTGGTGAATGTTATGTAGGAAACCTCACATCCTCAAAAAGCACTGTCTTGGGGTGAGATCCTGTAGCAGCAGCAACAAGGCCTTGTTTCTCCAGAAGGGTTTTTGATGAGGTTTCCTTAACAACTGAAACCAGCAATAGAATACCGGTTCCAAGGGAATTACATTGTATCACCACAAGAATACGCCCAATAAAAATGAGTACATAAAAATAAATGAAAATGCTCCATTTAGAAGAAAATAACCTTACCAGCAGAACTCAAATTTACAAGGAGGTGTACAAGTCATATGCATAAACCCTTGGTTTTTCCCTATTGGCCGCTTACACTTTCGACAAGGCTTTGAATTGGCTAGAATCCTGCATATCATTTCATATCTGTTAGGAAAGCCGAGCAACAACCACATATTTGCACATAGCGACATTTATGGACACTTGAATCACTATTTTATTTAAGACTTCCTCAAACTTTTGCATCCAAATGAAGAAAATGTGGCAATTATTGGAGGGAGCACAACTGTCCAAATTCATTCTTAAAGGCAAACCTGAGGTAGGATTGCCAACATTTCATGTGAAATAAAGATTCACATTCTTCCAGACATTCTGTAAACCTCAACTCTATCCTGTCATCCCACTTTAACAAAACATATTGCCACAACAAATCATGAAAGATACAAACAACCGGCACTTGGTTGATCAAACTTTAGCATGTCCCATCACAACATTCTCCACAAGGTCAATTTTATTTCTATAAAAGAGCTTCAATTCCATTCACATAGGTTGTCAACATGGCACCAACAAGTTCACAAATAACAAACTCTCCAACCATATATTTTCAGCATGAATCCCTGGCCTGCTCTGATAAACTGGGTATTACCCAAAACGCAGACAAAATAACAGAGATAAGCCCGATAAAACCGTCCGAAAACAGGATAAAAAGACTCCAATAGGAAAGGTGACATCAAAACAATAGTATTAATTTTGACAACACCATATCAGTCATTAAAAGTATTCTAGAAAACCCATCCTAGTCAGATCTGTTGAAACGCCTCCTACCACTACTAGCTCAATCAAAGCTTTGAAATGTAGTAGAATGATTGGACTCCATTTCCATCGGTCCCATCCATCACCCTCCACAGAATAAAGACCTTATCCTATAAATTTTCATATTGATAGACATTTGTCGAGGTCAGAAGGATCATGAATGTAGAATTTTAAGATCAAGCACAAATATAGACACTTAAACAAATCCTACCTGGTATCTCCAAAAGATTTCCCACTGCCCCACCCACCCCCCAAACGAAAAAATCAACTGGAAAACTATATAGGGAAAATAACACTAGTTAGCTTCCACGCAAGCATTGACTTGTTATATAATCCATATAGATGGTTTTTCCCACTTGTTCGTAGTTCTATCTCTGTATAGGACTAGATGGGAGTAATAAACATGCATAAATAAATCAAAAGGAGAATTGCAGTGGCTAAACTTAGTATTTTTCGTAAAATAAGAAAAAAGAAATGACACATTTAGAATTGTTGTATGTTCAAACTTCAAACTGACATGGGTGACATCATTATCCTCCAGACAAATCATCCAATTTAGCATTATTGGATCTCCTCAAGAGAAAATATGTGAATGCACTAACCATATGATAGCAAGAACAAGCATATCCATCTATTAAGAAATTCCAAGGATTCCAAATTTAACTACAGAAAGGGCATAATTGTGGAACTGTTGTATGCAGTCGACTGGTTGATTTTAGAAGGTCCAATGGTTACACCATATATGATAGCCCTTTAGGCTCTCAAATATCTCATACTGCTGATAAAAGCATGCCAAAATAGGACTATCTATGTCCAACCTAGTAAGTCACATAAAACATTCTTGTTTCTTGAAAGAGGAAAGGCCACACAATCCTTTGTACACCATTGTCATAGAACCCAAATGATGGCAAATTCTACATGCTTAAAGTTATCTGTACCAGTTCATGTTTTCAGATTCAGCACTGTTCTTCATGATCCGCTATGCCACAGTGCCACAATCTACTGGACGGTGAGCTTCCTCTGTACACTGCAGCAGATCAAATCAAACGGACATCAACACACTACTTGCTACATATCGATACAAGAAATTTCCAAAAAAAAGCTTACATTCCAGCAAAAGTTGAAAGAGCAGGAAAAATCGTAACCTTCACTACCAGCAATTATTCTACAGCGTATTCACAACCAGGGGTAGTACACCACTTGGTCTGGCAGTAGGGAAATGAGGTAAAGGAAGTTATATTTCATCTAATAGGCACCCAGTAGTGTAAAGTCATTATCACACTTTAAAAAAAAAAAAAAAAACTTCAGACAAAGAAAAATAATACGGTTGCACATATACCTTTCTATTGTCTTCAATGTACAAGCGAAGAAGATATTGAGAATACTTTTTCTTATCTTCTTTAGGCGCTAATAGATTTATCATGTCTTGACCTACGGCAGCACCACAAGATGGATCAGGACATCTCAATGTTAAACATCCAGGACCATCGTTTATTGATGTGCTTATGTAACCTATCACAATGCTCACATTCATTAAATGACAGTCAAAGACGCAGGAGTAAAAGCATGTAAATTTCTAAGGTGCACATTTAATCCAAAGAAATACTTCCAAGAGAGTCATATATATCAGCTGAAGACAAACACATAGATGATGTTTGGTAATAGTCACACGTCTTTTGTTTGGGGTACTTCTTTTCACCAAAATGATAGAGCGAGGACTGCTTCAAAATACAATAGCCAAGAAGTAAATATCCAAGATCATCTACAGAGTGCTATTGCCTTTTCCAGTCCCACTCTCACATTTCACACATTTTCATTTTGCTCTACAGTCTACAGGAACTCAAAGCCCCTGCATGCCGCAACTTTTCCAAGAAGCAACCCTCAGAAAGATATGACCAAGGGATAATAAGACAAATTCTAGCTGTCGCCTTGCAAACATACACATCCGAAAAACAAAATTAACATTAGCTGAGGCCTGCAGGTTAGAGACTTACTATGAACATGTATGCACCATCTTAAATTGATGATTATATTCTCAAAAACCTAGATGGAAAGAAAATATAGCATCATTTTGGATAGCAACAGAAAAATCTATTAAATGATTAAAGAAGTTCATAAAAAACAGCTCTAACACATTAGTTCTTGAGGAAGAAACCCTTCCATAATCACCAAACATACCCCAAAATCTCAGATTACTTCAAAAGGCAAAAGACCCAATATTGAACCATAGATTACAATAAACAATGAAAGAACCAAGATATGTTAACAGTCATTCTTTAGATAACTAGCTATAGATAGTGAAGATTGTGAAGACATTGCATATAACAACCCAAAGATCGGGATGACAAGAGCGGGAAATCAGACAAAACCTGCCCAACATGTACTGCAGAAAGGATGACCATAAGCAGCTGACATAATTTTATCACGTGGATAGGACTCAAACCAGATTCCACAGGTAAGCTGCAAAGAGAGCAGTCCATAGTCAGTGAAAGTAAGTGGAAACTGAGCCTGGAAACAATTCAGACAATTAAGACAACATACTTCTCTTAAATTAGGATGCTCAACAACCGGTCTTTCCAATAAGCCCACTGCTTTTTGCACTCTATCTTCATCAGCAAACCGTGCATCATGAACTTTACTTACACTCCTGCAATGCCAACTTAATCCATTAAAAAGCATGGTAGGAATGGCAGAAACTTAAATTTTAACTCACCACCTAAACATCACGACATCCAGCATTTCTATAAACAACTCAATTACCACAACTAAAAGCGGCAGCGTGGAGATAAATGCAATTTTCCAAAAATAAATTACATATAAAGGTTGACTGTCAAAAGCATTATAATGCCAAGCACCACCAGAAACAAACAATGGCAAGAAAGCCACATCATATAGCACATCAGGTGCGATAGCTAAAGCACCAATGAAAGACCCCCTTACCAATTGTAATGGCACAGCAGGGTGATAGCAGCAACTCTAGGTATAGATAGGACGCCTGCAACTCTCATTATATCATCCTCTTGACGTTGTCGTATGTCTTCCTCCTTTAAAATGTTATAGTTTTGCTGAAGAAATGGAAACATAAAAAAGCATAATCAGACAAACAAATATGCACAATAAAAACAACAAAAGAACAGCAAAGACGTTGAAGGAGAAAGATCGGGTGCTCTCTTGATCAAATAATATTTCTCTCGAAACAGATAAAGGAAAGACAGTTCATCCAATGTGTTGAACACGCATGATCAATTACTCCCAGTTATTTTTAGGACATAAACACGTTCACCCATCAAAGCTTGATTGTTGGAAGAAGAAGAAGCAGAAGAATTCACACCCACAACTATACTAATATCATCTCACGAGCAAGTCGTTCGTTCTTCATGAAGGACAAAATATCAATTTAACACCCTTACATTGCTACAGTTAGTAGACTCAATTAGCCTTTGGATTATTGAAAAAATTGGCCACTTAGTACTGTTAAAATTCAAGTAAATAATCGAAAGAGTCTAGGCAATGTTAAATGTAGAGGCAAATAATTGAGCGACATCTCAGATATATGTTGCCATCCTTACACTGGTGAGACCAGGATCTGTAAAATGTTCGCTTATGTAAGAACAACATTGCAGGAAATGATGCACTTGACGGCAGCATCAAGTCATGAATCACCAAATTTAAGCAGAGTCCTTGTCTTACCTTTTGCTTATTGCCGTCAAGTCGACCAACAATGCATGACCGGCCTTCCATCAGGGCAGTTCCAAGGAGACTTGAGATCTGCCAAGTGCTCAAGTATCTGCACGAAACAATGGTCGGACAGCAAGCAAATTAGATCACTGTCGTTTTGTCATTAATGGTTCGCCTAAGCTTTCTCACATTGCTGCGCTTAGAATCAGAAGCAATAAACCAGCGAACTTCTGGTCGCAGATTTAGGCCAACCTTTCTCCCCCAAAACAAAGATGCGAACATAAAAACCCAGGAAATAAAATCGAACCTGACTAGTTCGCCTAGCACATTAACAAAGGTCAAGGTTTTCTACTTAATTTTCCAGCCAACTAAGTATGCTCAAACAAAGAAAAACTCAGCCAGCAATAAACAACAGCAATTCATACCAAAGCGAAAATATTGGATAACACAGGGGAAGGAAACAAAGGATAAAGCATACTTGAATGGGAAAGAGATGGGTAATGCCACGTTTCTCAAGAGATTCCACGAGCCTCTGAGGCAAACCCAGCTTGAGAGAGCAAGCTCGTCCTCGCTCACACTCTCAGCCTCGCCGCCCTCAGACACGAAGCCGCCCTCATCCTCACTCGCGTCAACCTCGCTCTCCGAGAACCCACCGGTCCCCAACTTCTTGAAAGCCTCCTCACTCAGCACCAAGTTCGGCGTGGCGATGGTAGACGTCACGAAGCTGCTCAGGCTCCTCCTAAGGCCGCACCTTTTCACGCACCCACTTTCTAAAAGCCCAAAGGGTCTTCGGACATGGCACTCGGTGGACGAACAGAGCAAGGAATTGAAGTGGGGCTTCTCGGAAAACGACAGAGAAACCACGGCACCAGCCGAGCGATTGCTTCTCGATCGTGAGTCGGGGGACAGAGAGAGGCGAGCGAAATCGGCCGTCGGGAGAGAGCGCGATTTGGGAAGAAGTGCGCTGAGAGAATGGAGCCCTGAGATGAGGCCGTCGAGTGGAGAGAGAAAGGCCGTCGTCGGGAGGGAGCGACGGTCGTCGGAGGAATCGCTAGACCGGAAGGAGCGTCGTCGTCGGAAGAGAGAGCAAAGAGGAGAGAGAATGCCCTTTCCACTTTTTTTAATTGCCCGCGCGTTGGTTTAAACTGGAACGACGTGGGAGAGAAGAGACTGCCGACGTGGACCTGCCAGCGGACAGGTGTCGAACCCTGACTCGTTCAGAGCACGAATGACGTGGTCCTTTGAGCGTACCTAATATTTTCTCGTCCAACGATAAGCCAGTCACCTCATTGATGAATGTACCGACAGTGTAGTAAATCCCATGCTCTCATGGCCCAAAAGAAAAAAGTGCTTCAAATTTTTTATCTCTGTCGACAAAGGGCCGAAGTCTTGCAATTTTAATGCTCTTGTCTGAGGTTAGGTTAGGTTCTGCAATATGCGTGGGAAAATTGCAAAAGAAGGTACTAAAATATGCGCTTCTTTTCCGGCGTTGTACTCGTTACCAGGAGAAGTCATGCCAAGCATTTTAGCGACACTCAAAATACATCCGCCTGCGATTGCATTGCATGGCATGCGTGCGCACAATTTCCAATTCATTGCAATGTTAGATTTTTCAATTACGTGTAGATCATCGCATCATGGATTAAGATACCTTGTCAATAAAGAAAGACGACACTCAAAACATGCATGCTGGATTGTTTAATCAAATTTGTTTACGTGCTGGGATTATGTCTTGATTGTTTCAAATATTGCCCATCTCGCACTTAACTAAAAAGGAAGGAAAGAAAGAAGAAAAATGTCGAGTCGTGCTTATGCAGAAGAAGAAATACGGGGCAACATGTCTAGGAGCATGATAGTTGCTTTCATGGATGCAATGATGCGTCAAGAGGAAGAGAAGCACCACAAGATGCCCTTGGCAATCGCCTTGAAGAGAGAATAGTCTATCGTCGAAGGAGAAGTACAAATACAGAAGTTCACAGAAGGGCCATGTCCTTCAAATGGTTTATTTCCGGCTGTCGAGATGCGGAATGGAAATGGTTAATTTTCCTAGTATGAATTGTGAGGCATTCTCTTCTTACTAGAAATTATTCATCTAAGACATAACATGAGAATGAAGGAAGAGATGTGAAGGCGACGCCAGATCCTACTAGTTTCTCTAATCTTGGAAAGGAAAAAGAGTCGTGCCTTGGCATGACATGAATGAAACAACTACCTTCAGGATAAAACTGTTTCCGTCCACTCCGTGTTGGAAGTGCTCTTTGAGATCCCATGACTTCAGTAGGATGCCCATCCGGACTGCATCATTCCAGTCTCCAAAGCCCCGGTCCCAGACAGAGATGAGGTCGAATCGAACCAGCCGAGCTTCGTGAGAAGCTCATCAATCAGTTCGCCGACTAAGAAGGAGATTCCTGATGCCATGAACCCCATAATGACATAGTGTAGCACTGTCGTGAAGTAAGCTTTAGTCCCGGCGGCATAGGCTTTCCCTATGGCAAGTAGGAAAATGCATAACAGAGAAGCGCCTGCTACGGCAGCCAGCTTGTAATCCCTATTGTCACTCTCCCTAAATGAGAATGCATAAGTGATTGGAGCCACGCAGCCAAAGATTATAAAGGATAAAATGGCTACTACTGCATGCCGGGGAAAGTGCTCTGTCTTTCCTAGTGCCTCTTGGTACCGCTCTACCTGCTCGGTCCCTTGACTGGCCTTCAACTCTCTAAGCTGCAAAAACTTACGTTTATTACAACAATAGCTGGACACAAGTTAGCTGGAGTTAACAAGTAATGACAAGTTCTCAAATCCTCAAATGGATTGGCTTTATTACAAGAAGATACGGTCCTGTGTTAACTAACACATCCTCAAGTCCTGTTTGGACGAAGTTTCTATCGGCAAAGCAATTTAGTAGACTTCAAATGAAATCAGCGATGTGATAAATATTATGTGGGAAGACATAACGGGCACTATGAGATGCCTGACATGGATAAAAGAGAATTACTCACGTTATGGGCGATGGTGATAAGTCCTCCAAACAGATTAGCCAGTCCCAACCCTAAGGTGCTCACTGCATTTGTATATGAAAAAGTTTAGAGAGCCATAAAAAACACAGAAACGCAGTCAGGCAACATCATTGACATCTAACAGTACAGTTAGGCACCAAAGAATAAAAAACATAGGTGGAAGTAATGTGAACCAAACAAAAAGCTTACACAAGGATGGAGTAAACTTGTAAGGCACTAAGCAATCAAATCAGAAATTTTGATCAAAAATCAAACATCACGTGTATGCAGCTTTTTACGTTAAATATGTCAGAAATTTTTATAAAATAAAATAAGCCAAATTTTGAAATGAACCCAAATGTATTTCAGATTTGTGTGAAGTTGGGATACACGAGGGATAAGCAGTTTAGAGCACATTACTCAATGGACGAAATTTGGGTACATACATGTGGTAGCACCAGCTCCCGCTGCAGATGACACAACAGCTAGACTTGTTATTGATTCTATCAAGCCACCGTAGACGATGCTCTTTAAAATATCCCATTCACGAGGTTGAGAGACTTGAGCAACTGGTTGCTGTTCGAGTGGTGTTGTAGTTTCAGTTTCTGGTGGCACTTCCACTACAATATTACATTCGTTTGTCGTTGCAGCAGGTGCCTCATTTGCTGGCCTTCCATCATCAACAGAGTCACCTTCTGCATTTGTGATCATACAGAATTATAACTAGATATTCGAGCTATAAATAGGTGCAGAATCATTGTTGTAAGAAGTCTATTCAAAGGACAAAGAGTGAGCAGAAACCCAGAGAAGTCGGTGAGTGGTGACTTGCAGCTTAAATGAAAATCTCTTAAGAAATTAGTTTTCACAATCAGCTCTGGCAAATTTAAAGAGCAGTAAGCATGAATATTCTGTCAATGAGATGTACTACCGTCGCACGTAACCTTCTCTGGTTGCTGTTCAGGTGGTGTTGTAGTTTCAGTTTCTGGTGAAACTTCCACTACAATATTACATTCGTTTGTCGTTGCAGCAGGTGCCTCGTTTGTCGTTGCAGCAGTTGCCTCATTTGCCGGCCTTCCATCATCAACAGAGTCACCTTCTGCATTTGTGATCATACAGAGTCATAACTAGATATTCGAGCTATAAATAGGTGCAGAATCATTGCTGTAAGAAGTCTATTCAAAGGACAGAGTGAGCAGAAACCCAGAAAAGTCGGTGAGTGGTGACTTGCAGCTTAAATGAAAATCTCTTAAGAAATTAGTTTTCACAATCAGCTCTGGCAAATTTAAAGAGCAGTAAGCATGAATATTCTGTCAATGAGATGTACTACCGTCGCACGTAACCTTCTCTGGTTGCTGTTCGGGTGGTGTTGTAGTTTCAGTTTCTGGTGGCACTTCCACTACAATATTACATTCGTTTGTCATTGCAGCAGGTGCCTCATTTGCCGGCCTTCCATCATCAACAGAGTCACCTTCTGCATTTGTGATCACACAGAGTCATAACTAGATATTCGAGCCAGAATCATTGCTGTATGAAGTCTATTCAAAGGACAAAGAGTGAGCAGAAACCCAGAAAAGTCGGTGAGTGGTGACTTGCAGCTTAAATGAAAATCTCTTAAGAAATTAGTTTTCACAATCAGCTCTGGCAAATTTAAAGAGCAATAAGCATGAATATTCTGTCAATGAGATGTACTACCGTCGCACGTAACCTTCTCTGGTTGCTGTTCAGGTGGTGTTGTAGTTTCAGTTTCTGGTGAAACTTCCACTACAATATTACATAAGTTTGTCATTGCAGCAGGTGCCTCGTTTGTCGTTGCAGCAGTTGCCTCGTTTGCCGGCCTTCCATCATCAACAGAGTCACCTTCTGCATTTGTGATCATACAGAGTCATAAGTAGATATTCGAGCTATAAATAGGTGCAGAATCATTGCTGTAAGAAGTCTATTCAAAGGACAGAGTGAGCAGGAACCCAGAAAAGTCGGTGAGTGGTGACTTGCAGCTTAAATGAAAATCTCTTAAGAAATTAGTTTTCACAATCAGCTCTGGCAAATTTAAAGAGCAGTTAGCATGAATATTCTGTCAATGAGATGTACTACCGCCGCACGTAACCTTCTCTGGTTGCTGTTCGGGTGGTGTTGTAGTTTCAGTTTCTGGTGAAACTTCCACTACAATATTACATTCGTTTGTCGTTGCAGCAGGTGCCTCGTTTGTCGTTGCAGCAGTTGCCTCATTTGCCGGCCTTCCATCATCAACAGGGTCACCTTCTGCATTTGTGATCATACAGAGTCATAACTAGATATTCGAGCTATAAATAGGTGCAGAATCATTGCTGTAAGAAGTCTATTCAAAGGACAGAGTGAGCAGAAACCCAGAAAAGTCGGTGAGTGGTGACTTGCAGCTTAAATGAAAATCTCTTAAGAAATTAGTTTTCACAATCAGCTCTGGCAAATTTAAAGAGCAGTAAGCATGAATATTCTGTCAATGAGATGTACTACCGTCGCACGTAACCTTCTCTGTTAGTGAAGGAACCATAAAAGTTTACAGGAGTTATCCTTTCAGGAGCAGGAGCTCCTGAACAAGAACTTAAACAGATTCCAGCTACAGAGAAATTAAAGGGATTTCGAATGGCATTCAGTAGAACTGGCAAAAGTATCCCAATATTCAAGCAGCACTCTTGGAAAATGGATGATCACACAACAAGCGCATGGGTTATCAACAGAGAGATGCATACAGACACACGACATATGTAATAGTACAGTGATTATGCCAGCAGTGGTAAGTCGGAGTGAAGACACGCCAAGTTTGTCAGTATGTCAACAGGAGTGCCTGCATTGTGTGGACACGTTTGTGTGTGCATTCTCCAATTACATGCTACAGAGATCAAGAAAGCACAAATTTCACATACCATTTTTGACAGCATCTCTTAATTCCTTTCTGACATTAATCACTTGCTGGTATTTGAATCTAGTTTAGTTTGATTTAAGAAGTGAATTTCATTATGTCTTTTGTACATAGTGTTATTGAAATGCTGGAGCTTGTTATTTGCTTTGCAGCATTTTATCAAGAAAATCATGCCCTGCACCTATCGCTATATCGAAGCATAATTTAGACCTTAATGCTCTTGGACCCAGGGCTAACACCTTGAGTATGGTGATTGTAACTGGAATTCTTGCTCTGCCACTAACACAATAGAGATTGTTCTGATCTTATCAAAGACTAGTATGTTTGACTCATTAAATTCTGTCCAGGTTGATTGCTCTGATTTTTTTCTTATTTTCCCCTTTTCGGCTTGAGATGATGACTATTAAGAGTTGGGGATCAATATCTGAGAACTTGCTGACCGGCCCCAATTGCTTGAGTTTAGAGGGAAGGGGAGAATATTGAGCTGTAAGTCCCATTGAACTGTTCTAATGATCGTTAACTTTCTTTCTCCCATGGACAAGAGGAAAAATGAAGGAATAAAATAGCATGGTGTGCTGAACATATGAATATGTTAAGAAGATTTAATGGGCATTCTCAATATATTCTGCTACAGTTGATGTGAACAGTTATAATCACATTATGCCTTAAAAACTGAATGAACAATAGACACCACAGCCATACTTTTCTGGCGAGCATAAGTGCACACCACCGTCTCTCTCTTTCATAGTTTGAAAAAACTCTTTCCAATACAACAAATGCAGTCCTAAATAGCACCGACACGGATACTAACACGTGATACAATACGACACGACACGACACGATACGCCGACACATTGAGACACGTCATATACTAAATGTATATTTTCATATAAACATGATAAATTATTATTTTTATGATTATTTCAATTAAATTAATTTGATTTAAATCCACAAATAGATCAATAAAAAAAAAAATTCTAGAATGAATTTACACTAAAAACATTAATCCACTATTTGTTAATATAATTCATTGTTTCAATTTGGCAAATTTAACTACATTCTATTTCAATAATCCATAAAACTTGGAGGAAAAAATTAACCCACATTCTACTATTAAATTTAACATTTAACAATAAGTTTAAAAAAAAAAATCCACCTTTCACATCAAAAGATAAGGTTTCCTTTCTCCCTTTTCCTTTTAGTTTTTATTTTAGATTTTTTATATATTTATATTTTGGCCTTTGAGTTATTGAATTTTTTTTTTAAATTGACCATGTGCATGTTGGGATTCTGGATTTGCGTGTCGGGAGAGTTGACTGCATGTCGGACACATGTCAAGGTGTCGACACCGACACGACAGCTCACAGAGAGTGCCCATGCTTCTTAGATGCAGTCCCTATTTGTATTGAAAAGCATATCGAAAGAATTTATATCAAGTTGTTGTCAAAGAGCTTTTACTAAATAAGAATGATAAGTTCTATGCCTCAGATGCATGGAGTTTGCAGTGTCAGAAGGACATTCAAGCATGAGAATGACAGCCACTGTTGGTCTTAATAAAGCTCGTATGGGCACACGCATTGTCAAAGCTGTTTTACAGAATGTAAAGCTGTGAAGTAGTAATAAGTTTCTTTTTTTCTTTTTTCTTTTTGATTACAGGATATAAATTTTTCTGGCAAATGCTCATGATGAAATTGGTTAATCATGGACTGCAGGGCAACAGATTATCTTGCTGAATAACTGTTTTGCCATTCCATGGAGCTAAAAAAGAGAAGAATGTACTACCTCCTGCCACGGTTACCTCTGAAGGATCTGACCCTTCTGGAGCTTCTGATATCTTTTCAGGAGGCCGGAACAATCCACATACTTCTCCAGCTAAGAAAAAATAGTAGTTCAGTTCCCACTCTATGATTGAAAACTAGACACAACAGAGACAGACAACATAATCCTCTCAGGTCGTTGTTTAGTCTGGAAGTCTCAGTTCTTAGAAACTTTGCCATTTACTTGGCTTCTTTGGTACCACACGTATTGATATAAATTCCAAATAGATAATTACAATCTGTTACAAAAGATTTTCTTAGTCAGTTTCAAGTAGCTCATACTCAGAGATTCCTAAACGTGTCCTTAACAAACAGAAAGAGTTATATCTGTGACAGACCAACTTGCAAGCAGCACAGAGAATTAGAAGGTGCTTAAAAGAAATAAGTATTCGGCACAAATTATGAGCTTCCATAGCAATGAGAAATGGAAAAATACCTTTGAGAATGAAAATTCTGAAACATGACAGACATCTAAAAGCTTCTTGATCCCCATCTCTAGGGTGATCAGGGATGCTAGGAGTTGGGTCAGTTTCAGGTTGATCAGCTGGTTTAGAGATGGGTCCAGGCACATGGGGAAACTTCCTTTCCTTTCTCTGAAGCTTTACCGTTCTTGTTATAAGAAAATGACAATGGGGACAGAATAAGTCATGAGTATTTTGCTTCTCTAATACCCTCTCGACATCAAATTCTGTCTCTTCAGGGTTAAGTTCTTCTATCAGATCAACTTTTTCAACTACTTCATTCTCCTTAGAATATGTGTTTTTCTCTTCATATGACTTTCTTGGAGATCTCTCATCTCCAGAAATTCCTGTTTCTTGATGATCAACCAGAGAGCTTCGAAAAACATTGAACCTCCGTGTTGCAACATTGGAGGTTACATCCACTCTCTCTGTTTCATACGAAACTCGTTCAACATCGCTGTATTCCGTCTTGAAAATTGTTTGGATAGATTCTGTACCTGCAGTGGTTAGGAAGACAAGCATTGTCATTAATCGTTTATCCAGAATGGCATGCGAGTCCATATCACGAGAAAGTAGTCATACAAGATATAACAGTATCCTGTGACCATCTACAGGTACCCCCATGAATCATCAGATTAGACTACCGTGAAGAAGACCACGCACAAAGAAAGGCAGCTCTTGAAATAAGCTAACTTGAATTAGATAATCAGCAAATGCTCCCCAGGATGGAAGCTCAATAGGATAAAGGGCTAAGATTACTTCAACCAGCGCAAGCCCGAGAGTCACCGGGAGAATTTCCCTCATTCAAGTGCACTGCAAACTGAATCACAGACAGAAGCCACTATTATGCCATAAAATCTATGCCCAAGCAATCAGATTTTATTATCACCCACATTGCTATACAGTTTAATCCGAGCCCAACTCTTGTTCTTGTTTCCCATAAACAAAGAATGCATCTCTCTAACCATGTCTAGTCATACTAAGCTGAAGATTCAAGAACGAGACGAGTGTTCCACAACAGAGCTACCCAGAAAATGGATCGACACAGACCAATAAAGAACTCAAGAATCACCCAGAAATCCAAAGAGGTTCACAGACCAAAGAGGAACCTTGTCAAGCCGGATCAAACGGAGTTCAATGGGACAAATCATGCATTGCGAAGTCCAACGCAGATTTGCTAATGAAGCAGATCAGATTAAGCGACGGAAAGAGAAAAGATTGGTGGAGTCGAGTGAGTGAGCGAAAGAGGGTCCGTTTCTCACACTCCACCGGCCAGACAAGGACCCGGGGCATTTTGGTTAATATATTCTTATCGAGCTGGAGCACGCTTACAGGCAAAGATCACTGTACGGGTCAGAAGTAAGAAGCAAGAAAGTCCACCCTTTACGTAAAAAAAAAAGGGAATGATTTGTGCAGGATTGCAAAATTTAACAGAAAAAAAACGCAGTTCCTCTTTCAAACATTCGACGTACCACATTCAGTGTCACATCGCGTGAAATTGATGAGACGAATGTGATGGCGCGAGTTGAAAATCCTTTGCTACATGAGTTGTTCGAATCGAGTGATATCGCTAGCGGTTTGCTTAATGCTTACCTCGTCCGTCGTCGAAGTGAACGGTTTTGGTCCAGGTCGACTCATTCACTTTGACCCCACTGTGGAAGTGGGGTTCTTTCTTCGCCGCTGGTGCAAGAACCGCGACATCTCCCTTTCCATTCGCACCGCCATTGCTCCCATTCTCGTCCGCTTCGTCTCGCTCCGGTGCGGCTTCTCGTTCTTCTCCTGGTTCTTGCTCTGCTTCTGTCTCTGGTCCCTTCTCTTCAACATAATTTTCCCCACCATTCCCCTCCTCAACCCATTCTTGTCCTGCTTCCGGCTCTTCTTCTGCATGGGTGCCATTCTTGCTGGTCCTGCTGCTGTCTGTACTGGAATTACCGTTCCCAGAAACAACACCTTCATGGACACCATATTTTCGCGTCGTTGACTGCCTTCTCAGCAGACCCACTTCTTCTTCCTCCACTTCCACTTTCAGATCATATTCTTCTCCCTCTTGTTGCCGCTTAGCTGGAGCCTCCATCGGCAGCGAGACAGAGAGACAGACAGACGCGAGATGCGAGATACGAGGAAAATAGACCCACCAAACTGCCACTGCTCAGATTTGCCTTTGTCTACGCTTAACAGGGAGGCTTCAGGCAACGGACTGAGGCTTCGATGACTTGTTTAGTCCACACACCACCACCATTTATCATACATCTGGGTCAACGTCAACCATAATAAATTAACAAAAGAAAACCAAACAAGCATTATCTCGTGTCACATGCATCTCAAGCCCAGACCAGACCGTGCGGCGCGAGCGCGTGGAGCGCTGAACGAACTGTGCGAGTTCTTGATAACACCTCGGCAGCTCTCGTCCATCTCTCTCTCTCTCTCTCTCTCTCTCTCTCTCTCTCTCTCTCTCATATCTCATCACTTCCCCAACTACCAGTGCAAAAAAATTATTAGCATAGTCAGCAGAACTTGTCCATAGAAAACAAATTCGACATTATTATTTGGCAGTAAGTGGAAATTCGGAAAGTGTTGCATGCGCTTGATCTGATCTGTATCTTCAAGTGGGAATTCCAAGACCACATGTGGAAAGAAGAATCCCAGTGCAGATTATAATAAAATAAACGCCACAGTAATGCGAACGCCTTGAAAGTCACGATAGCATTAATCACGAATCTCCCTAGAGTCCCAGAAGGAGGCCGCATTCTGATGACAATAAAATAAGGCCATGCTTCGAAAAATATGGTTCTTTTTAAGATCTTTCGACAGTAAAACCAATTCTGAATCCTGAATTTTCGCATTTTTTATCAATACGATCGCGAATGACAATGGCAGATGTGCGAAGCAATGCACATGGGAAAAGAACAAGAGTCCCCCTGGCGCTTTTGAATGACTTCATCACGTTTGCCAAAAGCTGTGTAAGTTTCGCCTGTCATCATTCATTTTATATTTCCACGATGGGATCGCGGAGACTTGTTTATGGGATGCGATCGCCCCGACCGTGTCCCGTGCAAACCCGATCGCATTTGGGTTCACGTGCGAGGAGGAAAAAGGCAGTTTAATCAGGAATCAACGAGATGGCGATCTGTTACTTTCTTTTGTGCTCGAGTGGTACAGGTTCAGACTGAAAACGAAGTACAACGCGGAGGATAAAATCTCGAATGCAAGCTGAATCTCCCACCCAATCTCCCACCTAACTTTCTTACGTCCCTTCCTCTCTTGGAAGGACTAATGATACTGAATTAGGAAGCTCGTGCAACACATGTTTTTTTTCATTCCGTGGTCCCGGACACAATCAAAGCTCTGAAGCTACTAAGGTTGGCTCGGTTTTGGCCGGGTCATCGTCTTCCGCGCGTCACAGCGGTGGAGACACACCATCAAAGAACTTGGTCCCACCCTCCTTTTCAGGAGATGGGGACAACCCCTGATTTAATGCACAGAGGGCCGACTTTTTAAGGGTTTTTCCTTTTTTTTGGCTAGAAAACGTTATGCTGCTGCAGCCACCCCTCGCGGATGGGATTTTGCTAATATCGAGGCTGTAAGGATCCGGGACCATCAGCTTTGGACCGATGCCCTTATAGTTTTAAAAAGCACTACACAAAATAAAGAATTCACTATTATCAACTAAACGATATAGGATATACTTCTTAGGTCTAGGTCATCACATTCTTGACCCCTTCAGGCACAACGTGCTCATTATGGTGCCACGCATTGCTTCAAGCATAACATGCAACGTTGTGGGAGTCCGTATTTGTTATAATCCCACACGTTGCGGGAGTCTATTTTGATACCATCTGTAACGTCATACGCCTACCATTGTACGCATATTGTATGCTTTGGATCTCATTGGGCCTCATGGTTTTGTTCGTATGGCTTTGCCCAGAAAATGCATACATACAAATAGAGAACAAAGCCAGTTCAGAACTCTCCATAGGCAATGTGGGACAAGAGATGCGCCCCCTCCCTACGAACATCCAAGGATCGAGGTGTAGATGCACTACCATCCCTTCTCCTCGCTCACTGCCACTTAAGCTATCACACTCTCCATCCCTTAATAGCACAACGTCCTCACTGTGGTCCAACATGTGGTCAAGAGTCCACTTTGATACCCGGGTTATCATTGTCTAATATTGTTCACTTTGGGCCAAAGCCCGCATAACTTTAAAAGCGTTACACAAAGTAGAAAATCCAAGCTTTATCAATTAGCTCGGGACTCCCCCATAAACGATGTGGGTGTTTATCCCTAGTATTTGTTTGCAAGACTCTTTTCCCTGTGGAACGGATTTGCAGAGGAGTGAGATGCTATAGCACTTAGCCTCACCTGTGTATTGTTGAGGCATTGCACTAGACCATCCCTCCGTACTTCCTCAGTTAAGGTCGTCACGAAGCCCATTGCTACAACTATCAATTCAAATCGCGAGAGGACGTGTTGTGCATGTGCAGCATTTGGTGAATATTTATGGAGGAGGATAGTGGGTTACATCGTCTAGGAAGTCACCAACAAGTTAAGTAGAAACGATGGGGTGGCGCCAACTCCGAATTGGTATTTATGTTCATCCCTTAAAAATTGGATCTTGATGGGCCCAAATCTTTTAAGTTTTGACCTTATGTTGCGAAATGACCACATCTCTTCAATTCCATTGAAACATACAAGATCGATTTCTTTTTTTTTAATTCTTTTTTATTCTTTTTTTATGTTACCATGCGACCATTGTGACTATATTTGACCCGAAATAGCAAAACAAATGATCGATTTCTTATTACGTTACTATGTGACTGCCGTGTCTATATTTGACCCGAACTAGCAAAACATAATTTGGTCTACTATTTCTCTTTCAGAAAAGTGAGTAAATGGCACCGCACGTTAAATTTATCTTGGAATGGATTGATAGTCATTTATGGCTAGCTAGGCATGCTCAACGAAGCATCCCAAAGAAAGCACGCACCTAAACTCGACTGAATCCTTCGACATGGTATCGAAGTCAACTCTATTAAATCCCTCAACGCATTGGACCTCTGGACGCGCAACAAGACACCTCCCTTTCGTTTTGTAAGCTTTGAGTCGGGTCTTGATGCCATTTAAACTGTGATTGGCTATGTCAATCTACGCCAAACTCAGAAACAAGGTTTTCAAATAATGACGTGCCCATGATGCCAGCTCCGTAAATTAAAGGTTGGTTATATGTCCAACCAACTCGGGCAGCCTGAGGCCAGCTAACCTACAAAATGCAAGAACCGATTCGTACTTCATTGGCCCCGAGGACGTTCGTTCGCGGTGTCGCAAAAGCAAAACGAATTGACCATGCTCTGGACCCCAATCAGTGTGGTCCAGCTAGGACAGATGCTAAGCTTCACTGTTTTTTCAAAAGGCGCCGCAAAAATAGGACAAAGCACACACCCTATGTCCATGTCCATATATCTCTGAAAGAATCATGCCTAACCCCATGCTGGGCTGAGGAGCGCATTTAAGAAATACTGGGGACACCAAAGTCACGCCTAGGAAGACAACTATAATGCCAAGTTCCTTCTTTTATGTTTGTTTATGTGTACACATCTATTTCAAGATCCCGCCTTCAGCTCCTGGATCCTGACAAGACCCAAAATATCCTGCACAGATCCAGGAACAGATATATCTTCTCGAGCATAGGGTGAGAAATGGTACATCTGGCCCTGTTCGATCCTCCTTCAAGTTCATTCCAGCGATAGAGCTTACTAAGAGTGCAATCTTTCAGAAATATATTGCAACCGCTATTAGCTCTAAATACAACTTATACATGTACAATATTTATGTCAGTCTTGCTATCTAGCACCACATTTTTCCTTTTGGTGCCTTGACAGCAGTGCGTTGATCTGGTTATGTGCAACATTGCATCATTACTCATTCGATGTGGTCAAAAAGCAAAATACCATGACCTTAAATATGGTCGGCAATACCTCACAGAGGTGCAAGTCAACTTTCTATTCATCTCTAGATTTCAATGTAGACAGTGTCCATTGTTTTGAGCTGCTCCAACTCTTCTCCTTTTGCAATTCCGGGATCAATATAACATAACTGAAACGAATGATTGAATCAGGCAATTCAGGACTATAGTCATGACTTCAGGATTTAACAAAAGAATCCCAGAAAAACAGTCTTACCTGGTATTGTGGCTTCTTCAGAGTATGAACGCCCCTTTTTATAAGCTTCTGCCACCCGACATTTCTTTTCAGTGATCTTTCCAGTGTAGCTGTTCTCTACATAAACACACAAACAAAGCATAATTATTTTGATAAGTAAGAAGCATTTTGCAATTGATCATGCACAAGTCTCGCCAAACTATAACTTTGACTATCGTGCAATGAAGTGATCAAAGTTCGGGCAATTAAACAGCGAATGATAATCCCTGAATAACTGATTATTGTGGACTTGAATATCCCAAACACTTGAAGATATTATTAACCACTCCACTCTATGAGGATTATGAATTTTTAATTACTCTGAAGCAAAAGGTAAGATATCTTTCAAATTTGCTGAACCAACAGGCAACAATATACATCTCCACTCTATTAAGGATTATAAACTTTTAATTACTCTGAAGCAGAAAGTGAGTCATCTTTAAAATTTGCTGAACCAACGGGCAACAATACACACACACACACACACAGAAGAAATTCGACTGAATGTTTTGAAAACTACTGTGAAGTCAAAATATTATCTATAAGCATTTTGATTGTGAGGTTCTTGCATAGGTGAATTTTTTAGTTTGCAGGGGCGAGAGGAGAGGGTGTTCAAAGTGGATTAATCTTATCAATGCCATAGGCTCATGATAACTCACTAACAGAAATGAGAAACCAATACTATTATTCAGATTTTCCTTCCAAGGACCTCTACACCTCTACCAACCTCTACCCATTCTCAAAATCTTTTGCCGATAATATTCATGATCAGTATTCACGCATTCAGGTAGAGTGCTAGACCGCTTTTTCTTAATATATGTTCTACCATATCTGCCATTTTTCTTTTAAGAAGGCTCTTCTAATGCATTTAAGTTTCAGAAGAGGCATTCCAATTGTGACCTGCCCAATGTGTCTTCTCCACTTCTTACTTTAAGAAGAAGCATAATTTTTTCTTCCTCCCCAAGCTTCATTAGTCAATTCTGTCTCCTTTGTCTGTCAAAAACATCAGTTGGCCATGACAAAACTTCTGCTTTGAGTGAGGCACTTTATATGATATAGCTTTTTGTTAGAATCCTCTAATGCTGTGTTAAGAACATTCCAAAATAGAGTTTGATCAGGCCCAAGCTACGTAGGTGCCAGACCGAGAACATAGAACCTACCCTATCAAAAAGGGTTCCTGGTATGTGAAACTGAGAACTGGAAGGTTCCCTTAGGACCGACCAGGAACTGGCTCAACTCTAAACAAATTTTATGCAATGATTATTAATTAATGATAACATGTCATGTAACGACCCTTAGCATAGTCGTTAAAGCGTTGATAGAGTACCTAGGCCACCTAGATTCGATCCCCATGTCTAACTTATTTGTTATATTTTTAACAAAGTAAAAATAGGTTATAATTACAGTACAAAACTGGAAACCAAACCAGTCAAGGTTGGTTCTCTGCTTTTTCATCCATGAGCCTACTTGGGCCCCTTGTGAACACACATTTAACCAATTGGCTAAGGCAGGTCGGGTTTGGTAGCAAACTGAAAGTTCTACTGCAAAATCTAACTAGGTTAACGATATTGCTATCTTGGATAAAGACCTAACCATGCTTTCTGATATTCCATCACAACAGTCTAAAGCTCCCAGTCCTTACTTGAACATATTTCACATGCCACTTTTGGGTGGCGCCAGGACACATCCAACGGTATATTATGCATTAGTAACAAATTCACACACCTTTTTTATACCTTTTGAAAATAGAGATAAGGGATAATTCACTACCACAATATGGATACTTACATGAGCAGGGTCGAGTACTAAGAGTTTGCATTTCTGTATCCCCTTCGGTTGATGTATGACTTGAATCCCAACGATGGTTCTTGAATGTCCATCATGTTGAAAATAAAGAGGCCTGCCCGCAAAAGCACTCAAATATGTATTTATCAGAAACCAGAGATCCAGGCATTACTTGATATGATCAGGATCAACATTATAAAAAGGCAATCACTTACGTCTTTCTGCTAATTGAGACACAACTGAAAGAATTATCTTTGAAGCTTTTATCTGAAAAGTATCTCCACACCCAATCAGTAAGGACCTCCTGACCCTTACTAGATCTGGCAGAACTTACGCCCAGATCCTCATTACTGCTATCTGAAACTTGATCAGGCCGAATGTAAGAACAGCCAGTGTGCCCTATGGAGGAACAAACTTCAGGAGAAATCCGTTTCCTCTTGGCTAAATATCTATCCATTGGGCCATGAATCTGAAATGCATTTTTTTTCCCTCTTGCTTCCCCGTTTTCTGAGTCTATTCTGGAACCAGGAACAGAAAGAAAGAGTGATTCAAGGTTCTTTGGACCAAAATCCACTATCCTTGCCCGAAGCCCAAAAGAACGAAAAAGAGCAGCACATTCAGTAGTTCCGATCCAACTACTAGAACCGTAGATCTTGTGATTGAAATGTTCTGATCCAACTTCATCAAAGCCCCTTTTCCAGGCAATCTCGAGCCATCTCTGAAGCGACACGATATCAGGAACAAATCCTGAACCACCAAATAGCCCCTCTTTCGCTTCCTGCCTTTCCACTAGTAAGTGAGAGCTGAGCATTTGGATATTACGCCAACCACAGCCCCAGCCAACATCCTCAGATTCAGTGCTCTGAAAATGATCGAGGTAACTACAAAGTATACATGTAGAATGCTCAGCTTCTGATTCAAGACGTCTCTTTAACAGGGCCATTAAACCATCTTCAATTTTGTAGAAGCTACTTATCGTTTGCAAACTGACTAGATGGAAGATCTCATCCTCCACATCACCAGGCGTCCTTCCATCACATCTTGTCGCGTCCACTTCAGCAGCTTTATGACAGTTCACTTCCTTCAACTTATCTGTTTCCAGTTGATCGGTCTATGAAACAAACATCAAGTCACTGAAACTAGCATTACGGGCACACCCATAAACAAAAAAGAAACACATATCTAGTGCAGCAAACTCCCTTCTTTCTGATCACATTCTGTATGTTGGAAGTTGCACAAAAGTAACACCTTTTCATGCTAACAATGGTTCTTGTTCTTCTCCAATCCGATGTATATGTTTACTCCTAATAAATTTCTTCTCGGTTTCAAGATAATGGTGTAAATCCCACGTTGTTCGTTGGACAAATCGTACAATTTGTGCATGAAGCTATCTAACACACGACACAGACTCGACAGCTACCCAGACAACTGCACATTGAGAGCACATATCATCCAATATAAACATAATCCACAGGATTACCATGGTAGGAGGCGGACTCGGAGGGGCGATCGCAATTCGCCGCGCCAGCTCCGCGTCCTTGGCAGCTTCTTCATCCTCGAAGTGGCCGTTCGCGTGCCTGCATTAACGATTCAACCCCCCAAATCAACGCCCTACACCAAAAAGTTAAAGCCCCCGCCAGCGTCGACCTCTCTAGCAGCTGAAAACGCCATCAAGAACGAAAAAAGAATCTGTCACCTTTCAAGCTCCCCGCACGGCACGCTCAGGCTACAGAACGGGCAGCTCGATAGATCGTCCATGGCGCATTCCTTTTCTTCTTCTTCTTCTTTGCTCGCGCGCCTCGAGAGCGAGGGAAGTTCCTGGTCCGCTTCACGTGCAATTCAAATATCAGCGCCAAAAAAACAAGAATCCCGCGAAAACCAGAGGGACCGTGATTCGATCAGGAAAGCACAGCGGCGGCCGGTCTTCTTCTTCGTGTTCCCGTACCCTCGAAAGGAGGACCGTCAAAGTTCAAAACTTGAACCCGCTCCAACCTCGAAATGGACTATGGAGATCGAAGCATCGATGCGACGTTTGATTTTACTGTAGAGAGAGGGAGGGAGAGAGAGAGAGAGAGAGAGAGAGAAGAGCAGAACAAAAGGAGCGAGGCAGCTTTTGGTTGAAGATGGGCCGATGGGCCCAGGAGAAGAAGTCACGTTCTCGATCCATGAAGGATCCATCGCAACTGTGACGAGAAAATACTCTCGCCTTTGCAGCTTGGCTTTGATCCTTCATGTCGTGCAATGCATCAGGGAGGGATGGAATCTAGTACTTAAAAAGGAGAAACCCCCTCTTTATTTTTCCTTTCGATTTCGACCCTTTTAGGTGTGTAAAGATGGCGTCGATCAAATGAGATGCTCGGCTAGGCGGTGACTCGATCGATGACTGTCCTGGAAGCATCGATGAACCATGGTCTAATTGCGATGGTGTTGTGTTGCGGGATCATTCGTTTTGACTTTAATTGCTCGTCATTGCGTGATCATTTCATGTCAACCGGATTTTCTACTAGTTATCCTGCAAATGGAGTATTTATGCGGATGGATCGTGTGTCAAGTTTCCAAATCAATTCACGGTTTTCTCGTTCGGCACAAATTGTTCTGTGTCTGCAACAAATCTTGGTAGTCTAACAACATAACCGAGTAACTGTTAGGACATGGCATGCACTCTTTTGAGTCATCTCCAAATAAGAAGATGTAGAGAAGCAAAGCTATTATAGACTGATTTCGGCTTATATGAGTTTGGTACCATTTAATGATACACAAGGAATACAAAGGCAAGGCTAAATCAATGCTCACAATCAGTTTCGCAGTCATTTTTATGTACACAACCTCCACTCTTATCTTCGCCAATGTCTGTATTCTTTCCAGTGTACAACCACCTCAGCTGCTCCTATAACTTGCCCTCTGTCCACTGGAAAACAAGGTACCTTCATATACAACATGAGGTGAAGGTCAAGCTTCTTCTTTGGTTATGACACGAGCTCCGCTTTTTGAGAGTAGGAGGTTCTTCATTTCTCGGTAACTCCGAAGCTCCTCCAGCGCATCTGTGGTCTTGCGTGGCATAAAGAATCCTGAGGCTGCAGCCACACCTCCCTCTTGTTCTGGGCTCAAGGACTGGGTTGAGTAACAACTGGAATCTTGTTGAAGAGGAGGCGCTGTTCTTAACATGTGAACGAGCATCCCGACAGCAGCACCTTGCGATTTTGTGACCATAGGTAACGATGATGAAGTGAACTCTGAACCTTCTCCACCATCACCAGTATTGCTACAGAATGAAGATAGACGATGGTAAGGTAAGATTCAGATCACACAAATCTCACAAGGACCATGCGAATGAACTACCTCCAAGGTATCCCAGGGATCAGGCACTATGACTGACATTGTTTAATTGGTAATTGCGGAAAGTACGCCCCAAAAATTGGAGACTGAAAATGGGGCATGGCAACTCTTGCAGAAAACAGTAGCACATCACAGATGTACACAAAAATTCCAAGCAATTAATTTTGGGCTCATCTATACACGAGTCAGGTTTCATTTCCTCTGTACATCACAACATACAAGCAAAATGATCTTTAAGTATTTTCAATTTCTAGATATTTTCTCGAGTGGAATACATGAGACCTGGCAGTTGTAATTTCTGCAATATCCCAGAGCAGTGGGCAGCAAAGCATAGCGCACAATACAGTCCAATAAATATATGGACTCCCATCATGTACGGGGGCCATTGGCTTAGCAATTAGCAGATTGTATATTGTAGTTTATCAGAAAGATATCAGGGAACCTTCTAACCAAAAAAAAAATTCTTTGTGAAGTCAGCAAGTAAACTTTAACCAGCACCCGTATGAAAATTGTGTACATCCAATTCTAATTGAAAAGCATATCACACAGGCAATCCTTGTTTCTTAAAGCTATATCATCCCTTTGAAAGCTACTGGTTCAACCAAGCTCAGCTGCATTTCCAATAACAACAGCTTTTGCAGCTGCCATTCTAAAAGAAATGTAGTCTTTAAGTATCTTCACTTTGTAAATCTTTTCTGGACAGAAATACATGAGACCTGGCGGTCGTAATGACTGAGATATCTCAGGGCAGTGGGCAACTAAGCATAGTGCAAAATACAGTCCAATAGATATTCCAATTCCCATCATGTACAGGGGTCCATTGGCTCAGCAATAGGCAGATTGTATATCGTAGTTTATCAGAAAGATCTGGGGGAACCTCCTAGCAGTAAAAAAAAGTTCTCTGTGAAGCCACCAAGTACACTTTAACTGGCACTTGCATGAAAATTCTGTACATCAAATTATAATTGAAAAGCATTTCGCACAGGCAATCCTTGTTTTCTTAAAGCTATCTCATCCCCTTTGAAAGCTACTGGTTCTACCATGCTCAGCTGCATCCCCAATATCAACAGCTTTTACAGCTGCCATTCTAGACTAGATAGAAATGGCTGTACGTACTTTACTAAAGGATCCCCAGAGTTCCTTCACTACGGTTAAGCCTTTTTCTTTTTCTCCCTTCATCAAGTTAAGAGGTGATCGCTCTTATCAGATGAGAATATGATTGACGGATGATTCGGGCCAAAGCCCCTTGATGCATATGAAGAATTGATACCGAAACTTGTGCTCTTAAAATAGAACTCAAATTCAAAGCATAACCATTCACCAATCCATGGATCACATTTAAGACACCATTCACACCAAGCTATAATCCAAAAGCAAAGCGGGTATAGAGACACAGAAAAATTTATATGCAGGCGAATGTACAATTGAAATCAAGAGAAACAAATGGCCAGAAAGTACCTGGCTGGTGGATCAACATCATCAACATCGAAAGGGCCTGAAAAGTCACCATCATCCGTATCATATGGGAAAGACAATCTACTAGAACTTCGAGAAAACCCTATGCGCGGAGAGCCACTTGAAGATAACAAGCCTGAAAACCGCCCCGAATCATCTCGACCATCTCTTGTGACCTACCAAAAGGAATTACATTTGGCTTCAGCAAAAATGCTACAGATTGTTACTCTCGTATTGAGAAAAAAATGCACAGATCAACAACTAGCTAGAGTAGAGGGCATTACCTTCTGATTAACATAGTGGTAATGCAACTCCCCAGATCTCAAAGATTCCGGTCTCCGGAATGATCTGTTTCCAGATGGGGACTCTTGGGATGAGGGGTCAAGCCTTGTGTGCCTAGGTGACAGAGGGGGAAGAGAATGTCTATTTGGATCAGAAAAGTTTGGAGATAAGTATCTTGCATTTCCACTTGCTGTTGGATGTGGAATGGTCATAGGAGCAGTCTCTGACCGTCCACGATTTTTGCCAACACTACCACTGGAAAAGTATGCTGGCGGAGAAGGGGAAGGAGATGGAGAGAAAGGGGGTGACAGTTGGTACTCTTCATAGCTATTAACTCTTTGAGATGGGGATCTATAGCTTTGAGCTCGTTGAGAATACATGTCAGTAGGAGGAGATGGAGAACCATATGCACAGTATGTAGGTGGAGAGCCACCAAGGGAATGACCTTGTGTAAATGGAGCTGGTCTGTGGAATCCACTTGTCCAGCTGTGTGGACGTTGAGATGGTGCTGAAGAAGGTGGCCCTACTCCTCTTAAAGGAAAAGATGTAGCTTGAACACCCTTATCGAAAGAGGGGAATGACCTAAGTGGGTCAGTGGCAGGACTACCTACGTAATCAGTAATAATCCTCGGAATCATAGAAGTTGCAGGCTCCAGGTTGAAATCAGACAATGTCTTGCGATATGAAACAGATACACTAAAACGTCCTGAAGAGGCCTCCACAGGAGTAAAAGTATATTCTTTCATCATCTCCCCCTCTGCCTGTGAGAATGGATTACTAAAGGTAGATACTTTGTATATGAGATTTACATTATATGTCTGGCCCGATGAACTTAGCTGCCGAAATATCCTGTAAGCTGGGAGGAGTCTCATTTGCGAATAAAGAGAACGTAATAGTACAATCAACTTCTTGTATATCTTCTTGTGAACAGAAGAATCATTGATATTAGGAGTAACTCTAGGAGACTCATAATGAACAACCCACCTTTCTATGACCGTCTCAACGGATGCTTTTATAGCAGAGTAAGCATCCACAGATGATGAATTAGGCCCCTCATGAACAAGTATTATGTCGATAATCATTGGGTCCATTAAATTCCTGTGCCAAAAGTTCAAGTTTTCCAGGGCAGCAGGACGGTCTCCCAACACTAAGTTAAACCATTTGTCATTCTTTTTCACTCGAGAAACTGATCTACGGTGGTCGCTTCTTTGATCATTTGGATGGAGAGAAGGAATCCTGGAATCCAAAATAATGTGCAAACTCTTTAACAGAAACTGTGATACTATCTGATCCATTTTGCAGCACCAATTTTACTTTCAGTAGGTAGTCCTATTAATCTCACAACACATCTCAAATGACAGTAGATTGTTCCAGGCCCAGATGAACACACTAGCACCACCACTACCAGAAGTGATCTCACCCTCACCACAAGCTTGAATGAAAATCTACTTATCAGAACTTTACAGGTCAGGAAAAATCTTATCCTCACCAGATGCTTCCATTATATTCCCATGCTAACAAGTTCCTCTCAAGAGCATTATTTAAGTTGAATGGAACAATCATCAGCTCAAGATAAAGAAGAAACAATCTCTACGCGACATGTCGTTCAAGCAGAGACTCGATCAAACAATCCCCGAATCCTCGATCCTCATAAAACCCAAGATTAACACGATTCTGATGAACAGATCAAGCACAAAACCATCACCAAAAAGCCCCTCACTTTTGATCCAACCACACCAAGAAACCAACCTCCCAGAGGAATCAGATCGACGAACCTGCTCGAGAAAGATCGACCCGCCACGTCAAAAAAGAAACCGAAAAAAACGAAACTTTCGAGCAGAACTCGACGAGAAAGAGAAAAAGAAACTTACCCGGAAAGGAAGAAACGGCGAATTCGCAAGCGGAGGAACGGCAAAGATTGCGTGCACCAGAAACAGACGCGATCGGGAGGAGGAGAAATTGGGACCAAAACCAAGAAAAGTCCACCAAATTCCGCCAGCCGGATCCCAACTCAAAAGACGGGTTGTATCATCGCATCATCGATCCGTCGATCGAATTCGGGCGTGGAGTGCAGAGGCTCCCGACCCGTCTTCGCATCATCGAACGACAAGAACACCCAGCAATTCGCTCCCCATTCTCCCATCGAAGAGAACTCTCTCTCTCTCTCTCTCTCTCTTCTCTCTCTCTCTCTCTGACTCGCTTTCTTGATTGTCTTTGCCTAGTAAAACAGAACAAGCAAGACCATTATTTTAAAGGCGAAATCATTGCGCCCCCGCGTCAATGATGGCGCCTGGAGATAAGATGGAGAGGACCCAACCAGGAAAAAAGAAAAAAAGGAGTCCCAGGTTTTTATTGCCGTCTTTGCAACCGGATCTTTATTCATTAACGTGCGAAGCCTCGTGTCGCTTCCTCAGGAACTCTGATGAGAAAATAAGGCAAAGAAAAAGAAAGGAAACCGTGTGGTTCGCTCCGCACGCAAGGACCGACTTGTCCTTATCCGGGCGCCCGCCTTCGATTGGGATCGTCCACGTGATCGCAGGTGTTTGCGGAGCTATCGCGACGACAGCTCTGTCGGAGGGAGGTGGCGATGAGCGCGTGCGTCTGGCATCGGCTTTCCTCTTCCTTCACCTTTGAGATGCAAAGTTTGTGAAAGCCACGGTTTCGCTTCTTTCTCGATAAGGATTTGACCCTAAGGTTCGAAAATCCCATGGAACCAAAGAGATTCGGTGAGGATTTCGTTTTAGATTATGTGTGTGCATGATGATTCGCCTTTCCCTTGCGTTGCGAAATCAATGTCTGATCTTGGTGTGAGGGACAAGCAACGTCGAGAGGACGAGGACCGTCGATCGCATTTCCCATCTTTGCTTCGTCTATCGTTGATGTCCTGTTGTGTGTACAGTATTATAGGTGGTGCTATGGTGCTTCCAAAAGGCGCGTGACCCCTGCGCTGTCGATCTGTTGCATCATATTTTTGGAGGACAAGCGTGTAATCAGAAGGAATGTGCTGTAAAGTTGTCAAAGCAATGGATTCATGTATGGAGTTTTGAGGATAATGAAACCGACCAGCGCATATATGGTAGCGAATTATTGCACGGTTATTCTCCATGCACTAATCAAAGTTTTGGTGGAACATGGACATGATCGGCACGAGCACTACCATGCCACAACGCTTGTTCACTCTAGCATGAGCACCATCTAGTCACTCAAATGCATGGATAATGTTCGTTTGTTTTAGTACTCCATTCACTTATACCAACACATATACACACACATCGTTGTCAAGCCATCTCTTCAATCTATTGTAATTTTATTAATTCAAATCTAAAATCCTTCAATTTTATCAATTAAATTCTAAACCTTTACCTTTTGTTGATTGAGTTCATCCAACATATTTTAGTTGAAATTCACTGATATGTATGTCGGTTATCTTACATAGCATGGCCATCGTTGACGTGAATATTGTTTTTTAACATTTTTTTTCTTTTTTCTTTTCTTTTAATTTTTCTTCTTCTTCCTTTTTATCATCTTTTGCAAGTGGTCACACAAGGTAGCCTCACCTGCATGAGGGTTGTTGTTGCCTGCCAAGGGCAAGGCCTAGCTAGACAAGGGCAAGGCCAATGCGCCTAGCCACTGGCAAGGCCAGCGCGCCTAGCCACTGGCCAATCATCAGTAAAAGAAAGAAAAAACGACAAAAACAGAAATAAAAAATTAAGAAGAAAGAGAAGAAAATTAAAAATTAAAATATTATTAAAAATTATTCACGTCAATATCAATCGTCTTTATCTTAAATGGTTAGTACTCACATTAACGAATTCCTGTCAAAATTGACCGAATGGGCTCATGAAAATATTTATGATTCGATTGATAAAATTAGAAAATTTATGACTGAATTGATAAGATATTTTTAGGTTTAAAATTTTTTAAACAATTTTCCTAAAAGATCGAAACAAAAACATGCAATTATGACACAAACCGACAAGTCCGGAACGGTATGGCCGGGTGGAGAAAGCCAAGTTGGGCAACCTCTCAATTAGGGAGTAATCAACGCCCCACATGACGCTTGTCTTCTACGGTAGAAAGATACATGACGGAGACCCGATGCCTTTTCCGAAATTGGACCCGGAATCATTAAATCACTCGGCCCTCTATAACCGCGTCTTAATTTCGCAAGTTGGGTCATTACTTTCCGACCCTTTTGTCTGACTTTGCACACGAGCCAAAGAATCAGCTTTTAATTAGAAATTGCCCCTAAAGTAAAGAGGGCCTAATAGCGAGGAGATCAAAGTCGCTTTCTTCTATTAATTAATTAAGAGGGAGGAAAAAGCCTAATCAAAGACGACCTTGGCGGCCCACCTATCTAGAACTCTCCCTAATGTTACCCGTTTACCGCGATTCTACTTTGAATTTTCAATTCCTTACCTACAACGAGAGGCGAACGATTATAGTATAATCGCAGAAACGATTTGATTATCCTCCAACTTTCGCCGGCACACGTACCTCGCGTCGCTCATCTAGCTCTGCGCGCTGAAATTACCCTTCTAATTATCTATTGTTCTCGGAAATCGCCGGCGAGACGGCGATGCTTTCGAGGGTTGCTGCACGCAATCGGTACTTGAAAACCCTAATGCAAATCAAGCCTGTTTGATCGGGGGTGAAAGCTGCTGCTGCTGCTCCTCTAGGGTTCCTCTGTACCTCTCTGCGGTCCCCCTTGTCGATTGCCCTTTTCTTTTATTTGAGTGGGGCTCCTCCTAAAGAGGTGAGAAAGCGCCGGCTGCCAATTGCGTTTCAATGCAAACCCACAAATGCTAACTTGATACTCTTGTAACTTTCCTATCACCAAAAAAAAAAAAAAAAAAAAAAAGTAATGGGGACCTCCATCATGATTAGGCCTCCTTCCTCCACCAATGGAGGATTCCTAGCCTCAAGAAGGGCAGACTCAAAGAAGTATGATCTTTTCATCTTTGGTTTGTGTTAATTTGTCTACCAACCTCATATTTTTTTGCTTTTTCTTTGTTAATCTTCGGCGAAAAAGCGGGATGGCGGAAAAAGAAAACGGGCAAACAAAGGAATCATTGGCTTCACCAATCTGACTTCTCCATCCCCCTTTCCCGAATGTTTTCATTTCATAACCACAGTTCTATGACGTTGATGCGTGTGGGAAAAGGAGAGTGAAACGTGCCTCGTCTTTTTTGGCCTCTCGCCTCTGAAATCGTACAATGCACGGGAATACGGGAAATCAAAAGGAAAAGGAAATTAAGGAGAGGGGAGTCCATAGAATGACAACGCATCATCCGAATCATCATTTAAACACGAAACTCATGTTGAGTCTTCATTTAGCTCTTGCTATAAATGAGGATATCATGTTTGTGTTACAAATGGGTATGTATGTCTTTGTCTCAACAAGGGATGGAACGATAGCTTTTGCACCAAGATGAGCAATTGGCGCATGTTCTAAATGCGTATTCTATAGGAAAATAAAAATAATTATTTGATTAAATTAAACATCATCGACCTATACATATAAAATAAATTTTGAAAAAAAGAAGAAAAAGAAGGAAACATCAAGAAACTTTTTACGGAACAAGTATGAGATGGGATCAAGTTTATGAACATAAGTTTATGAACACAAGAGGAGTGATAGGACTGAGTAGATCGATCCGTAGCCAAGAAGTCCGATCGTGACCATGAAACCTTAGAAAAAGATTTCGTCGATAATGGTTCCACAATTTTTTTCCTGTTCTATTAGATAAAGATTGACTAATGCAGTAGTACTAGGTTGTTCAAATATTCGATAAATGGAGTGATTCGGTAAATGGATTTATTTACATATGTATATGATTAGCCTGCCTTGTGTTTGAAATCAATGTCTGATTTTGGTGTGAGGGACAAGTAATGTTGAAAGGATAAGGACCGTCGATCGCATTTTTATCTTGCTTCATGCATCGTGGATTTCTCGTTGTATGTATAGTACAAGAGGTGTGACGGTGCTTCCAAAGGCGCGTGACTCCATCGCTGTCAATCTTTTGCATCATATTTTCGGAGGACAAGCGTGTAATCAGAAGGAATGTGCTGTAAAGTTACCAAAGCAATCGATTCATGTATGGATTTTAAGGATATTGAGATCGATCCGGGCACATCTAATACAGAATTATAGCATGGTCATTCTCTATGCACATATCAAAGTTTTTGGTGGAACATGGACATGATGGGCACGAGCACAACTTTGCCACGGCACTTTGTGCGCTCCAGCACGAGCACCATCTGATTGCTCGAATGTATGGACATCATTCGATCATTTTAGTACTCCACTCGGTTACATCGAGATGTATCCTAAGATATGTGTGACATGTAAAATCAACCGCTCACCCCTCTAAACATAATGACAAATGTTGATTTAATATAAGAAAAATTGTCCAAAAAATTATAAACCTATCGCAATTTGGTCCAAGTTAGTTCTAAATTTTTCAATTTTGTCATTTGAGTTATAGATATTTTTACATTTTGCAAATTGAGTTTATTTGGCCAATTTTGAGTGGAATTTGCTGACATGGACGTCAGCTGTCCTACATGACATGATCAGCATTGTTGTTAATAGTTTTTAATAATACTTTGATATTTTTTTTTGATTTTTTTTTCCTCCTTTACCTATTGTTTGTGGTCGGCCATCAGCCATGGGGGCTAGCCTCACTTGAGCAAGGGTTATTGTTGCTCGCCATAGGTGAGGTCGTGTAAGGTAAGGGCAAGCCTCAACAAAGGATTCCCTTGCTAGATCTAGCTTGGGCAAGGCCAATACTTGTTGGGGCTCACTCTTGTCCGGCCAAGCCTCACTTGTGGTGTGCGAGAATGACCCCAAGTGAGGCTAGCGATGACTAGTTACAGGCAAAAGAAAGAAGAAAGAAAGAAAAAAATTAAGAAAAATATTAAAATATTATTAAAAACTGTTTACATTAGTGATGGTCGTACCACATTGGAGAGTTGGTGTCCTTATTAGCAAATTTCGATTGAAATTAGTCAGATGGATTCAAATGGATAAAGATGAAAAGATTTATGATTGAATAGGTAAAATCGAAATATTTAAGTCGGAATTAATAAAGTCATAATAGGTTTAAGATTTTGTGGACAATCGTTTCGTAAGATCAAAACAAAAATATGCAATTATGATATAAACGACAAGTTTGAAGCGGCATGGCCTGGTCGAGAAAGACAAGTTGGGCAACCCCTCTATTAGGGAGTAATCAAAGCCCCAAATGACGTTTGTCTTCTATGGTAGAAAGGGGAAATCCGATGTCTTTTTCGAAATTGGACCGGAATTATTAAATCATTCGGCCCACTAGATTGCCCAACAACTCCCCACGATAACCATTTCTTAATTTTCCCCAGATGGGTCACTTTAATTTAAGACCCTTTTCTCTAACTTTGCACGCGAGCCGAAGAATCAACTTGTGTTAAAAATTGGCCTAAACAAAAAGAAAGGCCTAATAGCGACGAGATCAAAATCACTTTCTTCTATGATTAATTAAGAGGGAGAGGAAAAAGCTTAATCAAAGAGAACCCTGGTGGCCCTCCTATCTAGGACTCTCCTTTATATTACCGGTTTTATCGCGATTCCACTTCGAATTTTCAATTCCCTCCCTATAACGAGAGGCATGCAATCATAGTGTAATCACGGAAATGATTTGATTATTTTCTGGCTTTCGTGGGCACACATATGTCGCGTCGCTCATCTAACTCCGCGCCCTTCTAACCATCTATTGTTCTAGGAAATTGCTGGCGAGACCACGATGAATTCTATGGTTGCTGCACGCAATCAGTACTTGAAAACCCTAATGCAAATCGAGCCTGTTGGATTGGGAAGAAAGCTGCTGCTCCTCTAGGTCTATACATCTCCGTGGCCCCCCTTCTCGATTGCCTTTTTTTCTTTTTTTCCTTTTCTTTTAATCAAAGTGGGGCTCCTCCTAGAGGGATGAGAAAGCGCCGGCTAGCAATTGCGTCAATGCAAAACCACAAATGCTTATTGGATACTCTTGTAACTTCCCTATCACAAAAAAAAAAAAAAAAAAAAAAAAAAAAAAAAAAAAAAAGAAGTAACGGGGACCTCGATTATGATTGGGCCTCCTTTCTTGATCATTGGAGGCTTCCTAGCCTCAAGAAGGACGATCTCAAAGAAGCATGGTCTCGTCTTTGCTTTTGGTTAAATTGTCTACCGACCTTCTTTTTTTTTTTTTCCTTGTTAATCTTTTACGAAAAAGAGGGCATGGCGGAAAAAAGAAAATGAGCGAACGAAGAAATCATCGCCTTCACTGATCGACTTCTCAATCTCCTTTTCTGAATTATTTTCATTTCATAACCGTAGTTCTATGTTGTTGATGCGCGCGGGAAAAGGAGAGAGAAATGTGCCTCATCTTTTTTTAGCCTATCAACTCTAGAATTGCACAATGCACGGTAATTTGGGAAATTAAGAGGAAAAGGAAATTAAGAAAAAGGGGAGTCTAAAGAATGACGATGCATCATCCAAATCATCATTGGAATATGAAACTCATGTTGAGTCTACTTTTAGCTCTCACTATAAATAAAGATCCCATGTTTGTGTTATGAATGAGTATATATATCTATGTCTCAATAGGGGACGGAACGATGGCTTTTGCATCAATATAAGCAATTCGCGCACGTTCTAAATACGTGTTTCAAAGGAAAAAATAATAATAGTAATATGATTAAATTAAACATCATCGACCTAGACATATAAAATAAAATTTGAATAAAACAAAAAACATTGAAAAACTTTTTACAAAACATGTATGGGATGGGATCATGTTTATGAACACAAGAAGAGCGATAAGGCCAACTATACCGATCCATAACCAAGAAGTCAGATCATGATTATGAAACCTTAGAAAAAGATTTTGTCGACAATATTTCCGTAATTATTTTTTTTTAATTAGATAATTTGATTGATTCGATTCCTCAATCGCAAGAAAGACAACGAATCAGAACATAAAATGTACCTCGCCTCCTGAAATTTCTATTTTTACTTTTTCAATCGATTCCTGAAATTTTTATTAATCGGAACGTAATATAAACATATAAAATGGAGAGTATTAGATTTCGGTCGTTCGACAGATCTCGACGGTTGAGGCACGTTGCAACGTCGACAAGAGTCGGGGGGAGCCACGACGCGGCGTCCTCCACCACAGAATCTAACCGAAATTAGCCAAGCACATACGTAAGCAAATCATCTCTCGTACCCTGGTCGGATTCATTGAACCTGGACACCTCCGAATCAGGCCTATAAAGAACGCCCCTCCGCATTCGTAGCTTCCGCATCCTACCAGCCAATCAACTCACCATACCATCTCCCGTCCATTCGGTCGTCAGTTCGTCCGTTCGAGAGAGAGAGTGCATTCATTCGCAATGGCTCCGGCAATGGCGGCGTCGGATCCCCTGGCGAGGCAGGCCCTGGCGCGGGCGGCGAGCGCCGCGCTGTCGGCGAGCGGCGGCGGCGGCGGCAACGAGCAGGAGAAGCTGAGGCGGAGGAACGAGGAGCTGGAGAGGGAGCTGAGGGAGAGCCGGGAGCGGGAGGCGGCCGCGAGGGAGGAGCTGCGGAGGACGGCGGAGAGGCTGCGGGTGGCGGAGGAGGGGGAGGAGAGGCTCTGCTCCCAGCTCGGCGAGCTCGAGGCCGAGGCCGTCCTCCAGGCCCGCGCCTACCACGCCCGCATCCTCAGCCTCGCGGACCAGCTCGCGCAGGCCCGGAAGATCCTCCAGGTCGCCTCCGTTCTTCCCCAGGCGTGAATGCGGCCCGTCCTTCCGTACGAAATTTTCCTAGCGTATCCTCGCCTGTCCGTAGGAGACGTGATCGAAAAATGTATATGTAAAATCGGGCGGCGAGTCGTCGGGGTCTGTCGTCCATCCTCGTCAATTGTAAGCTAGATTTTAGGGCTCTGCGGTCGAGATGTAATAGAATGATCTCGGACGTAGTGAGATTAGTAGATTTCTTCAATGACGAAAAGTTTTGAGAAAGCAGATCCAATTCCCCGTTCTTGTGTTCTGTTTCTTTTGGCTTCTTCATAACGTCGCAAATTTCATGCGCCCTGCAAACCACTAAATTCCCAATCGTCGAACCGCTCGTGGCTGGCGGCTAAACCCCGAAATAGGTCAAATGGAAATACGCCGACTCGAAATGCAAACGAATCGTTTGAGAGATTAGTCCCCACGGGCGAGGGGGTACACGACGGGTAAACCCCGAAATGGGTCGCGATGGAAATGCGCCGACTCGAAATGCGAATGAATCGTTTTGAGAGATTAGTCCCCACGGGCTAGGGTACATGATGGATGGCGATGACGAAAACTGAACCCGCAAAGGGTTCGGTCAGTCCTGACCGAGCCAAAAAAATGAGGAGCGCCATTATGTCGACCAAATGCACCCTTCTGTCTCTGTATTTTGATTCCCATCAGGATTCTAAAGTTATAGGATGCTGGAAGCTCCGACTCCAGCCCGTCAATGCGTATCGAAAGTCAATGCGTATCGGAAGTTCAAAGACAAAGCTGCATTTCTTGAAGACTAACCGAAGAACCATCGGAGCCAGAAACATCGCACGCATCGGAAATAAATTGCATTTGGCATTTGCATCTCAAGATGATCAGCAATTTGATTTAACCCACGCACATTAAAGCAATGTTAGTGGCAAAATTACACTCGTACAAGTGGTTTCTAAACTGGCAAATAATTTCCAACGCTGCTAAAACAACTGCATCTATCGCTTTCTCGTTCTTTTCAGCTCCGGATCTCTGGAAGCAAATGATAATTGATGTCCCCGTTAAAGGATACAAAGATCACAAAGGAAAAAATCAGTTGAAATGCGTCATGGATCGTACCTCTGAATGTGGTCGAGAATGAGTAGCCTCGGTCCAGGAGGAATTTTCACATCGCTAAGGGCACTGCAAAAGCAACAGTCCAGAGTCATCATAAGATGAGATACGTGCTTTAGAAGATAATTAACGATAAACTTCCCAGGCATTAATGTCCATCGAATCTTTTATGCGCACAAGGGCATGCGGAAAGAAATTAACCAAAACTTGCCTATCGTTAAGCAGAGGCAAAGTGCTGTCTGTCAAAAGGCCTTTCTTGAAATTCTTCTCGTATGTCTGAAGACCCAGCCTTGTCAACATGTTTCTTGTTCTAACATAGTGCATATCTTCCTCTGGTGGTTGGGAGAACTTTTGCCCAAACTGCAGAGGCCCACATAGATTTACCAAGCATTAGACTTCTCCACAATGGCATCATCACATAAACAACCACGCTCAAATGGTGAGTCTCATACGGGTAAAATCCCTTTGAAACTTTGAAACTCTTGATTCTCCTTTGAGAAGAAACACTGGGTCCTAATCTTTACCATATCATCCATTCTTTTTAAGTCAAATAAAAAAAGTACAAGATCCCCAGTTTGATTATGTGCGATGATTTGGGGTGAAACTCAGACCAAAACTCTGCTACTCATAATTGCAAAGCTTAAAATTAATAACTCACCTTAAATAGTCCACCCTGGACAAGAGCAAAAAAGAGTCCTGAAGAAACAGCATTTACTGCCTGGTTTGGGCCACCCATGCCGCTCACCAATGAAAACATGGCGCCAGAACCAAAAGCCGCCGCCATACTGCGATTACAAGTAAAGGTAAAATTACTACATATTAGCCAATGATTAGCAGATACAAGAAAGCCGCCCAGGGGGGAGGCCACTTCAAGCAAACAGTCATCTGCCAACCTATTAAAGTACTGAAAGCATGGAGCTAGTGAGAAGATCTTGAGAGTTCACACATAAACCAACAACCAAGCACATGATGATGAGAAAAGAAAACAGAACGCTAAAATTAAATGGAGAAGTTTCAACTACCGCCTTCAACCTCAATGCTAAGAATGAAGCTACACCAGCCAGACCAAAAGAAGAATTTGCAACAGTGTCTTGTGAAGCTTCTTCAGAAAATAAGAAACAAGAAGTTTGGTAGAAACTAGAAACGATGTTTAATATCCATGCACTATTGCTGAATGTAGGCACAGAGAAGGTATCTAACGATTTAAAGCTCAGAGTGAACAACTCAGCCTTCAACAAATGCTTGGGCTATTGGAGAACCCAGTGGAGAAAGAATGACAATGTAGGCACTTTCCTTCAACCCTTCCAGTGTTGTATTAGTATGCTTCACTGAAGACGAACCCCAATTTTGTCATTTACGACCGTCTAAAGATTTGCGACACAGAATTAAGCTCATTAAACAATTTGTGAGAGTATTGCTGAAACTGACCACATTAAGAAAGGAAAAGGAACTGTAAAATAATCTCATTTGACAATAATCTTTCTGCAAACTGAGTAGCTGAAGCAAAGCTATCTTTTGCAGAAAAAAAGGAAGCTGCTGTCTACATCTAGACAGAAGGAAGCCTCCTTGTAATAGTATTAATATGAGAATTGGAAACTTAAACTGCAATGAAATGAGATGTTATATATTTAACCTGCGGCACTCAGTAACAAAATAACCCTCCATGATCCCAACTCTTCTAGTATGCACAGAAAAACAACTTTCTAATAGAGAATGGAAGTGCAAAAAAGGAGGCTCGTCCAGCAATTTGTCACTTGGTTCAACATCACAGGTTACATGAACTAAGTTTCATACATTCACCAGTTGCCAAAAAAAAAAAAAAAAAAAAATGTCAGACACAGCTGAATGGTATTTCATTTAGAGTATTGCCGCAGTGACCATCAAATGCAAGAATGATATCTTAAGAAGAATCCATACACAGTGTCTCATAAAATCTTAAGCAAGTGTACCTAGATATTACTTAGCACTTGCTGTGTAGGAACTTATCTTTGCCAAAACTGCAGATGATAATCATCTTCAAGAAGATATGTTCATATGAAACACCAACTGATTTTTCACTTTTCTCTTTATAAATGAACTTTCAGAGCAAGAACATGCAGGTCTACAACCATGAGTAAATTGTTTATCAAGTTTTCAATAATGACAACCAGCAGTCGGCAATCCAAAGTAGATATAACTGAAAAATGTAAGAGGGTTAGATATATCGTTCCAGTGAGAACTCCATACTGCTGATAGCTATAGGCAAGTCTGCTAAGAGCAGCAGAATACACAGATTGCTTACATATTTCAATTAGTATTTTCTGCAGGGTAACATGCATGAAATTAGGAAAAGCTTACGTGCAAAAAACTAATGAACTTACTTGCAGGTAAGATCCTATCATGTGCAACCCATTTCACTCTTTTCTAAATGAACAGCGATAATTACTTAAAAGGGATAAAAAAATTAGTGTACCAGAATGCACATAAAACCCAGACCAAATATTTTGATTCAGAAAAGAACAAGTGTTAAAAATGATTACCTGGACTGAACATCTTCCTTCCCTCTCAGCCTCTTCATGACACAAGATATACCCGCATTGACACCAGTCATGACAGCGAAGTTGCGAGCTTGTACCAAGGGACCTCCTGCTAAAGCCTGCGGTAAAGGTACACGCTTACCATATTTTCATGCATTCCTAACCATCATTGGAACAATCCTCCTCAGACCAAGCAATTGACCGAAAAGTCATTTCATACATCTCTTCTCCTGAGAAAGTTTTGCACTCTAGATGCGCGCGAGTTCGATTCCTGACAATCTCAGTACTCATTGTATCCCTTAAAAACCATATTACACACATTAAAAAAATTGATCGAGATGACACAACAACATCTTGAGCTCGAAATGTGAACTAGCGAACTCCGCGAGTTCACAATTCGGATGTCATCCTTCCATCGGCGATAGGCAAAAAGACAAATCAATCGCACGAATTCACTCGCGTCTTGTCAATTAGCAAATCAGCCTGATGAATTCTATTGAAGAAACAAGAAGCAACCAAAAGCACTCATCCCAAACGGAAACTCCCCAGAGTTCCCAGAAACGAGAGCGAACAAAGAATCAGCCGAAAAGGTCCAACCTGAGCTTGCTTGAGCGAGGCCATGGCCTCGGGGTTGAGGTTGGCCTGGGGAGGAGGCGCGATGGACGAGGAGACGTCGCCGGTGAGGGTCCCCATGAAGCCGCCGATGGCGGCGCCCTGGAGGCCGCTGGTGGCGGTGACGACGGCGGCTTCGACAGCGAGGGGCTGCCTCGACAGCCACGCCTTGAACCCGGCTTCGACCTCCTTGAAGCGCGCCTGCAGCTGCTCGATCGGGTTCTGCTGGGGCGCCAGCTTGGACACCGTCATCCCCTCCTTGCCCTCCCGCTCCATTCCCGGAGAGCTCGGACTGGAACCAGGCGAGGGTTCCGCCTGCGGATGGCGCTTCGAGTCCTTGGGCGAGGTCCCTGCGGTGCTTCGAGATTGGGAAGAAGATAGATTTTAGAGAGAGAGAGTGTTCGGCGGAAATTCGGATTTTGTGATGGTATTTTCGATTTGTCCGTTTGTTTTAAACCTCCGCCTCCGGTCCGGTCCGACCGGACCCGCCTCATTCTTGGGACAATGCGAATGCTTTCTCTTATGCAGTGGCGTTTGGTTTTGGTTGACCTAGATAGAATTTCGTGCTGAATAAGAGTCAAATAACTAATTTGTATAACCACCGCCCTCGGCGGCGCAGCTGGCTTGGGCTCTCTCCCCCTAACGCAAGGGGAGGAGTTCGAATCCCAGCGGCGTCGTTAGGGATTCTTAAGTGTGGCGTCGGGGTGGTGGGTCCTCCCATTAGCGTCACCGGGGTTTACTCTCCGACTGTCGGCCGTGCGGAGGTTCCCTGGGTCATCAAAAAAAAAAAAATTATTATATGACTAGCCATAACTAATTTGTATAGTAACATCGGTCTCAGTCTATGACTAGCCATTGACTACCACCATGGTAGTCATTGTCTTTGTCGATAATATTATTTAGATTGCTCATGAGAGAAAAATAAAAATTATTATCAGGCCATCTGATCGTGAATTTGATGAACAACTCATTTCGGCGAAATTATACTAATCCATCCATAAAAAGATAGATCTCATATGTAAGGAGAGCGACTTGAGATGAGAAATAAGGATTCCCAAATCATTGGTTCAGCTCTAATTATGGCCTCATGGGTTTAGGATGCTTTAGATAGGTACCCGCACGACACACTTTTAGATTTAATTTAAATAAATTTTGTATAAAAAATTAGATACGAACCAAAATGATGTTTTAGTCTTATGCTTTATGTTTTAGGCATGTTGTCACCACATAGAAGAGAGAAAAAAAAAAAGACATGTCAACATTTTCCTTTAGCCAAGATGGATTGAGTTAATGAAAGGATTTTATTGTCCCAATTTAACAATTTTTACGATCTTATTGCACTTTTCATAAGTTTTAGGATTCAATTATATTTTTGTGACAAATCTTAAGACCTTCAGTACAAAAAATACTCCAATCCCTATTGATGTAAAAGATCATATAACGATCATTACTTAAGAACCTACCTTAAGGATCTATTTGTGAAATGTTAAGGTAAGAAACAATGGGGTTTTTACGAATTGTTGCAATGCCAGAGATACTAAAATTCATCTTGCTAAATTGAGTAAGGCAAAACCCAAACATTAATTCCATAATCTCTCCTAAAATCCATCATTAATTATTTCCCCATTCTCCATCCATGCAAACACGTAGAGATCACTATTATCTTCTCTTCTCTTCTCGCACAAATCGAGTTGCATGCATTCCTAATTTATTAACATAATCTTCTCGTGCTATCGTGAGAATAACATACATAAATTCTTAAATAAGTAACTCCATAATGAAAAATAATTATTGGATATTTTACATTTTATGATCCGAAATAGATTTAATTTTCACATTAGATTAGATTAAAGAGAGTGATTCAAATCTTTCTCTATTCTTAATGCGCGCAGATCATTCTAGACGAGGATAAATACAGCGGGCCCATGTAACAATTTTCTCTACTGAAAAGAGAGAATAAGAAAAAAAGCAAAGGAAATAGCAGAAGCCACTACACGCGTTCCGCGGAATCGAGCTCCAAATTCTCTGCTGGCACGACCGCCGTATTTAAGATTCGCCGTGTCGCCCATAGACAGTATCGTGCCGTGTCTCCTTAGCTTCCCCCCACGGTCTCGCCTCTTTCTCGTCCGCCACCGAAGCGGCGCCTCCGATCGCCGTCCATGGAGAGAAGCCTCCTCGACTACGTCCTGGTCCCGGCGGGCCTGCTCGTGATGGGCGCGTACCACGCCTGGCTGCTCCACCGCATCGTCAAGCACCCGAACAAGACCGTCATCGGCGTCAACGCCATCAACCGCCGCTTCTGGGTTCAGGCCATGATGGAGGTCCGTCGTCCCTTCCGGTCGTCCGGTTGTCTCCGTGCTCTAGGCTGAGCGGTCGATTGCAGTACCTCTGATTTTGTTGTCTGGCACTGGCAGGACTCGCCCAAGAACGGAGTGCTCGCGGTGCAGACGCTGCGCAACAACATAATGGCGTCGACCCTCCTGGCCTCGACGGCCATCATGCTCACCTCCCTCATCGGCATCCTGATGACCGGCGGCAACGGCGACCGGTCCGTCTTCTTCGTCTTCGGCGACAAGAGCAACCGCAGCTTCTCCGTCAAGTTCTTCGCCATCCTCGTCTGCTTCCTCGTCGCCTTCCTCTTCAACGTCCAGTCCGTCCGCTACTACAGCCACGGCAGCATCCTCGTCAACACGCCCTACAAGAAGATGTCGCCCGACCACCGGCACCACCGGGTGACGGCCGAGTACGTGGCCACCACCGTGAACCGGGGGAGCTACTTCTGGTCCCTCGGGCTCCGCGCGTTCTACTTCTCGCTGCCTCTGTTCCTGTGGCTCTTCGGGCCGGTCACCATGTTCGCGAGCTGCTTCGTCCTGGTGGTCGTGCTGTACTTTCTGGATGTCACCGTGGACTTCGGATGGGCCGTCGTTCCGCACCTTGAGGAGGAGAAGGGCCGCGTCGGCGGAGGTAATAGAGACGAGGAAAGTGGTTGAACAGAAACGTAAGCGACGACTAAGACGGGTCTATAGATTAACACTCGAACTGGTACGATGGATTCGACGCCCGGTGAGAATCTGTCGTGTCACTTCTCGTGTTGAATTCATAGATCGATCTTAGAGTACTTTAGTATATTAGAAAATCCGTTAGAATAAACTGGGCAGCGTAGGTTTCAATCCAAGTTGAAATGGAGCTCCCAAAACTTTGTCCTCGTTTTGTTTCTCTGTTGTTGTAGCAGCATATTCTAATGTCCTTTTCTGTAGCAGTGACGAAGAGAAGGATTTGAACTTTGTGTTGTCGCGTTTCTTTCGCATGGTAATCCAACCATTTCGACAGGTGAATTCGTTGGGAATGCCTAGTCCAATCATTTCATACGGACCATAAGAATATAACGTTAGTGGCTATCGCGATAGTAGAATAGGGAATCACGATCGATTCACAAATCTAGAAGTGAAATCACAGACGTTGGAAAAAAAGATCCATGATCGGATACATGGGCTTTTGTTTTGTTAGCGACGGTGGTTAGGAAATTTCTCAAGCAATTCTTCAGTAAGAAATGGTCTAATCTAATGCAAAGCGATTAACGCATCGAGATCTGTTTTTTTTTTTTTTTAGTACAACTTCTGTGCCAAACGACTGGCGAATAGTCGTTCACAGAATCGTATTCGGATATTCTACCAAGGAAAATAGGTTTGGTGTCGTAACGCGCCATCAAAGCAAGTGAAAATGGGGGTTGGTAGAAGGCACGAACGCCGAGCAGCGGGGAAGCTGCATTTAAATGGAGAATCTGAGAAAATCTGATGCGAGTCCCAAGGTTTCCTCAGTGCTAATTGATGTTGGAGAAGCAAAATCAAACACAGCTTCCAAAATTTCAATAAAGAAATGATCAACTATTCAAGTACAAGCCCTTAATTTATTTCATCAATTTTTTTTTTAATTAGAGATATTAAATTAGAGGACCACTTAAACCGAGCAAACTCCAAATTGCTCCGATCCTAAACAGTTTGGGATTTGTACGAATAACAACATTCAGATCCTGATTTTAAGATCCATCGACATCTAAAGTCAGCTATACTGTTTTGTTTTGTTCTGCATGTTGGATCCTGAAAGCCCTTTTTGCAAATTATTTTTCTTACGACCTCATGCGTACTACAAACGCACGCCAGCTCATATTAATCTATTCACTAAGAGCCCACCAGAAAGGACCCTTCCTTCTCGACTTTTGAGAATTCTATCGTCTGTGCAGGAGGACAAAGACAGACGATCCAATTAAAAAGCATGGTCGATCGCATTTACTTTGTCTTGTCTGGAGTTAGGACAAATTATGGTGCGGAAGAAGACGAGGGCGATCGGCAAAGACAAGCCCCGCCGTCCTGCTCAAGAAACAGAGATACCCATCAATCCTCCAACAAGCTAGTTTCAACCATTTCTAGTATTTTTTGACATTTTATCCTAGCTACTTGACCTGGAGAAGTTTTGAGGTACACGACTCTAGGAATTGGCGTTGCGTCCATTGCTTTCGAGCTAAATGGCTTAGACTTCGACAGACAGATTCGGGGGAAAGAAGAAGAAAGTAGTACGGTCGCTCATTTGCTTCTACCACTATGCATTGATCGTTTTGTGGCTGATTGATTCATTACAGGACTTTGTATCGGGAGATATTAGGCAAGACTTGGGTCCTGAAACTCTTCAGCCGCGGCGAACTTAGGACAAAGGGATCAAAACCTGACCCTTTGTTGCAGATGCCAATACTTACAGGCACATAAAGCCCACGATTCCTAAAGTTGACAGGAGCTAATAGTGAAAGCGTGCAAATGAATGGTGGCGGCAAATGCAACTCAAGATGTATAGATGAAATAGATTATTCGGATACCAAAACAGTCTAGCACAATTCCAATTTTTTCTTCCTTTTTTATTTTGTTTTCAATTGTTATGCAGCAAACAAATTCAATTTCAAGTTAAATCTTGTCATAACAAGTGGAGCATCATAGTCTTCGCCTCAGGAGCTCTTGGCTGCTGCGGCTTCCTTTGCCTTTTCGGTCTTCACGTCCTCGGGCTTGTCCTCAGCTGCTTCGACCTTGGTCTCTTGTGGCGCGGCAGTTGATTCCGAGGCCAAAGCGTCAAGCTCTTTGGTGACGGTTTCGGGCTCTGCCTCCTTAGCCTCTACGGTCTTGTCTCCGCCCTCGGGTTTGGGCTCAGAAAGATCCACCAGGGGGGCTTCCTTCTGGGTCTCCTCTGCGGTGCCGTTCTCCTACAACCCATCATATCATCACCCACACATCAGAAGCGGTCATTACATGATTGAGATATGAATACAATGACGACTTGTTACGATCTAACGGGCGGTGCGCTTCGATCATTACCCGAGGGACGGTCTCCGTGGCAGGAGCCTCTACGGGGGCGGCGGTGCCGTCGGTCTCCTTGGGTTTGCTTGCACAACCTCCCATGATGATCGCTCGCACGTAAGTGACTCCTGGTTGGGAATTTGAGTTTCGGAGGCAGTTGTGGGAGAAGCTCTGGCTTTTTTCAATAGGCAAAGGAGGAAACAATTATAGAGGGAGAGAAGTTGCTAATATTAGGACATGGGAGCTGATGGTTTTTAGGAGGTGGCGAAATGGTTGGTGCTGGGTCGAGGCCCCTCTGTGGTTTGGACAGATCGTATCTGGGTTGGCATTTTCCATGGTAGAACCTAGGGGTTTTGGCAGTTAGGCACAGTCGGTTTTTGACAGTTGATGCTTCTGTGTCTCCCCACATTGTTGCAAGAACGAGGTTGGCACTTTCTTCTCGATGCGTTCTCGTTTGTCGTCTTGGAAAGAATCAAGCGTTGACAGAGTGGAATGTCTTGGATTGGGGCTGGTGCGAAGCGAATGTTAGTAGTCATTTTGATTTTTTGGTGGGTTTTTATTTCAGATCTGGTCTAGGGTTTTCAGTTTGGACATGGTCAAGATCATATTGAGGGCTCGCCATTTATATTCTAGTGCGATGACCTTGGACCTTGGGGAATTCGATCCTTGTAGACAATAGGATCATATGCCCTTTATTGTCTCTTTTTCCGAAGAGGGCTTTTATGTTGGGATATGTTTTGGGAGTCGAGGTCGATAGCCTGATGATGATCGTGAAATTGTTCGATATTAATGGTGGGCCGATGAATTAGAGTTTGTCGAATAAATGTTTAGACACAACTAAAATCGCATTGATTGTATTTGATCCCGCAAGTCGCTAAATCAATCCTAAGACAATCATTGAGGAGTTGGTAAGTCCAAAACGAGCTAGTTCAAACAACTACCGGAGAAAAATTAGGGCCTTCGATTGGATAAATTGCCTCGTGATGAATTGGACAATTATCGTGCGATCTTGATTCGTAAATGTAATTTCAACTATCCCTTTTCATACAGAGACTTCTATCATTGTACCTTTTTCCTAAAAAACAACAGTACCTAATACGAAATCTCAGAGAAGCTGCATTTTTCATACCGAGAGTTAGAAAAAATGAAACATAATTTCGGCACATGCCCTCTCACTTGAAGATTAATTATCCAACCCTAGAACCAATCGCAAACTCTAATGCCTGACATCATTTAATGTTGCACGAAATTCACTTTGATTGCCTGGTTGCCTCGAACCCTTTAGACATCATGTAAATTCATTCGGATGACCACATGAATATGCTGACACACTTGGATGCAGGTAGCTATTCAATGCATGAAAGTGATGCTGCTACTTATAATAGGAATGCAGTTATCCCTCCTAATTAAGCAAGAGGTTCGAGCGGTTTTAGAAAGGAGAGGCATCAGCCTTTACGAACTTCCCCTAAATATCTGCGTTCAACTGGTAACTTTCCTTTCTAGGTTGCCTCGTACAATCTATATATAATCAGCCGCTAGATTACATCCACTCATTGCATCGTCTTCTCCACATTACACTCGATTGTCCTATCGATCTTTGATCTGACGCTCGCTTTGCTAAGATGGCCAAGCTTTCGTTCGCTCAGCTCTTCGTCGCGGCCCTCGTTTTTTCAGGTTTTTACAATATTAGCTTTTCCCTGCGGTGATCTCGCATTGCATGACGTGAAGTGACTGTGCACTGCTTTTGTTACTGACGTTTCTTGGCCGATGGAAAATTTGCAGCCGTGTTCTCGTGGCCTCATGCAGAAGCGGAGAGGACGTGCGGCGAGTACATAGAATTCCGGGCGTGTGCCAACCGGGCTGGTGTGGTGACATGTTAGAGCAACCGCGGTGGCTTATTCCGTCACGCTTCCCGCGTGCGCGACGAAGCCGGCAACCAGATGTCCTGCGAATGCTACTGTCATTGTTGAGTGCTCGAGCGCGCACGTCGCAATTTACTTTTCGAAGCTGCTTTGTTGGCGCGATGGCCCCATAAGAAGGCGAATCGAATGTGTCGCCACTTGAATGCTCGTACAGGCTAGATGTAATCGGCCCCTAGATTACATCCGGTCAAAAGAAAAACTAGAGAAAAATCAAGATGACGATGGGGCTCCATTGCCATGGCCTTACCTTGAGCTGCTTAGACGTCACGAACTCAGGCGGCTCCGAGACTGGTCCAGCCACTTCGTCGGCTTCCGGTGCCGGAAACGCCTCGTCGATGTCCTGTCCATGTTTGTCATTCTTGGTGAAGAAGAAGAAACGGAGATGAATCGAAGGATTCGAAGCGAAAGGTGTTGTTGTGGGCCGTGGACTCGTGGGTGTCGTGTGGGTTTTGAAAATATGGGTCATTTTTAGTGACCCCCCATATTTGACTTTTTTTTGGGCCTTACTTTTTCTCAACCCATTTTAACCCATTTTCACTCATTTTAAAAGCAAACGAGTTGCCCAAATAAAATGGAGCCTCTTAAAACTGAGTTGAAATATGGGTACATGACCCATTTCGCTGGCCTTTCTGCTCAAGTGCGGCTGTTTGTACGCCACGGGGGACTGCGGCTGAAAGCATTGCTTGGGCTTCCGTCATTCCATTGCTGTTTGAGTGCTTGACTACCGTATGAACAAATAGTTTGAGAATAAGCATCATGCAATCTCTGAGATTTTCCTGCTTTTTTTTTTTTTTTTTTTTCATTCTGAGCAGTGTGTCACGATCTACTCTCAAGTTGCTTCATTAACGTAGTACCCTCACAATAAAACGAATCAAATGTCTTACCACTTGAATTCTCAAGTTGATTGATTAATATCTGGTCTTTCGCCCGTTGTCCTATCCCTCGATTTCACATTTGATATCTTCGTGATTACCTCGAGAAGACAAACGGCTACGATTTAATACTTTTGTCATTCCTAGAGATGATAATTAACTTTGATAAGGCGCATTTATTGTGGCTGGGATTGATTCATAGTATTGACGGCCTTAATTGAGTTGATGACACAAAGCTAGTGTTGCACTTTTTTTCCTTATTGACATGAGACCTTGAAATTGAAACGCAATAACACTGTACATCTCTTTTCATCACGAGATTTGTGATAACGGACTAGTACCTTATAATAACATAATGATACAAAATTATAAAGATTTTTTCTTCTTTCTTTTTACATTAAAGAGGACTAACGATCCGACACGTAGTAGAATATGCTAGATATAAGGTTGTATTGGCATCCCAAATCGACATGACTATGCTTTTCATGATTATGCGAACCTCATCTCAAAAAACCTTGCAAAAACGTTAGTCCAATCATGCTGGATGTTATTGGAACTTAACATCTTAGATCGACATAACTAAAAGCCAAGAAATATTTAACTTGTATTTGAATGGGCTGAAACCCTTCAAAAACATATCAATATCTGCACATAAATTCAGATCGATTTTTTTCTTTTTTTTGTTATTATATGTATTTATTTGAAAAAGATTATAACTTTCGTTCAGTGACCTCATCCAACCAACCAAGCACCATCTCCTACCTGTCACTTTCGTAAAGGGACGCAAGAAATATAAACCCAAAAATCTTTGATTAAGGTCAGATTAGAAAATTATGGAGTTTAATCAAGCACGACGCGACGACCCGGTCCAGTCTCTCGAAGCCTCTTTCAACCCAAACGAAAGAAAATTTAAAAAAGAAGGAAAAGAAAAAGACAAAGGTCGCTCGCTCCTCGAAAAGTAAGCGGCAGGCAGGTTGGCGCAGGTTGGCGCAGGTTGTCCCAACCCCAACCGCCGCACCAAACGCAGAACTTTTCTCGTTCTCTCCAACGTCTCGAAAAAACACGATTTCCGTATATTTTTCCCCCCGTTTTCTCGTTCCTGTTTCCCTTTGGATTCCTCGCGTTTCGAGCCTGCCTAAGAATAGAATCGGATCCTTTTCTGGGCACCCAAATCGCGTCTCCCCTTCTTCTTCTTCATCTTTTTCGGCTCTGAAATTCTCTCGAAGCCTCGCCCGCGCCGTTCCGCCCTAGGATTTTCTTGATCTTGGGGGCGCCGCCCGTTCCAAGGCGCGAGCTTTCTCTCCGGGAAGCTCGCCGAAGCCCTAGACCATGGATACCCAGATCCCCAAACGCCGTCTCGTCGCCGTCTTCGCGGTCGTCGCCGCCGCCCTCCTCCTGTTCTTCCCCTCCGCCGCCAGATCGGAGCCGCAGATCCCCGATTCGGCCATCAGGTTGCCCACCGAGAAGAGCAGCGACGGCGCAGGGCTGTGCTCCGGGGCGGCCCGGCCCGGTTCTTGCCCGGTCAAGTGCTTCCGTGCCGACCCGGTCTGCGGCGTGGACGGGGTGACCTACTGGTGCGGCTGCGCCGACGCCGCGTGCTCCGGCGTGGAGGTCGCGAAATTGGGCTACTGCGAGGTCGGGAACGGCGGCTCCGGTCCGTTGTCGGGTCAGGCGCTGCTTTTGGTCCACATTGTTTGGTTGATTGTGCTAGGGTTCTCGGTTCTTTTCGGGTTTTTCTGAACAGAATGTGAGAGGGCAATTGGTTTTTTTTACGTTTTTGTTTTCTCTCTTTCCCGGGGTGCTTCCGGTGTATGTATGAGTAGGATGATTCCGCGGGATTCAATTCTTTTGGTCATATTAATCATTGATGATATATCGATTCATTTCTGTGCGATCTTGTGAAATGCTCGTAAAGTTCTTGGTTGTGCAGAAGTTTGGCCTTATAGCTAGAAATTTTCACGATTGGTCTGTTGCAAATTGCTGAATTCTTATAACTAGATCGGTCTTTGTTCCTTGTTTAATTGTTGGAAAGAAATTCGATGAAATTCTGCTGGAAATCATTATTTCGTACCATCAGATCGGGACAAATTGATCCCTGTGATCTAGTTTCTTGTCAGCCTTTTCAATTGTCAAATTCTGGATATCTTCAAGGAGTGAGAGGCATAGATTCCGAAGTTTATGTCGGTTTTCCATGATGTCTGTCTCAGTTTAAAATTGAAGCTTGAATTATTTGTTTCGACCACCTCTTATCTGCTCGTTGATTGGGTTGTAAAGAAGTTTTGCTGTGTTCTTGTGCTGTCAAACGTTGATGGGAAACTAATGCGTATGTTACTCCTACTTGGTGTGATGATGCGCTTTTATATTGGAAATTGCTTTTGGTTGAGATATAATTGCTGCGTTACTGGGGAAAAAGTTTAGTGATATCTGTACTCAGGTACAGTAGCAGGTTTTTCTTAAATATTGAGACAAAACATGAAAGAGCAGCAGAGGATACAAGGAGGAGCTACATTATCTGTGCTATTCTTCTGTGAGCTTTAACCAAAGGCAGCATAAGAGCACAAAAACTACGTGTGACTTTTGTGTATGGTAATGGGAGGTATCCGACTTCTAGATCAGGGTACACAACTTCACGTGCTGAAAGATTGGCGTAAATTTTCGTCTCTTCCCCCTCCCGAACATCATGCATACTGTCTTAGAATGTTCTTTCTTGCACTTCCTCCGTCGAGAGGCTAAACAATTACCGGCACGAGCTGAGTGGTTAATGGACCTTATATCATCTTTAGCTGCCGAAAACCTGTATCTCCTAAAAGTTAAAACGTATTGGGTCATAATTTGGTCCCCTCGTTTTGGTATCTATAGTGAACTCCTTTGTTATGGCCAACTGTAGTCACAGAGTACGTGGACAAGGTAAGCTGTGAATTGGCTACCGCAAGTTGAAGTATTAATTGGCATGTGCAGTTCATCGCAGGAGCCTTAAGTCAGTGTCCGGTTAAGTCAATAGAAGTTGGAAGCATGTATTCGCCTTTTTCTAGCTGAAACTGTTTTGCTTTTCCTACAACCTCTACATCAACGTTCAAGTGGATTTAGCTTTAAATAACGTACGGAGTACTCATGCAACTTTGCTATTGTCACTTTTGAATGAATATGCATAGATCAAGTTACAGACTGATGGTCATCAGAATTCTGTCAATAATGTAACCTCTCGTTCGTGTAGCTACATGGTCAGAATCATGGCAAAAATTAATTGTAAGGATCAACAAAATGACAGAGCCATGGTCAAGTAATGTCTTTTCCAGACCATGAATTGCGCCAGTTGATAAGAAGCATTCTTACCACTGGTATTGGGTATGACATGTGAGTCTCACTACTACCGTGTTTCCACCTCGTGTACCCTTTAGGAAACGGATATGTCAATGCTGACTTTGGTGCTGTGCTGTGGATGGTCGTTGCTTTTGTTTGTAATAATATCTTGCTTCTGTCTGCATTTTCTGATGATCTGTGGAAGCATAAGACGAAGGTTTGTGTGGTTTTATCATCTTTTCAATTATCTTCTGAGAGTTGAGGAGGCCGCGCAAGTTTTCATCGACTACGGACATTTAGCAGTTAGCACAAATATTACTTTAGCTGTAACCTTCAGGTACGAAGCCTACTTGGTCATTCGATCTCTTCGATTCAGCGCGTCCCTTTTAAGCGGTCGTGAAATAAGTTTAAATGATGCAGGCAGTCCCAACTTAGAAACGGGTTCACAAGAGCAGATTTAACATTTAAGAAGGGAAGTTGCATTCGCCCAACATTAACAATTAGTGATCCGGCGTATGATCATTATAACACAGGTTGTACCGAAGTCCTAAGATACCAATCCAGAATCTCCATTTCTTGCAATGTGTAGATGGAGTCTCCCAAATCTAGCAGCTTCCATAGAGCCAGCGACGTCACCGGAAAGGCACACAGGAATAGCCAGCGCAGAGACCTGTAGTGTATAAAAACTGGTAGATGGTCCTTTTCGCTCTTACTTATGTCTAGGTTATTTTAATAGCAGTTTACTAATACAAACGAAAGAGAAATACCAACTCATTAATACAATAAATTTGTTAGCTATCTACCAAAAAAACTACATTTTTGAAAGAAAGGAACACCAATTTTTTTTTTTTTTTCCAAATAGAGAAAGAAAAGGAAAAAAAAATAAAAAAAAAAAAAAAAGAAGGCAAGCAATAATCTTAAGAGTGGACCTCACATGTAATCTTAGCAAATATTGTTTGAGAAGAACATGGGTAGTTTTGTCTCTAGAAAAATTGAAACATTCAAAAAGGGAAAGAAATAATATCAAATCAAGAGTGAGACTCATAAAGGATAATATAGTTAAATCAATGTTATTAAAAGATGTCAGGAGTCACTAAAAGGAGTCGACTTTTTTTATTTTTATTTTTTATCTTCTTTTCTTTCTTGCAGATCTTGGTTTCTTTCTTCTTCGTTCTTTCCACACCTTTGATGTCTTAGTTCTCCGTTCTTGCAAATCTATGTTCTCTCTTGCAGGCTATTCTCTTCTTTCTACGGCCCCCAATCCTCCTTGTTGTTCTTCTTCTAACACAAATCCCTCATACATTTGCAATCTCCAAAAGAATTGCTTACTTCAATGATCCACGCTCTCCTCATTTGCTATCAAAGGTATTCTGGCGAAAGCCTATTTTTTTCCTTTTTAGTTTTCTTGGTCTCGAGTCATGCTTATTCAGGTCGCCATTGAGCATTTCTTTATATCTTTTGTTGAAAGTGAATTTGAGTTTTGGGTCGTGGAAATGCTTGATCTTGTGTTATAATCCTGTATTTAGAGTATATCGTGCATTGAAATAGTGTTTGTGAATTAAATGTGCAATTGCTTTGTAATCTGTAGCATACTCGCGTCCTATGGACTTTTGCTTCTATTGGGTTCAGTTTCTTACTATGGTTTCCATGAGTTCATCATTAGTTATGGGATACAGGTGTCGCTTCTTATTAATTAACTTGTTGGAAATAATGATGCAGAATATGCTTAATCTATTTGTTTGCTCTCAGGGCGAATTGAGTAATCTATTTTCTTTGATAACAATGGAGGCCAAATCCTTTCGCTTTCTCAAGATTGTGGGTGTTGAGTTTAAATCTAGGGCGGAGGCTAAAGGACGCCTCTTGTCCCAAAAATTAGGCTGTAGCCACAAAGTAGAGACCTTCCCGTTGTGCTTGTCTTTGCTTTAAGAACAAATGTGGTATGTTGTATCGAAATCGACAACAAATGTGGTCTATTAATCACCGCCTGCATGCGGCTGAGAAAACGGTACGTTGGGGAGGTCACAGGTGAGCTAAATGCCCGTGCTAGTGAAAGTGTGGAGGATGATGGAGTTTGGATCATAGACAGAAAACAAAGGACAATGGGTTTGGGGAAGGAGTAGTAGGAGGCGTAGAAAGAAGAGAATGGCTTGCAAGAGAGAAAGTAGAGAGAGAGAAAGAAAGAAGAAAAGTGGGACTCGCGGAGAAAAAAAGAAGAAACAAATAAAAAAGATTTGACAAAAAAAAAAAAAAAGGGAATAAATCACAAAAAATCCTAAACTTTGTCCAATGTGACAAATTTACCAAAAACTTTTTTTTGACATGAAAAACCCCGAAATTTGCTAATCGTGATACATTTACCCAAAACTATTTTTTGTGACACAAAAAGTCCCGAACTTTTATTTGTGTCACATTTACCATAAATCATAAGGGTATTTTGGTCTTTTTACTTTTAAAAACCTTTTTTTTTTCCTTCTCTTTTCCCTCCACGGCCGGCGGAGGGAAGCCGGCGTTCGGCAAGGGTTGCCCTCGCCGACGTTGGCCTAGGTGAGGGCTGCCCTCGTCGGCGTCGGCCTAGGTGAGGGCCGCCCTCGCCAAGCATCAACCTAGACGAGGGCGACCCTCGTCGACGTCGGCGAGGGTGCCCTCGCGAGATCCGGCGAGGGAACCCTCGCTCGACGCCGGCGAGGGCACCCCTCGCCTAGGTGAGGGCGGCCCTCGCTTGGCGTTGGCTAGGGCAGCCCTAGTCGGCGTTGGGCGGCTGCCCTAGCCGGCATCGGACGAGGGCGGCCCTCGCTTGGGCCGACGCTGGCAAGGGTTGTCCTCGTTGGATGCCGACTTCCCTCCGCCGGCTCTGGAGGAGGGAAGAGAAAAGGAAAAAAAAAAAAAAAACAGAAGAAAAAGAGGAAAATGCCCTTAATGGGGTAAATGTGTCACAATCCGCAAAATTTGGGGTTTTTCATGTCACAAAGAAAAATTTGTGGTAAATGTGTCACTTTAGATAAAATTTAGGGTTTTTGGTGGCATTTTCCCAAAAAACAAAAGGATTGCATGTGTAAAGTTATATAAGAAGTGATGTCCCATAAGAGATAATATGGTCAAAACACAAAAAAGATGGTATCTAAGTCGAATGAGGAATGGAAAAAACGCGATCGATTTTATTGAATTAGGGTTCTTGGTTCTTTTCAGGCTTTTTTGAACATGATGTGAGGCTTTTTTGATCATAATGCGAGAGGCCGGCTGAATTTTGTGTTTTTATTCTCTCTTTCTAGGGTGCTTTAGGTGTATGTAAGAGTTGAATGATTCCGCCGGAGTTAATTTTTTTGGTCATATTAATCATTGATGATGATGTATCAATTCATTCCCGCATTATCTTGTGAAATGCTCGTAAAAGTTTTTAGTTTTGCATAAGTTCGGGTTTGATGCGATGGGAATCACTGAATGCTTGCAAACGAGGTCAGCTTTCATTCCTTTTGTTTCATTGATGGAAAGGAATTGGATGGTAATTCTTAGGGGTGAGCTGTTCCTGGTTTCTCACAGGTTCCGACTGGAACCTGGAACCTACCTTCGGGTACAGGTTCCTCATTTTTTGGAACCTGGAACCTACCCGTCAAAATCAAGAACCTGGAACCTACCCTGTCACGGGTTCCCGGGTCGGTTCCAGTTCCAACGGGTTCTTCTTTCTTTTTTTGATTTCATTTTTAGTTTAAAAAAAGGAAATGAATGCAGCAATAATTAGAATTATGCCACGAAAAACCATGCCAGCGACTTATGATGAGAATTAGGCAATGCTTAATCACCTTCTTGAGGTTAAAAAAATAAAATCTTAAACAATACCTACAAAAAAATAATTTTACACTATCAAAAAAAAGGTTGATGCACTGCTGTAAAACATAGAACTCACATGCTGCAGAGTGGCCACAAGATCAACTATTTCTATTCCCCTCCCATCCACTGCTTACTACAGGAGTTTGCTTATTAGTCATTGAAGGGATGACCATAGGTCTTCTAATCTCATGATAGGCTTGTCCATGGCCATCCACTAATTACTACCATATTCTAATGGACCCATTTTGTAGTGGTTTGTATTCACTGGTGGATATATGCTCTCCTGCATAATATAAGAAGGACAGAATTAGTGCTAGACTAAGATTTGAAAATACAGGAAACTAGAAAGATACCCACAAATGCTCCCACAGTTAGATTGGCAAGTATAAATTACAACAGAAAGTAGAGGAACATCAAGTCCTGCTGTGAATTTTTTTTTTTTTTTTGGTAACGGGTCCTGCTGTGAATTGTCCTCTTCCCAAAAAAGGAAAAAAATAATACTGAGAGGTGAAAAAAACTACATAGATACAGACCAGCCACCTCTCTAGAAATGGAAAACAACATAATCAACTAACAGGTACTTGAGCATGAGAACACCAGAAAATATGAAATTCACGTGTTCATACGTAAGACCCTCGAAATACTCCATAAAAATTTTGGACGTTGTGTATGGATAGCCAGTGTTAACATATTGAATATCCATGTTCCAACTCATCCCAGAACATTGTCAATTCCCACCTGGAATGTTAATGAAAGCAGATAAACATCCACCCCTATTAAAGTATCAAACAGCACGAACACAAAGGATCCAGAAATGCATACCAAGCCTAATCTCTCGCAACCAAGGCTTGCAAATCCATTCAAATATAGTATACACCATATGTGATACGGGTATCCTATCTTGTCATAGATCCCGCAATTGAGATGATAATAAAATTGAGCTCGAGCCGGGAAAGAAGTATCTCACCGTAACAGCACTTGCACCCCAATGCTAGCCATGCTTATGATGCAGAGAATACACTGATATCATAATTTTCTGCAATAATATGGCGACCCCTTAATGTTAGCACTACTTATAGAGCTACTGTGCTTATAACGAACGGCAATCAAGGAAATTCGAGTCATCGCAAACAACAGCCAAACAATAGTCATCATATTGTGGGTAGAGCTTGGCTCCCAACATAAGCTTCTGCCTCAACATTTAGATGCTCAAACGGACTAAACTTTTGCAAGAATGAGGAAATCTCAGAGATGTCCTGGACTTCTTCACGAAAAAAACCCAAAAAACTCGAGCAAATTGGGCCTTCAAATTTGAACGACAACCGACCCCTTCGTTCAAACAATTGACAAAATCCAAATCAGAAACGGATTGATTTGAAATCAAAGCTAAAAGAACAGATAAACTCGCATTATATAAATAAAAAACCATGACAACCCCTTCCAATAAAAGAAGAGAACAAGAAGGAATGGATTACCCAAGTTGGTAAGGACGGTGCGAGCGGCGTCGAGGGAGGCAAGGGCGGGGTGTTGTTGTCAAGGGCGTCGTCGGGGGGCGAGCGACGTCCAGCGGCAAGTCAAACAGCAACCAGTGGCAGGATGAGTGGCGACCAGCGGCGGGACGAGCCGAGCGGCGACCAGCGGCGGGTGAGGCGAGCGGCGTCCAGCGGCGGGACGAGCGGCGACCAGCGGAGGGACAAGCGGTGACCGGCGGCGAGACGAGCGGTGACCAGCAGAAGGACGAAGCGAGCGGCGTCCATTGGCAGGACGAGCGGTGACCAGCGGAGCGGTGGGACGAACGGCGACCAGCGAAGGGACGGGACGAGCGGCGACCAACGGCGGGACGAGCGGCGACCGGCAGAGGGACGAGGCAAGTGGCGTCGGGGAAAGGGTTGGGCAGAGAACGGAGAACGGGAGAAGGGACAAATTGGTGCGATTGATGGGGGTTTCTGCCTTTTAGGTTTTAGAAACCCTAATTTGGTTCCTGGTTCCGGTTCCCATAGGAAAGGAAGAAGAAGAAGAAGAAAAAGAAGAAAGAAGGAAGGAGGAGGGGGTGTTTCGGCCGAGACGGGAAAAGAGAAGAGAGAGAAGAAAAGAAAAAGTTTTTTTTGGGGGGGTGAAGTGACGTGAGGAGAGGAAAAAGTGGAGAAAAGAAAGAGAGAGAAGGAAAGGGAAAGAGGGGGAATCACGTGGGGGGGGGGTTGGGGGAAAAGGAGAAATTATTATAGGATGATTTTTTTTTTTTTTACTTTAACCGGTTTCCGGTTCCATCGGTTCCGTGGAAATGGGAACCGAAAACCGGAACCGGTTTCTTTGGAATAGGGAACTGAACCGAACCTCCTCCAGTTCGGTTCCGGTTCCCGGTTACCGGTTACCCGGGAACCACACTCACCCCTAGTAATTCTGCAGGACAAATTGATTGCTTGCCGATTTACTTCCTCCGTGGAATATCCTACTACCAAGAAAGCCTCCAAGACCATGAGATGGGCACAAAGGAAGTGGATGGAAATTCTGCTAGGAAATACTTATTTAGCACCATCAGACAGATGGGGACAAATTGATTTGCTTGCTGATTTACTTCCTTCGTGGGATATATCCTACTACTAAGAAAGCTCCCAAAACTATGAATTTAATCCTTAAAACGGACATTAGCAAATCCGCCCTTACTAAATTAAGGTAGCGGTTTCAAGTACAGGATATCAAACGGTTCCAGAAAGAAATGAAAAAACAGGCATTGGCTTTCGCTAAATCTGTGGATCCACGCGGTCATTTTCCTTGCGAGTTGCCTCATAAAAGCTATACACATAATCAGCCCCCAGCATCAGATCAGATCCTGAGACACTGCGGGGTCTTCTCCACATCAACACTCGGCCTCTCCCATCTCACTTTGCTAAGATGGCCAAGCTTTCGTTCGCGCACTTCTTCATCGTGGCCCTCGTTTTCTCAGGTTTCTATTCGTGAGTTTTTATTTTCTGTGGCAATCTTGCTTTGCACGACGTGAAGCGACTGTACACTGCTTTGTTACTGACGTTCTTGGTCGATGGAAAATTGCAGCCCTGTACGCTTGCCCTCATGCATTAACACCGCTTACCTGCAGTGAGGTTCTGGAGCTAAATCTCAAGTACTGTGCCGACCAGCCTTGTGTGGCGCAATGTCAGAGCAACCACGGCACAGATTACAGCGCCGCGGGCTGCGGGCAAGACTTCGACCGCCGAGTAAAGTGCATATGCTTCTTTTATTGTTGAGCGTTTGGGCACGCGGCACGATCTACTTTCGAGTGGCTTCGTCCGGCACGATGCCCCCAATAACAAGGCGCATCAAACGTCTCACCGCCTGAATTCTCGAGTTGATTGAATAATGATCTCTGGTCCCTTTTCCTATCTCTTGATTTCACATTCAATATCTCTATAGTTACCTTGTCAAGACGGATGGCTGCAATTTGGGATTTTTGTCATTCCTGGCGACAATAATTAACTATGATAAAGCAAATTTTGTCATTCCTGGAGATGATAATTAACTATGATAAAGCACGTCTATTGCAACCGGAATTGATTAATGGTATTGATTAATAGTACTAACAACCCACTAATGACACTTAGCTGTTGTTGGCACAAGTTAGAAACTTAAAAGGTGATAACACTTTATATCTCAAGAGACTCTAAAGATTTTTCTTTTCTTTTTTTCCATTAGAGGACTAATAGTTTGACAGGTGATAGACTATGCTAGATGTAGGTTTTTATTGGCATCTTAGATTGGCATAACCATGCTATTCACTATAGTGTGAACTAGGGGTGTGCAAGAATACCCGGAACCGCCCGGACCGCCCGGGAACCGGACCGGAACCGCCCGGAACCGGCGGTTCTTGGGGAAGCGGTCCGGTTCCCGGTTCCAATTTTCGGGAACCGGTGGGAACCGGTCCGGTTCCCGGTTCCATGGGCGGATCCACCCGCCCACCCACCCGGACCGGACCGGTTCCCTTTTAATATTAAAAAAATTCTAAAAATACACCTCAACAACCCCTCTCGACTCTCGTCTCTCAACCCTCTCTCGTCTCTCACGTTTCTCGCTCTCAACCCCTCTCGACTCTCAAAACCCTCTCTCGTCTCTCAATCGTCTCTCAACCCTCAACCTTCTCTCGTCTCTCAACCCTCTCTCGTCTCTCAATTGTCTCTCAACCCTCAACCCTCTCTCGTCTCTCAACCTTCTCTCGACTCTCAACTCTCAACCCTAACTCTCAACCCTCTCTCGAACCGACCGATTTTGGGGTTTAGGGTTCTCTCTATCGGGTCTCGAACGCGTACAATCGGCACAAGAAGTTCATCGCCGATTATGGTACGCGATTACTTTCGATGTACGTGCGATCTTTTTTTTTTTTTTTTTTTCCTTTACGTCAATGCTCGCTCTACTTGTGGAAATCGAGTCTCGTTGCGGCGGGGTCTCGAGTTTTAGGACGGCGTTCGATCGCGTCGTTGCCGCGTCGACTGGAAAGTCGGGGTGATTCTTTCTTTTTCTCGTGTGTGACGGGGGTTGTGGTTTCAGGTGGGTGAAACGATGGCCGAGGGCTTCCAAGGTGATTCACATTCGCAACGTGGGTCATGAGATTTCCGAGGTATCTTGCTTTTCTCGCCGTAGACACGCATGCAAGATTGATTCTTTCGTGGCTGTACGTCCGGCGCCTAATGGCGGTCGAAGTCGAGAATGATTTTCTTCCTTCTTTAAGAAGGGGACGAATATGCGCAGACATTTTTCGCTCAATGGGTTTGTGTTTGTATTTCTGCTTGTGTTTTGACATTTTGACTAATGGGTGTCTTGGTATCTCGTTGTTGAGTTTTTAACGCAAATTTTTCGTAAAGAGAGTGCCTAGCGATTTTGTAAGATTTGTGGTCGATTGTATATAAATTAGAGTAAATGCGTCGATTGCTAATATGTTGCCATTTGTTGTCAGAACGATTTGCTTCAGTTTTTTCAGCCATTTGGAGTCATTACCAAACTTGTAATGCTCCGCGCAAAGAATCGGGTCCGACTACTGTTAGATATGGCTCTAGGAATTATCCATTTTCCTTTAAAGCAAAAGATGCAACTACTGACCGTTGGTTTCTGCAGGCCCTCCTCCAAATGCAAATGCAGGATATACCATCTGCTATTAATGCTATGCGGGTTTACAGCAATGTTCAGCCAACAATCAGGTATGGTGATCGGGTATTAGTGAGGCGGGTTCCATGGATCCACCCGGAACCGGACCGGACCGGCGGTCCGGTTCTCGGGTGGATCCATGCAACAAACGGTGGATCCTGGTTCCAATTTTTCGGAACCGGTCCTTAGCGGGCGGTTCCGGTTCTAGGTCGGGAACCGCCCACCCGAACCATGCACACCCCTAGTGTGAACATGCGTCTCGTCTCGAAAAGCCTAGGAAAGTTTTAGCGTAATCATTCGGATGTCATGATTACTTAAGAACTTAATGGTGTGTACTTACTTGGAAATTGCTATTGGTAGGTATACAATTACCACCTTACTGGGGAAAAAGTTTAGTGAAATCTGTACTCAGGTACAGGAACAAGTTTTTCTTAAAATTGGAGACGAACATAAAAGAGCAGTAGAGGATACAAGGAGGAGCTACATTATCTGTGCTATTCTTCTGCGAGCTTTAACCAGAGGCGGCATAAGAGCACAAAAACTGCGTGACTTTTATGTATGGTAATGGAAGGTATTATCAACTGCGGAGTACGTACAAATAACAAGTGAGAAAAGCATAGGTGTTGCCTTCTAGATCAGGGTGCGACTTCACATACTGAAAGGATGTAGTAAATTTTTCTCTCTCCCCTCCCAAACACCATGCATGCCGACTGTCTTAGAGTGTTCTTTCTTGCACTCCTCTTTTGGCTCCATCGAGAGGCAGAACAATTAGAGGCACAAGCTGAATTTAATGGGCACCTATATCATCCTTAGCTTCTGAAAACTTGTATCTCTGAAATGTTCGATCAAATTGGGTCCAAGTTTGGTCCCTTGGTTTTGGTATCTATAGTAAACTCCTCCGTTATGGCCACTTCTAGTCACAGAGTACATGTGCAAGGTAAGCTGTGAATCGGCTGCTGCAAAAGTGTTAATCGCCATGTACAGCATATGGCAGGAGGTTAAATCAGTGTCCGGTTAAGTCAATAGAAGTTGGAAGCATGTATTTGATTTTTCCTAGCTGATGCTGTTTTGCTTTTCCTACATCCTCTACATCAATGTTCAAGCAGATTTAGCTTTATACAACGTACTTAGAAGTCATGCAACTTTGCTATATCACTTTTGGATGAATATTCATAGACAAAGTTACAGGTTGATGGTCATCAGAATTCTGTCGATAATGTAACCTCTTGTTTGCCTCGCTATATTGTCAGAACCATGGCAAAAGTTTATTGTAAGGAGCAGCAAAATGACAGAGCCATGGTCAAGTAATGTCTTCTCTAGATCGTGAATTGCACCAGTTGATGAGAAGCATTCTTACCACTGGTATTGGGTATGACTTGTGACTCTCACCATCGTGTTTCCATTTCGTGTACCCTTAAAAAACGGATGTATCAACGCTGACTTTGGTGCTATGCTGTGGATAGTCGTTGCTTTTGTTTGTAATATCTTGCTTCTCTCTGCATTTTCTATTGGCCTGTGGAAGCATAAGACGAAGGCTCATGTTGTTTATCATCTTTTCAATTCTCTTTCAAGAGTTGTGATGACCTTGCGACTTTTCATTGACAATGGACATTTAACACAAACATTACTTTCGCAGTAAGCTTAAGGCATGAAACTTACTCGGACATTCGATCTCTTTGTTTTAGCACGAGTCCATTTTAAGCAATCATGAAATAAGTCGAAATAATGCAGGAGTCCAACTTAGAGACAGGTTCACAAGAGCAGAGTCTAAATTTTAGAAAGTAATTTACATTCACCCAACATTAAAAATCAGCCATCCGGCATGTGACCATCATAACACCGGTCGTAACGAAGTCATAAGATTTCAATCCAGAATCTCCATATCTTGCAATGTGTAGATGGAATCCTCCAAAGCTAACAGCTTCCATAGGGCCAGCAACATCACTGGAAAGGTGCACAGGAATAGCCGGCACAGAGACCTGTAGTGCTGCTATAAGGGAACAAAGCAACAGGTCGACTCAGTGGCAGCTCAGGAATCGGTCTATCGGTGGCCAGGAGATCGATCACCTCCTCCATACTAGGCCTACCTTTACTCTCATTCAGGGTACAAAGCAAACCAATCTCCAAAACTCGAATTGCTTGTTCAAGGTTGACCAGCGAGCCCATCCTACTGTCAAAAACCTTCACCTTCTCGTTTCTTTCGTGCAGTCTCCATGCGAAATTCAGTAAATCCTTCTCTTCTTCTTTTTCCATATCCGGGTCACTCCTCCTTCTACCTGCAATGACCTCCAGAGCAAAGACCCCGAACTCAAAAACATCGGCTGCTTGACTCACTGCTGACTCGAACTTTCTTGACCCCGAACCTGAGAGCACAAATCCAAAATCCCCTAATACAGCACGGAAAGTGACGTCGAGGAGGACACTGGTCGTCTTCATGTTCTTGTGTGCAAGTTTCTTTGAATGCAAAAAACTTAAAGCTTCCGCTGCATCCTTGATGACCTTGAACCGCCTTGTCCACGGCAAGACGCCTGCTCCAAATAACCATTTATCAAGACTTCCATTTTGGAAGAAATCATAGATAACCATGAGTTCCCCTTTGTCATGACACCACCCTCGGATGGGAACCAAATTGGGGTGACGAATACGACTGATGGTGCAAATTTCTTTCAAAATTCTTCGCCCATCTGATCCATTTGAGTTCAGAAAATGAGTTGAGAACCGTTTCACGGCTACTTGGCAGCCATTCGGTAGCTTTCCCCTATAAAAAGAACCTCTGTAATCACTTCCTAGTACTTCATACTCCCCGAAACCATGGGTGGCACAGGATACCTCATTGACAGTGAAGCTCCGTGGCTTGTTAGGAGGCCTTGGTCGTTGTATATTCTCCGGCAAGATGATGGTGCTCGGTTTATCTCCTCTGCGCTTGCTATGATAGTACACGCTGACTAGAACTGCGAGAGCCAGCACCACGACAGCTGCAAAAATCAAGAAATTGCTAATTGGTTCTCTTTTAGCTCCTCCAGGAGTCTCAGTATTTCCCAGGATGATCTTGCTCTCGCAAGTTTCTTCTGACGGGATACGGAGAAAAGCCTGGCTTGTCGATGTGAAGTTCCACGACAGAATGTTGTGGATTTGGGTCAAGTTCCCTGTGGAAGCTGAGAACCCCACAAACATATACTCCTTCAGATGAGGAGAGAGATCAAGGAATCCAGAAAATACAGGAGTGGAAAAGAATTCTTGCCCCTCTGATCCGAGATGGATTTCGATCCATCTTTTTGGACTGTCATATCTAATTCGAGCTCGGTGAATGGACCCGTCCTTAAGAGAAACCCCGATATCGGACACATTGATTATCCTTGTGGACACAATGCTACCCAAGTTGATGCCGACATGGTTGTCATTTGGGTCACCAAATTCAGGATTGCAGCGTGTATCGAATTCCACGGCTACAGCTTTGTACTCCTCGTCGCATGCATCATTAAGCATCCCAAGCCAGGGCCCTGATCTTCCAACGGTGAACTCATCGGGGACCATGATAAAAGTTAAGCCGCTGCCGCCATGGCTGCTCTCTGTACCCGGAGAGCCGGTATAATTCTTGGAATCAGCTACAAAGCTGTCATTTAATTGGAAATCGAAAGTAGTCTCGAAGGAAGCCGGGGTTCCCGTGGTTGGGTCGAGCAAGCGGATGGGAAAGGAGTAGAGGGCTCGGCCAGCGAGATGCCGAAGATCAATGGCTTTGGACACGTCGGGGATTTGGACTGCACTCTTTTCCTTGGACAGCTTCGCACTGCCCAAGAGCCTCAAATCATGAACTACCCTGGGGTTGTCTAAGCTGAAATCGGGGAAAGAAAGGTGCTTCGTCACGTTGACCACGGGTCCCGCAAACTTCTTCTCAGCTGAATCCACCACGAGCGAGCTTTCTACCAAGAGCAGAAGCAGAAAAAGAAAACTCGAGGTGGCCATGACAGCAAACAGAAGAGCAGAGAGATACCAGGTTTTGCTTCTGCGAAAGCAAGCTAATGCATATCCCTTTGGTGCTCCTAGATTATGTTAAGAACATGGGGCGCTCGTTATGCTGATGCGGCGATGTCACGAGAGTGTCTTGACCCGTCTGCTCATAAAGGCAGACGATCGTGATTGATGCCAATCTTGGACATATCTAAGCAGTCGGCGGCTCCACTTGCATGAGCAACGGACAGGCATGGGGACACACCTGAGTGGGAATCTTTTATTTGGTGTGGCACTCCACGAGCAGATGGCGACGGGATGACTTCCCCGTCTCATGTGCTCATTATCAACTTTGTTGTGGGGCATGTTTCCGGTCGGTGTGTGGTGGATTGTTGTTCTCGAGACGTCCAGCGTTGGAACATCTGTTTCGGTCCTCCTGCCCGGAATACGACCCGACCTTGCATTACCCAATTCGAGACGAAAAAAAGACTGGGAGGCTGTCGTCGTATCGTGCCGTGTCGTCAATTGAGAGTTCCGTATCCTGCTTTCCGTAACGTGAGCAGTACAAATCCGGATTCTTCTGCACAGATGATTGCCGTAGGGTAGGCACCAAAATAAAAAGATACGCATCTCCGGGTAGGATTGATATGCTACCACAACTTGAAGTCGGAAAAATCATGGAGAACGCTAATTGGTTAACCTAGAGGCGTGAGCAAAGTTCGGGTAGGTATCTGAAGAAATATCTGCAGAAGATGCGTGCCAACATTTCCCGTCATTGTATGGTATTTATCAAACGTTACACCTGCAACGCCAGGACACGATAAGGGCTTATGGTTTCGGCATTTACTCTGAATGGACTCCACATTCTTTGACAAGACAGATGCCAACCGCGAGCTCTGGCAAATCGAAATCTGTTGCGGGCGATGCCTGCAAGGTCGGCATCGTCGTCCAAACAACCTCATCCACAGGTTAATCAATACCCCAGAATTCATTCTTATAATCTTCTGAGGGATTACTTATTTCTAAAGGAGAGTCGCACTATCAATTATTTTAGAGGACATGTATAGTCTCAACGCCGTGCTGCCATCCTTGAGGGAGTTTCATAGCCTTCCCGTTCGTCTTCGTTTGAGGATTATCAACAGGATTCTGCATTTTCGCCCCACAGTTGTAAAGATGAAATCGGCAAGTTTCAAGAGATGGCAAATTTTCAAATGTGTCGGTAGCTTTTGAGAAAATCAATCATGAATTTGTAGAACTATCTGTATTTCGGAACGATATCATTGTTCATCTGTACAATAAAAAAACCACAAAATTTTAGCAATGAGAAGTCAAACAGAGGGGGAATGCAAAGTAATATTTTCCCCTTTCGCTCAGTGATTTCCCCATACGCAACCCTGCTCGGATAACATCAGTAACACATCATACATATGCCATCATGACGCTTAATCGACTAATAGAGACAGATTAGTTTGGAATTTCTTTATTTCGTCAGGGGGTACCTGTTGGCAGGCCCTTCTTCCCTTCTGCACATCATCACTCGCAGAGGAATTGGTCAAAGTGGCTATAGAGCGGGAAGCACAGGCACAGTGCTCCAGTAACATCATAGCGCACATGCTTCTTCTACGCAAAACCACAGGAAGGACAGCAAAGAGGAGAGAACCGGGTCGGCAAATCTTCGCTCGGCTTTAGTACCGTTACCGTTTCTTCTCACTCCCCCGCCAAGATTCGTGAGAAATGGCCGAGTTGGTCTAAGCGTCGGATCAAGGTCCTGGTTCAATAGGGTGCGGATTCAAATCACACTCTCCTCACATCCTCTCTGTCTTGTCATCCAGCGGGGAGAAGAAATCATTTCTTCCACGCAAATAGCTTGCGGGTGTGGTCGCTTTCATTACGATATTTGTTTGACTCTGATTGCGGAATCACAACCACTCGCCAGTTTCCGGAAGTTTGGATTTAGTCCACCATTGAATATATTTGAGTTCAAACACGAGTTTTTTGACCCACTTTCACAGCTCTAACCTTGTCGTCATTTGATTTTTTTTTTTCTCTTAAGCAAAATAGTTCTATCAATATTTCTGGGGACGCGTATGGTCTCCAAGCCATGCCATTTTTACGGGGGTTCATTGCCCACCGTTCCTCTTTCTTTGATTTATTGACAGGACGCGGCATTTCGGCCCAGAATTCTAAAGATAACTTTGGTAAGCTTTAAGATACGGTAAATCCTCGAATGCGTAGGTAATTTTCGAAATATGGCCGTCCATCACAAATTTGTAGAGTTATCCGTAATTTGGGATGATATCATCAACAATCCGTACAGCGCAAGCACCGCAAAAATAAAAGTAGTTTAACACGCAGGCAACGCAAAGGAATGTTCTTCCTCTTGGCTCAGCGAATTCTTTCATAGAATTACTTGGTTCTCGTTTGAAGCTATATGTCACCTTATTTGGAAGAAATGAAATAATCTTCGTGGTGATACTCTGATGATCTCGGCAGTTAAGAATCATTTGATCAAGGTTGTTAAAGATAAGACGCTCACCTTCAAGAATGTTCTTGACAATACAAAAAATAGAAGACTCCAGAGATGGGTTTTGATCCCCCTATTTTCCCGGTGCTTCGTCTTCTACTTAGTTTGCGTGTTGGTGGTGGCTCCTTTGACCTTCTTTGTTCGCCAGCCTGCTCTCGGGTGTCCTTGTTGACTCCGGGTTTTTGGGGTTTTCCTGTTTTGGTTGCTAGCCTTTGTTCTTTTCTGCCGCTTGGCTTTTTTCGCTGGCGCCCTCCCACTCACTCACTAGCTCTTAGCTGTTGAGTGCAAGTTTTTGATGCCGGTCTTGTTATATAATAGTTCAAGTTTCAATGTATACTTACCTTTCACAAAAAGAAAAAAAAGAAAGAAAGAAAGTCCGGCATGCAAAACTGCTTGGACAAGCAACAGTAACAAAGCATGCTTAGCTGTCGTTTGAAACTTAATCTCCTAAGTTACGTTTGGCAATTAAGATAAAATTGATCTTATTTTGCATTTGCTACCTACTCAACATAGTATAAAATCAAATATATATAATATATAAATCGGATAAAATTATTTCACGAAAGACATGAAATAAAGATAGATAAATTTCTAATATTTATAATAGAAAAAAATTTTCTCAAAATTTTTTTTAAATTAACAAATAAAAATTATATTTCAATATAAATAATATTTAAATTTTAATAAAAAAGAAAATAGAATAAAAATAAAATAAACAAAAATATCACGAGAGATTTTTATTATATTCGTTTGTAAAATTTGTGATTAAAATTTATGATTGGACGTATATACCAAATAATATATATATGAATATACCTAACTTTATCATTGTAATCACCAAACAATGGATATGAAATAATAAAATCCCATGAAATTCATATGTTATTCTTTGATTAGAAATCTGAACGACCAAAAGTAACCTTAATAAAGATACATTTAGTACAGAAGATACTCTCTAGCCAAATCTTTGTAAAGAAGCATCTGCTTGATAAATTGCCTCGGAGTTCTTGAAATCATCGAGTTGAGATTCATAAGCATATGACCTAGAGAACGGAAATTGCTGGACACATCAGGAAAGGGACATAGGATCAGGGGCGGGACTGGACAAGCCATGGCATTATGCACCTTCTTTTCTTGGAGCAAAACTTTCAAGTGAACCACAAAGTAGCAAGTATATATGTTTCAAAATCATTAGCTGAATAACGATATGGACTAGACAAATCAATTAGCAACACTTCATTCACTTTTGTCGATCTATAATTGCTTGAAATTAACCGTGAACAACCCCTTCCTCTTCAAATACTCTCACAAAGTTCACAAACTCCGGTTCTCCACAGAGTAGAGGCTGGTGGGTCAAGAAGCATGCATGGCAAAAACTGAACAGAGATAAGAGACATGTCTTGCGCATGCCTTCAATGCTTGAATCAACTGGTCATCATTTTTTTAGTGGTTATATAGAGGATAACGTGCTCAAATAATCAATTTCAATCCAATAAAGATGTGCTTTCCCTTTGCCGAGTTGCTGACCACAGTCCCAAAGAAGGACAAAAGCAAAAGAGTAAATAAATTTAGACCTCGAAATGTTTAACTACCCATACTACAAAAAGGCCAATTTTAACGACTGCTTGAAACAAGATCAATCAAAACCTTGAAACAGTATAACATGCAAGGCCTCCAACAATCATTCCTGCTCAAAAATTGTTCCCTTCTCACTAACATAGATACCATCAAGGAACTTCCGGATATCTTTGTTCTTGACATGGCATTTCTGTTTCAAAACAAAAAAGATGGATTAGCAATGCCACGCATGCATACTTGCAGAAAGGTGGGAAGTAGTGACAGGCATCAGATCAACCAGCAATCAGAAAATGGAGCCAAATAGATAGTTATCATGTGTTGGGTTTCATTCCGTTTTATAGGCAGACTTCAGAAATGGGGGAGGTGGTGGTGACAGGCATTAGATCAACCAGCAATCAGAAAAGTGGAACCAAATAGATAGTTTTCCTGTGTTGGGTTTCATTCTGTTTCGCAGGCAAACTTCAGAGGGTTATTGCAACATGAAAAACTAAACTGCAATATTAAACTGGCATATTAGTGGAGTCTTCCTTCTTCTCCCCAAAATATCGCAAGTAGGCATAAGCACAAGTGCATCTAAATATGTCACAGAGAGAGGAGTGAACGGGGGCTGCCCATACCTGATTTATCAGGGCACACGATCGTGAAACAAGTTCAATATCATTTCCATCCAGAATGAGCTCATCCTTGACCTTCTCAGAACGAAGAACGCTCACTCCATCAAGCATATCAACCTTCCTCACCTGATTCAAATAGGAGCTTTATTAGTATCGGGTCAAACAGTAAAGAAGTCGCAGACATCAACTACTCGAGTAGAGTTCCATGAACATAGTTTTTAGCATCTCTCAACACACTCTCTTTGAGTCTACCACAGTATAATACAGTTACAAGCAAACATATTCAAAATGGCAAATCGAGCCATTTTCCATTAGTGGCCATTAGGCATGATAGATGGGTAACGGCAATCGTTAAAATCAAGCAAGTCATTCAGCAGCTCACAAGCTGGATGTCCTCACACGCAGCAACTATCTAGTCAAAGCCGTGCAGGGGCACCACCACAATACTTTATAACAGCATGGAAAGTCCTCACAGGACATGTCGAACGCAGTTCTTGTCTAACCACATATTTCAACACAAGGCTTGAAGTGAATGACACCAGCATGAAAAGTAAATGCCCGCAAAGGTCCAGATAATAACACCTTACATCAAATCTAGCAGTTGACAGACAGTTTAGCACGAGAACTACCCGCATTCAGTATTTAGATAGGCATCCCAGAACAAAATTCACCACAGCTAAAGTTACGGTCTAAATCATAGTTTAGCGATGCACTCGAAGCTCCTCAGCTTTTATTAGATTGTCGGGACCCCAAAATAAGAACTTGCAAGCTTCTAGGCCTTAGGCTTAGTAATGCATTAAGGAGCGCGATACCTACATTGAGAAACCATCTTCTCAGTCTCAGTGCACATCACAGAAGCTTATCCCCCAGAACAACCATCTACCCACCGCGACCATAACATCCGACCAATGAAGTAGCGACACAAAGGAAGGTCTTTTCACACGATCAAGAGCACACGCGGGCCAACGCACCTTCTTCTCGCCGAGGAAGTTGCGGATCTCGATGGACTTGTTGGCGTTGGTGATGCTGGCGTTGATGGGGAAGTGGGCGTAGACGAAGCGCATCTTGTAGCGGTACCCCCTGGTGACGCCGGTGATGAGGTTCTCGACGTGGCTGAGGGCGGTGCGGATGGCGGCGGAGGTCTTGCGGGTGCCGAACCAGGCCTCGATGCGGAGCTTCCGGCCGCCGGTGACCTCGTCCCGGATGAGCTGGAAGTCGAGGTTGAGGTGCTTGAAGTTGCGGGTGAGCTTCCCCCGGGGGCCCTCCACCTCGATGACCTTGGCGTTGATCTTGATGCTCACCCCCTCGGGGATGTCCATCGTCTCCGACGACAGGATCGTCTTCATCTCCGCAGTCGGCTCGGGCGGCGGGAGCTGCAACTGCGGAGAAGGAAGCGAAAAATGGAGGAGGACGAGGAGGAGAGGCGAAAAACCCTAGGGAGGAAGGGGGTTATATGCGATGCGATGCGACTAACGAGGCCGTGAGGAAAGGCCCAATTTCCCATGGGCCCAATAGCCCAAGATGAAGTACAGTCAAGGCAAAGGCCCTGGGCTTTATTTAATTTGCGAAATGGCAAGGGGTTCGGTCTCAGGAAAGGCCCAAGGGCCCAAGAGCCCAAGATGAAATATAGTCGAGGCAAAGCCCCTGGGCTTTCAATTATTTGCGAAATGGCAAGGGTGACCGGTCTAGGAAAAAGGTGGAATCGGGAATCGGACCGAGTAAGGTCGGTTCTTAGTTTATAGAGCCAGGAACTTACCTTGTCCATCTTGGAGTTGGATTGGATTGGACTGGTGGTGTTATTTCTTTTAATCGGTTTATTTTCTTTCTAAAAGGTTTTTAAATATATTGAAAGTTTATAGAATGGAATTCTTAATCATGAGGATGTTACTAGGAAAAGCAGAGATTATTCACACAAATAAATATGCTTTTTTCCCTTGTTGAATAAAAAAAAATAAAAATAATATGCTTTGGGCTGATTCTACTAGTTTGGTTCGGATCAAGAACTGGGCCAATTATTTCTGGCTCATTATTTTTAAATTGAAATCACTTAGAATTAACCGGTTCAGTTTGGTTTTTGGGTTGGATCGAGATCGATTCCTACCTATGAAATAGCATAACTTTGAATATTTGTAGAATAAATTCTACTTGGCATGACACAACAACAAATATGGATGATAAACCCTCTAATCACAAACCAATGAGCCCAAGTTCCAGAAAAGTGAACATGACAATTTACGTGTAAAAAAAAAGCATGGATGAAAAAAAAATGCGTTTGGTAAAAACGTTTTTTTTATATTTATTTGTTTTTATTTTTGATTTCATCAACGCCAGGAGGAAATTTTTGGGCCTTGAACATGGGAGTTACTGGACATGTCCGTGCCGTAGATTGTTTTTCCCCACTATAAAAGTTCAATAGATGATTTCTCAACTGATTTGAGGTATAAAATGTGAGTATACAGTATTTATCTTTCAGAAAATAAAGGGAAAAGCAAACGAAAACGATTAAAGGTAATAGGAATGAGAATGAACAAGTTATAGAGGTTAGTGCGCCTACACCGCGGAGTATCGCTACTATGGTCTTCATTTTATCTGCTCAAGTCCGTCTACTTCGCCATAATCCAATATCCATGCGTTCTAATAGCATGAAGCTACATTTGGATCCACCGCGAGAAAAGGCACGATCATTTCATTTGAAAGTACCTACTATAGATATGTTCTATTGAGAACGTTTTTATCTAATAATGAAAGATACCATTCAAAAAACGAAATTTGATCACGCCCATTACATATATGTATGTGAAACTTTATTCTTATATCATATATCCGGAATAATGGAGAAGGCAGAGGTGACAATATGGGATTATGTCCATAGGGATTATAGCATATTTTGTTTGTTGTATCCTAGAGACCATAATTATATAGCCCCATAGGTAATGATATTCTACAGCATTACGAGCGATACAACAATTAGAAACCCCTTTTTCTCAATCAAATTAAATATTTTTTTCTAAAATGATGAAGATAAAGACGAAGTTTTTGTTATGCTATGTTTTTTTTTTTTCTTCTAATAGACTCGCTTTCCATCTGAATTATAAGAAAACGAAAGATATTAGGGCGAGGCCACGGTGGTTCTAGATTTTATAAATTTAATCGATATAGAAAACAATCATCATCATCATAAGGACTTGACTAGAACTTGCCAAGTGAATCCCCTCCCAATTGCGGATGGACGGAGAGAAAGACGAAAGAGGAATTCGCTGGAGCAACCTCCATCTACTAAACTTTGTCAATGGCACTAATTTTTTGAGCAACTGATTACGTGAAAACACCATGATCATCCACGTGGATGAACCTTCTGGTGGGGAATGGGGATTTGACCTGAAGTCGTCCCTTTGCCCTTCGAGTCGAGAAGGTATGTGTAAATGTCGAAAATTCGTTTTCTTGGCCATGAAATTAATTATACATACTTATTTAAAAAGTTATAAATCTATTGTATGGTGGTTAATTTAATTCTAAACCTTCGATAATGCCAATTTAGTTTTAAATCTTTTGATGATTTATTAATTTAATTCTAAACTTTCAATTGTATTACAATTTAGTTTTAAGTCTTTTGAAAATTTCCTAATTTAGCATTAAACCTATTATTTGGATAGTTGGCCAAAAGTACTATATTAGCAAATCGAAAAAAGGGTTGGACTAAATTGGTACGTCATAAAAAAGTTAAGGACTAAATTGATATAATTGAAAAGTTTATGATTAAATTTACAAATCATCCAAAGATTTAAGACTAAATCGACACAATTGATAGATTTGAAAAAATTACAAAAAATGGCGCTGAACCTATTGAAATTTTGCTAATTTGGTCATAATTTTTTTTTAATCAATTCATTCCTAAAGCTTTTTGCATTTGTACAAATTTAGTTTATTCGGTTGGTGTTAATATGGACATAGCCGACACTAGCTATTTAATTGACATCGACATGGCAATTTTTTCATTTCTTATATATATATATATATATATTTATTTTTTTCCTTTCTATTTCTCTTTCTTTTTTTTTTTTCCTCTTGTTGGCGAAATCAACCTTGCCGCCCATTGGTGAGGCTCATCCTTGTCGGCAACCCTCGCAAGGCATGACCTTGCCAAATCTAGGCAAGGGCGAGCCTTGCCATGGCTGTTGGTGAGTTCGCCTTGTTGTCGTTGGGTGAGGTCGAGCTCGCCCAACCATGGCGAGACTAGCCCTTGCATAGTGAGGGCTAGGGCGAGCCTCGCCCTTGCCTAGCGATGATGAAGAATGTGAGGCCTTGCCGAGGGTGGTCAAGGCTTGCTCTCCTTAGTGGTGGTGAGGTTGACCTTGTCAGCCCTAACCTCTAGTCGGTCCGATAACTAACTATAAAAATATTGCCGGTTTGCGTTTATGTTAGCGCCGGTTGGATGTACTAAATTTGTGTGAATGCAAAATGTAAAGTGTGAATGCAAAATGTTAAGGACTAAATTGGCAAAAAAAAAAAAAAGTTTATGACTTAACCGACACAATTGCAATAGGTTTAGAACTGTTTTGGTAATATTTTGAAAAATTTAGGATTGAATTGATCCTCGTATAATAGGTTTATGACTTTTTGGATAATTATCCTGAATTAATTCACCCTCATGCTAGATTTAGAATATCCCTCATCCTTATATCTCCGGTCAAGTCAAGCATAAATTGCAGATTTGGTGCCTCATATTCAGGAACACAAATTGACTAGTTGGACCACCTTACGAAACAATGAAAACGTCACCTTTTCTAAACACGTGAGACACTAGAAGATATGGACATTAAATCAATTTGTTAGTAATATTGGCCATGGCCCATCGCAGTCGGTGGAGTAGGGCAGCCATGCAGAAGGCCAAATTAATGTTTAAATGAGGAACGTGCCTTGATTTCTATATATATTTAAACGTTGGGATTCAAATTTCTATGGTATATAATTTAGGTGAATGTGAATGGGGACTTCATGAGAAATTATTGCGGACCCTAGCCACGTAAGCTAGCCCGGTTGTTTTCTCTCCGGCCTTAACGTTAACTGCCATAAACAAGTTAGCTGCTCGCACAACATGTTTGACTTTCATCAAACGTTCTCTAGCTATTGCTCTGGCCATTGCGAAGATGCCTGCTTGTGCCAGGTCATGCGTCTTTGGCAATTTCAGTGTTTGTAATTTCTGAGGTTGCTACTATCTATACAGCGATATACGGCGAAAGCATAAGAAAGTTTTCCAGCAAATGCATAGAATCAGCACACCTCCTACCAGCACTTTACATCGACAACTTTGGAGCGCGGAGCGGGAGCTGCATGGGAATTTGCTCGAACAACTTCATTTATGAACGCCTACTAATCTTCGTCTAGCGCTAAGTTTCCGCGATTAATTCCATGGAACTCCACGATGATCCACGTGTATAAACCATTTGAGGGAAATGAAGGTTTGACCACAAGTCAAACGTGGTCAAACTCTCGAACTGAACTCCGTTGGACCTTCACTCAGAAAGGTAAAACAAACTTTCGAAGTTCGTTTTCTTGGCCATGATATCATTTCACCCCGCGCTAGATTAAGAAAATCCCCAATACTCCTCTAGTCAAGTTAGTACCAATTGCCTATTTTGATGCCTCAAATCTTGCAACGCACGTCGATTAGTACAATCGACTTGCCAAATAATTTACACATTTTATTTTCAGGAGTCTCCCACGAAGTCATCCAAATATTCGTATTCTAATAAAGTGTTTCTCACGAGTCTTCAGGATCCGATCAAGCGATTTCGGTTGGTGCAGGAAGGCATCCGAGATTTCAACGGAGATATCATTTCCAGGATTCGCGCTTCTCTTTTAATTTCTCTGAGTTCTGCTTATGTACATGAGAGAGCATGTTGTACACAGCTCATCATCCCATGAACTTCTTATATTCTGTTCTTTTTCCCCTTCTGCCCTAGATCAGTCAGTTCGTTGAGCACAAAAACAGTTTTTCCGCGTCCAAGTGAAGAGGGCCATCCAAGTGTCTTGAGTAGGAGAATTTTCAATTGGCGGGCAAGTCAAAAGAACGAAGCAATTGCAATAACAGCGATGAATGCATCAAGTATACCCAATATCCTCTGAAACCCATGAATTCCCTGGTCGTCAAAATGCATTTGAAGCCACTGAATGCACTTCCTCTCTGCGTTAAATTCCCGCTTGCCCTAACTCTTTTATATATATATATATGCCTCTCTTTTGTATTCTTTGAATCATGAAGTTCTTACAAATGCAGAAGTCCGTGCGCAACCGTTTTCATTGCTTGGACTAGAGAGAGATTGAGAAAGCTTTGAGAGAGAGAGAGAGAGAGAGAGAGATGGCAACGATGGCGTTCAAGAAATATTTCGAGTCGTCAAAATTTCTGGTGAGTATGCTGCTAGTGCAAGCAATCGGGACCGGGATGCAACTGCTTTCCAAGGTCATCTTGAATGATGGGACCTTCATTTTCGCTCTCTTGGCTTATCGTCATGTGGTTGGCGCGGTTTGCGTTGCCCCGCTTGCTCTCTACTTCGAAAGGTTCGATGCTGATCTTGATTTTTGATTCTCCTCGTCCTGGGATATCTCTTCCCTTTCTCGAGCATATGCTCTTCAATTTCACCTTTTCCTTTTGAGCTTTCGAGCCATTATAAAATGGGTAAAGATTGTATAAACCATAGTACAAAGAATGACTCTTAAAAATGGCTGCCTTCAATGCAGAGGTAACACAACAAAGCTAAGCTTGAAGGTGTGGTTTTGGCTCTTCATTAATGCATTAACTGGGTGAGATGGCTCCTCTCTCTTTTCTTGAATTTCTTTGTCTTCTTCCACTTCAATGCATCTTCTTGTTTTTTCACGAAGATATTTATTTTATGCAATCAACTAAGATCAAAATGCATCATATGCTTACTGTTTATTTATTTATTTATTTTTGATAAGTTTGAGTGATTGATGTCGCGTTTAGTTTTGAAACTCTGATTCTTGAGGACTGTAATCTGAAACGGCTTGAAGATCTGTTCTACTGCATTGCAATGGGCATCGAGTTTTATGGCAAAAAATGTATATTATATACAACATTGATAGATGATACACTAGATTACGTAAAACGTGAATGTATTTGAAGATTTTCATCTTTATAGCTTTTCATATTCTCAGAGCAAGTTCCAGTCAAGTCCTCGTGATTATTCAAGATCAATCAAATTTGAAAAGTTAGAACCGTGGTGACCTTCGACTAATTTTTCCCGATTATATCATTAGTAAGACATAAACTGAATCTACAAAAAGAAATATATAATATGAAAAAGACTTTGCTTTTTCTTTATCACTTTGTAAAGAGTGTTCGGGAAAAAAAAAAGGTTTTTCTAATTGTTATATCACTCCTAATGTCGCAGAGTATCATTGTCTATGGGACTATTCTACTACGGTCTCCGGGATACAACTGCAACATATGCTAGCAACATCATAAGCATAACCCCGGTCTTCACTTTTATCTTATCCATCATTCTAAGGTATATATATGGGCACAGACTCATATTTTGTTTCTAAATGATCGTTAATTCGATAGAAACATCCCTGGAAAACATAGTTTCATAGCTACTCTCAATGAAATCGTGCATTTCTTTTGGGTAGATCCGAATGTCGCTTCATGCTACTAAAATGTGTGGATTTTGGATTATGGCAGAGTAGAGTCGTGGGGCTTAAACACTAGAGCAGGTAAAGTGAAGACAATAGGAGCAATACTCTGTGTCGCAGGTGTAGTCACCACCACCTTCTACCAAGGAAAATCGTTCCACATCAATCATCAACACTCTCCCTCTCATGCTATCACCAAGAATATTCCATCTAATTGGACGAGAGGCACGCTTCTGCTGATCGGAGCCTGCCTATCGTATGGTATCTGGTTCATAGTGCAGGTTTATAGAACAAGTTTCCACTTTCTTTGCAAATAACGTTCATGAAGTTTAAGGATATGGTCCACCGATCATAATGCTTGTGTACATCGCTTTCTTGAACAGGTTAAGCTGATCAAAATTTTCCCGTTGAAGTATTGGTCCACGATGTTGACATGCATCATCGCGTCTGGGCAAGCAATGGTTGTAGGCCTGTGTATCGATCACAGCAGCAAATCATGGAGTCTGGGATGGAATCTGCAGCTGCTCACCATTGTCTACTCTGTAAGGTTATTTAGGTCGCGAATGCTTAATCATTTTGTGTTGGTCCTCGATTTGTTGAAGTGGCATCTAACCAATCATGAGCGGAAAGCTTCCATCAATAGCATGATGGAATCCGCAGCTGTGAAACTCTTATGCTTAATGTGACAACAACTTTCTACAGCAATAGGGTCATTGTCAATTTTTTTTTTTTATGGTTTCATAGACATACGTTGCAATTTCAGTACTAATGAGCCAAACTAGCTACTTCACAGGGAGCACTGGTAACAGCTATGGCTTTCTGCTTGATCTCTTGGGTGATTGTGAAGCGAGGCCCTACCTATCCTTCCATGTTCAACCCGTTGATTCTGATCTTCATTACTGTGCTAGAAGCTCTCTTACTCGGTGAGGCGATCCACCTCGGAACGTATGATGAATCTCATAATCATAAGTCCTTTCTTTGCCTTCATAATTTTCATGAGCTACTAGGTTTAATTCAAAATTTTCAGAACTTACTGCATATGAATTCAATTCATAACTGTTATTGCAGTTTAGCGGGATCAATTCTGATCCTAATGGGAATATACTCCTTTTTATGGGGAAAAAGGAAGGAATTGATGATGAATCGGCAGCCTCCGGTCAAGAACGGGGCGCCTATGGATGTTGAGGCAATGGTTACTGAACCTACAGCGATCCCGCCACCAAAAGCGACAGCTGTCTTGCCAAGCAATTCACCAGAGCAATAGATTTCATAGAGCAACAATAAAATCTAGGTGATTAGGAATGGTCCTGATGCGGCTTCTGTGCAGGGGCACAGTACATATAAGTAAAAAGCAAATTTAGGCTCCTTTGGGTTTCTCCATTTCGAGCAATTACAGCATACAAAATTGATCTCACAGTCAAAAGTATTCTCTAATCAAATTTGTGAATGGCGTATCTTTGCTCAAGAACACAGCTCAATCTTTATGTTTGTATGATAATATGGATCTTTACTTAATTCACCAACTGTGCTAACATGTGTGGTGAAAATTTTGTATTCTCATAATTGTTTTCGTAACCGGGAGAGATTAGCTGTCATAAGCTAATCTTTAAATTTTCACATAATTCTCTTCCAGTTAACCAAAATTAATCATATCAATCATCTGTGTAAAAAAAATCTTATCTAATTAGCTTTGAAATGGAATTATCTACCTATAACTGAACCCAACGTAGTCTTAATATCACTATTGATTTTAGTTTTTTTTAATTAATTTGCTTTTGAAATATTGATTGTTTATTCTATGCATTTTCCTTGCATGATAGTTGCTTTTGCTACCACCCATATACATAACATAAATTCTTTTAGTATTTTCAACCTAGTGCATGTACATTTCTAGAGGTAAAATTGTCAAAACAATTATAAACCTAGTGGTGATCAGGTTCAGGGTGGATAGGTTCCAGACCTAGACCTTGTACCCATCTTGTTATAAGTGGTTCCCCTTTTTAGATTTTGTACCCAATCCTGTTTGCATTAGACTCTATTTTGGAATCACTTTGTTTTTCTAATCTAGTTCCAAGGTCAAACCTATTTTCACAGAAACCTGTTTTACAACCGTTCAATATCCTCTACGACTTTGAATTTTACATTAATATGCAATAAAACAATGCAATCATTCTAATTTGTATTGAATCATTAAGCATATATAATTAATTAGTACATGAACTTTTTGACTAAATAGAACTAAGGATCCACAAGGCTAATTATCATAAATAAACATTATAAGGCAAAGCAAAAATCCTATGCAATGGACGATGCGACCGTAAACTGGCAAGGAAGAGGAACGACAAAGGAGGAACGCTGTGTGAGAGGAAAAATGTAGTTCTAAAATTAGAAATCAAGGGGAAAAAAGATAGGGTTTTGGATTTTTGGACTTACAAACCGGTTCCAAAACCTATCCGATCGATTTGGTTCCCGGGTGGGTATTCACACGGAATCGGTTAAAACCGATTCCGAATTTTGGAAATCGATTCTTGGAGTGGTTTCAATGAGAATCGATTTTTGGACCTATTTTTTAGGTGAGTCCCGGTTCCTGGGTAAACTCGGTCCAGTTGCACACCCCTATATAAACTTATTATCAATTGCCAATTCAATTCTAAAATTTTTAATTATATCAATTTCATCCTAAATTTTTTGATAATTTATTAATTTATAATTTATCAATTTAATCATTTGATTGTTAGGTGGCAACTGGGATGGCATAGCTTTGCAATGTGAATAGGAGGGGACTCGTCTTTCTCTTGAGCTAGTCTTTCGTTTGGTGACCTTATGGTCAATAAAGTTGTTGGGTCATTCTTTTGTCATAGTTTATTTCTTGGTGGGGCGAAGCTCCAAGCAGCCAAAAGGGGAAAAAGGGACGAAAAATGAGCAAATAAAAAATGGGTATTCGAGAAAATACCCAGGAAGAAGCTGCAGTGTGAAAAATTGGTTGGCTATGTTCCTTATGAGAATCCAGAACACCGTAAAGAAACATACAATATCGCAATTGTGGGGTCCTTATGAACTAGGCCGGAGACCTAGAATGGAGAAAACGATGACCTACTTGTTGCCAAGAATCCTATGCTGAGAAGAAAGGAAAAAAAAAGACTTGGTAGGGACCTCATCCCAAACTCCAGGCGCCTCCATCTCCGTGGATGCGTCCATTGAGTGACACCGACGGCATTTGTAAAAGTACAAGGAGCTAGAAATCTCTTTCTTCGTTTAGCATGTCTCGATCTTCGTGTCCAGATTTTGTTCTCCATATTCGCTTGAAATTTAAATTTCAGAAAGTTTAGTTATCTGCGTTATAATTGTGTGCACTCGTGACATGATGTACTTGAACTGGATTGGGATAGTTTATAATTTTTTCATTAAAATAAAAATCAAATAAAAAGTGTCATGTAGATTGCTTATAGGTTTATTTAATCTCATAATATGCACGTCATATATTGCACGTGAGCCATATGGCTTAGGGCTATTACTTTGATGATGTTTTCTTGGCCATGAAATTATTTCACCCTCAAGCTAGATCCCTAATCCTTCTCTGGTCAAGTTCATATGGATTGCATGTTTCGGTGCCTCAAATCTCGCAGCACGTGGTGATTATTTCGATCGACCTGCCGAAGAATTGACACGTTTTTCTTTACATGTAGGACGTGTTGAAATTTTTTAATGTGTTTTTCTGTTCTCTCTCTAGTCTGTCAGGAAGTCATCCTGATATTTGTAATGTAAGAGAAGCGTTTCTCACTGCTCTCCATGGTATTTTTCTAATCAAGCGATCCACGGAGATACCATTTTCGTTATTTGGCTTTCTCTTTTGATTTCTCTGCGTTCTGCTAATGTATAAAATGAGAATATCTCCTATATTTGTACCGAACACACACGCACGCGCGCGCGCGCACTCTCTCTCTCTCTCTATACGTATTATTTTGCTTCCGAGTTATTGACTTTATATTCTATGCATGGACAAAAGAAAATCTTTGTTAGTATGATAGTTGCTTTTTGTTCCAGCCATGTACAATAACATTTTTTTTTGTTAAAAAATTTCCACCCTGTGCGTGGACTCTTTTAGATACTATCCTTCGTATTAGATATGTGCTTCTTTATAAGCTATTTTTGACAGGTATGTTCATTTTCATGAAAACTTCGTGATAAAAAAGAATATTTTTCATATTCACCGGTGGACAACTGATTTAGTTCGGCTTTGGGCACTTCATCGCAGAGGTCCTAGGGTTGAAACTCGCAACTGCTAACACGTCTTAAATGGAGGGTCATGGTGGTGGGATTTTGTGCTAGCTTCCCCCTAAGTATTGACGTTTGGTTTGGGGTGCACCACGCACTCTACGAGCCGTGGGTTGGCGAGTGTTAGCGAGTCAGGCTCAGCGGATCCTGGGTATAAAAAAAAAAAAAAAAGAAAAGGATATTTTTCATGAATATGATTTTCCATGACAATGGCTTATTTTCACTTATTTGGTTGGTTTAGGGAAAGTAATTTCCTTCTTACCAAAAGAGAAAGTTGTTTTCCCCAATCTAAGCTTTTGTTTATCAATCCATAGAAAACGTTTTTGTGTAGATTGATTGGTTCTGCATCATTCAAACATAGAAAGTATGAAGATAAAATTATGTTTCAAAGCTAACAACGTACCTTAATTTCTGTGTATATTTAGAGGTTGCGATTGAATTTCTTTGGTATGGTTTAGGTGAATGAGGACTTTTTGAGAATTATTGCTGACCTTATAGCCCCATGAGTAAGACTCCTCTTGTTTCGTCTCCGGCCAAATGGTAACTACCATAAACAAGTGATTTGTTTGCACGGTATGTTTGATTTCAATCAAACGTTCTCTAGCCGTTGCTTTAACCGCCGCAAAGATGCCTACTAGTACTAGACCAAGTGCCTTTTGTCAATTTTCGTGCTTGAAATTTCGGAGGTCATTTTGGTTTATGAACTGTCGATATATGTCGAAAGCACGATGGAATTCACTCCAAATATGCGCAGAATCCACACAAGAAAAAAATAACCCTTGTAATAAAGATCTGTGCCGACGACAGATTTTGGATCGCAACCCTCCGAATTGGCGATGGGCAAAAGTTAGAGAATTTGCTTGAGCGAACCTCAATCAATGAACTCCTACTAGCCTTTGTCAACAAACACTGAACTTCAGCGGTTCATTACGTGGAAACTGCCCATCGCGGTCCACTATTTAGGGGTTCACGAGAGGTCAAACGCAGTCAAAGTCTTGCGCTGAGCTGAGTGAAATCCATTTGACCTACTACTGCTTGCGTCTCGGTCGAAGTCAATATGAATTGCATCCTTTTGATGCCCCACATCTGGCAAAAGCTTTAATTAAGTGTTAAATAATAATCGGACCGACTTGACAACACGACAACATGAACAAAAATTCCGCGTTTTCATACGGCGGGACGATCCAAATTTTGTAAAAAAATTTCTTTTTCTCTCAAGAGTCTCCCACGAAGTCATCGAAATTTTGTATATTCTAATGAACGTGTCTCTCGCTGTCTTAATGATCTAATCCAGAGGCTTCGGTTGACGCAAGAGAGTGTCCAAGATTACCATGGAGATCTATCATTTTCAGGATTTGACCTTCCTCTTTTAATCTCATCCCCGTGTCCTGCCGATATAAGAGCGCATGCACAAGGCTCATCATCCTACGAACTTTTCTGTCTTCTCTTTTTTTTCCCCTTCTGTCCTAGATCAATCAGTTTGGGGGGCTCAAGGACTGTTTTCCCTGCGACCGAGCGAAGAGGGCCATTCCAGCGTCTTGATTTGGAGAGTTTTCGAGCGGCGGGCGAGTCAAAAGAGTCCAGCAGGTGGCAGTAACAGCAATGAATAATGCATCGAGCACCTCTTGCACGACGAAGCCAAGGCTGAAAGCGTAGAGGTCAAAGGAAAAAGGAAAGATCACTCCGTATTCTCTGGAAACCCTTAAATTCGTTTGTCGTCAGGAGGCATTTGAACCCACTAAATGGAACTCCAAAAAAAAAACCCACTAAATGCACTTCCCTGATCTGCGCTAAAGTCCCTCCTGCCCTAACTCGTTGACCACTGCATGCATCGGATGGGCTTCTCTATTGTATTCTTAGAATCTGCGGATGTTATAAACGCGAGAGTCGTGTGCGCAGCCGTTTTAATTGCCTTTACATATCCATTTAGTAATCTTTGACTAGAGAAAGAGAGATTGAGCGAGCGTTTTAGAGGAGAGATGGGGACGATGGGGTTCGACAAATATTAGGAGTCATCGAAAGCCGTGGCAAGCATGCTGCTGGTGCAAGCCTTCGCGACCGGTTTTCAACCGCTCTCCAAGGTCATATTGAATGACGGGACCTTTGATTTTGCTCTCATGGCTTATCGTCACGCGGTCGGCACAGTCTGTATAGCACCCTTCGCCTTTTACTTCGAAAGGTTTGATTCTGATCTTGATCTTTGATTCTCCCTCCTCCTGAGTTGTCAGCCCCGCCCCCCTTCTTCGACATGTCCTTTCGTTTTCGAGCGTTTGAGTCATTAAAAATGGGTAAATCATTGTACGAACCAGAGCGTAAAGAATCTCTGAAGAATGGTGTGTCTCCATTGCAGAAGGAAGACAGCAAAGCTGAGCTTGAAGATGTGGATTTGGCTCTTCATCAACGCGTTAACCGGGAGAGATGGCTCTTCTTTCTTTTCATTAAATTCTCGTCTTTTTCCTCTCCGATGCATCTCCTTGCCAGGCTATGTCTTTGCTATTTTCAAACTAAGTGTAGCGTAGGCTTTTTTTGTATTTTTGGGTGATTTGATATTCACTTAGTTTGGAAAAATCTGATTCATTAAAATTGTGATCTAGAACGGCTTGGAAGCATACTCTTATGCACATTGAACATTGAGTTTTTTGGCAAAAAAATGTTTAGTATATAGAATATTGATTGATAATATAGAGATTATGTAAATTATTAATGAGAAATAATTGTGTGACAGTTTTTAATTTATTGTTAGAATAACAATCTATTTTGTACCGCAAAAAATTAAATAATAAATAATTATAAATTGTTATGGGGCCTACCTATTTAAGAATTTATGACTCATGACAAATTATTATTCTCATAGTATCCCAAAATTGTTAATTTATTCTCACAATATATTAACAATTTCCGTCTTTACAGCTTTGCATATTTAGATAGCATGTTCTAGTCAAGTCCTCATGATGATTCAAAATCAATCAAATTTGAAAATCTAGAACCGTAGTGACCTCGGGCTAATTTTTCTTATCTTAGCACAATTAAGACGTAAATTGAGTATATGAAAAGAAAAAATATTATGGAACAAAGACCTTTATCTTTATCTTTATCTTTATTGCTTTTTAAAATAGGTTTTGAAAAAAGAAGAGAAGAGATTTCTAATTGTCGAATGGCTCGTAATGTTGTAGAATATCATTGTTTATGGGGCTATACTACTATGGTCTCCGAGATACAATGGCAACATACGCTACCAACTTCCTGAACATGATCCCGATCGTCACCTTTGTCTTCTCCATCATTCTAAGGTATATAGGATATGCGAAAGTTTCAGGTACATATATGCAACTAGAGTACTTGGATTTTATTTTTTAGATGATATGTTCCGTTGCTTCCATGGAAACGTTCTTGGTAAAAGGCGACTTTAACAGATACTCTCAGATGGAATCGTGCCTTTCTTTCGGCTAGATCCAAATGTCGCTTATGCTGCTAAAAGGCATGAGCTTTTGGTTATGGCAGAGTGGAGTCGTTGAGGTTAAAAACCAGGGCAGGAAAAGTGAAGACAGGAGGAGCAATGCTCTGCGTTGCTGGCGCGCTAACCACCATCTTCTACCAAGGAAAATCGTTCCATATTAATCACTAACACTCTGGACCCGGCGCCATCCCTGAGAACGTTCCGTCTAACTGGACGAGAGGCACGCTTATGCTGATTGGAAGCTGCCTGTTGTATGGTATCTGGTTCATAGTGTAGGTGCGCACGCTAATTTCCTAGTTTTTTTTTTTTTTTCTTTTTTGGGTAGATAACCTAAAATTTAAGGACATGGTCTGCCGATCACGATGCTTGTGGACATTGTTTTTCTAAACAGGTTAAGCTGATTGTTGACACCTAAATTTCATCTGAATGAATTAATTTAAAGTAGCATTAAATATTAGGAATTAGTCACAAAAGAATTTTTTTAAAAAAATTATTATGCAAATAAATTAAAAAAAAAAAAAAAAAAAGACGAAATCGGTCGGGTCGGGCCGAATCTAGCCTTGGCCCGACCCGCCCCTTTTCTTTTCTTTTCCCCTGCACTGGGCCCGGCCCAACCCATTTCCTCCTTCAACCCAGCCCCTGAGCGAGCTGGTTGTCTCCCCCAACCGGTCTTCGCTGCAAGACTTGCAAAGAGAAAACAGAAAAAGAGGAGGGAGAATAGGGCAGTAGAGAGCGGGAGCAGTAGGGTGATCGATGTGGCAGGCGAGCGGCATGATCCGCGGGTCGGGAGCAGCCCGGCCGGTAGCTGGCACGGCAGAAGTCTTCACGCGACGACCTGCAGAAGAAAAGGAAACAAAAAGAGGCCAGCAAGCACCGAGGAGAAGAGGAGGAGAGTGAGCGAGAGGGAGAGAGAGAGCCCGAGACGGTGATTGGCCGTCGCCGGAGGTCCGTTCTTCAGCCGCCGTCCGCTGCAACCCTCCCCTCGAACCAGGTAAGCTTTCTCCGACCGTGTGTCCCTTGTTTTCGGAAGACGACGGGCCTGAGAAGAAATAGAATCTAGGATATAACCTGTAAATGAAAGAGTTCTGTGTTCTCCAAGCTGATCAATCAACTGTAATACATTTGTAATACATTCTTCTTCATCTTCATGCTAGTTCACTTGTACAAAGCTTATCTATATGAGAAAGAATGAGAGATACAGAGAGAACTTTTGGAAGAAAAACAAAGAACATAAGAGAACAGAGAAGTTCAAGTTCAGAATGAAAGCCTCAGCTTGATCAGTTTTCCCTTCAACTCTTTTTATACTCGAGCTTCTAACTACTTCGACTTTACTCAATAGATTTAACAATTTCACTAACAGACTTTGAGAACAGAATGATTAGGCTTGATATGTGCAGCTTCTTCAGTAAGTTGAGCAATCTTCTGTTCCTTTCACTTGGACTGCCAGCTTAGCCTTTTTATGAATTATCAGCAGATCATTTGTCTCTCCAATCTTCTTTTACAGCTCATCAACTTATCTTCGAGCTTGCTCTATTTTGTTTGGCTACTTTTAGTTCATTTAGCTGCCTTACTCAGCTGTGGCTGCTTCGACTGCCTTCTTTTACTTCCTTCAACTTTGCTCAGCTCTTGCTCAGCTTCTCTGCTTTGATCAGGTATCTTCACTTGCTTACCTTGATCAGCTCCTTCTAGTTTATCAGATGTCTTTAGTTGCTTTGTCTCTTTAACAGGGCCGAAGCTCGCGCCGACTAGTTCGCGGAAGTTTCGGTCCAAGACGGTCCTCCTTGAAAGCTGATAGTTGTTCTAGATGCATCGTTAGGGGTTTAGATTTGTGCTCGTGCCCATATCAAGTCGAAAATCCCAAACATTTGGTAATGCTCGCGAACTGTTTGTATAAATGCTAAGTGAAGCCCGCATGACTATCCTCGAACCTTCGCCCATTATACGCGTCTGCTGTTGATAGATATGTTTTGTTGCTATTCCACACGTTTTTGTTTCGTCCATTTCAAGTTTACATTGTCATGATTAGGGCTTATAACCATATGTTGCGATTGGGGCTTTATTTTCATGCGAGTTGGGTCTCGTCTTCCTCCTTGTCCGTATTGGTGAGAGAATAGGTGTCGGCTCGACGGTGGCCCGAGCGCGAGCGGTGTCGATACCTGAGACGATGGGTAGTGAGGCTTGTTTAAGAGGGCATTGGTTTAGTCGTTGAGTCTAAGTAAAAAGAGGGTAGGAGAGAAGGCGGCTTCGGGCGTGCAGAGAACGCACGGAGAAGAAGACCAAAGGGAAAGAATTAAAAAAAAAAAAAAAAAGAAAAAGGAAAAGCAAAACAAAAAAAATAGAAAACTAAAATGGTAAAAGTTGGTCTTGGGAAGGAGGAATTGCAGACGGAGGGAGACCTTCGGTGAAGAAGACGTAGAGGAGTAGAACCCGCGAAGAAGGAGGCCAGAAGGAGAAAAGAAAAGATTAAAGGAAAAAGAAAAAAAGAAAAAAATAATTAAAAATTAATATTTATATATAAACGAAAAAGAAACAAAAAAAGGTTTTATGAAATAGGTTTTGTCCGTCTTAGGTTAATTCGGGTTGTTGGACCGGGCTAACGGGTCGGATTAGGTTTATCCGGTCCAACCCATTTTCCCGAATATAATAATATAAAATATTAAAAGTACAAAAAATCAAAAATTTCGAAAAATAATAAAAATTCAAAAAAATTTCCGAAAATTCAAAAACCCAGAAAACATAAAAAAGTTCGACCTTCTTTTTATAAAGAAAATTAAAGTAAAAAATTAAATTTTTTTAAAAAATTAAAAGAATTTAAAAAATTAAAAAAATTGGAAAAATGTGGGGTTTGGTTAGGATTTGCTAAGTTTTGCCTTTATAGCGTAATTAGGCCTTTATTTGCTAGTATATTGATTATATTACATCTTTAATTTACATGTTTAACTATGTTTGCAATTGTTTAGTTACACGTGTTTAATTTTACTACAATTAGGATTTTGGTAATTATGATTGTTATTTTAATAATTGTGCATCTGCATGATCACTTCACATGTTAGTGGATAGGTATAAAATCAATCCAAACTGCCTATAAAAAAAATCATTATGCTAAAATGAACAAAATTAGGTACCGAAAGAGCATTAATTAGTCAATTAGTGTAATTAAGTCTCTGACCCTAAATTTTCTGGTTACGTAATACCTCACTTGTTTTCTGTCGACCCTAATAGGTTAGTGGCAACTCCTTTTTGCAAAATTCTTGAAAATACATCAATGTCACATGGGGTATAGGCTTGGGAGAGCCTATACCTAATCATGAGCTTTAGGCCCATCCTTTAGGCAATATCCCTAAACTTGCTCCTTTCCCGAGTTTGCGACATTGATTAAGGTTTTCCCGTTGAAGTGTTGGGGCACAATGCTGATGTGCATCATCGCATCTGCGCAAGCGACGATAGTAGGCTTATGTATTGACCGTAGGAGGGAGTCGTGGAGTCAGGGATTGAATTTGCAATTGATCACCATTGTCTACTCGGTAAGGTTGTTTCTTATCCCGAGTCACGCCACAATTACTCTCTGCTGTTTTGCGTCGGCCCTCGATCTGTTGGCGGGGCATCAAGCCAATCACGAGCGAAAAACTTCCATCAACTGCATGATCAACGGTCTCCATCGTCCTATCCTTAAAGTTACGATTTCATTACTAACGAGTGAAACTAGCTACTGCTTTGCAAGGAGCATTGGCGATAGCTGCGACTTTCTGCTTAATCTCTTGGGTGATTTTGAAGCGAGGCCCTACCTTCCCTTCCATGTCCAACCCCTCGACTTTGATCTTCGTTTCCGTGCTAGAAGCGCTCATACTCGACGAGGTGATCCACCTCGGAATATACGATGAATTTCATGATCATACATCCTCTCTTCGCCTTCATAAATTTTCATAACCTAGTAAGGTTTCATTTTTACTGAGTATCAAACCCTACTCATTGCTATACTGCAGGGTAGTGGGAAATAGTCTGATTCTGGTGGGAATCTACTCCTCCTTGTGGGGAAAATGGAAGGAGTTGAGGATGAATCCCACGCATCGGGTGAATAACGTAGTGGCCATGGATGTCGAGGCAGCGGTCAATGAATCCATGGCGATCCCACCACAGAAAGCGACTGTTGTCACGCCAAGCGATTCACTGGCCAAAGATATCGCAGGACAATGATGAAGTCTTTCGATGATTAGGAATAATTCGTATGTAATTTCTGCGCAATGTCGCAATATATACAAACGATTCTAGGCCCTCTGGAGTTGCAGATAATGGATCAAGCAGTAGGATGCAAGATTGATCTCTATCACAGCCAAAAGAAGTGACATCTAATCCAGTTTTAGAATAAATATTAAATCACACGTTCGTCTAACAACTTAAACTTTGAGAACATTTGATATTAGTCCTATAAAATCTCACATTGTGTCGAAGCTAGAGGTCTTGAATTCAAATCTTTACAATCTCCATTTGCCTCCCCATTTAAATGTCAACACTTAGGTTTAGGTACAAAAGACCAATGTTTAATTCATTGATAGTCTGACGAAATAGTCTATATGGTCGAGTTGGGAGATTGACATGTGGGGGATTTGGTCATGCACTTAGTTCTGATTTGTGTATGACCTTATTTGTCTTCAATGTAGAATTGGTGTCCAAATAAATTTTTCATGTATGTTATCTCTTTATAGAAATGGATCAATACTATGAAAGACTTCAAATTAGTATATTTGTGATAAATTTACTCAAACTAATATTTTGACAATCAAAAATCCGAAATTAGTATATCTGTGAAAAATTTATCCTCTATTAATTTTTATTAAATTTTATTTTTAAATTACTAAGTTGGTGGGCACGTGACAGTTAATGGGTTTACTAATTTAGGATTTTACTCTCTATTTGTCATATGTGTATTGTTTGTAATTTTTTGTTATATTAATCTAGTTCAATGAAAACTAACGAATGATAAATTTGATGAAATCGTACAAGTTTGGGGTTGAAAAATTAGTTTGAAGTAAATTCATCATAAATATACCAATTTGTAGTTTTTTATAATAAAAAAATTAGTTTTGGATAAATTCGTCACATGTGTATCAATTTTGGAATTTATACTATATTAACCCTATAAAATCTAATGGTCCTAATAAAGATTATTTCAATATATCATGGGGTACAATGTTTATTTGCACTAAAAAATTATTCATCACCTGACAAAGCATAATCACCGAACACGAAAGAAAAATGGTCGAGGATTCCTCACATGAGGACAAATTTTGCCACATCATTATTTTATTTATAAATTACACTAACATTTCGATTTTTAAAGGAGTGTAAAACTAATTTAGAATCTGGATTTTATTTATTTCCCTTTAATTGAATATTGTTTAAGGTTTCGTTTCATCCGCCATCCGCCTTGTAATTTGAACCAACCATGGAGTTCGGCCCCATCTCACCAAGCACTTATCTTCATTGAGCTCGGGCCCAGATGGTGGGCGGGCCTTTTCGATTATGGAATCGACTCCCTCGCCTAATTAAATTGGAAAATATCCAGGTTTTCATTTATGTCTTCTCTCCCTTTATTTTGGGGGCACACGAAAGTAAGATAAAAAAAAAAAAAAAAAAAAAGATTCGATTTTCTAAACTCGCGAACTTTTTAGCTTCCATTATTTAACTAAAAACTCGTGCCCTCTACATCGAGAATCAAAAGAAAAACCCAAGAATATGCCTTAAAAGGTCGAATAAAAAATAACACTTCGAAGCACGAAGGGGGTAAGCACAAAAAATTTCTCCCTTTTGCCCTAGAGAGAGTTCACAGTCGTTGGTTGTCCTAAACAGCCATTACCTTTCTTTTTTTGCTTTATCAAGCATTACTTTAAACCACACGACCACCTTTGCATCCCCATTATTGTACTAGCGAAAAAGGGTCCTGTTCCGATAAGCATCAGGGCAAAGCGACGAATTCCTAATTATACTCTATACACAAAAAGCTTCTCGTTTCTCTTCCTCACTCGATTCTCCTCTCTTTTCTACCCGAAAATTTTACATGGAAACGGACAAACCTAATGCGTTGCAACTGGCGAAACTTGGGAGAGGGGCATTGCCATTGCTGCTGACTGCTCCACGTAAGGGGAGAAAGGGAAAGATACCGGCGGTCCGTCCTTTTTATTTTTTTTTAATTTTTTCTTTTCATTTTAGCCTTTAAATATATGTATGCCCCAGTCTTGGATCCCACCCCGCCATGATAGTGGAAAATACACCCCGTTTTCATTTGGCCCCGGAGGAAAAGGGATCATTACCCACGTACGGCCCGAATGGCATTTGCGGAGACCATTGACTTTGTCGGCCCCGCTTTACATAGTCGCGTTCATATTGCGTATTGTTGCGTTCACATTGCGTAGCGAGGGATCCGCATGATGACGATTTCGACGTTTTCTGTTGTCCTCCTTTTAATTTTGCTTGCTGTGGTACCTAATCCCACTTTTGGACCACTTTGATCCTGCTTTGGAATTCGATCGCGATAGCGTCCGTGGCATCATTCCTTGTCACGAGAGATGCTGCCCCGACCGCCTAGCCCTGATTGCTAGATAGATGGAATGGAATCTCGTTGAAAATGCACGGGGACACAGAAATCGAGAGAGTGCTTCTACCTGTTTATTGTCAAATTGCAAGTTAATACGAGTATATATCGATAACCCAAATCTCCACTTAATTGAATAGCGTTCTAGGTAGGCATTCCTTAAAAAGATGAGCACGTAATTGTATGGTAATCGCATCACGCGTCGTTGGGTAAAATTTGCATTTGGCAAAGTTCGAACACGAACTTCACTATAATTATTTCACACGTTTATGGAGATTGTTTCTTTATTAAGGTGCCCATCATGTAACGACATAGCCAAAATCCTCCCTGGACAAATGCAAACAATCCATGTCTAATAGGGCTTCATATTCCATTCCCCAAATTACAAATAAAGCAAGTCTCCAAGCTTCCTTTTTCCAAAACAAAAGAAAGAGAATAAAAAGCTCCTTTTTCCTCCTTTCTTTCTGGGGTTTTGTTTTGTGTCCCAACCCAAATCGAGATCGGCAACTAACCGCGCGCGGGCCCAACGGCCGGTGGGGGGAGGGTCCCGCCTTAACGCCAACGTCGTCATCGACCGTTACGAGGGAAGGACGAGCGAGCCCCCGGCCGCACGCGAGCGCGGTGCGAAAAGATTCGTCCCGGAAAACACGTCGGCCCAAATCCAATCGATCCGTCGTCCGCCTTCCATCCTCTCTCCTCGGCACACGTCCACGTCACCGGGGGCGCGGGGCCCAGCGCCCAGCGCCTCCCCTCCCCGAATCCGCGTGTCGCCGTCCCATTGGCTTGCCGGCTTGCCAGCTCCCACACTCTTTTCCGAAGCTTCCTTAACACGGTCTTTTTCTCTGCCGCTTCTGCCCCCGGTCGATTTCCCCCTCTTGCCCCTAGAAAGCGCGGCAGGGGAGTGGCACTTGCGTAAGAAGGGTCAAGGACGGGGCAGAACAGAACATCCGAACATCCTCTCACGCGGAATATACGTAATTTTAATTCTTTTAAAGCGCGGGGTGGCACGGGCAGGGCGAGAACGACGATTGACTCTGCACAGACGACGAAGTAAAATCAGCTCTCTCTTCTCTCTCTCTCTCTCTCTCTCTCTATCTGCTTCGTCTTCGCGCTTTCCCTGCTCCTTCCTTGGCGATCCTCGCGAAAGCTATGGGCCACGCGAGCGACACTGTCATCTAAATATATACCTCGATTCTCCCTGTCTTTCTCCGCGCTTTGTCATTTTGTTAGGGTTTTGAAGGGAAAGCGAAGAGGGGCTGTGCTCTCCCTGTCTCTGTTTCTCTCTCTCTCTCTCTCTGCCTTCGTCGGCTTCGTTGTTGGGTGTGTGGGCGCTGGACATGGCGGTCTTGCCGCTGAACTCGCTCCCGCTGGGGTTCAGGTTCCGACCCACCGATCAGGAGCTGATCGACCACTACCTGCGGCTCAAGATCAATGGGAGGGACCGGGAGGTGAGGGTGATCCGGGAGGTCGACGTCTGCAAATTCGAGCCCTGGGACTTGCCCGGTAAATTCTTGTTCCTTTCTTCTTCCGCCGGGACCCATCTTCGCGCGTTGCGTGTTCGTCTCGTTTTTTCGGGGGTTCCGCTGAGGTTGACGTTTTGTCCTCGCGGTCGATCGGTTTTCGCTCGCGTTTCGCTTGATTCGCGTCTCTCGCTCTGTTCGATTCTTCGTCTGTTCTTCTTTCATTTCGTCCGTGCGCGCGCGTTTTTTTTTTTCTTCTTTTGCTGCATTTAGTTGTTCCGACGAGTGATTGTGGGGCTCTCTGTTCTTTCGCCTGTTGCGGTCGATCGGTTTTCGCCCGCGTTTCGCTTGATTCGCGTCTCTCTCGCTCTGTTCGATTCTTCGTCTGTTCTTCTTTCATTTCGTCCGTGCGCGCGCTTTTTTTTTTTTTTTTTGGTGCATTTAGTTGTTCCGAAGAGTGATCGTGGGGTTCTCTGTTCTTTCGCCTGTTGCATAGTCAACGAATAAGTTGGCGGTTTTCCTTGATTTTTCCAAAAATGCTTTCTTTTTGATGTGAGAACGGAATTCGTGCTTGATTCCGCTTTCTGGGTGGGATGGATTAAATCTCCCGCATGGTCAAAATGATTGCTTTAGTGTTGGAGTAGCTGTGATCAGTGATTGTTTTCAAAATGCTTTCTTTTGAGATGTTGGTTTACAAAGGCCGTTCTTTTATTTTTCGGGATGGTGGTGGTGTAGGTTTGTCAGCTATAGAGACAAGGGATCCAGAATGGTTCTTCTTTTGTCCGAGGGACAGGAAGTACCCAAACGGGCATCGGCTCAACCGGGCAACAATAGCTGGATACTGGAAAGCCACCGGGAAGGACCGGAAAATAAAATTGGGACGGGATTTGATCGGAATGAAGAAGACTCTGGTCTTTTACACCGGCCGTGCTCCCAATGGGCAGAGGACTTACTGGGTGATGCATGAATACCGAACGACTTTGGAAGAGCTGGATGGTACTCACCCCGGACAGGTTAGATCAACTGCCTCTTAAAATTTGGATCTTGATCTTCATTTGCGTTTCATTCTACTGTATTCGTTCGCTCAGGATTCTGTTTGAGCCTTGAATCGATATTATTTTGTTTGCACCCTTTTCCGTGAGTGAAAGGACTCGACCGATTTCTATTTCTTCTTGTTTTCCCCCTTTATAAGAGAAAACCGGTTTAATCAAAAGGCAGTGATATGATGACTTCACCTTAACTGATCTCAAGACTGGTCTCAATATTGGCAAACACCTCCACTTGCATTTAAGCTAGGACATGTGACTGCAGACGAATTAGAATGTTACGGATTCCTTAACTTTGTAAATGTAGTGATTTTAGTAGTGTTACTGAAAATGAAGTAGCATTTATATTGTAGATACCTCTGTTAGTTTGTTTAGTCACGGTCAGCTCCTCTTCTGCAGGTTCATGTGCAACACTTTGTATATTGAACTCATGCAGAGTTAGTAAGTTCTCGCAGGAGGATTGTTGCATTTTAAAATAAACATGCATTGTGATTGGCAGATATTCCTGCACTTATGTGCTACTGAACTATAATGTGAACCCATTCACCAGTTTGGTACTACATGTATTAGTTTACACCTTCTAGGTAAGATTGAAAATTTGTAGTAGCAGTGATTGTTGCTTAGTTCAGTTCTGCAAAGAAAGGATGGTTGATTTCTCCTTTTTTGGACTTCATCATTTGAAACAAGAACCTTGTAGGCCTCTAAAGAAATCAATGCAGAAAGGGTGCTATTCGGGAAAAAAAAAAAAAAAGAGAGTAGAAACTCCCGATTTTGTTGTATACTTTGTTATCTGATTGGCATCTATTGCAGGGTGCATTTGTTCTGTGTCGTCTGTTCAGGAAGCAAGATGAGACTCTTGAATGCCCAACTCGTGATGATGCAGAATTAGTTGTTGCTTCTCCAACAGCCAACTCTTCACCTGCTGAAACTGAGTCAGAGCTAGTGATAGCTCAAGATGGACCATCTTCTGCGGCACAAGATAAGCTGCCACATGAAGTGAGAATGCAACTAATACCACTCATGGTCTTGTTGTCTTGCTTTTTTAGTGCTTAGTTATTTTTTTTTTTTATTAATGCTCCTATTTCAGGTGAATTTGCCACAAGAAAGTGATGTGAACTTGCTTGGAGATGCAATGACAGGGTTTTATGTCCCACCATTGCCGGTGACGGTGAAAGAAGAATTGGAAACTACCCCCATGCATGAGGTTGTGAATGACATTAGCAGTCAAGAAACTGGTGTGCAGCTTCAGAATGACAAAAATGAAGATGATATATCCGGCTTCTTTGACTCGATATTCAATATTCACTATGGCGACCCTTGTGATGAGAGCGGTCAGTGCAATTTGGACTTTGGCAGCGAGATTGGGAAGAACGGGCCTATAGTCGAGGACAGTTTATTGCAAAATGATCTACTTAATGAAGTGACTGAAAGACAGGTGATCTTATAAAGTTGAACTTTATCCTTTCCCTAAGAATACCTTAGAATTTAAATTCTGTCCACCTTGTCCTTTGAATGCTTCTGGTCACAATGTGACTTCACGAGTGCCTTTCCATTAAATGTATAAATGTTTGTTTGCCAATCAGGCGATACTTTTCTCATTGGCTTTTTGTTTATTCTATTCCAAATTTTTGTATACTGCAGAGTGGATGTCAATTAGAGTGGAATGGAGCAAAAGATTACGAGATAGACACGTTACAAATGGGGATGGCTCCAGGAAACTTCCAAATGGGGTTCCCTGATTCTAACTTTCATCAGGACTCTATTGCAGCAGCTTCATCGTTTGGAATCCCTTATGCATCTCAATCTGATGTGAGGCCAAACAGCATTCACCTTCAAGACCTAGGCACTTCTTCAACTGGTCTTCAGAGTGGTGACACTTTTGGAACTGGAATCAGGATAAGGTCTCGCTCTTCACAAATTTCGCAACCTCTGTATGATCATGGGGCGCAAGGTTCTGCCCAAAGAAGGATACGTATACAGTGTAAACTTCAAATTGGTCCACTAAGCTGCAGTAGGAAGCCAAATGATTTTATTTCTGGTGATGATGTTAAAAAATCCAAGTCCATTAATGCAGAGGTAAGAAGCTCATGAGCACCAATAGTCTTTTTGACAGAATAGATCTCTATAGGTTGCGTTGTATTTGCTGTGTAAATCTTATCAAAGTGTTGTGCGCAGGAGGAAAAAGTTTACGATAAGCTGGTTGAGGGTGGTGATAAGCTGGTTGAGGGTGGTGAAGATTCGGTTGGTGACGAATCTGTTAGTAGTAGTTCTAGTGAACCCCAGAAGCTTACTCTTTGTGATATCAATGAAGAGAGCGAAGTTTCTCGAGAGGTAGTCAGTACGCAGGATGCAAGATCGAATAAGCAATATTCTAGGATCAGATTACTAGTCTCTTCTCTGTTTAGGATTTTTGTTTTCTTAGTTTTTTCTCTGGGTGTGATCAGCGCGTGGAGATATATTCGCCTGTGAGGCCTTTGAGGAGCATTCCTCTGTGTATTATTATAGTTTCCGTTTTTTCAGACAACCAGTTAACCTCATAGGTGGGAGATTCAGCAGATTTCGCTTTGTCTATATTGTTATATGTCGTGCATTTAGGCTGATCTCAGCAATGGATACTCTAATCATACGGTTTTCCATTTATTCGTCTATTCATCTATTCATTTTGCCCTGAAGTTCTGTTTTCTGTCAGTCATTTCTGCATTTCTTTTAGCACTCTATACACCATGTCAAATGGCATTTCTGCCTCCGACCCAAGGAAAAAAAAAAGTCTTCTCAAGCGAGGTCTATGCCTATTTCGACAGTTCTCGATCGACGGCAGAGAAAGGCGGTGCCTTTTTCGGTGGTTCGGCGCATGACGTGATATCGTAATTTGCCCTGAGATGGAGGAATGGCGTTAAACAACTCCATTACTTTCTTCAAGCTCGCTCGGCGGCGATGCACAGGAGGAATTTGCTTTTATATAATGGAGAGTGGGGACACGAGAGAACGAGAGAAGGCCCCCTTCCGTCCATACATTGAACCTAGGAGCGATTCCTTAACGTAATCAAAAAGCCAATTTGAGATTGCAAATCTCGTGTCCGCTCGCGCGAAAGGACCCACCATACCAACCAAATATCCTGGCCCAGCTTTTGTGTACTAGTCAAGATCCTTATCCATGACCGACCCATGATGCATCCCTGTGCACTCTTTGCTGGAACATTCTCTCTCTCTATCCGTGCAAAGGGAAGTCTCTCTGTTTCTCTCTAACACCTGCAGTGAATGTGATGTATCTAGGGATGGTCCAAGAGGGAGTGATGTCTCTGTCTATTTTTTAACGGGTTAATATCATAAAAGACTTTAAACAGATACATCTTAATTTTTTTGATCATAAAAAATCCAAACCATTACACATATAAGAAGTTGCTGCAAATAACTTCAAACTTGTATATTTGTTATAAATTCACATTCCGTTCGTTTTCATTAAATTAGATTAATACTACAAAAAAACTCTAAACTATTATATCTAAAACAAACAAAGGATGAAACCCAAAATGGGTATGTCCGTTAACTGTTACACGCTATTCATCTCAATAATTTCATGATAAAAATTAACAGAAACTAATGAAAGGTAAATTGATCATAGATACACAAATGTAGGATTTTTCGTGATATTAGTTATTTTTTTTATTTATCATAAGTTGCATTCCCATTTTCTTTTACAGCAAGGACGTCTTCAATGGTTTAAATAGATGAAACAAGGGACTTTTTCGATCAACTGAAGCAAATAAGCTTTTGTCTAATATGCAATCCCCGAAATAATATGCACTGCTCCTGATTTCCTATCTATCGAGAAAGTTGGCATCTCACGACACTCCATAGATAGAGCTACCATCGTGAGTTCGACACTCAATCCGCCGCCGATCAATTGGCGTCCCACGGCTTTTCGGCATTTCATATTCTGATTTTTTACTCTTAATCTAGAAGGATGTTTTGGTTAACCTGCTGATTTGATTTATGATGCAAGTGCCTATTCATAGGAGGAATCTCGAATTCGATTTTGGTTATTTACATTGACTAAATAGATATATACTTACATGTAAATTATCCCAACTACAAGCTTTGTCAATACCATTATCTGACATACCCCCATAAAAAAAAGAGGGGAGAGGTGCCAGAACAGTCCTAAACTAATTTTATTGGTGTCAATTTAGTTTTAAATATTTTAATTGTGCTAATTTAGTCTTAAAATTGTGACTTATGCTAATTTAGTCCTTCTGGCTAATTTTGGTTAGATATTATTGATTGGACATTGATCAGTTTACGTGACACAGATGGTACTGACGTGAACATTTTTATAATATTTTAATATTTTTGAATTTTTTTTTTCTCTTCTTTTCCTTCTCTTTCCAAGCAAGGCTAGCTAGGGTTGTCCTCTTGAGGCGAGGGTTGGTCTTGTTAGGGTTATCAAAACAATAAGGCTCTATTCGTTTACGAAAAATAACTTCCGGGAAAACTTTTCTGAATTTTTCGACGTTTGTTTTACGGAAAATGAATTGCTTGGGGAAAACATTTTCCATGATGGGAAAAAGTTTTCTAAACTAAGGGAAAATATTTTCCACTTTTTACTTGATCTCTTTTATCTTATACCCCTATAAGCCCTCACTTCCTCCTCCTCCTTTTTCTTTTTTGATTCGAATTATTTTTTATTTTCTTTTTTTTTTCTTTTCCTCTTTATTTTTATGTTTTCTTTTTCTTTTTCTTTTTTAAATTGAGTTTTTAATTCTTTTCCTTTTTCTTCCTTTTTTTTTTTTTCCTTCTTCTTTGGCGGTCGCCAGCCACGATGGCGACTAGCAAATGGCCATAGGCCAACTCCAGCCTCGCCAAAGGCTAGATTCGACGAGGGTGAGGCTCGAGCTCGCCGGCCTTGGTGGAGCTTGAGGCTCGGTTGATCTAGGCCAGCTGCATCCGTTGGCGGGCGAGCTCGCGGCTCCCCTAGATCAGTCGAGCCTTGAGCTTGTTGGATTTGGCGATTACATCTTGGTTGGTTGCTGGGTAGTCGGCCACGTTGAGCCACACGACAGCGGAGGAAGGAGGAAGAAGAAGGAGGGAGGAAAAGAAAAAGGAAAAAAAAAGAGAAAGAAAGGAAAAAAAATAAAAATTCAATTTTAAAAATATATAAATTAAAATTTAGTTTTTTTGGTTAATTAAAAATATTAAAATTTAATTTTTGGTAATTTTTCCTAAAAATCAAATTGGATAACAAAAAATGAAAAACATTTTTTGCTCAAATTTCAGGTTTCATCCGAATACCAAAACTATAATCATTTTATCGAAAATGACCTTTTAGAAAATATTTTCCGAAGACATGATATTTTTCGCAAAACGAACGGACCCTAAATTTAAAGCTTTTTATGATACGTTTCATTAAAAAGAGAGGTATCCATCACTAATATAATAAGTTTATGATTTTTTTTTATACTTTTTCATAAAATATAGGCATCCATTATTCGTATAATAAGTTTTGGGTTTTTCGACACTTTTCCCTAAAAGAGAGGAATCCGTCATTTCCTTTGTGTCCAACGTCGACTAGACACATGTCCTTAAAATGAGCACCGCGTATTATTAGGTTTCAATTTCTAAAACATCCCATGATATGGCAATCATCAATTGCATAACACACCCGTCGTAATAATTGGTTGAATGTCCCAATTGAGCGGTTGAGCATGATTGTGTGTTCTAATCGAATCATCTAGGTGGAAGGAGCACAGAGGTTGCTTTATATACCTACGCCAAGCAATCATATAGATTCCATTAATCTGGCAATGGACAGGGACCCCACAGCTCTCTTTTCTTTAGAATCTCCTTAATCAAGTAACGTAATAGACCAAGGAATGATCAACCGAATTTGGTTAACCAAAATATTCTACAACCTGCCTTTTCTTTTTGGCTGTTTTTCCTTTGTTCAACTGTTTATAATGGGAATGGGGTAACCAACTTTTGTTAAATTATACTTCTTTATTTTTCTTTTCTCGGTTCACTCATTCCTGTAGTTTCTTCAACAAAGTCTACATAGAAACATGATCAAGCAAGAAAAAGATCATCAGTTATCACTTTTTTCCTTCAAGGGCGATTAAGCTCTCTTAATTATAATTTGATAGGATGGAACAGTTTAGAACTTGACGAAGTGATATTACTAACTCTAAAGTCACCTCTTTTGTTGTCGAAATGATAGACATTATGAACGATGCAATCAATACGAACCTGTCTTGATCAAGGACTTCAACATCGATCTTATTAATAACGAACTCGCAAATAGATAGGGATAAGCAAAGACAGATTAGAGACACCAATGAAAGCTTTGAGATAATCTTAAAGAACAGCTAAAGAAAGGATGACGAGAAAAAAAAAAAAAAAAAAAAAAAAGAAGAAAAGTGGACAACATATTTTGCGGTCGAAGGAAAGGTAAAGGACCATGTCCATGTGCGATCTTGATTTCTCTCGTACCTCGTAGTGTTTTACACGCAAAAGCCTTGCAATATTATTAGGGTCCCTATGCTTCACCCATCCCAATTAGGGTTATAACTTTGAGAAACTGCTTTAAAAAATGCGTTAACTATTTAGGTAGGGAAGCTAATATATTCTGTCTACATTTCATAATTTTTTAATAACATTGTGTAGATTAACTTTTCCAAGCCATCACTCATCACTGATTTGTTGTGAATTTCACCCTGATGAGTCATCAGGGTGAAAAATTCATAACAAATCAGCTTAGAAAGTATGTTATTTGAAACTTGTAAGGGGTAGACATTAAGATATTTGATTTAAAGCAGAGTTATTGATTTTTGGTGAGCCATTATATGTATGATACATGTTAGTTAAGCTTGCGGTTTGACTTTTTAACATGGTATAAGAGACATATACTGTCTTAGTTTATTTAACGCATGTAGTATTTAACACGTGTAGTTCCCTATTCGTCAAATTTCACTTGTCGTTCTTAATACGGCTTGCACGTGATATGGGATATACATAACCACGTTACTAATCTACAAGGTATATTATATATATGTATATATATGTATATGTATACATATATATATCTTTTTACTTATAAATTAAAATTCTTAGGCTGGACTTTCTAACAGTACGTATCATTTTTCTTGTTATTAAGTTCGAGCAAGTTGTACTTTGGGTCGTATAGGAATCTGATTTCTCTCGATAAATTTGTGCCATGTTCCTATTTCATATCAAGAACTGATGCTTCAGATCAATTTGCAATCTAGTTTAACCCTAGACTTTCGCATAAGTTCTTGAAGAGTATTATCCCATCTGCATGACACTTCACCCCTTTGGCCTTTGTCATGGAAAATCAACCGGTCGATGGCTGATTGAGGATGTCTCAAAACCCGAAAAAGAAAAACAATAAAAATTCTCTCTCTCTCTCTCTCTCTCAATCTGCAAAACCTGATCCACTGGTAATTCTCCCTACCATGAAGACTGAGAAAAAACCAATATTAAACTAGAGAATGCATTGCATTTGGTCTCTTTTGAGATCAGAGACTCTTTGCTTTTTTATTAATCCTATAACCAGACTGCCCATACACTCAGCACTTTTTTCTCATCAGTCCTGCAATAAAAGGACCGCTCACAGCTTTCTTCGACGTACTCTCAGTCCTCCTCTCCTTTCTAGTTCCCTGCCATTTCTTTTTCTCCTCCTCCTCTTTCCTGAAACTCTGCCCCTTTTGCTCTTATCAACTAAAGTGAGCTCTAGTTGACTAGAGACAGAAAGAAGATGGGGAAGAGGCAAAACAGGTAATGTAGGATTTTAAATATGACCCTTTTGATTTTGGTTTTGAATGGATGAATTAAAATGTAGTCTTCATCAGTATGAATTTCTAACTGTTTTTTTTTCCCGCATTTTTCATGGTATAGGAAGAGGTTAAGGCAGAGGCCAAGCCAGAGGAGAAGAAGGAAGAGCCAACACAGCCGCCTTCTCCGGTCATCTTGCTTGTTGACCTGCATTGTGTTGGATGTGCCAAGAAAATTGAGAAGTCCATCATGAAAATTAGAGGTACATACTTCTCTCTTAACTAAGGGCCCCACCATCATAATCCCGAGTGCCTGAAATTATTAGATCGACGGATTCTTCGACCGATGGGGTAAAACACCATCTACATTAGCCTCTAGGAAATTTCAGTAATGGAGTGTGTGACGTGATCGTGATTTGTAGGAGTGGAAGGAGTGGTGATCGATATGGCTCAAAACCAAGTGACATTGAAAGGCATAGTCGATCCTCAAGCGATTTGTAACATAATCATGAAGAGAACCAAGCGGAGAGTCAAAGTTATATCTCCTGTTTTACCTGCGGCCGAAGGTGAAGCAGCAACTCCACAAGTTGTCAGTTCACAGGTCTCAGCCCTCTCATTCTCGTTAATCTTGTTCTACTACTTTTGTTCTCTCAAATTCAATCCGGCGATGCTCATTATATCAATTGTGTGTGTCTAATATGGACTATGTTTTTTGCCGATTCAGGTTAGTGAATCGACGACGGTGGAGCTGCATGTGAACATGCATTGCGAGGCCTGTGCAGAGCAACTTAAAAGAAAGATCCTCAAAATGAGAGGTATTAAACCCTAAAAATGGAGATGCATCGCATGTGCACGATTTATATGTCGTTACCTTCGTCTTGTAATTAACTGCATCGCATTGCTCTATTAAAGATTTCGTGGACAAAATCGATCATAGTAAAGAATCAAAGTGAGCCTATCTTGTTTTCGACAAAAGAAAAAGCTACCTTGACATATGTATTATGTATTCCTTTGGGCGGGATTTTTAAAGTACATTATTTTTCTTTTACTATTGAAATTGATCTACAATTTTTGTGACGCTTATAGGAGTTCAAACAGCTGTGACGGAACTTAGTACCGGGAAGGTCTTAGTGACCGGAACTATGGACGCGGACAAGCTCGTTGAATATGTCTATAGAAGGACCAGAAAGCAAGCCCGAATAGTTCCTCAACCCGAACCGGAACCTGAACCCGAAAAGACAGAGGAGAAGAAGGAAGATGAGAAGCCACCGGAGGAACCGAAACCCGAGGAAAAGAAGGAAGAGAATGGTGAGCAGAAAAGCGAGGATAAGCCAGAAGAAAAGAAGGAAAAAGAAGAAGAAAGCAAAGAAAGTAAGGGTGAAGATAAAAGTGGTGGCGAAAGCAAGGAAGAGGAGGCCAAGAAGGAAGGAGGAGGAGGAGGAGGAGGAGAAGCAATGGTGAATTATATTACTGTGGATGAAGAGGGCATGAAGAGAATGATGTATTACTATCAGCCACTCTATGTCATTGAGAGACTCCCACCCCCTCAGCTTTTCAGTGATGAGAACCCCAATGCTTGTTGCATCTCCTAGTCCTTTTCGATTTCGAAAGGGTTTCGGCATTAATAAAATAATCAACCGTCATTTGTAACTCGATTTAATTTTCGCAAAAATAAGGATCTTCAATATATTCGAGCATTAATCTTGATGATATATGGGTAAATCATGATTGGACGGGCAGGCGAAGAGTTATGCAAGAAAGGTATTCGTTAAATGAAGTATGCATGATGGAATTTAGTATGCTAATAATTAATAAAATTGGTATAAAAACAAATGTGTGCTGAAATGTTATGAGAGTTTTGAATAAGTGAATATTATTCAAATGTTCAATAAAGGTCCGCAATATCATTTTGTTAACCATTTTTATAAAGCACTATTAGCATTTTTCGTATAATTTAGTGCATTATCAAATTTGTATCAACTGCTAACTGGATTTTTTCCTCCCTTTTCCCACGCCAGTTTAACTGCTCGTATCTTCTTGGGCGTGGACAGCCTTCTAGTTTCTGTACATGAGAAGGGATGGATATTCCACCTTTATAGCTATCATCCACGGTTTGGTTTCGGCACTTTTAGAACATGTAAGTTTAAGACAAATGGCGCATCTAAAACAGAATATATATTTGTCAATCGACCTTACATCTGCTACGTACTAAATCTTTTGCACAGGCCATTTACACTACATAAATTCCATAAAACAATCTAATTTATAAAAAAAAAAAAAAATTACATGTGAAGAATCCACCGAAATCACTAAGCGATTATTATGTCTACACTCAAAACCCAATAAATAAATAAACCTATGTGTCAAATGAGGATGATATCAGGATTTAGCTAATGATAGTTAGCTCAATTCACCTCTTAAGATCTTCACATGATCGTGATGTACTTTCACATGGTTCTCGAGAAAATGAATCGCACCAAGTTATTATAATGATTCAAATTCTAGACACGTCAATTAACTCACGATGATTGAACTATGTTGTACCCCCAATATGCCAATGAAATAGAGCTTCTACAGTATCGCTTTTTATTAACTTTTTCTCTCTCTTTCTTTATCGAAAACTACATGAAAATCCCAACGCCAGCAGAATCTTCTTCCAATAAACTAATCTCGCAGGTATTTGTCTGCATTAAGTTTCCTAATCATTCCCTAAACAAAACCATGTATCTTGATTACGTGCTGATGAGATTGTGGACATCACATGTCAAAAGGCACCGGATCGATAAAAAGCACCATACGAACCACCAGAGATTCTCTTCTCTCTCTGATCAACTCAGAAGCTAGGCTTGTGGGTTTCACATGGTGGCCCCAAGAACATGTTGCAGATCCTAGTCATCTGAATCGGCCTAGAGACGAATCACAATCTTAACCGGAAGAAAAGAAGAACACGGGACCCATTTCGACGTGTCATGAGATGGCTACCAAGGATATGACATAAGGCCTGCCTCTTCTTTTGTCCTCTAGTTGCGGGTCATGAACCAAAAAAAACTAGACAGCAGTTCGTCATGCCCTAATCCACTCGAGATGCCATGAAGTGGAAGACAAAAGCGAGGTGCCCTTGTGGAAAGATTCAGGTCTGAACTTTGAAGGCGAAAGAAAGCCACTTCGGTGACGATGCTTGCGACTCGTCATGATGGAGAATCGACGACGGTTTTGAATGTTGTGGATGATGATGTAAAAGGAAACGCTTTTCTTTAGAGAGAAAGGATCGTGGCTAAAGGGCAAAAGGTGCTATGGAGGGGGTGGATAAAGAGAAGAGCGAGCGCTCATTGACTTTTTACAACAGAAAGGTAACTAAAGGGAAGATAGGCATAAAGATGAAATTGTATCAAGTTAGGCAGTGGACCGTCTTCAAGAGTCAAGACAACAAGTTTTAAGCTTATTCCCATTAGGATAGAGTTTGCTTCATTTGCATTTCCTATATGTACATATAACTCAATACCTGAAATTTTAATTTTGTCCACGAAAAGTGGGTAAAAATAATGGTGGTATTTTAGGAGATTGGTATTGCTACAATGCTAAAAGTTACCAAAGCCCGTTAAATACCTTCACATGGTAAAGTGCATTTTCTCTTTTTACTAATATTGATGGACCGAATAAAAATTCCATTGGTCTTTTCGCCTGTATATGCCCTAAAATGAAATCTGAGGCATATACTACTCGGATGATTGCTAAGATCCTCTAAGATCTTTATCTTGTGTTTCATATGATATTCTAGTAATTTCAACAACTGTCCTCATTCTCTCGGAAAAGAATGTGGCTTGTTTTAGATGTTCAGAAAAGAATGTGGCTTGTTTTAGATGTTCGTGGATAACTACACATCTTATAGGCTCGATGCTCGTGCTGCGCCAAACGCTGCCATTGGCGACAAGCTCAAAGCCAACACCATCAAGCACCGCAAATAGAGAGAGAGGGGATGTGTGTGTGTGTGTGTGTTTTTTGTGTGTGATGCTAGGGAAAAATGGACGTGTGTCACAAATTGAAATCTTCCGTATCCTATGAGCTGAAGAGTGGAGTTTTGTTGCATCAGGGTGAAGAGTTACCAATAGAGAAGGGATGATTAACTAGTTTGAGGAAATGACGTCAGGGTATATATGCTAGGAGCCTTGAAGTGAAATGAATACCCTCTTAGAGGATCCCTGAAAGCAGAGTTGACTTTTTGTACACAAATTGATTGGGAGCTAATATTGTTCTTTGATGAAATCATGGCAGGTTGAAACTAGTTACTGCACCAAAGTATTTTTTATGTCTCGTTCGAGAGGGTGGATTCTCAAGTTATGATCTAGTGAGGATATGATTTATTATAACTTTTTTCCAGGAATAATCTTTAAAGGGAAAGCTGATCCGGTGTTACTAGTTCATCAGGCGCGGCATGGGCTATCTCGCGATCATTGGTTGTAGGAGAATCCTAGGCAACGGAGAGTGGGGGCGGGGGGAGACGCTGTGGATATTACGAAGGTCTTCTGTATAGAAATAATCATGGGTGATAGGGTGCAAAATAGGCTGCACACGAGGCAAAATCCTGCAGGGAAAACAGTAGATGGCCTCATTAATGGCCATGGCATATTCGCACCCGTATACGACAAACATGGGGCTCTTTACGAAGAAAAGGATGGATGCATGTGCATGGGGGCAACATTTGGCTTGAGTAGTCCAAATTAGGTCGAAGATTTAACACTTTATCTTTGTCCATTTAAGGGTTTTAAAATTCGCGGCATAGTATTCCGTCAAAAGTCTGGGGCGCTCGCTTTAATGTAAGTAAAAACATCCCACATGCGACCTGGAAAAGCTAAAGGAAACGTCGAAACCTAAGAAAAAGTAAGGATTAACCTTCCGCTTTCCGATTGTGGCTGACGCAGCGTCACACTGCTCCAACTCACGATCCCACGTATCCTCCAGATCCACCGAACAAACCCTAGTTTTTTTTTTTTTTTTTAAATCAACCTCTCAAAGGGCCGAATGATCACTAGCTGCCGTCAACAGTAAAGCAAAGCACAAACAAGAAACGTCGAGAAAATGTAAATTAATAGCCCGAAAAAAAGTAGAGGAATACGAGAAAGTAGATAATTAGCCAGGACCCTTTTCAATTGAAAAATAATTCTGATGATACTATATAAGGACGTGAACGAGCAACGCAGCGATCAGCCTAATCTCTTTCTTTATCGCGGACAGCAGAGGTCGGGGAGGAAGTGTTGGCTCGAGAAACGTTTAAAAAATCAAATCATGGCAGACATGCAGATCGTTCCGGCTTACAAAACCAATGTGGAGGCACAGTACGTGGAGATGATGGTGCCTCAGTATTCCTACGGTTGCGAGAGGAAGATCAAGAAGGCATTGTCCCATACAAAGGGTAATTTCCATATACGCACATATACCTCTGTTTTCGATCTATCGGATCTCTGCTAGGTTTCTTAGACTGCCTTTTGGTTTTCGCTTTACTCTATTTCTTCTTTTGCGACCGGACAAAAAAGGAACTTGCGATTTCATGCAGAAACCTTTCGGTGTCTGTAAATTTCTAGGGGCGTTTCTTTAGTCATCACACCAATCACCAAGAGGCCCACGGGCTCCCTTGGTGGAAACAGAACATGAATCCTAGTCCCGACAAGATTCGGCCCATTAGGGTTAACGACTTCGTGCTTGCAACTTCTCTCTTTTTCCACCATTTTCTGGCTCTTGAAACGTAGCTAATCAAGCACCTAATCCGTATCATTGCCGATGGGTGTTGCAGGAATATACTCGGTGAACGTAGACTACAACCAGCAGAAGGTGACGGTGTGGGGGATCTGCAACAAATACGACGTGCTGGAGACCATGAAGGCCAAGAGAAAAGAATCTCGTTTCTGGAACCCGGAAGACAACCACGGCGGCGCGGATTTAGCCGATGAAGATGGCTTGCAATCTTGTAAGGGCGCCGGCAGCGTCAAGCATCTGATCAAGTCCGGGTCTCTGAGCTGGACTGCGTGGAAGAGAATCTTCACGAGATCCAATTCCTTGTGAAAGCACGTCAAACCATACAATGCTTATAAAAATCTTATATTGCATGGTAATGGGTACTTAACGATTCCTGTCGTGCCGCTGCTACGACGATGAGAATGAATGTAAATTTGAACCAACGCGCCTCTCAAGTTTTTGGGTCTCAGCATGTATATGTCTTGATCCACAAAATTAGCTCTCACTCAATCGGTTTTCCGCCGATTAGAGAGTATCATTCCGAATTTTAAAAGACATGAAAATCTTGAGATCACTTTAAGTATTTCCGAGCACGAAAATACATATAACTTTAAAGATTTCTTAGGTTCATTTTTGGGCAGAAGCCCATTTTCAAAATGCTACACGTAAAGAATCATAGATTAAAAGTTATTCTAAATGGAAATTCTCAAATTTTAGAAAATCAATTTAGTTAAACATGCTATAAAGCAATTTGGAGTAGAAGAACAACGTGATGCTGATCGAGAAAAAAAAAATTAGGACTTACATAACTCAAAGCCTTGCGTAAAGTACCCAAATAAATAAATAAATAAATAAATAAATAAATAAATAAATATATATATATATATATATATATATATATATATATATATATATATATATTCTCAGGACGTGACGTTATTGTTCAGGACTTACGAAACTTAATGCCTCAGTTTCGAGAGAGAAATAAAAAATAAAAAGAATGTCAAAGTCTGCAACATCAAGATTATAAACAGCACAAAGTGCACGTCCAAGACTGGTCAAGATAATTCCCATCGATTCGTCGTTGGCCACCTAACAAGCACTGCGATTCTCTGGATCAAGAGGAAAGAAATTCGCAAGCCGGAATTCTTGACGGCGATGAGGAGATATGTACAGTAATTTCCACTCTTTTCAACAGTCGTTAGCACTTAACAGGAGCACGTGGTGCGATGATCGAGTTTGGCGCTAAACAAGTCGTGATGTGGAACAGCGGTCGTCGCATGCCCGCTTTGATTTCCAATTTCCAGCACGTTCTTTTTTAACAATCCAAACCAAAAAGGGCCCCCCTGCCCTTAATTTCTCACCCGATTGACACCTCACGAAACCTTCATCACGCCTATGATTTGACCCTCAGATCAGAAGTCATGGAATTGACCGATTCGAAAAGGTCCAAATCGTTAGGTCCCGTGCATGTATGTTTCGCTTAACTATTGGTTTTTTCATGGACTATATTGATAATTGACCGCAATGATCGATTGACGCTTTACACGGATAATGCCAGTATTTTTTTTTTTTTTTAATTTTCTTTGCTTTTCAATGATTCGAGAGGAGAACAATTATCTAAAGGAGATCAAGCTAAAGACTACAATTTCATTTCAAGTAATATTATAGTTTTTGTCTCTTAGGCTTTGGCTAGTGACATCATTTGATCACGGGGAATTGTACGTGTAACCGCTAAAGTTGATATTACATGCTTGCCATTGCCTTATGCCCGCTCTCTCCTTAAATTAGCCTTACTATAGTTTTCCTGCAAATGAAATAAAAGTAGAATTGATTTATTTTCGAGGTCGAAGCACGAACTTACGTATAGGATATTTTAATTTGCTTCTGACATGGACGCGATAGACAATATATTCACGGATTGTTCATCTAATTAATAATTAAAAATGCAAGTGTAAAGCTAGAGTTGACCCATTGTAATGCATTCGAGAGCCATGACTCTTAACTTTTGTTCTAGATAAAGCTAAAAGAGCGAACTTATCGAGCTCTACGATGTGAATATCAATTCAAGCTCCAACATTTAAGATCATTTTTAGCTTCAATTTTATCATGAAATTTCAAGTTCCTTCTCTTACCGAGCATTTGTTGCAATCAAGAAGGGTAAAGTACTAACAAGTTATAAACCTCTTACATTGGTGCAAATTAAATCTTAAACCTTTTAAGGACCAACTTGATCCTCAGCTTTTTGATGATTTGTCAATGTAGTCTACTCAATCAATTTTAGTTGGAATTGTTAACATAGATAGCAACCTCCTTATATGGACAGATTTTTGCAATTTTTTAAAATAATTTTTCTATTCTTTCTTTGTATTTTTACGACTCCAGGGTCGGTGAGGTCGCCGACCATAGGCAAGGGCATCAAGCCCTCACCAAGTCAAGGTAAGGGGCTCGATGCCCTCACTTGCTTGCTGGTGAGGGCCATAACTCTCTCTAGGCCCCTACCAAGATCTAGCCGAGAGCTCAACAGCCTAATGCCCTCGCTTGGGTTTTGGGGAGGGTTCATTTGCCTATGCTAGCCAACAAGCAAGGGTGTCGGCCCTTGCCTAGATTTAGGTGAAGGCACAATGCACTCGCTTGTGGTCAGTAGGGGCCATGACGCCCTCGTCTTGACCAAGCAACGGTCATTGGCCCTTGCATATGGTCAACAACCTTGTTGACCCATAGTTGGGAAAGGAAAGGAAAGAAGAAAAGAAAAAAATAAAGTAATAAGAACTTGGGAAATTGATGCAAATGATTCATAAACTTTGGTATGCCATTTTAATTTTTAATTTATTTAACATGGTCTTTGAACTTTTAATTTATTTAATATAATTCATACGCTTTTGGTACATGTTTAATGTGATCTTCGAACTATATGAAAATATTTAATGTTGTCATTAATATTAAATTAATGGAAATAATATATTGAATATTTTCATATAGCATGAATTTAAAGTTTATGAACTATATTGAATAAATTAAAACTTTAGGAATCACATTGTATATAAGATTAAAGTTTAATAATCATATTGAACAAATTAAAATTGCAGGGACTCCATTATATATCGGGTCAAAGGTCATGGATTATTTGTATATTTTTTTGGTAAAGGAATTATTTGTATATTTATCCCTTAAAAATTCTAAAAAACTATCCCCATTAGCATTGACTATTTCATGTAGGACAATTAGATCTCTTGTCAAAATTGGTCGGATCGGGTCAAAGGTCTATATTTTTTTGGTAAAGGAATTATTTGTATATTTATCCTTTAAAAATTTAAAAAAAAAGACTATTTTTAGGACTAAATTTGTGACGAAGTAATTCGACTAAATTTGTAGAACCAATTTAAATCCTAAAAGTACGATCGCCTCACTTATCAAATTGATTATTTTATTTATCCAAAATTCCTTATATTCCTTTCACAACCCCGCTCAATTGAACGGAACCTGGGCCCTATTTATCCAAATATTGTGGAGTAATTAAAAAGTTTAGACGGCGAGGCTCTCCTCGCCGGGCTCCCTCGCCGATTAGGATTTGTGAGGGAAAGCCCAAAAAAAAAAAGGAAAAAAAAAGGAAAAAAAAAAAGGAAAAAAAGAGAAAAAAAGGGCAATCGAAATACATTTTATAATCGCGACTAAATTGTACGATCGAAAAGCTGCGACCAACGAGACGAAAAGAAAAGATATGGACGATTAGACAATATTATCCTTAAAAATTCTAAAAAATCTCATTAGATTGACTATAACTAAATTGACAGTAATGGAAGATACGTTCAACACTTTTATGGTATTTTATCATGATGAAAACAACCCGCGTAAGGAATAGTCAATCGAAGAGAAAATTGGATCTTTATTTCCTTTTTGATAAGAAAAGCGGAACTTTGAATGGCTACGGTCAGTACTTAATGGGAATCGGTGAAAAAGAGCAGTCAAAACCGCGAAACCAGAACGTGGGAGCAGCTCCAGAAACAATCAGCGTAGGGAATAGTCAATCGAAGAGCAAATCGGATCTTTATTTCCTTTTTGGTAAGAAAATCGGAACTTTGAATGGCTACGGTCAGTACTTAATGGGAATCGGTGAAAAGAGCAGTCAAAAACGCGAAACCAAAACGTGGAGCAGCTCGAAAAAGCAAAAGGCGAAGGCCAATTGGAACAAGTAAACCCGAGAACGTGATTCTCCTCTCCGACAAGACTCGAAAGCCCCAGAAAAGAACGAAAGACACTCAATCCACTCTCCCTCCCCACCCCCCCCCCCGCCCCCTCCCCCTCTCTCCCCCTCTCTCTATATCTCTCTACTATATATTTGCGTGGTACTCGCTTCCATAAGCTTACCACGAACGTTCAGACTCGCGTAAAAGACACGCCCTCGTTCTGGGATTCGCAAGCGCCCGCGCACATTAGCAGCAGCAGCAGCAGCAGAGAAGGGCACGTTGCGCAGGCTCTCGAGCAGCGGCCGAGGATGATGATGGCGGTGGTCGTGGCGGGTCTGCTGCAGGAGTACGCGGTGGCGGTGATGCGGTTGACGGAGCTGCTGATGCCGCCGGGGACGAGCTTGCGCGGCGGCCTCCGGATCCTGCGCCAGGCGTCGTCCTCCTCTTCCTCGGACGACGCGTCCTCCCCGGCTCCGCGCGCTTCCAGTTTCATCGTTTATTTCTGATTTGTACATTCATCTGGCGTAAGTGTCGAGGTGTATTCCTTGGTTCTTCATTTTTGGGAGCATTTTATTTTCGTTTAATCTATTTTTTTTCCCTTTTTTGTGCCGGTGGAATTTCAATTTTCGGGCACTCTCTTTTGTACATATTCTTGAACTTTTTTTTTCTCTTCGTATGTATGGTGGATGGATTGTTGAAGAACTGAATATTTTCCGTCCAAGGGACATTTCTTTTTCTCGTTTTTCGTTTTATTATAATTAAGGATCTCTCTACTAACCATCCCATCAACATATATTCTCGCTTTGGAAATTCTGGAAAAAATTTACATGAGTCCAATTGACTTGATCATTCGACATTCATCCTCACATATTCATTTATTTTGACTCTAAAGAATCTAGGAAATTTTGTATCGAAAAAATGGGCTAATTAATTATAAATTTATTGTATAGATATAATTTCAATTAAAATTTTTTAATTTTATTAAAAGTGATCATTTTGATAAATTTTTATTGAAAATCACTAATGTTGACGTTTAATAATTTATCTAGTAATTTTTATTAGTTGGAACAATTATATTGATATTTTGCACAAAAATTTAGTACTAACTTTGTGAAATTGAGAATTTTATAACGGAACGATTTCCTCCTTTATATCAAACGAAAGCCCGTTCTTCAAATAGAAAACAATTCTTCATCCAAAAAAAAAAGAAAAAAGAAATAGAAAACAGTTCTAAAATTGAATATAAAAAAAAAAATCACATTAAAAACACCCGTGAATTCCGATCGAGTGCAGCAGCTAGGCTATCAGGCGCGGCGGATTCAACCACCAAAATGATGACCGGGAGGATTGAAATCTCATGTTGTGACAAATCTATCATCATCCTCGTCCATCTGTTTTTTCAAATTGGTCATCAATTCGTGTACCAGGTATAGGACGGATAAGCTCGAATTAGGCTCCATCTCCTAATGATGTTTCAACCTCTGAATGATTATTACCATCTGCGCCGCGAATTTTGCTTATTGGCCTAGGTTAACGTGGCGCCACTCGCTTATAATGAAGAAAAATCGTACAAAAGTGGCTTGATTCTCTCTAAATGCGATGGTCAGTGAGGGCACGGGTAATTACAACCGTTGAGTCGATAATGGAGAAGGTCGCTTGTGGAATTATGTGCGCCGATGGTGTATGCAATAATAATCCCACATAGCTTTGTTCTTACTTTTATGATATGAAAACGCTACTTTGAAATTGTTGCTTACATCTTACGCATGCGCAACCAAAAGGTGGAAATGGTTGGTAAATTTGGTGTGGGTTTTAGCGACTGTGACCCTATAAGAAGAGGAGATTAACTTTTAGAGATTAGTTGATTTATTACGCCTGATCTGAATGGGATGATTCTCGTATTCTAATTTGAATCGAGCTAGGCCAAGTAGCTCTTGCTCAAGTCATCACTTAAAATTACGTTTAGCAATCAGGATAAAATTCAGGATGTGATATGATTTATCCTATTCCACATTTGGTGCTTGCTCAGGATAGAATAAAGTCGGATAAAATTGGGATATAGACATGATAAAATTATCCTATGGGAGAGGTGGAATAAATGTGGATATGATTCCTAATGTTCATACTAGGAAAGTTATTTCTCTTGGATAACAAAATTATTAAATTAATAAAATTGAAATTATATTTCAATATAAATAATATTTGAATTATAATTTAAGAAATAAAAAATAAAAAATAAAAATCATTTTTAATTAATCATATTTTAATTTATATATTCAACTTTAATTCTATCTTATAATAATCATTCAATCTTTATAAAATAAATATTTATATTTATTATATATTTTAGGTATGTTAGTACAGTTTACTATTTGATAAAATTTTATTAAAGAATGATGAAATGGGAAAAAAGAAATAATAAAGAAAATAATATAAAAAAAGAAAAAATAAAATAAAAATAAATTAAGGAATAATGTTATGAGAGATTTTCATCATTTCCGTTTATGAACTTTTCGGTTCATTGGTAATAATGTGCCGTTTCTATAAAAAAAAATATATACATAATATGATATAAATATATTCGACTTTAATACTGCGATTCACCAAATAATGGATATGATATAAAAAAATCCCAGGATTTCATATCTTATCTATCCAGCTCTATTTTGATTAGAAATCCAGACGACCAAACGTAACTAGTACTTATGCTCTCAGGCAACTCTTGCTTGGGCCATCGCTTGCATGTTTATGCTCTCTCTCTCTCCCTATGCTCTTAGGCAGCTCTTGCTTGGGCCATTGCTTGAATGTTTATACTCTCTCTCTCTCCTTATATATAATTGTTGGTTGGGTTTACTTCTATGCGAAGGAAGTCCAATAAACTGTAAGCTCAAAATGTTTGAGCTCATATAGTAAGTCATTTGGAGGAATATTGTTTCTTATTTGTTTTTCTATGTGATAGTTGCAAAGAGCATAAATTGAGATGTGGTAATAAGAAAGAAAAAGAAAACAAAAAATCTTGGTTGAGGGCAATACATGATTTTCATCAAGCTAGCATCGAAGTTTGATTCGTTATCTGAATAAGCTGAAATTTTGTTGATAATGAAGATTTTGGGTGGACTCCAATTTCGTAATTTTTTATTTCCTCATGTCGAGAAAGTTTTCCAAGTAAAAATAAATGCCTTTGTGTTTGTGTACTTAGTATTTATTTTGTTATACTATATCGTTTCTTATTAGATTTGTATAAGAAGAGAGATTATCTTGTTCCGCATTATTCTGATTCTTACCATTCTTCCAACGTTTATAGCATACGCAAGATATTAATTGTTCGACATTTTACGTTACGGATCATTGTGATCCACGCGATTAAGTACTTCTTTTAACGGAAAGAATTTTGTTGCGTCGTCCATTTCAATTTTAACAAGAGTTGCCTACCGAGCTAGAGACGTGGTAGGCTTAGATACACACTACATTCATAACGAAGGGGACAGCAACATTAAACACGTGCGAGGAGGCCCGACTAAATGGAAAAAATCCGGACCGAATGGAAAGAGGAACAAAATCACGGATATCTCAGTAAGCACCGGAAGAAGACCCGCCCGTCCTCATTTTCTTCGGGCAGCGCCGTCGGGAGAAGCTCGGACTGCCGGCGGCTCTGCTTCTGATGCTCCTGGTCCGGTCCGGTCCGGCTCGGCTCCGTTCAAGGTGCGATCTCTGCGCATCTCTCCGTTCGCGACCGATTCGGTAACCCGATCGGCGCGCGCCTCCGCTGAACTGAACCTCGCGCGATGCGATGCGATGCGATGCGATGCGCTCTCCCCGTACTTGCTTTTCCGTCGGCGTCGGTTCCGATCGTGACCGAGCTGTCTTTTCCGTTTCGAATTGAGTAGAGAATCGAGCGAGCGCGATCGTGCGGGCTTAATTCGAAGTCCTACCTAGGCTAGCTGTCCGAGTCACTCTGTCGGCTCGCGACTCCGATCGAGAGTTCCGTCGAGTGCGTGGAGTTTTTGCCGGCGAGTAGATTCTCGGATCGTCAGGGTTTTTTGTTTTTGTAGTTTTGATTTGCTGATGGCGTGGTCGTTTAAATTTCAGTGACGCCTGATCGTGTCCTGGAAGGGAAGTCCCGGGAGGGGAGCTACCGATCGACGTGCTCGTGATCGGGCGGTCTGCTCGCGCTGGGGCGGGGAGCGAATTTGTCCATCGCGAGAGCGCCCTGCGAGGTCGAGGTTGTCCGATTCGAGTGTTGTGTCCTTAATCTTTGCTGCAGTAGTGACAAGATGGATGATGGAGCGCGAGGTGGGCAGGGGGAAGCGTTGGACAGCTACTGGTCAGAATGGATAAGAGAGGCCGACTTTCCCTCGTCAGGAAGGGAGACAGACGAAGGTAGTTTGCTTTTTCTCGGCGAAAGTGTCTTGAGTTTATGTCGATGTCGCAGTAAATTCTGTTTATGGTAGCTCTTTGCATTCACTGTCGCGTGTTTGCCATGTGGAAATGGATATTCAGTATTTTCGACACACAAGCACCTGAAAACGGCAAGAAATTGCCGTCGGAGGAATGCAAGAGCAGTCGAGTTGTGTCCAATGCACGATATTTATAGTTCATCGTGTTTCCGCCTTCTTCAGTTTGTTCACTTGTTTTGGATTTTGCTATTACTGTCAAGGTTTCAACTTTTCATGTCTTGTTTGAATTAGATTCATCAGAGAGAAATCTGTTCCTTTGGCTTCATCTCCGAGTAATCTTATCTAGAAGTTAAGCGTCAGGAGAGCTTGCCCATGTTGGACCAGATTAGGTGTAGTCGCTTTCGGTGAAACAATGGATGCTGTCTATGTGGAATTTCTCTGTTATACCGCTAAAATTGTCATCTCCTTACCTTATGTCATTATGCCTATGGCTTCCGAAACAGGTGTTATCTGACTTTGGAACAAAAATTGTACTGGAGTGTACTGATCATTTGCTTGTTTCCACTTGTTTCCCTCCTGTCATTCTGCCTATAATGTCTAAAGCAGTCATTGATGTTTGCAAACTCTTCTGAGGGATTGAATCCAGATTTTTTCCCTTTCCCTTTTACTTGCTAGGAGATTGTCCATCTAAACAATTTTCATTTTTGCAGAAACTTCCGATGACATCGACGTGTTTGTATCAGAAGGACATCATCCGGCATCATCATTGGGGTTAGGTTCAGACAGTGGGGGTGTTCAAATGCAAACCACTAAAATATCGCAGCATCATTCTGGCATTACTGAGGGAAATTCTGTTTCTCATTCTTTCCCCATACTTGCAATCAGACCATCTGCTAATGGGACCAGCCCTGGTGGTTTTCGAGGAGTCCCTACTCGTGGCATTGCTGCAGCTAATAAGGAGTCCGGCAGAGGTACTCTCTGCAGTATAGAAGAGCCTCATTCTGTGCAGAACTGTGAAAAAAAACTTAAGTTTGAGGCGACACGGGTCAGATTCCACCTTAAGAGAAGTGATGATGATCTATTGGAGAAATCACGGTCAGAAAGAGATGATGATGGGTCAAAGAAGAAGGATTTTGCTGATGATGTGTTGGATCCACAATGGAGAACAATATTTGGACATAGAGCTTCTGATGTAAACTTTGACTCATGCAATTTACTGAGAGAGAGAAATCGTTTTTCCAATTCATCACTTTATTTGGAGCAGCATGCAATTGCTAATAAATCAAACAAGAGGTTGGATGATGCTATGCATGTTGATTCTTGCCATTCCAGATCAAGCTGTCTCCATCAGACTTATTCATCTGATGTTATCCATGAGCGAAATAAAAGAAATGTCCAGTCTGATTTGTCAACAGATTATCGTGGCTTTGAACCTCACTGGCCAATGCAATGCAGCTATGAAGTAGGAAAATCTGCACCTGAGAAAGGGCAGCAATTAATGGATGACGTGTCAAAACTGAGGAACAGTATGATTAACTCCTCATTCGATAGCTTATCCGGAGAGTCCTTCACGAGTATGAAGCATGACTTTAGTTCACCGACTTCATCTCAGTCTCTTGGAAGGGCTTCTACTGTGCTTAGTAGATTGTGCGGGACGGAATCAGTGCCAACAGGACAGGCCCATTTGGTGGTCAAAGCAATGCACAGTTTGTCAGAATTGTTTCTCTTACAGAGCTCCAATGGACCATGGGACTTAAAGGATGAGGACTATGATATCCTTAAAAGTGTGATAGATAACCTCAGTGCATCTCTGAAACAATCCCAGCGAGGTACTGAAAGGAAACAATTATCATCTTCACCAACTCTTCCAGCCCAACTTTTTGGAAAGTCGACTGCTCAAGTAAAGGTACTTGCATAGATGACTTATAAAATTTCTGACTGGAGCAGTTCTCCAGTCAATATTGAAGTTTTGTGTTTGGAGCTAATCACTGCCATCATAATAGGCAGCTTCCTTATAAATTCCTTCTTTTCTTTTGGAAATAGCATTCTGTAGATTTTTGTTAAAGATCTCAATGCTTCCTTTCTTAAACTATGCTAAGCGATATAACATTGAAGCAGTTCTCCTATTAATATTGAAATTATGTGCTTGGAAGCTAATCAGTGTCCTCCATAATAGGCATCTTCCATAGAAATACCTTATTTCGGGATAAGGATTGAGTTGTTGAAAGGCTTCTTTCGGCATAAGCAATTTCATAGATTTTTGTCGAGATCTTAATGCTTCTGTTTTTAGAAGAGTGCTAATCTGTATAATATGTTACTGAAGCAGAGTGTGAGATCAGAAGAGCCACAGATGAGGAGCGTACAGGTTAATGATCAGGGTCAATCCACTCTCCCGCACTTCTCTGAGGAGAGAAAACGTTATCTTGTGCAAGGTGATCCAAATAAAGTCGACACAGTGGTTGTTGCTAGTGATGATCTTGACGGCGATGATAAAATGACTCAGGTACTCATTTGTGGGTATATTTCTTCTATTTAAAAGTGCAGCAATAAGTTTTAATTACTGTATCTTTTGTGGCTGGTGATGTTAATTTCATATTTTCCCTTTCAAATAATAGCTAAACTCCTTTGTCTGCTTGATTTTTTTAGGCCATCAAGAAAATCCTTATAGATAACCTTGATGACGAGGTGGAACCGAATGCGAAAGTTCAATTGTTTAAGAATTTATGGCTTGGGGCAGAGGCTACATTATGTTCCATGAAGTTCAAGTCTTGCTTTAAACGTGTGAAGACGGAGATGGAGAGGCTCGAGACCTTTCAAAGAGGTGGTTGTAGACTGACCTGATAGTGATTGTTACCTTTTTCCAACGTCATATTCACCAAATTTATTTGGTTGCAGATTCATCTGACAACTCGTGGGATATGGAGAAGTTATTGAGTTTGAATCCCTCCTCCTATTCCCGGGTTGATGACAAATCAGGCCTTTGGGCTAGGGGTCATGCGACCCAAAACACCACTACCCAGTGTTTCCCTGCCTTTAGTGCAGGTGCCAATCTAAATGATGTTGTGACCAGATCTACCATCTTGAAAGACTGCGGCTTAAAGTTAGATGCCATCTCTGCTGAAGACAAGGTGGAATGTGTCAGTTCTGAGAATTCTAAATTGGGCAATAACTCAAATGATGTTGTGGCCAGATTTGCTATCCTCAAGGGTCGAGACTTCAACTCAAACGCCATTTCTGCTGGAGATGACGTGGAATGTCTTAATCCCGAGGACTCTAAATCTCAAAATCTCAAGGAAGCTGGTAAATCAACAACCCGAGCATGTCCCATAGGTGGTTTCATTGAAGGCAACTCCGAAAATTTTCCTGTGAATTTCCCAACGAAACGGATGGATGATGCGGATGCTTCTGTAATGGAGAGATTATCTATCCTGAGACAAAGGGATGATAGTTTGGTCTCTGTGAATATTCAACCGAAGCCAAATGTGGCTGCTTGTCTCGAGTCTTTTTTGAAGAAGGATTATTTTTCAAACTTGGCAGAGAAAGCTGATATGCCGAGTTTGAGTAGTTCTCCTGCCTTTCGACGTCAGATTGCATATCCTGCTGATGAAAAGTCGACCTCGAAGGACGTACGTGCAATTCTTGAAGAGGATGAAGCACCCCAATCTCGGTGCATCGGTGGTTCTGCGAACTCGAATTTTGCAGGGTGCTCCAATAGTTCTCCATCATCTGACTGGGAGCTATGCGGTGAAGGAGATTTGTCAGCAGAGGTATGAAGCCTCCAAGTTCAGGGAGCAGTGGCCCCTAAGAGTGAAAGCTTTGATTCTCCTTTAACCATCAATGATCCCGCCATGGCTCTTCATCCCATCTGAACCTGGATTCTCTGATTTGCGGTTTAACTTGTATAAGTTCAACTTATGATACATCTCTGCTTGAACCTGTGCTCAGTCCTACCACCTCCCCTATGGTTTTAAAAGTCATTTCTCCAAAGTTTACATCTCGATTCACTAAAACAGTCGAAGAAAACGGAACTTTCATTGGGTTCACTCGTAATCTGATGATCGATCATGTGGAAGAATTTGGTTAGAAAACTAATTACAAAGAAATTACTCATTAAACTGTATATATGTAAAAGTTTGGCTACACTGGCAGTGCATCGAATAATACTCCAAAAAAAAAAAAGAAAAAAGAAAAAAGGACTTACATTTTCCCGGGGTATAAGTTCAATACAAACCCACTTAACCCTCTTTTGTCTAGTAATTAGGGGCAACGAAGGTAAGACTTCATTAGAAGAACGGTTTTCTAATTGAGTTGAATCAATAAAAAACATCAAGCACGTTAAGTACTTCAAGGGCCGAGCACCGGTTCAATGAATTTAGAATCGGATCTAAATTTGAGTTGAATTTCGAGTTGCTAAAATGCATGGATAAGGAGCGACAGGTTCGGTGGTGAGTACGCGGAAGATGAACTTCGCTAAGAATGGACAAAAAACATGCCGGACCGAAATCAAACCACCCCAAAAGCCCCACTTGATCGAAAGCTTTGTTTTCTATTGCACTCTTACCCAAAAGGTTGACCTTTCTTTCCCTCCCTCCCTTTCTCTCTCTCTAGCATTTAGTCCAGTCTATAATTGCAGTTTAATAGAAGGAAATAAATAATGCTAGCTAGTTTCATAAAATATAAGGGCGATGGATTACGGGCATCTTCATCTTGCAATAGAGAACATGCAACGTCCATCCAAACGGCTGCTTATTTTAAGCTTTTCACCATTGCATTTCCGGGATTTCCGGTAGATATGGCGGGGTACACGATCACCTCGAGGTGTGCCTAACTTGTAATGCGTAGAGTTCTGCCGAAAGCAAATGACGTGCCGAACATACCCCACCGTCATGGAAAGTCAAAATGATGGACCAGATTAGTTATTAATCCGTTCGATTTGGTGACTTCCCTCCTACGTCTTTAACAATGTTGAGAGCAGAGGCCAAGAACAGTCGGCCACGACTCGAGAGAGGGGCGACATATGTACATGGACCAACGTCCGTGCGCCCGGTTTCGCAGCAATTTCTTCGGCGGAATCTCGAGCTACGTGCAAGTTCATTGATTCGAGATGGCACTGGCTCATCCTCTCGTGTCGATGCACTTCGCTGAACTGTAGACGGCATCCGTCGATTTGCCTAGCCGAGCAACGCCAAAAGCAGGAACAAGACAACGTGGAAACTGCACACCCAAATTTCTGTCGTTCGCGAATGGGGCCCATATTATATTTGCAGAATCGGAACTTGCCTCCAGCTAAACATCCCCCCAAGTCAACAACGATTTCATTTTCTTTTTTTTCGGTCCTTGTTTCGGACCCAGATTTCCCGTGTAAATCCTGATCGTGGGCCTTTCACGAAAGGAAATATTATAATAGCAAAAGTGATGCCAGTGATCCAACCGAACCCGGTTGTCCGTTTCCTACATCTTCCACGTCTCTCACTGTAATGCAAAAGCGCTTTGATCGATCATGTCACAACCCTCTCGGTTGTTCGCAAGTGGGCAAATAAAAATTTTTACTTCTAGTTACGTGTAACACATGGTACATCTCAATGAGTCGATACATTGGGATGCTGGTGCTATATATGTGGCGGGGTTTCGCAAGGTGCATGCAACACAAAGCTTCAATCCAGTTCAAAGAAACGTTTGATTTCGGTTGAAGAATCAAGAATCGCGTAGTTCTTCCAGATGAAGAAGCTTCTTGTATGTATCGCTTTCGTCCTGGTCGCACTGTCTCGATGCGTCGAGTCTCAGCTTCAAGTTGGGTTCTATAAGGGCTCGTGCGGGTTGGCCGAGTTCGTCGTTAAGGATGAGGTCAGAAAAGCTTTCTTCAAGGACAAGGGTTTGGCTGCTGGCCTTGTGAGGATGCACTTTCATGACTGCTTTGTTAGGGTGAGTGAAAACTAATGACACTATCCCATCCTTTGTTGTAGCTCTAACTGCAATTAATGTTTTCACCAAGGTCAACTAAAAGCGTCGACTAATTTCCATTTCTTTTTCCTTTGGTTGCATTTTTGTATGCAGACTAATGTGTCAACTAAGAGTTCATTAATTCATTGCAATTTACGCCACTCACATGCCATATGCACGTGCTGGCCTCATATGTAGAACATGAATTGACTACTACAAGCTTTCACGTCAATGAAGTATCTTTCGATTATTTAACGAAACTATCATGACCTAATTAATAGATATGATATGTCTACTAATTATATTGCACATTCGAATTGGAATATGATACATACATTTATTAAAAGTTAATTGCTTAACTATATGTGCCTAAATGCATTTAACAAGTTTAGATATTTCAATTGTGTCTGATGTGTTCATTATTCATCTAACAAGGCTGTCTCATTAATCATGCGCCATGCTGTAAATCTTGTTTAAATATGCTCCTCCTAAACTCAATGACCCTCACAGAAGTACCTTAGCTCTGTTTCAGGAATGGATTTCATTTGTGAGTTTTAAGAAACAATGCGTGCTTTGATCCATCTTAGGGTTGTGAAGGTTCCGTGCTCATCGACTCCACTCCGTCAAACACAGCCGAAAAGGATTCTCCAGCCAACAATCCTAGTCTGAGAGGATTCGAAGTAATTGACAGTGCCAAGGCTAGGCTTGAAGCTATGTGCAAAGGAGTTGTTTCCTGTGCTGACATACTAGCCTTTGCAGCAAGAGATAGTGTGGAGATCGTAATCCCGCAAACCCCTTAACTCCTTATATTTACCAACTTGAGCATGAGTTCATCATACTAATAAACATGAGGCGTTCTGTTTTCTTTTTGTAGACGGGAGGCTCTGCGTATGATGTTCCTGCAGGAAGAAGAGATGGTAGAGTCTCTTTAGCTTCAGAGACTACAAACTTACCTCCCCCGTCTTTCAACGTCGATCAACTCACACAACTGTTTGCCAACAAGGGTTTCACTCAAGAAGAAATGGTCACACTCTCCGGTAACTCTTCACTTAGAGCAGCAATCTATGAAACGTGGCTATCTAAGTCCAGATAAAGAATAGAACATCAAGATTATGTAGGAAAGAGTAACATTATAGGAAAAAAAATGCTCAGAGGGACAAATATGAAGGAAAAAATCATACATGATACCATTCTTTTTTTGAAACTGGGGTCCTAGATTTCTGTAATACTTGGCCCATTATGTGTTGTCGGCAACTTACATTCTTGACTCTTCCCCAATTTCATAATCAGAAAAAGGAATATTTACATTTAAAAAAACAAAACTTGCTTCATGCGTGTCACAGGAGCGCATACAATCGGTCGGTCTCACTGCACTTCCTTCAACAATAGACTGTACAGCTTCAATAAGACTGTGAACCAGGACCCAAGCTTGAACCCTACATATGCATCCATGTTGAAGCAACAGTGTCCACAAGGCAATGATCCAACCCTAGTTGTTCCAATGGACCCCCCTAGCCCGAACATGATGGATACAAGCTATTATCAGGGCATACTTGCGAGAAGAGGCTTGTTCACATCAGACCAGACACTCCTCACAGACTCTGCAACTGCAAACCAAGTTACTCAAAATGCAAGAAATCCATTCATTTGGAAGAAGAATTTTGCCGCTGCAATGGTCAAGATGGGTAAAATCGGTGTCTTGACTGGAAGTGCCGGGGAGATCCGAGCGAATTGCAGGGTCATCAATAGCTAATTGAAAGAACATTAATACTATGCAAGGCTAAAAATAATTGCTGCCTCTATATTTTATGCATTTTGTTGCTTGTATTTGTTAAAGACAAAAAATAAATGCAATTACAACGTCGTGAGATATTCAAATAATGAATGTAACCATCAATTAGTTTTTCTTCTTTATTGTCTTTGACTACCAGATGTGCACTTTTACTATACTCCAATCCCAATCCTCTTTTTCGAGAGCGAGAAAGATATCAAATTGATCCAACAAAAATAAATAGAATAAGGGATGTTGCATTTGCCTTCATGCTTGAATGTGTAAGAAAACAATAATTTCTCTGCAAGAACATAATCGAATTTCCCTGTGATGTTCATTAGTCATATGATTAGTCCCATTATTAACGGTTGATAATATGATAGCAAATGCATGTATAGAATGAAATTTCTAATCAAGAATTTCCAGATCAAGAGAAAGAAGAAAAGACAATAAGGTGAACCTTTTATTATCGAAATAAACTTGAGGACATAAGAGATGCAAAGTAAAACTTAGAACGAACATGAGTTGACTTTTCCATAGCTCTTCCTAATTTGACTGCTTGAGCCGGTGAGCGGGTTGAGGTTATCCATCTTCACCATATCGTTAGAAAAATCTGTCATGAAAGTTGCCGAATTGCTGCTAGAAGCATTCCCTTGAAAGTCTATGGTGTAACACCCCAAACCCCTTGAGGCTATTACAGTTGTATTTACCTATCCTTTGAAAGTTGTATACTCTTAGGCTCTTTTTTTTTTTTTTTTTTTTTTTTTTTTTTTTTTTTTTTTTTTTTTTTTTTAATGTTAGGTCCCATCGCACATCAATGGCGGAGCGAAGTAACGACTCTCCCAAACAACTCGGGCCAATGCACACACAACTATAGGATATGAATAGTAGGAACCGGTTCTTTTATTTATGTATCATAAGGATGGATTTTCCTTTGGTCCTTTTCGGGGTAATGAATACATCAAAATCCCAAAAGCATTACCCATCATCAAAGATAACATCTATACAATCTATACACAAAAGCTGTCCATTCATCCATCGAGAGAACCGGTTCGTCAAAAGGAATCCATCAGTCTTCCCCATCTACGCCTCACGTTCTACCTATGACCGGTGGCAGTGTCGCAACGGCATGTCTAAGCTGAAATGTTGGTCCCCAAAAGGGGTGAGTACAACCACTCAGCAAAGATAAAATCTGTAGACTACCCATACCTTGCAATCAAGCACATCACAACAACATGTAAGCAACATAGACAAGCATTTCAGTCATTAAATTGCAGTCACATCATGCTTTTACAAATCAGCATTTCAACAATGTATACACATCTCATCATGCAAGCCTTTCATAATCACACAAGACAATCAAAGCCTTAGTATATCAAAATCATGATCGCAGGTGAACAATTCAACCACATGCCTTGCCTTGACATTAACCTCAAAGCATACATCCATCAAACATGTGTGCTCATAATGCAAGTATTTCTCATGTTCACCTAGTTCGTCACCCATATACATTTCACATTAGCATCTTTTATACATATGAGCATGTTACATCATTCAGCAAAGACATATGCCAATGTTTCACCTCTTGTGCATGACTCACATGATCGCTCAATTCATGCTCATGCATATCAACAACGTCATGTACACCTTTCAAAGTTTCACAATACTCATGCATATGACCAACTTTATGTGCACCTTTCATAGTTTCACAATGCTCATGCATTCATATCAAATTCTTGCAATTTCAAATGCAAATCCCGGTAAGAACCAACCGGCTTCCGGCCCCCACATTAGGGCATCTCACACCCAAAGCGGCATCGTGAGGGATTCACGGCGGACACACTCCGTGCTTCCGGCATTTACACTTCCCTGGCCGGGTATCTCGTACCCCAACCGGCATCACGAGGCATTCACGGCACACACCATCCGTGCTTCCGGCACCCCCAACGCTCCGGGCATCCCAACTCGGGGCCATCCAGATTTACGCACACGGGGCTACTCGGGCATCCGGCATTTTCACTTCCGGCCGGGCACCCCGATACTCCCGAGGAATAATCACCCATGTCATGCAATTATCTCTTCCATATGTATGCGCTTATGACATGTTACATGATGTTCAATTTGGCCACAGCAAGCTACATCACATGTCCTCTCTCACAAGACATGGATTTCACTTAAATGTGCCTCATTACATGTTCCATGCTATTCATGAGCAAAAACAGCAAGCAATGCATGTCATGCAACAATCTCTTTTTTTCCATGCATGATTCACAAGCATGTCCATGGAACACAAGCATGACAACAATGCATACGTTTAATCACATCACATGCCAAAGGTCTACATGCTCAACCAATGATCCCATCATAAAAAAAAAAAAAAAAAAACAGCATGTATAACACATGTGTCAAGTGAGTTCAACAATAGATGCCCATTTATCAACCCTACATGGCATGTATACATTCATCTCAAAAGGACACTCCATCAATTCAGCGTGCATATTGAAGATTTAGCATGAATACTCATCAAGCACAGTCCACATTATCATCGGCATAAGGTGATCAAGAGAGATGTCCATAAATCCAGCATCAAATCAAGTCCAAAATATTCCCAATGCCTTATATAAACTAATATCAGACATCATAGCTTAAGTTCACATTTAATACAGCAAGTAAAGTAGCCAGTTACATTTTACAATCAACAATTAGAGCATAGAACATCACCATATTCATTCTCGGCCACGTAGTACATATACCCAAAAATTCCAGTTTATACTGTATTCGGGTTTCACAAAGTTAAGACAGTAAATTACCTTCAAAATTCTCAAAAATTAACATGTTATAGCCAAAGAGTAAATAAACATTTCATTAGAAGAAATTATCTTCAAATTCGATCTACAAATTGTAGTTTAAAAATCAGTAACTTCCAACTGTCATTCAGCTATACACAGTTACACGGCTAACAAAATAAATTCGAAACACCCACTTGCACTCACTCTTTTTATCTCATTTTTGGATATGTTATAGCCAGAACCATTTCTTACAATTTCTCTTTAAAGGTCGACATCCAATTCCTTAAAGAAAATATAGTTTACAAGTTCACAAGTCACTGGTCCTTTCCTCGGCTAAAATTCCAGTATACAAGCTAACAAAGAAAATTCGAAATCATAAGCTACACTCACTGGAATAGGCTCAAATTTTACCACAAGATGCATCATGAAGTCCTTAACAATTCATTATAAGGAGTCGAATTGAATTACTCCACAGAACCACGCGAATAACACACATCAAGCCAACAGGGTTCACTGGCACCCTATCCAGTAGCTTTCAGATTGCAACGACAGCAAGAATCATGAAATTCACCTAGCTATCCTAAACGAAACCAGCTCAAATTTTAGTATGTGATTACCCAAGATGTCCACAACATTTCATTAGAAGAGGTCGACTTGTAATTCTCCCTGTAACCACACGAACAATGAACAGCAATTCAAACCAGTCTACTGGCCCGCCCGAGAACACTTCATCTCCGTAGGACTCGATTTTCACCCCTCAAATCATCTCCATAAATTCTCATTTTCGACTATGTTGCAGCTCAGGAAGTGTACAACAACTTCCATGAAGAACTCGGGCCTCAATTCTCCCTCTAACACACTCTACAAAGACATGCAAGCAAACCGTGTAGTCTGGTTCTTAGAGGTCCGAAATTGCCCAGTTTTGTTCTTCATCAGATTTTCATCAAACCAGCCGAAAAACCCCACGATTTCTACCTCTAAGTTGCAACACAAGAACATGAGAAGACTAGAAACATTTATCTTGCCTTTGATTTCGCAGAAAATGGTGAAGAAACGGCAGAATTCCACAGCAAAAACCCTCGGCTCTTCTCTTCCTCCTGCGCACGCCCGACGTCTCCTCTCTCTCTCTCTCTCTCTCCTTCTCTTTCTTTGCCTCCTGGTCGACCCACTCACTCACTTAACCGACCTTCTCTCTCTCTCTTACACCTCCTTGGCTTGTGACATGTGGCGCCAACTCAGCACACACAGCACACACCTCACTCGACCATTTCACTCACACGGCCACACTATTTTTCACATGCACCCACAAATCTCAATTGGTCACTCCCCCTCATTCGCACGTCCTAGCTGAGTATGGCTATTTAATTTGTTCATCAATCCTCCTCTTAGTTCGATTTAATTCCCTTAGCCTCCCATAAAAGCAATTAAATTAAATCACAATCTAACCAACAATTCACTTGGCCAAAATTGAATACACATATAACCACAACGATATTTGTCCCATTCTCCAATTAAAATTGCACCACATATTCCGCCACCCTCACTAACCTAATTAAATCATGACTTATATACTAATGCTCAAAGTCTAAAAATCCATTTTAGTCACACTTCTACATCTCGACAATTCATTGTAAATCTAATCGAACATAACCTTGATAAGCTATAAAAGTGAGGATGCCACATATGGCACCACCACTAAACATTTGCTAGTCCGAGTTGAGAAGATCCTTTTGGATTTGCAAGTTCTCAAGAAGGCATTGTCAAAGGATGTCGGGCTCGTGGCGTCAAGAGGAGAGGGATTGTTGTCGCCTACGGAGCTCGGACAGCTTGCTTTCGGTGATGTTGCATATGCGGTGTTGATCATTGTAAAGTTGGGCCCGGAAAGTCAAGCATCAGGCTTGACCTATCGTCTGTAATCTTGTTAACAAACAATCAAACAATGTTTTGTAAATTGTTCTTTGTATATTGATCGAGCATTATTATAAATTCTTTTTTAATAGGTGAAAAAAAAAAAGACAATGACCTAAGAGTGGCGCCATTTCTTTGGCGGTGAAGCCTTTGTTAGAGAAGGAAGAGAAGAGGTCGCTAAAGTTCAGACTTGGGGCAGGAATGTTGCTAATAGCAGCACTTTGGCTTGCGCTGGTTGAGTCTCTTCTTCCAAGTGAGACTGTCCAACTCGGGCCACCTAACTAAAAATTAAGTAAAAAATAAATCCACGTGTTAGTATTAATATAGCATGAAGAACATAACATGTGATCCTTTTCCCCTCATAATTGATCACTAGAATTGAGAAGAAAATGTGCACTTAAGGCAATGATGGAATCTCAAGCAGCAACAACCAATATGTCGGCACAGGACACGACCCTGGGGCACGTGCTCTCCAGTTGGGACTTGATCATATCAATCACCTCGAATACCTGTATAGAATTGGCATTCGGACTAACATTCTTCTTCTCAGCGAAGTTTGCGGTGTACTCCAATAAAATCAACCTGTACCATCTACGCCACATATTAGTCCTTCTAAATAGAAAATCGATCGGACTGGAGTCCATTAAATTCAATGGTTGCAAACGGGTTAAAGGCTATAGTTTTCCTGAAAATCGAGTACGGACATTGAATTTTCCCCCTATCCTTTTCTACCTTTTTGTCCTCCATTATGAACGCCTAGAGACACCAGTTTTGACGGGGTGACACTAAATAGGAAGTTCTCCAACTTTTCTCGTGCCTTTCGACTTTGCTTCGTGTTTTCTCTGAAGGAACAATGCATCCATTAATTGTTATTAAAAAACCAACCGGGCTTTGAATGTTGAGATCGAAGAGACATGTTTGATGGAGAAAGCTCCATTAGGAGGGATAAGTATATTAGAAGTATCGAAAGTTGTGTACGGTACTCACTTTAATGTTAAAAGTTTTTTCGGATCACTTAAGTATTACTTTTTTTTAAATAATCTTTTAAGTGTTAATTCCGGTTTGGGTTATCAGAAATCCGACGTGACTATGTTTTATTAATTTCTCAGTCCTACATGGCTCACCGACGTGTCTAGTTAGGATATAACCCATAAACAACGTTGTTCAAAATTTATAAATAATGACCATTTAAATGCTAAATTTTGTTTAAAGTGATCATTTTAGAACTAGTTGTTATTTAAAAGCCATCATTTCAATGCCAAGCATGCCACATGAAAATGCTACATGGACTAGAGTTTTTACAAAATTTGTCAAGTCATATTAAAATTTTAATTATAAATGAGACGTAATCAATTTTGTTGGAATTTCTCATCGTTGGCACTTAGATGATTGTTTTTTCTCCAATTTAGCACTTAAGTGAGTTTGTGAAAATTTTTAACACTAAAATAAGCGCTGTACACAACTTTTGATACTTTTAGTATACTTATCCTCATTAGGATACAGACAACTCTAAAATCATGCACAAAGAACATGAAGAGGATAACAAAGTAGGTACACTAAATTGATTGGTTTATTTAGATTGACACTCTAGATTTGTGTGGAAGCAAACTAGTGAGGCCATACACAAGGCGCGATTCGCTTGTTCAAAGATCTAATAAGATTTTAGAGTATCATTTGACTAACAAATTTCATTAAAAATGATAATTTACCATAAAATATCATTTTTAATCTCCAACGTTCAGGACTTTATGTGATCCAATTCATCGAGTTCATTGGAATTAAACGAGGACATCTGACAACATCGTTTTTGTAATATAAGAAAATTAAAGCGTGCACTATCGGTGTAAAGAAAACTTTACATAACCATTCTTATCCATGATTTGAAGATTCCAAATCCCTCACTAACAGCCAAATTAAGGGTGGATAAGCTCGTTTGTAAAAAATATTTTTACGCCGGCAGCGTATACTAACGATACTCATGGAAAAGTTTTTTTTCATTTACCAAAAAAAATTATTTTGTTATAACAAACAAAATCTATTAATAATATAATAAACTCACAAAAATGCATAACACCACAAAATACCAAAAAGTGTCAGACTCAGCTAATTCAATATGTGAACCTCCTACCTAACTTGTGTAGACGCGAATCTAATAATTCTTTTGACTATGTGGTCGGATGGAATGCTTCACACGCACAAGCACGAAGATGCATCATGCATGCACGCTCGCACGCAGCTTGAATGAAAGAGAAAAACAAAGGTAAAAATCAATCGGAAAGTGAGGAGGGACTCAGAGCAGAGAGACTAGCATTGATGAAGCAATCGTGGAAGCAAAGGTGGAGCAGCGGCACACCCGTGCGCGCCTTGCTCGAGACCACGGAGTTCGTGCCGCATTTAATGGTGTCGAAGGCGGGGTGGGGCAGGATGTGGGAGAAAATATTGGGTGGGTCTTACCTCCACGTAGGCGTAGGTAAGACCACTCACCGTTCGACACGTGGTGCGACGTGAATGAGGCGCCAGGCATTCAAAATTCGCGCGGGCCGCGCGGGGGAGTATAAACTATAAAGTACTGGACAGCTCAGTAGACGTTGTTCCAAGAAGGAAACGGAGTAACAATAAGAAGGCGGGTTTGACAGAAGAGCTCTCGCAAGCCATCGCTTGGACTAAAGTTTCAGTGAAGAAGAAGAAGATGAAGAAGGAGAAAGAAGAAGCACAAGCTCGATGGGTGGGCACATAGTGTGTTGCACTTGAATGAAGTCAGGTTTCTTTATACAAGAACTTTACTTTGTACTATTGAAAAACTAAGTTCAACACCAAAGTGTATGAACATATATATGGAGCCCCGATCATGCGTAATCTGGACTAATTAGCTTTCTGTTTGCAGACTAACCCTAATCTCACCGTATAGGAATTTTTGGCTGGACACCTGTTTGCAGACTAACCCTAATCTGAAGCTAGTTGTTCCAGTGGAACCCTAGCCTGAACATGACGGATACAAGTTATTATCAGGGCACACCTACAAATCGAGGCTTGTCCACATGTGACCAGACACTCCTCACAAACTCTGCAATTGCAAACCATGTTATTCAAAATGCAAGAAATCCATTCATTTGAAAGAACAATTCTGCTGCTACAAAGGTGAGGATGGGAAATAGTTGACTTGACTGGAAGTATTGAGGAGATTCGAGCAAAGTGCAGGGTCATTAATGGCTAACTGAAAGAACATTAATACTGTGCAAGGTCAAAAGATTTTTTGACTCTATATTTTATGTATTTTGTTGCTTGTGTTCAGATAACGAATGTGACTATTAATTAGCTTTTCAACTTCTTTGACTACCATAGGTGCACTTTTACTGTACCCCAATCCCAATAATCTTTTTGAGAATTATATCAAATTGATCCAACAAATATAAATAGAATAAGGAACGTTGCATTTGCCTTCATGCTTGTATTTGTAAGAAACAATAATATCTACGCGAGAATCTAATCGAATTTCCCTATGATGTTCATTAGCTATATGGTTATCCCAATTATTAATGGTCAATAATATGATAGCAAATGCGTATATAGAACAACGCGTTTTGTCATGAATTGCCGGGTCAAGAAAACGAAGAAAATAGATAATATACGTGTGCAACTTAAAATAAACAAAAGAATTCATATAAAGTTTGAGAAGTTGTTTGTACACTCCACGGGCACGTAATGTGCACGTAGCTTGCATCCACAGACGGGTGCCCTCCCATGTAGAAGTAAAGTTGATTATTCATTGGTTAATGTCAGTATAATATCTTTCAAATTAAAATAATCAAACAACTCTGTAACTTTTGTTTAAATATTCTCCTCGTCCTAAACTCTATGTGCAATATAATAACAGCTTTGATGGAGATGAGCTATTACGACAGAATCCTTGTGAACCAGAGCCTGTTCACCTGGGTTTCAGATTCTTGTGATGGACGTAGCCATGACCAACGTAGTGACTGGCGAAGCTAAACGTCCAGTAATGTGGAAGAAGTTTGAGGTTGCCATGGAGAGAATCTGAGCAGTATGGGCGTCTTGGTGGGAAGCTCTGTGGAGAATGGACATGATGGGGTGGTGAATCGGAAAATTATGGCGTTGTATGCTTAGGAATTTAGCTTGATTCTCCTTTTTTTTTTTTTTTTTTTTAAGTTGGTCAGAGTTGTTGGTTAATCAAAAGTTCCAATTTTGATCTAATTACAAAGTTTTAGTGTGCGATGTTTGAGGGAAGTGTTTTTGAAAAATTGATTTTTCATATTTTCACCTCATTTGGTTTGTGGAAAATGACTAGTCAATTAAAAACTGTTTCTGGTCAATAAAAATATTCATGCATAAATTTAGGAAGGTGAATTCTCAATTCTAGAGAGGTGAAAAATACTTTCTGGAATTACTTCTCTCAAATTTTATAATATTTTATTTCTTTATTTCTTTTTTCATCTCCCTCCTTTGCTAGTCGCCTTTTCCTTCTCCCTCCTCTGTTGGTTGTGGGCCTCGATGACAGCCAGCGACAGGCTACAGGCCTTGGCTAGTGACGCACGACCTCACTAGCCTCGGCCAAGCCTCGATCCCCTCGTCTTGTTCCTCTCCAATGCATCTTCTTGCCAGGCTATTTCTTTGCTATTTTAAAACTAAGTGTAGCAAAGGCTTTTCCTATATTTTTGGGTGATTCGTTATTCACTTAGTTTGGAAAAATATTATTCATGAAAATTGTCATTTGAAACGGCTTGGAACGATACTCTTATGCACATCAAAAATCGAGTTTTGTGGCAAAAAATGTTTAGTACATAGAATATTGATTAATAATACAGAGATTATGTAAATAGTTAATGAGAAATGATTGTGTGGCAGTTTTTAATATACTGTTAGAATAATAGTTTATTTTGGATCACATAAAAATCAAATAACAAATAATTATAAATTGTTATGGGTCCTACTCATTCAAGAATTTGTGACTTACAACAAACTATTATTCTCACAATATACCAAAATTGTTAATGTATTCTCATAATATATTAACAATTTCCATCTTTATAGTTTTGCATATTTAGATAGTATGTACTAGTCAAGTCCTCATGATGATTCAAAATCAGTCGAATTTGAAAATCTGGAACCGTAGTGAAAAGGAAAAAAAAAAATTACAGAACAAAGACTTTTTGTCTTTTTCTTTATTGCTTTTTAAAATAGATTTTCAGAAAAGAAGAGGAGATTTCTGATCGTGAAATGGCTTGTAATGTTGCAGAATATCATTGTCTATGGGGCTACACCACTATGGTTTCCGAGATACAACGGCAACATATGCTATCAACTTCTTGAACATGATCCTGATCGTCATCTTCATCTTCATCTTCATCTTCTCCATCATTATAAGGTATATAGGATATGCGAAAGTTTCAGGTACATATAGGCAACTGGCGTACTTGGATTTTTTTTTTTCTAGAAGGTATGTTCCGTCGCTTCCATGGAAACGTTCTCGGTAAAAGGCGACTTTAGCAGCTACTCTCAGATGTAATCATGCCTTTCTTTCGGGTCGATCCAAATGTTGCTTCGTGCTGCTAAAAGGCATGAGTTTTTGGTTATGGCAGAGTGGAGTCGTTGAGGTTGAGCACCAGGGAAGGAAAAGTGAAGACAGCAGGAGCAATGCTCTGCGTCGCCGGTGCACTAACCACCGTCTTCTACCACTCTCGCCCCGGCACCATCCTCGAGAACGCTCCATCTAACTGGACGATAGGCATGCTTATGCTGATCGGAAGCTGCCTATCGTATGGTATCTGGTTCATAGTGCCTGGCGTAATTGTTTTATTCTTTCTTTAAATCTTGGAAAATCATTTTGAAGATCATTTGAGATTTTGCAAACAAGATCAAACTTGTTATAATAAGATATTTGAACTGAAAGAATATGTTCTAAGGTTTTTGAACCAATGAAAAGTATTTTTGCAACATTAGAGTCTAATTCTCCGAGTTTGATGAGTAAGGAGTCAGATAATGTTCATCAAAATTTCCACCTTGAATATCTTATCATCAGACTCAAAGAGTGATTAAAGAAAGTTTTGTTAATCATCATAACTAATAAATGAAATATTCCTCAATAGACTAAACATTCATTTGTATAGGCTCTAATATTCATTTCACCATTTTCCTTATTTCGTAGTGTTTACAATAAGTTAAGATTACATAACATAAAGCTCATTCAACGATTTGATGAATTGCTGATAATACTTTTAAAGATATGTAAGGTCAATTCTTTACCGAGTTTTATTATCCTGCTTTTCTTTTTGGACAAGATAACCATGAACTCATAATATATAGCAGATTACCAAATAAGCATCCTCTAACCTTAATTAGTTATTAAGCATATTTAAATAATTATACTAACTTGATATATTAAAGGTGTTAGAATGCAATAACAAGGTCTTCGATGCACATACGTCATTCTAGTTATGGACGTTAAAGGGATCTCTCATTAAAGTTAACGTCTTTGATCATCTCTTTTATGATGCATTTATTTCAAAGAAGACTCAAAATTTGAAATTATTTTCTCAAATAAAAAAAAAACAATTGTATCGCTTACATAAATAAATGAATAAAAAATATTCCATCATTCACAAAGATGATTTGACATAAATTATTAAAAATAATGAAATATTTTCCTTTAATTAATTAATTTTTCTAACTAATATAACTACTTATTTTTTTGAAAAATAATTTTTAAATCTTGAAATTTTCATGAAATAATGATACCTTTTGTTGCTATTGAGTTACTTAATGATTATAATTGAGCAATGGATCACAAGAAACCAGGTGTGCAGAAAATAATAGTACTCCAAATTGAACAGACACCCTCACCCTCAACATGGCCAATACCAAATTCAACAAGTCTCATTACATTCTGACCAAAACTTACCATATAAGTAATGAATACGTCCCATTACAGAACATCAGCGGTTTCAAGGGAAAAGACCTACAGAAAAGCTCAAGTAGTAAGCTCCATGATGGCACCCACAATGTCACCATTATGAGTCTTGAGAGCTTTGACTGCCTTGTTCCTGGAGACCCCTGCCTGGGTCATGACCAGATCAATGTCACGAGGCTCGACCCCAGTATCGTCAACGTCTTCTTCTTCCTCATCTGCCGGTGCACCCGCATCTGCAGCAGAAGCATCTGGTTTCGAAATAACCGATGACATATCTGGCATCCGGAACTGCTGAGCAGCTTGCGTTTGCAGCTGAGAGCTCAAGTCCTCAATCTTTGCCTCCCCGAATATGACATAGGTCTCAGAGTGAGGACTCTTGAAGACATCAGGCTTTGAAATGAAGAACAATATCTGGAGCACCAGAGAACTATTCATACGATTCCATATATAAAGTTAGCAACGATTAACAGAAACGGACAATGACTTACATTTTTTGTTCTTTTGATGGTGACCCGGCTAACACCTGTAATAGGTTTCATGCCCAGCTTTAACATTGCCTTCCGGCTTTTCTTCTCACTTCTGCTCTGCTTAGAGCTCCCATTCGCACCTGTGCCATACAAATCATGATCCAAGTTTTGAAAGTGAAGTCAAGTGATACATTAATCCATCTACAACTGGCGGAAAAAAGGAAAAGGGTAATTGGGGTGTCTGCCAACTAGGAAAAGATTGAACATCGACACTATTACAGGATTCCTAAAGTCAGTTTCAGAACACAGGAGATCAATCAGAACAGAAACCCCTCAAGGCCCAACTCACAGTTCAACTGATATCCAATATTGTTAAACCACTTAAAAGTATATGAAAAATAGAGATGCTGCCATTGTGCCTTGTCCAATTCAAAGGATGTCTGCAGTGCAAGATCATGTCCCTTATAAAATGATCCTAAAGTTTCAATTTCAACTGAAAATAAGGAGATGCCAGACTAAAATTCCTATTTCCCCCTGATGGCAGGGTGAAACAATGGCAGCACTCATGCAACACTTAGATAGATTAAAAGAATAAAAAAGAAAAGAAAAGTGACCAGCATAGGTACAAAATGGGAAAAAATGATGAGGAGATGTATTGCAATTTGACAATCCGAAAAGCAGTTCCCAGAATACGATTCTCCAGCAATAGTCTATCCAAGTGGGGAAAAACAAATAAACACGCACTAGCTTGATCTGTCAACTACATCGAGGTAAACGACTAACAAAACAACATCACTTGGTTCTATCCTACCAAGAACAACCATTGTAACTCCAACTACCCCTTAGTCGAATTAGTCCTAATCAAAGGATTCGAATTAGGTGGGCGCTCAAAAGATTCGATATGTCACCCCTACAATTACATAACTCGAGTAAAATGTGACAGCACACGAGTTCAATCTATCTACTCCAATAAGTCCCCATTCATCCAGTGACAAAAGGACTAACAAGGGAACTCCCAAATTCCACAGAAGTGAATGCCCAGATTCGCAAGTCAGCAGCTTTTGCTCTAAAACCTCATAAACATCCAACGACAGACAAATAGCACAGCAAAACATAAGCTCTACATCGACGGAACAAGGAGAGAGCGAAAGGCAAAAAGGCGAAAAAAACCGACCCCCAGTTCCATCTTCCTTGTCGTCGTCCTCGTCGTCGTCGTCGTCCTCATCGTCGTCTTCGTCCTTGTCGTCGTCCTTCACGTCCTCGACGGTGGGCTCGTCGCTCTGCAACAATCAAACCCTCCCAAGCGTCAGAACCCCGGAAGCACAAGCGGCGCATAAAAAAAAAAAAAAAAAGGAAAAAGAAAAAAAAAAATCGAAACTTGATGAGCGAACGCGACACCCACCTGAGAGATCTTCTTGAGCTCCTCCGCAAGATCGACCTGCTCCTTCTCGGGCTCGGCGGAATCGACGATCGGAGCAGGCGACATCTTCGCTGGTGGTCGCGGGATTCGGCGGGCGGTGATGAAGCTTTGCGGAAAGCGAAATGGCTGCTTCGATGCTGCGCTTCGGCGAGGATAAGGGTTTTTCAGCGACCGAAACGGGCCGCCATTCGGGCCTCCATGTGCAGCCCATTGGGCTCGACCCGATCCGTTCCTCGACGGTTCTTTACGGACAAGACATCGTCAGCCCATCGGGGCACGTACATTGCATTGTTATTTTATATCATGATTGTGAATTTTTGTATTTGAACTTAATTAGTTGCTTTCTACTTTGATAATCTAATTTTATGTGTGCCTTTTTGAAGAAAGGATGCGTTAAAATAATTCTTTATTTATGCTGAAATAATATATGCGTAATTTCACTTTCATATTGGGATAATAAGATTTTTGCATGAATGTTGCGACCCTCCCGACGGGGGAATCTGGCATGCTTTCACTACTTATATCATAGAATGCTTGAAGATGGCTTGAATTGTTCTTCTTGGTGGTGATGTTCCTGGTTCTTGGATTTGAAAGGTCACAAATGAGCCCTTTTTTCGCAGTCGGCTTTTGTTTCAAATTACTAAGTTATACTTATAAAATGAAATAATAAGGAAGTAACTATTGTTATGGCTAAATATGCAACCTAGAGGAGCTAAATAACTTGATAATCAAAACTTGATAGATTTTGTGGAATTATAAAAATCAAGTTTTAATGTATACAGGGATAGTTTAATACACGCAAGAATAAATTGATTATATCAAATGTAATATACTTCTATCAAATAAATATGGAAATAAGTAAAGAGATAGGAGACAATGCAAACACATCCTATGGTATTTCAGCTTAAATTTAGTCCATGCCCATTCTCTCATAATAATAGCCATCAGCAAATTGGAATCAATTTTTTTGGTTATTTCCTTCTCAGCTTTCGACCTGGAACCCTAATGCCCCGGTCATGCTCGACCAGATCTTCCTGACTGTTGGCCAGCTTTTATGTGCTCACATGCACTCTTGACGATCCCCGCTACGGCTAGGTCGAGCGGCTTTACGGTTTAGATCCTATCTGTAAGTTCTTGGTCAAGAATGCAGATAGGGTCTCCACTTGATTATCTAGGACAAAGGCTCCATTTGGGCAAGGGTTTCCCACGGCGCGTTTGGGCCAAATTTTGGGTGTTTAGGAAAATATTTAAAAATAGACTTGAGGAAAAGTAAGCTTTAGAAGGTTGAAAGGTCAAGGAAGATCTCGAGGTATTTTGCGCTTTTAGCTTTCTCGGCATACTTGTCTCTAGGGTTAGTAATTAATTTTTTTGTCCCTGAAAACTACCCTCACCAATGCTATGATTTTCCAGTTTTGCTCTCGTTATAACTATTCATCTTCTCTGTGTGAGGGTGGTCGGCGAGGTCACGCAACCCTAGGTGGCCCTTGCCTGGGTCGTGTAACTGTTGTCGAGGTTTGCACCACCCCGGTGGCCCTTGCTGACGGTCGTTGGAGGCTACTTGAGGTCATGTTACCTCATACGACGGTCGTGGGCATCGGATCTAGGATTTGGGTTGTCGGTGGCCTGAGCCCTTTGAGTTTTTTTGTTCTTTTTTTTAAAAAAAAATCTCCTTTGCAAAAAATAATTTTTCAAACACTATTTTACCTCAAAGTTGCTTTTTAGTGGACTTTTAAATTACAATCCGACAAACTGAATATGCATTTTGGAAAATTTTTTTAACTTAAATTCTTTTACATTTTTCCAAATGTTTTTCTCAAAAGTCCAGATAAACGCAGCCAAAGTTTTTGTCGAAAGGTAGTTTACTGGTTTCTTAACCCTTTGCCATCTTTTGCTCTTTCGCTTGGGTATTGTTTTCATGATTTCCATTCTCAATGCCAGACGTATCATGATCAATTTTGCACAGCAATTTAGAAGGACAAGGCAAAACGTAGCCGGCCATTAAAGGAAGGCAAGATAAGAATGTGATAATTGACCTTACTATATTAATTCCATATATAATACATTATATCACGCAAATGTTAAGAAAACGCGATCATCATGAACATGGAGCTTACGTCCCTTCAACCGTATCACCTCCCCGTCGCCAGTGAATTCTAAAAACGGCCGGTAATCTCATCATTGAATTCTCTATGCAAAGTACATAGCCTAGCTGGTGTGGCCTGTTTTTGATCATTTGCTATTCATGCTCAATGCGCTGAGAAAGAAATAATCGATCAACTATGCATGAATCGATACCGTCTGAGAATCTCTTGGGGTGCATTGCTTTTTCAGTTGATTAGTGATTCCTAATACGATTCAATTACTTTCGTATGATTAGGCTCGAAAGCGGGCCAATGGACAAATTGCCCACATCATATAAAGCACAAAAGATGAAAGGTGTGTTTGGGAACTGCTTTCCAAGGGGCTTTGTGGGGTTAAAGGCCTTTAGGCAAAAATAAAGGTGCTTGGGAAAAAACTTTGGAAGGGGCTTAATGGCAAAACTAGCATTTCTAAGGCTGAAAACCCAAGGTAGGTTGGGGCTGTCTTGGGCTTTTCAGCATTTTTGGCATGCTGGGGGGTGTTCATTAAAGGAAAATTTTATTTTGCCTTTGTTGCCCTCACAAATTTATTAAATTTCAACTTTGACCCTTTTGAAAACCTAGATTTTCGTCGCCACTTGCCTCTACGGTCTCGCTTCTCTTGTGTCATTCTCTCCGAGTGTGAGAGAGTGTGGCGGAGAGATTTCTTTGAGCACTCCATTTTGCCGCCGCCATCCTACTCCTCCTCCGTCACCGTAGCGAGTCAGGGAGAACGGTAAGCATCTCTCTCCTTTCGCGATTCTCGCTCCGTTTCTTCGTTGCTTCCCCCTCTGCCTTTCGATCTAGGAGCAGTCGATTCCTCGCTTGATTGGATGGAGCCGTTGGGTCCTCGATCGTTTTGCGTTTTGGGCCATTCCTTCGATTTCTTCATGTTGTAGTTGAAGGATTACCTATTTTCTTTCTTCTTTCTTCAAAGTGTTGTGTATGTGTTCGGTGCTCGTGATTAGATTTGTGCGCGATTTGATGTGCGAACGAGCTGTTTTTGGTGGGACAAGAGCTGATGAGCTGCACTAGTTTGAGTTTTGACCGGATCTTTCCATGAGGGTTTCGTTTCGCTTGTTTTGCGAAGGAGTTTCCTTTGGGTTTTCTGGGTTATGAGTCTTACTTCGATGTGTCATTCTTCTTTGAGTTTTCTTTGGGTTTTCGAGGTTCAAATTGGTCGGGTGAGTCCTACTTCGATGTGTCATTTTTCTTCCGACATAAACTCTTTGTAAGGTTTTCACACGACAGGACTGACGGATCTCATTTATGAACCTTTGCTCTGTAGCGTTGGAACTTGGGAGACCTTGTTCATCTGCTTTGATGTTTAGGTGGAGGAAACAATCTTGGTACTTAGAACCTTCAATTTGCATCTTCGTTACTCTTTATTGCTTCCACTGTCAATTGTTATGGCATTTTGGAAACAATGCCCTAAACCAAGGGCTTGCAGTTGAACTGTTTGATCAAATGTGTCAACCAAGGAGCATTCCGGTTTTTATAGCTCTTGTGCATATTTGTTCTGCCTGGTTTTTGTTTTTTAAAAAAAAAAGTTTGATGGCTCATAGCGGTGCTCGGAAGAGATGGTTAATGGCATTGTTTGTGGATGGTGGAGCATGGTGGCTGCATATAGCTTGTGGTTGTGCAAGGTTTACTTTTAATTTGAAGCTTGAATGTGTTAAGTGTGCAAGTTTCTGGAGGTTCTCAGTTTACCGGGGAAGGAGGCTGTAGGCGTGCGTTGGGACGTGAAAGATCATGTTGAGATAGCTAGAGTGGTGAGTTATGGGCTTAATAAACCATAGGTTTAATGCGAGTAGGCTTGAGTGTTGAAGTTGAACTGGGTTTGATTTATTTTAGGTATTTTTTAAGCTAGGCTAGGAACAGTTTTGAAAGAAAAGAGGTTTTAGTATGGGCCGGGTTTATTTTAGTGAAATGGGTGAACATGATTGACGTTAACTGTTTCAGCTACTGAGCTAGGAACACGTTTTATTTTGATTGTTTTTGTGTGTTTCACTTTCCACAACAGGATATGTACTCCTTGTTCATATTCTTTCATCGAAGTGCTCCCCTCTCTCTTCTCTCAAAAGGTGCCGATTGTCCCACTTCGAATCCAAGTTCTTTCACTTCTATTTCTTATGTTTTTGTTCTTTTTCCCACTTACATATCCAGCTTGATGTGCTCTTTCATGGGTTCGTATAAATTGCATTTTAATTTATTTGTAGTGTCCCTTACTTTGTGTTCATAGTTAACATCATCTCTTTTCATTTTTCAAATATGTTTTTATTTATTTTATTGAAAGATGGCAAGTTCATCAAAGGAAAAAGCATATTGGAGCCATGAAGATATAGAAACTTTTTGTCAATTATGCATTGAATAAATTGAAAAAGGCAATCGTCTTGCGAGCAACAAAAGGGATGGATGGATGGATATAATTAACAAGTTTGAGGAGTTGAGGGGAAAGAAGTATGATAAAAATAAAATGAAGAGTAAGTGGGATAATTTAAAGGAAGAATGGAAAAAATGGAAGCAATTAGTTCAAAAGGAAACAAGACTAGGATGGGATCCAAGAAAGAAAACCATTGATGCGAGTGACGAATGGTGAGAGAGAAAAATTTAGGTGTTTATCTAATCTTTTGTTACTTTTTGTTTTGTAATTTCATTTTTTATAATGTAACTTCTAAAAATATTTTATTATAACAGGCCAATCCTAAGCTTAGAGCCTTTCAAACGGAAGGCATATATCCGGATGTTGAAGCTTTGTTGGATCAAATGTTCCAGGGTACAGTTTCTACTGGAAGTGTTATCTGGAATCTTGCATAAGGTTTATGCAATAATGAAAATGTTGAGACCACACAAGCTGATATTGGTGATTGTGCAAGATCTACTGATGATACTTTAGAAGGTGATGTAGGTGAAACAAATGCCCAACCAAGTCAAAGTAAGAGCAATAAAAGGACGGTAGAAAGTTCAACGAAGTAAGCTCGAGGAAAGAGAGGAAAAAAATTGACTGAATCTAATAAGTTAGTATCACAAATCGACAGACTTTGTTCAGCTGTTGAGAGTAGGAGCAATGCAACATTGGTTGCAAGGGAGTTTGATCCTTACAAAAAAATTATGTAAACATTGAAAGCCATACCTGAGATTAAGCAAGACAGAAAGTTGTTCTTTTTTGCACTCTCTCATTTTGTTGAAAAGAAAGACAATAGGCAGATTTTTATGAACTTGGACGAAGATGAAGAAAAAGTTGAGTGGCTGAAGTATAAGTTGGAAGAGCATGATAGTTGCCATTAGGATACTAGTTACTTCTTTGAGCTCTTTCATATTAATCTATGTTGTAGTGAGAGATTTATTTTCGGTTGCTAATTTGCACTACTTGTGAACTTTTCTTCTGATTATGTTTTAATGTGAGACATGTGTTTTCAGTGTATGTTATTTCGATTTGGTGGAATTTGCATATATACTATGGAAAATAATTGTTCCATTGATGGATGATTATTCATCACTTTTCTTACTGTTTTGTTACCTTAAACAAATATGAATGATTCTCCTGAAAGAGAAATCCATGAGAAAGAGGATGAGGAATTCAATCAACTTGTGGAAATTACTCAAGCCACAATCGCTTATCAAGCAATATACAGTCAGACAAAATCTTGTAGGACATCATCATATGTAGGATATGCATGGTTAGAAGAGTTGATGGGCGAAGATGCTAATCTGATAAGGTGTTATCAAATGTTTAGGATGGATAATATTGTATTTAATAATTTAATGCATAATTTAGTAACACATTATGGTCTTGAAGGAATTAAGAATATTGATGTTAGAGAAATGCTTGGAATATTTCTTCATATTTTAGGATATGGTATATGTAACAGGTTAACACGAGCGTTTTCAACACTCTAGTTAAACTATAAGCGGGTACTTTAACTTAGTATTAGACAAAGTTTGTGAAATGGGAAAAGATTTGATCCAACCAATTGATCAGCACTTTAGAGATGTTTCGGAGAAGATAAAAAATAATCGAAGATTTTATCCATATTTTAAGATATGTTTTGATTATTCAATAGAAAGAAAGAACTAAATGCAAATTTAGATTATATAATAATATTTGCATTTTTGTTTTAGGATTGTATTGGAGCTATTGATGGCACTCATAGCCCAGCAGTGATATCTGTAAAAGATCAGATTCGTTTTATTGGTGGAAAAGGTGCAACGACTCAAAATGTCTTAGCGGTGTGTAATTTTAATATGAAATTCGCTTATGCTTGGGCTGGTTGGGAGGGCCAAGCTCATGATATTCGTATTTTCAATGAAGCTTTAGGGAGACATGATATGCAATTTCCTCATCCTCCTCCAGGTTTGTTAATTAATGGTTTTTGTATATTAATATGTATAAATATGGTATATGTTGATCAAATTTATATTATATTTATGTATGTAAATATTATTTAGTAGATGCTGGATATCCAAATTCGATGGGTTATTTGCGATCATACAAAGAAGTTAGATATCATTTGCCAAAATTTCAACAAGGTCCCATCCCTATAGGCTATCAAGAGGTATTCAATCGTGCTCATTTCTCACTGCGATTGGAAATAGAACGAGCTTTTGGTGTGTTGAAGAAGAAATGGAAGATCCTAAATCATATGTCAAATTTTCCATTTGAAAAGCAAGTAAAAATTGTTATAGCAACAATGACTTTGCATAATTACATACAACGAAACATCGCCAATGATAGACATTTTGCAAGAGTAGATTTGGATCCTAATTATGGATATTCAGTTGACTTTCATAATACAAATGAGGGGGCTAGTACTTCAAATGACAATTTATTTTCTAACATGGCGCGTTTACGTGATCAAATAGCAATGGGTTTAGTAAATACTTGAGGAGGATGTTTGTAATTTTCAATGAAAACCTATTTCTTTCTTTGATGCATATGTAATCATGTTTATTATAATGAAATTACTCTTTCTTTTTGTTAATATATCTCTTATATATATATATATATATATATATATATATCTCAGTGCAAAAATATTAAAAAAAGTCATTGAATTTGTTAATATATATTTTATATATACATCTCGGTGTAAAAATATATTAAAAAAAGTCATTGAATTTGTTAATATATCTATTTTATATATACATCTCAGTGCAAAAATATAAAAAAAATAGTCATTGAATTTGTTAATATATCTCTTTTATATATACATCTTAGTGTAAAAAATATATATAAAAAAATCATTATCTTTGTTTTCAATTTTAAAAAATAAAAAATAAAAACTTAAATTAATCGCGCTAAAGGACTTCCAAATATGTGTTTACCAAACAGCATTTCTCCAAAGTTGCTTCTCATGGCGCTTTTCAATTATAGTTTACCATACAATTTTTGTATTTCACCAAAGGCCCTTAGACCAAAGGCCTTTGTATTTCCTTAAAGGCTTTTCCCAAAATCTTTTCCCAAACCCACCCGAAGAATGTCAGAGTTGGTTGGTTTGGTTAGCTAGGCTTACACACATTAACTTTTCTCTCATGAGTACTAAAGTAGCGAAATGACCCCTCCGGTGTATACAATTGCTTGCTACATTATCAAGGAATAAATTAAGAAGCAATCATATAAAATTTGTGGTTTCTAAATATAGGGTGCACAATTGCATATAGTGGTCCCTTTCACATGACCACCACATCCTTCTCGCTCCATGTGAGGTGGGAATTTGATGATTGAATAGCAGAGATAGAAACTCGGAGGTACAAGTACAGCGCAAGTGCCAAAATTTAGTATGGGAGGACACTTAAATGCCAAAAGTTTCGAAATGTGTACTTAAGCGTAACTTTTTTTTTTTTTTTTTCAAATGGGATATTTAAGTGTCAACTCTAGCGAAAATTGTCGGATATGCAGTGTGACTTATTTTTAATAATATAAGTCACTTACGTGGCTCGCCGAAAAGCTGAGTTAGCAAAGATGAGCTAAAACCAAAACGACGTTGTTTTACCTCGTATTTAAATTTTAATATAAATATTAATTAAATTAAATTTAAAAATATGAGAAGAAGATTGTAGAATGTGTTCGGTGAGAGTTGTGCAAGCCCTCGCTGCCTCCTGACTGTCGCCGAGCCCTAGCCAATTGACGGCAGGGGCGTGCAAGCCCTCGCCCAGATTTGAGGTGAGGGTCGGGGTCCTCCCCCTAGATTCAGCGAGGGTTGTAGGCCCTCTTGTCCTTGCCTAGTCAGGCAAAGGGCCGTTGCTAGCTAAGGGTCCCAGTTAACCCTCCTCCCACCATTGCCGGCCCTTCCTAATGACGTTGGGGAGGCGGCGATGAAGGCTTGCACAGCCCTTGTCGAACATGTTCTACAATGTTTTTTTGAATTTAGTTTTAATTTTAATTTAATTGATATTTATATTAAAATTCAAATCAAATGGCAAAATGACATCATTTTTTGGCTTATCTAGCCACTTTAGCATACAAAATGACGTTGTTTTGCAGTTATCTCACCCGAAAAAAGCCACATTGGCATTTTGGCTAGAATTTCTTGCTATTGGCACTTAAGTGATTCATTTTTCTTCGATTTTGATACTTAAGTGTGTTGGAGAAAACTCTCTTATTTTTTTGAAGTTGACAAAATGCTTCCATCAGTCTAGTCTGAAAACTTCCAGACTCTATCATCAAAGTCTGAAGACCGCTAGACTCAAGATTCAAAGTCTGCCGAAACCGACAGTTTCCAAACCTAAGGAAGAAGACTTATCCAGATGGGGATTTATTATTTAGGATTCAATCCGTATGGTTTTTGGAAGATCTTATGGCTGGATATAGTGTCAAGATGATTGATGATTCTTATTGGAATCTACTCCGATTTGAATTTTTTTTTTGAGAGATAAGCAAACTTGGAAGGTTCTACTTATGGAAACTCAAGATTATAATTGTATGGGCGAACATGATTGACGGGCTTTCATCTCCAATCAACAACTTGAGATCACCTTAATTGATGCTGTCCAATGGGTAGATTGAAAGAATTCCTTTGGAAAGTGTCAACGGTTATGAAGGCATAAAGGAGTATATAAGGCGGACTCTTGCGTTGTTCGATGTGTGGGTGAAATAAGAATTTGAAAGTCTAAATCTCTGTAGTTCCTTGCTCTTTCATTCATCGAGCTAAAATTATGTACAAAAGAGAAAAACACATAGTGAGATTTTGTGAAGAGATTAGCTGAGACTCTCCACTGAAGAAGTCAAGATTACGAGCTGTATTATCTCTTTTGATTCATAATGGAATCCAGCCAGTGGGCTGTCAGTGCGGGAGAGTGGATGTAGGCTTGGATTAAGCCGAACCATTATAAACCTTTGTTCAAGTTCTCTTACCCTAATCTCCTTATCTTATTCGTTGTTTTACTCAATCGCTTTATAGATATGTTTAATGCTGTTTTCATCTTGAGTTAATTTTTATCATTCAAAAGCAATTAAATTTATTAAGTCTTACGAGAAAATTTTTATATACACCTATTCACCCCCTTTAAGTTTGCTTACTAGCCCTTTCAATTGGTATCGAGTTTGTGTGCTCGGTTTATAAAAGTGTTTTTACTTTTGAGCTAAAGATCTTCTATGGCTAGTATTTTTGCTCCAGGTTTAATTGAAGGACAAAGCAACACCAGACCTCCCTACTTTGATGGAAAGGAGTATAACATTTGGAAAAAAAAAGATGAAAGCATTTTTGAGATCGAAAGATCCCCTGGAATGGGATGTGGTTGAGAAAGGAATTATTCTTAAGGCTGCATCAACCTCAGGGAAAGAAGTTGTAGATACTAAAGAACTGTCACAAGCAAATATAACCAAGAGACAAGCTCTTGATGGTAAAACCATTTATTCATTATATTGTGCTTTATCTCCTACTGAGTATAATTGAAATTTCATCTTGTGAAATAGCCAAAGAAGTATGGGATAGATTGTATGTCACCTATGAAGGAATTGATCGAGTTAAAGAAACAAAAATCAATATTCTACTTGACAGTATGAAGTCTTCAAGATGAAGCCAGGAGAATCCATCACTGACATTTTTAGTTGTTTTACAAAAATCATAAATGGACTAGCATATTAGGGACAACCAATCTCAGGACCAATGAAGGTCAATAAACTGCTGAGAGGACTCTTCAAAGATTGGAACCACGTGAAGACTTCAATAAGGGAAACACAGAGGATAATGCCTCTTTCTATAGATGAATTGGTTGGCACACTTCAATCATACGAAATAGAGTAAATTAAAGAAGAAGAAGATCCCAAAGGTAAGAAGTCTATTGCCTTAAAATCTAACGATGATTCTGATGATACAGATTTTGAAGACTTGGATGATGAAGAACTAGCACTTATGATAAGGAAGTTCAGAAAGTTAAACCGGAAAGGAAAAATGTTTAACTGGAAGAAGTATGGTACTCAAAGATTTCAGAGAAAATCAAATGAGGATATTGAAACCAACAAGGAAGTGATTCGTTTGAATGCAAGAAAAATGGGCACATTAGACCCAACTGCCCTCTGGTTGAAAAGAAAGAAAGAAAAAACAGAGAAATTCAAGAAAGCTCTCAAAATAGAGACATGGAGTGAATCGAAATGTGAAGAAAGTGATGAGGAATATGCCAACATATGTCTAATGGCAAATCAGACTCAGATTCTAAAACAGACTCAGACTCAGATTCAGACTTAGACAGTGAAGTCAAGGTTAGTAATTTAAAGATTCCTATTAAAGTCTCTAAATATATAGATGAACTTTGTTTTAGTCTCAAAACATCTCTTAAGAGGATTTCTGAGCTAAAGAAGGAGAATTTCAAAATGAAGCAATAGGAAATTTATTGGAAAGAAAAGGTTGAAAAACTAGACAAAAGCCTTGTTGATTTGAAAGAAAATGCAGATTCCCTTTCAAAGGAAAATACTTTATTGAAATAGGACAATCTCAATTATCACAAAAAAGTTTTCAATAGGATCTAAAAAGTTGGAAAAGATTCTTACAATTCAAAGACCTTATTTCAATAAATCTAGTTTGGGAATGACGTCTAAAGCCATTCCTTTAATCGATTTTCCAAAGGTAAAGGAAAGAATCAAACAAAGACTTACAAAAACCTTTTACAAGAACCATTTTTAAAAGGCTTTTGTAAAACCTGTTGGGCGAAGTGCTCTCAAATGTTCAAAGTGTAGCAGCTCAGAACATTTTGAGAAAAAATGTTCTAAGGCTTGGAGACCTGTTAAGAGAGAGTAGGCAAAGACTGTGTTTCGTACTAACACCATTGGACCCAAGAAAGTGTGGGTACCAAAGAAAGCTTGAGTTCTTTATATGATTGTAGGTCACTATCAAGAAGAAAATCAAATGGTATTTGGATAGTGACTGCTCAAGACATATGACAAGAGATTTAACTTGTTTTATAAAGCTCTTACAAGTAAAAGGATGAAAAGTTTCCTTTGGTGGAAACAGTAAAGGAAGGACTGTTAGATGTGGAACTACGAAGATTGGAAGTCTCACAATCAATAATGTCTCCTTGTTCGAAGGTTTAAATTATAATCTTCTTAACATTAGTCAATTGTGCGACACGGGTTTCAAGATTAATTTCCACGAAGGCATTTGTTCGGGAACCAGTAAAGATCTTTTACAATCCTTCACTGAACGAAGACATGAGAATATCTATCTTCTGGATATTAAATCTGAAAGCTCCCAATGTCTAATATCCATTCAAGATGAAGCAAATCTCTAGCATAGAAAGCTTGGCCATGTTTACATGAAGCAAATTACCAAGATCTCCTCCAAGAAGCTTGTTCGTGGACTTCCCAATCTTTCATATCAAAATACTGAATCATGCACACCTTGTGTATGGGGAAAACAAGTTAGAAGTTCTTATAAACCAATAAATTAGGTTTCTACTGACCGTGTCTTGTAGCTTTTGCATATGGATCTTTTTGGACCAATCAAAACTCAAAGCATTGGTGGAAAGAAGTATTGCCTAGTAATTGTAGATGACTACTCTCGTTTTACATGGGTATACTTCCTGGCAAGTAAGTCTGAAACATTCTCTTACTTTTCTAAATTTGCCAAGAAAGTTCAAAATGAAAAAGGTTATACTATTTCAAGTATTCGCACATACCATGGAGGTGAGTTTGAAAACCAAGACTTTGCAAAATTCTGTGATGACTCTAGTTTTCAGCATGTTTTCTCTTCTCCATATACTCCACAACAAAATGGGGTTGTAGAAATAAAGAATAGATCTTTGCAGGAAATGGCTAGAAGACTTTTAATTGAGAGTAATATTTCCTCTCGTTTTTGGGCTGAAGTAGTATTAACAGCTTGTTATATTATTAACAGAGTTTTCTTAAGGCCCATTCTGGAGAAAACTCCCTATGAGTTATTCAAAGAAAAGAAGTCAATTGTTTCTTATTTTCATGTATTTGGTTGTAAGTGTTTTGCGTTGAAGAATGCAAATGATCGAATTGGTAAGTTTGAAAAGAAGTTAGATGAAGAAATTTTCCTTAGTTACTCAATTTCAAGCAAAGCCTACATAGTATTCAACAAGAAAACTCAATTTGTGGAAGAATCCATGAATGTCAAGTTTCAAGACTCAACGAAGAATCAACTAGATCAGACTCAACTTAAAGAACCTGAACCAGCTCTAGTTGTCCTCAAAGAGGTTCAGACTCCTGAAGTTCAACAACAAAATGAACTAGAAGATTCAACTGAAACAAAGGATCAGCAGACTTATAAATTAACTAGCAACTGGAAGTATAAGTCAAGTCATCCCAAGGATCTCATCATTGGCAACATTGATGAAGGAATTCGCACTAGATCCAAAAGATGTGAAGAGTCTAGTGCTTTAGCACTTGTTTCCGAAATTGAACCCATAATAGTAGATTAAGCCTTGGCTGATGAAAGCTGGATTGAAGCTATGCAAGAAGAACTTAGACAGTTCAGCATTAATGATGTTTGGGAACCTATTCCTAAACCTAGAGGTAAATTTATTATTGGAACTAAATGGGTTATCAGAAACAAAATGGACGAATAAGGAAAAGTGATCAGGAACAAAGCAAGACTCGTGGCCAAAGGATATATGCAAGAAAAAGGGATAGACTATGATGAGACCTATGTACCAGTAGCAAGGTTAGGAGCAATTAGATTATTACTTGCTTTAAAAATTTCAGGTTATTCCAAATGGACGTGAAAAATGCATTTCTAAATGGATTTATCCAAGAAGAAGTCTATGTGGAATAACCACCTGGATTTGAAGATTCAAGAAAACCAAACTTAGTCTACAGACTGAAAAATGCCCTATATGGACTGAAGTAGGCACCTCAAGCTTGGTATGAAAGATTAAGTAAATTTCTAACTTAAAATGGTTTTACTAAAGGAAAAGTAGATATTATTTTGTTTATCAAAAAGGAAGGTAAAGACTTTCCACTTGTTCAGATTTATGTTGATGATATTATATTTGGATCTCCTAATAAAAATCTTTGCAAGAAATTTTCAAGATGCATGTAGAATGAATTTGAGATGAGCATGATGGGTGAGTTAAATTTCTTTCTGGGTTTACAAATTAAACAATCAAAGGAAGGAATTATCATTCACCAAGAAAAGTATGCTAAGGATCTCATTAAGAAGTTTGGATTGGAGAATTGCAAAAAGATAGAGACACCTATGTCAAGTTGTTCAAAGCTAGATAAAGATGAAGAAGGAAAGAGTGTAGACCAGAAGTTATACATGAGCATAATTGGTTCACTTCTTTATCTTATTGCATTTAGACCTGACATTTTGTTTAGTGTTTGTATTTGTGCCAGGTTCCAATCAAATCTCAAAGAATCTCACTTAACTACTGTAAAGCGTATTATCAAATATGTTGCAACAACTCTAAAGCTAGGTCTATGGTATTCCAAAAAAGGAGACTTTACTCTCCTTGGATATTTAGATGCAAGCTTTTAGTAGGATGTAAAGTGGACAGAAAGAGTACTTCAGGTACATGTCAATTGCTTGGTAACAGGTTGGTATCATGATTTTCAAGAAAACAAAGTACCGTAACTCTTTCAACAGCTGAAGCAGAATATGTAGCCCTTGTTAGTTACTGCTCTTAAATCTTGTGGATATGGCAACGGCTAAGAGACTTTGGAATTGAAGAATCGTGTACTGAGATCAAATGTGATAATGCCAGCGCCATTAATCTTACAAAGAATCCAATTCTTCATTCAAGAGCAAAGCATATAGAGATTCGACATCATTTTATTCGAGATCATGTTCAAAATGGAGAAGTGATGATTCAGTTCATTGACTCAAAGAATCAGCTGGTGGACATATTTACAAAACCACTGGAGAAAAGCCTTTTTGAGTCTTTTCGCACCAGACTGAACATCATATCTTCTATCAGGTAAAGTCTAAAAGTGTTCAGACTTAGAGGCAAAGTTTGAAGGTGTTCAGACCCATAAGTAAAGTCTGAAGGGGTTCAGACTCAGAATGACTAAGAGTTACGACTGTAAGTTTTTAAATGTATGTGATTTTATGGTTGCCTTTTTTGATTTGGTATATTATTTTGAATTGCCACTTGCCTTTTTATTTATGGAAGTGTTCTTTTTTGATATTTGAAATGATGGCAGTTTTTCATTTTCAAAAAGGCAGTTTTTGCTTTTTCTTTTGTGATGATTCGTATATCTCTTTTCACTTGCTATTTATATCGTCGTTTTTCATCATCTTTGTTTTTACTCTTAGAGACTGTTCAAACCCTAGAACTCAAAACTCCCACTTGCTTTCATTTTCACTCTTGTTTAATCAAAGATTCCATATTTTTGAGCAAGTTGAGAATTTCTCCCTTTTAAGCGACAGTGTCTTCAAGAAAGTCTTCGAGGATTGCAAGCAAGGGACCACAACGCAAGCCTAAGGGTCCTACTCTTTTCAATCTGACTGAGGAGGATGACTCTCCTCAACAGCAGCGGTCGGGTCAGCAACAACAACATTCTCAACAGTGTCAGTCTTCTCCATTGCCTCAACCAGAAGAAGTAGTGGAAGATATCAAACCAGTAAGAATGCTAAGACCCAATCTTGCTTTCTCGCTTTACACTAGGTTGAAAAAAGAAGGAACTTCTATGTCCTTGATCGATGAATTTTTGAGAGAGAGAGGCTTCAAGAACAAAACTTCATTTCTGCAAGAGATGGAAAAGTTAGGCGTTGCGCCTGAAGGTTCGGCTAAGAAGGCCTTTGAAAACTTTCCTAGTGACCCCTATTTTGGCACCGCTAATCAGCCACAAGGACAAGACGACGATGAAAGAATGTTTTCACATTTTTAGCCCAGGATGGGAGTGGCTGTTAATGTTGTTTGTGATGGAACAAACATTTTTCGCTCCAAGGAGCACAAGAAAGTTTATTCAAGGTTGCTGAAAGAGGGGTGATGAACCCTAGGAGTGTTGACTTTGATTTTCTCGACTATATGCAAGTAAATCTACGAGAGAAATTTGCACGTCTTCAGTTGGAGCGCTTTTGTTCTGAATCTACAATCGCTTATCCGGAACTCACATCATACTTCTATTCAAATCTATCATTTTTAGATGCGAATAGGTTCTCTTTCATAGTCAGGGATAAGGAATTTTTGGTGGATGTGAACACTTTAGCTGATTTAGTTGGGATGGAAAGAGCGTGTTTCCAACCAATTAGTGTGTCCATTGCTCACGCTACGCTGGAATTGGCACGAGACAAGAGTGTCGAGGGCAAGATTTCCTACACTAGGATGAATGCCTCTAACGTCTTGCTACATAATATCATGATTAATTGCATCTGTCCAAAATCAACTTCGAAGATTGACATTTCTCATTTAGAAGCTAAGCTGATGTACGCCATCAATGCTGGCATCAAATTCTCTTTGCCTCACACCATCCTGTTCCACATGTACAGGACAATGGTGAAAGATAAGGGACAACTCTCTTATTCTGCTCTTGTCACACACCTTTTTAGGCATTTTAAAATTCAAATTCCTGCACCTTTGTGTTTGACAAGCACTGCTCCTATGGTGATTGGTTTTAAAATGGTCATGAAGATGCGTCTAAAGGAGCTCAACAAGGTGTTAGAGCGAATGAAGAAGAAATCTCCCGCAAAGCTAAAACAAGACTTTGCTGCTACCAAAAGGAAAGGAAAGGAGCCCATGGATGCCCCTGTGACAAAGAAGAGAAAATTCGTCTTGCAGGATGATGAAGATGAGGATGAGATGACTCTTTCGGCCTTTACCTTAAGGAACTTGAAGAGTTTTGTTAGCTTTCGAGAGAGGAGAGAAGAGCTAGACGAAAGAGAGACCAGATTAGAGGAAGAGACAGAGAAGAGAAACGAAGGAAGAAGAAGTGAAGAAGAGATGAGAACAGAGGAAGATGAAGAGGAAGAAAGAAGAGAAGAAGGAGAAGAAGAAAGAGAAGAAGAGGCACAAGAGGAACAAGAAGATTCCCTTGAGCCTATATTGGCTGTTCCCTTGTCAAGTGAATCTGACAAGACAGGGAGTGGAGTTGCTAGAGCAACAGGGAAACTTCACTCTATTACTGAAGCTGAAGATGAACAGAGAGAAGAATTCATTACTCCACTTGAAGGCACACAAACAGGGGGAGATGCTGGAAAAAGAGGTACTTCTTCACCTATATTTGCTAGTGATGTTAGCCGCTCTACATCTGATCCAGAGGACGTGTATGCCTCCCACTTTCTAGAAGCTGAATTTGAGGCATCCTCTCCTAGTCAAGGTGGACGAATTGCTAAAGATCTATCTATTCTCAAAACTCTTGGAATAGAATTGGCTGGACTCAGTGTTGCACCAGATCAAACAACAGACTTTTCGAGACTACTGGACATCCTGTTGGATTTAAGGAGACAGCAATACGGCATGGAGTATGAGATCAAGGATCTTAAGAAAGCTTTCATGGCTACTTCAGTGTCCTTGCAAGAATAGCTTCTTGCCCTGAAGACACAAGTGCAGACTAATGTGAAGGGTGAAGACTTACAACCACTGAAGGAGACTCTTGCAAAGCTTGAGAAGACAGTGAATTCTATGGCAGAATTCCAGCTTGTTCGCCTACCAAAACAGCCATGACTTTGACCCCACTCTTTTCAAACAACTCTTTTTTCATTCCCCACTTTTTGTTGTGACAAAAAGCGGGAGAAGTGGTTTAGATTTGATGATTTTGTTTGTTTTTGTTATTATTTTTGGACTGGACTTATCTTTTGTTTGCTTGTGGTTTGGACTTTTGATTGCTAAGACTTGATTTGATCTTTTGATGCTTGTAGTAATTTAGGCTATGATATTGATTATGGAAGGATAACTATTTTGCAGAATTAACATGTTTTTTTGTGGTTGCAGAACTGATACTATCAATGTCCTAATTTATTTATCTTTCATAAGATATTTTGTTTAAGTGTTTTGCAGGTCAAAAAGTTTTCAAATCTGTAGCGAAGTTTTGTCACTATCAAAAAAGGGGAGATTGTTGGAGAAAACTCTCTTATTGTTTTGAAGTTGACAAAACGCTTCCATCAGTCTAGTTTGAAGACTTTCAGACTCTGTTATCAAAGTCTGAAGACTGCCAGACTCAAGATTCAAAGTCTGCCCAAACTGACAGTTTCCAGACCTAAGGAAGAAGACTTATGTAGATGGGGATTTATCTTTTAGGATTCAATCCGTATGGTTTTTGGAAGATCTTATGACTGGATATAGCGTCAAGATGATTGATGATTCTTATTGGAATCTACTCCGATTTGAATATCTTTTTGAGAGACAAGCAAACTTGGAAGGTTCTACTTATGAAAACTCAAGATCCTAATTGTATGGGCGGAATAGGATTGATGGGCTTTCATCTCCAATCAATCAATAACTTGAGATCACTTTAATTGATTCTGTCCAATGGGTAGATTGGAAGAATTCCTTTGGAAAGTGCCAACGGTTATGAAGGCATAAAGGAGTATATAAGGCGGACTCTTTCGTTGTTCGATGTGTGGGTGAAAGAAGAATTTGAAAGTCTAAATCTCTGTATTTCCTTGTTCTTTCATTTATTGAGCTAAAATTGTGTACAAAAGAGAGAAACACATAGTGAGACTTTGTGAAGAGACTAGCTGAGACTCTACACTGAGGAAGTCAATATTACGAGCTGTATTATCTCTTTTGATTCATAGTGGAATCCAGCCAGTGGGCTGTCAACGCGGGAGAGTGGACGTAGGCTTGGATTAAGTCAAACCACTATAAACCTTGTGTTCAAATTCTCTTACCCTAATCTCCTTATCTTATTCATTGCTTTACTCAATCGCTTTATAGATTTGTTTAACGTTGTTTTCATCCTGAGTTAATTTTTATCATTCAAAGGCAATTAAATTTATTAAGTCTTACGAGAAAATTTTTATATACACCTATTCACCCCCTCTAGGTGTGCTTACTAGCTCTTTCAAAGTGTATCTATCTAAAGTTTTGTATGTAAATGTCCCCTTGTTTTGGCACTTACCTTATCCGAAAAAAGCCACGTTGCCATTTTGGGTGGAATTTCTTGCCATTGGCACTTGAGTGATCTATTTTTCTTCGATTTTAATACATAAGTATACATTTCTAAAGTTTTGTATGTAAATGTCCTGCTATGCCAAGTTTTGGCACTTGGAGTGTTTGGGACTCGACACTTGAATAGAAAGAGAGAGGACTCTATCATACTTGCTCACTCCTAGGATGAGAAGTAGGTACTTTCCCCTTTCCCAGTTTATTAATAACAAAACAGATTCTTCTTAAATCTTCAGGTTAGAGGTTAAAGTATTCATTATACTCAGAAAAAATGGACGTCTAAGAAGTAGGTCATGTCATTTAATCATTTTCAGACAAACATGATTTGATTACTCCAAACCATCTGGGAAAGGTTAGGTGGGCACAATTACTTCCCTCCATTTTTTTGGTAAATTTACACAAGAGTCTTAGGATCTGAGTACATAATGACCAAACATTACGTTGACCAATAGGAAGATGGACTGTAAAACAAATATGAGCATATTTCAAGAAGAAAAAATTTAATCAGCCAAGCAAATGGCTAATATCTGTCGAAACTTGACAAACACATAGAGGTCGGAATGATACTAATCAACGTAGACTATTTGTTTTTAGTCATCCTCCGCGAAATTGAAGCCACTGGTAATCGTAATCTAACGTTTGAATAATCCGGAATCTCCTCCTATATTTCACAGCTCAAGAACTTACTGATTTTCCATTATTTAGTATTTAAGTTCCCCATGGACTAATCTGCCTTCTAGAATGACATCTTTCAAGTAGTACCCGTGAGTGTCAAGCGCCCACTCGCGATTCAACAAGATCTTCAAATGGACTAAATCCAATCACTTCACCATTACGATGAAGAAGATACTGCAAACATACAATGGCTTCGAGGTCCTCCAGATGTTAGTGGATGTAGGAGGCGGCACCAGGACCGCGCTCAGCGTGATTGTTGGCAAATACCCTTTAATTAAGGGCATTAACTATGACTTGTCTCACGTGATTGAAGATGCTCCATCTTATCCTGGTATATAATGTTTTTCTCTCCCTCACTTTTCGAGATTAGTTGTATAATTGAGAGTAACTCAAGATCTAGGAACAGTTTCGCATTTCACTTTTGATTCATTGCCTCTTAATTAGTATGAAGCACCTTGCAGAAAATAACACCGAGAAGTTTAATCTCAGGATTAACGCAGGTATCAAGTGCATTGGAGGCGACATGTTCGTCAGCGTTCCGTGTTCTAGGTTTAGCTCATAAAAGGAAAGAATAAGGAAGTGACTATATGATGTGTGGGCACGGGACAAGGAAAAGTTACAAGATTTGTTGTTTATGCTAATCCAGTTCGAGTCTGCATACTGATTTTACACAATGGGTAACGAAACAGGGTGCTCAAAAGAAATTCAACACCGATTCAGGTCGGACCCAACAGCCACTAGAAACACATGAGATACAATCCACCTGATCAACGTGTAGAAGTAAGAGGGAGGACCACGTGAATGATATGCAACCGAAAAAGTGAAGCCTGTTTCAGCAATTTTTCCATGTATAAATTGTCACAGGATCAATTGAAGGCTCATAGAATCGTGTGGACCGTATGATGCCTGAGGAAAAAAATGAGAGCACGTGCTGAGGTCCACTTCTATCTTGTTCTGTTCGGAATTATTACCGAGTTAGTAGCTTGATGTGTTCAAAATATATCTTGAGTTTAAAGCCATATATCATACTCACGCGGAGCATCTATTGCTCGTAAATATGTTGAGAACAGAAGCACGCTTCACATCCTTATTTAATCTCCTGATGGTGGGTGCCGAAGAATTTCTTCAAGCGTTCTGTTCATGCATTAAAAGATTGCATGTGCTTGCCATACGCCCATGAGAAGAGGACGGCGGCCTCTTTTGCATTAAATGTGCTCCCTTTTGTCCTCTTGTCCTCTTTGTCAAAGGCCATGTGAACCTGCAGGAAGAAAGAAAAAAATTGCGCAGCTTCTTTGGCTTCGTTCTCTGCAAAAAGGAGAACAATGATGGCTGTTTAAAACCAAAATATAGTGAATAAGGATTGAACAACAGAAAAGAAGAAGGAATATGTTTGTATATTTTTCTTCGTATTTGTACAATTATAGATGCTCCATTTATAGACTTCCATGAAAAGATCAATGTCAATAATTAAGGGGATTTTGAAAGGAAACGTAATTCACTGATTGGGAATTGATGTAGTGATTTGTTGATTGTGCGGATTTGATTATGTCAAATTGTTTCTTTCTTTGGTGGAGAGTGTGTTGGGGGTTTCCTTCTTTGCTTGATTCTTCCAATCTTCCTTTTTTGGTGTTATCATCTTTGTAAAGTCAGAATGTTGCTGATTGCTTGATCGTTGCAGATTTCTTGATTGTTGCTAATTTCTTGAATTTCGGTGATTGATTGATTCTCAACATCCCTCGTAAGCTGACTGGGCAAAATGGATAGTCAACTTGGTTCAAAGCATCCGAAATCTAGCTGATGAGAGTCCTTTGGCGAAAATATTGGCTAGTTGATCGACAATTGATAAATGATGAACTGAGAGTTGACGGTGTGCCAAGCGTTCCTAGATCAAGTGAAAATCAATCTCTACATACTTTGTGCGAGCATGGAAAACCGAGTTCGCAATGAAATAGATAGCTAAGAGATTGTCCCACCAAAGTGCAGGCAGGTGTGAAGGTAATGCCTGAAGCTATATCTGGGCGTGTGAGTGAGGTATTGAAGAGCTCCAACAATACTACGATAAAGTGCAGGATCAGGTATAAGATCACCGGAGTGAGCAAATGACAGTTCATTGGTGGTGCAAGGAGTAGGAGAAGCTCTGGTTTCAGTCATTTTGGACTGTTGAAGGATCTGTTGTGTAAACTTGGCTGGATTGAGTAGAAGGCTGTTGGAGGTCTGCTGAACTTCCATTCCCAAAAAATAATGGAGGGGTCCAAGGTCTTTGATGGCAAACTCACCTTGAAGTGAGTTGAGTAAGGATTGGAGAGGAGCCTAAGGTGACCCTGTGAGGATGATATCGTCCACATAGACAAGCAAGAAAATGTAGTAATGTGGAGTATGCATAATGAAGAGAGAAGAGTTCACGGTAGATTCACATAACTTGATTTTAAGTAGATATGAACTGAGCCATTGGTACCACGCACATGGCACCTGCTTTAAGCCATAGAGAGAGTGTCGAAGACGGGAGACATGAGTCCGTTGTTGGAGATCAACAAATCTTTGTGATTGCGTTATGTAGACTTCAAATAAGTGGCCATGAAGGAAAGCATTGGATCCATCTAGTTGGCAAATAGGCCAGCCTCGAGAGTAAGCTACCGCAAGTATTGTGTAGATAGTGATTGACTTAACGACGGGAGTGAATGTTTATGTATAGTCAATTCTCTTTTGTTGGTAGTAACCTTTTGCAACTAGTCGAGGCTTGTACCTGTCAAGGGAGCCATCGAACTTGAGCTTGATTTTGTAAATCCAATTGCAACCAATGAGATGAACATGGGGTGGTGCTGGCATAAGTTCCCAAGTTCCATTGTTGATTAAGGCATCATATTCTACTGCCATAACTGCATGCCAATTTGGATCTCGGGAAGCCTGCGTGAAACAAGTAGGCTCGACGGGAGTCTGTGTACCTGCAATCAAAGCATAAGTTTGATTTTTTGTGAGGACTCGCCGGTGAATCGTGCCATCTCTCAACCAAGTAACAATGGGATGTGCCGGAGTTGAAGTGTCTGAAGTGGAGAAGTTGGAAGTGTCGGGCTCCGGAGTCGTGTAGGGAGTTGTAGATGATGTCAGTGAGATGGATGGTGAGGACCCGGAGTCAAGATCGACTGCTGCAGACGTGGAGTGCTGTTAAGAGTCGTTTGTCGGTGGTAGAGGCTGGTCCATCGGTGGTAGGGGTAGTACTACACTTCAAGGTGGAGAAGCACAGCATGGCGGGATGGAGATGGTGGATCACTGAATAGAAAGGTGTGTTCATCAAAAACTGCATCAGCCATAATATAGATCTTGCCAGTTTGTGGGCAGTACCAACGATAGCTTTTATACCTTGGAGGATAGCCAAAAAAGATCCAACGTCGTGATCTTGGGGTAAGTTTGTGAGTGGCATAGGGCCTCAAGTATGGAAAAACCGCGCACCCAAAAACTTTGAGGTGTGAAATCTGTGGTGGCGTTTGGAACAATGTTTGCCAGGGTGTGAGATTTTTGAGGAGAGGAGTTGGTGTCCTGTCGATAAGATGTACCGCCCTTTCAAAAGCATATTCCCAGAAGCGGTAAGGAAATGAAGCGTGCGGCATAAGAGTTAGGCTTGTCTCGACAATGTGGCGGCGTTTACGTTCAGCGGTGCCATTCTGGAATGAAGCATACGGACAAGATATTCATTGATAAATACTAAGTTGGAGGAGATGGTTTCACACTTCAATAGAGCGGCAAAATTTTAGTACACCATCATTGAATTGTTTGAAGTTTACGTTGCAATTAAGTTTATGCAAATTTGTGAAAAGCTTTAAAAATGTCTACAAATTGATTGAGAGTGATGTAAGGATAATACCAAGTGAACCGAGAATGGTCATCGACAAAACAGACATAATATTTGTATCCTAAAATAGAAGTGACATGAGATAGTCCCCATATATCAAAGTGAACAAGTTCAAGGGGGAATTTAACTTGAGAAGAGGTCGGGGGCTGGGGTTGGCGCTTACTCTTGCTAAGAGCACAGGCAATAAACTAGGAGGGAGATGACTTGGAAAATTTTGTTTGTATGGATTGAAGTAGACGAGTTACTCGATCAGATGACGCATGACGCAGGCGTTGATGCCACAAGTCGAAGGAACTAAGGAAAGTTGATGGAGACTTGTCAAAGTTGGAGACTCGATGTAGACCATTCTCAAGATGACCTCCGAGGAATACTTGACCAATACGAACACACAGAGCAACAAATGAGGTGGCGAAAAATAAGAAGACGCAATTGTTATCTCGTGAAAATTTAGAAACTGACGGCAAATTTTTGTAATATGAGGAACAACTAGGACATCAAAGAAACGACATTATAGACCTATTGTAGACACGAATGTACCTGTGTGAGTGATGGGAAGGGAAACTCCATCACCCTCGGTCAATTGTTGATTCTCGATGTATGGAATGACTTGGGAGAGGCCAGAAATGTTGTCGGTGATGTGATGGGTGGCTCCGGAATTTGGATAGAAAGACTGAATATCCATCGCAGAGGGTGGAGTAGCAGATGAGGCATAATAAGCTATGGGTTGAGTAGTTTCGGTTGGGACCAAATAATGTGCTTGAGGTGGTGCCCGTGTAATAAACTAGAGATTAAACTGCTGCTTGCAATTGTTCGCTCGGTGGCCTTGTCGTCGGCGAATTCAATAGTATGGCCTCGAATTTTTCGCTTGCCACCTCCACCAAATGATTGGTTGTTAGGTGGCCTTTGTTGCAGAAAGCGAGCAATTGAACAATAAAATAGATAGAAGGAGAAAATATAATGGATATAAGATTTACGTGATTTGATCGTAGAGACCTAAGCCCATGGGGAAAGCAATGACAAATTCATTATAAATCAAGTGATATAAGGAGATTATGTACTCATGTCATTCAAAATTTTGCTCGGTATTTTCCAAGCTTTAATTACACCCAATAACACACGTAGTGTTTAGCCCCAAAATTCCTCACGAAATAATATTTTAATCTCATGAAGGAATTACATACAAATCTTACCACAAGATTTAATCAGTTTCAACACATGTAATCAATTCCTCGGATGAAATCCTACGAGAAAGAACTCCAATTGGATGTAAAGCAAATTCACGAACGCCCTTTGAACGTACATCAACCAACGGCCCAAGAAAGCTCCTTAATCTAATTATATACAGCCATATAAAACCTGCAGAAGCCAACTGCAATATGGAATAGGACGATCTCAATCAACAAGTCAATCATATCCAAATTTTTTTTTTTAATACAATTTTCTTCTTGGCCGACTTAAATTACATTGCAAATAACTTCCGTGATTTTAAAACAAACTTTATCCAATACAAAGGCCAAGCTAATATTACATTCCAATCTTGACTGCATCTTTAATACAAAAATAATATCCATAATCTTTAAGATGTCCTTGAACTTTATCTACAACTCAATTTGGATCGAGTTCATTCAAGGACTCAAACTTGAGATATATTTTAATAATCTCCACCTTTACTTGACATATGAGTCAAGTTACAATTACTTCACAAAAATTCAAACTCTATCGCTACTCTCCCATAGCCCATAATGGGCTCAACTGCCATAAATATTTTCCACGCTTGAACTTCGTAAAAATCAAGGAGCTCATCAATATACCAACTTCACATGCACCTTTAATTGCTCCGCAAAATCCTCCTTAACCACAGATAAAGCAAAACTATTGTTGCATCCATATCAGTCATGATATCGAATACATATCTTGTCAATTTCAGCAGTTACAGCAACCATTGGCGCTCCACTTCATTTCAAGCACGATCCGTGTTGGTTACTTTGCTAGTATTCATATTCGCTAGAGTTTCTAGTCACAAATCTACCTCACATTGAACACCATTCAGGTCTGTTTAAAAATTGCTATAATCACTCCTAATCAGAAGTACTAGAGACTTGTCAAACGTAACTTATATGCTAATACCATGTAAATTTAACTCCGGGCACCAAAACCGATAACCCCGCTCACCTTATGTATAGCCTAGAAATGTGCACTTGCTTACCCCTCCATCGAGTTTACCGTCACTTGCCCAAATATAACATGGATAACCAAATATTCTAAGAATAGAATAATCAACAACGTTATCTGACCACACTTCTTCGAGAGTCCGACATCTAATCTCAGTCGATGGGGATCTATTTATCAGATAGCTTGCTATAATAAGTGAATCCGCTAGGAATCTCCTAGCCATATCGGCATTAGAGAGCATTTTATGGTTCGTTTTTAGTAATGTTTTGCTGATCAATTACGTAACACGTTATGGTTCATTGATGTAAGTGCGGTGTTTCACTATGCCTTCTTTCATGCAGAATTCGTTTAATAACTTCAGCAAAACTCCCCACTGTCAGTCTGCACATACTTGATCATCTTACCAGTCTCCTTTTTTTTTTTTTTTTTTTTTTTTAATTAAAGTTTTCAATTACATGATCTTGACAATAACATCAAACATGTGCCTAAGCACAAACACCCATGTTTTCATCGAGTACTCATCAACAACTGTTAGCATATATCTAGCACTCTTCCTCAAAGGAAACCATGACAACCTACGAACATTCAAGTGAATCAATTCTGCAATTTCCATAGTTACTTTGACAATTGCACTGAACTACACTTTTCGCCGTTAATTTAAGTCATAGCACTTGCATACATTCAGTTCGTTAGTTAGGAACATAGCCATATAACAGATTTCTTTCACTTAAAACCTTCAGGCTTCTCTCGCCAATATGCCCCAAACGCATATGCCACAATTCAGACTCTCAAATAGATGCATTCAACGTCTCTGTGGAGAAATCTGTCACTATCTTATCTTGAAGTTCATATAGGCCACTATGCTTGATTCCTTTCATTATTACTGAAGCACCTCGAACAATTTTTAGAATTCCATATTCTGAAATACATTGATACCTGGCTAAATCTAGGGTACTAAAGGAAATTAAGTTCTTCTTCAACTTTGGAACATGCCTCACTCCAATTAATGTTTCATGATACAATCATGTATTTTGATTCTAACATTGCCAACACCAACAGCATCGCGTTCAGCGTTGTTCACTAACCACACTTTACTACCGCCCGTGCATTGATAAGTAGTAAACTAGTTTCTATTTGGTGTAACATGAAAAGAACAACTAGATACCATAATCCATCCATCAAATGATGAATAATCAGTGACGAACAAGACATAATCAACACTATCAGCTATAGCTGCAACATCATCTGCTGAATCAACTATAATTCCCTTACCCTTCTCATTCTTTCGCTTAAGGCAATTCCTTCTAAGATGCCCCATCTTGCCACAACTCCAAAAGACAGCATCGCTAGTCCTAGACTAACTATGCCTATTCATATTAATACTATTCTTACTAACATGTGTTCTAGATCTTCCTCAATTTTCACATGCTAAAGCAACAGATACAGGTTTGTCAGATTCTTTTCTATTGATGTCCTCACTCAAAATCAAATCTCGAACCCCATTAAACATCAAGCTTGTTGACCTAGAGGAATCACTAATGGTAGTAACGGTAGTATTCCAACTATGAGGCAATGCTGATAATAGAATCAAAGCACGTACCTCATCTTCAATGTCAATCTTAACTGAACTCAATCAACTAACAATCACATTGAATTCATTAATATAATATGTAATTAACGCACCTTCGCTCATTTTCAAATTAAACAGATGTCACATCAAATAGACCTTATTGATCGTGGAGGGCTTCTTGTACGTATCCAATAGGGCTTGTATCAAATTAGTTGTATTCTTCTCCTTCACGATGTCAAACGCGACATTACGAGCCAACATTAGCCGAATAACACCCATAGCTCATATATCCAACAAATCCTAGTTAGCTTGCTTCATCAACTCTAACTTCTCCCTAGACAAAGGCAAGTGCAGTTTCATCTAATAAAGATAATCATTAATATGCATCTTCCAGAATTCAAAATCCTTATCATCAAATTTGCCGATTTTCACTTTTCCTTCTTCTATTGCTATTGATTTGCTTCAACTCAGCCAAGTTTGGCTCTGATACCAATTGTTATGGAAAGCAAGCAATCGAACAATATAATAGACGGAAGAAGAAAATATATTGGACACGAGATTGACATAGTTCAGTCGTAGAGACCCACATCCACGGGAAGAGTAGTGACGAATTCACTATCGATCAAGTGATATAAGGAGATTATATACTTGAGTCAGTCAAATATTCTCTCGGTGTTTCCCAATTTCCAATTACACCCAATAACGCATGCAGTGTTTGGCTCCCAAATTCCTCACGAAATAATCTCTCAATCTCACGGAGGAATTACATGCAAATCTTACTACAAGATTTAATTGGCTTCAACACATGTAATCAATTCCTCAAATATAACTGTTCGAGAAAGAACTCCAATGGGATGTAAAGCAAATTCACAAGCGCCCTTTGAACACATATCAACCAACGGCCCAAGAAAGCTCCTTAATCTAATTATATATAGCCATATAAAACCTGCAGAAGCCGACTGCAACATGGAATAGGATAATGTCGGTCAACCAGTCAACCATATCCAAGTCTCCATTTTATTTATTTATTCTCCTTTCTTCTTGGCCGACTTGAATTACATTGCGGATAACTTCCGTGATTTCAAAACAAGCCTTATTCAACACAAAGTCCAAGGTAATATAATCTTCCATTCTTGACCGCATCTTTAATACGGAAATAATATTCGTAATTTTTAAGATGTCCTTGAACTTTATCCGTAACTCAGTTCGGATTGAGTTTGTTCAACGACTTGAACTCGAGACATATTTTAACACCTTTATTGGCGTCGATAAAATTGGATTAATGATGGATGGGCTTGCATTTGATGGGCTGAAATTTTAAGTGCCCCCTTTAGACTGGTGAGACGTGAATCTTGACTGGCGAGATACAAAGGCAATAGGTGGAGGGGTATTGGAGGTCGTTTTGTTGATTTGTAGTCTTCCTTCGTGTTGAAGGAGCAAACCATGAAGGGCATCGCATGAGAGTGCTCCTGATTGAGAGATGACGGAGATTGCTATGTCTAAATCAAAAAGTTTTGGTCCAAGACCACAAAAGATGTGTGTGTTGTCACGTCCCGACCCGGTGAGCATGTGCCCATCCCTGCTTGGTCGATATAATAGCGATGTCCTAGGACGCATCATTGACCCGTTCATTTTAGTATACGCATGTGGAAGCAGATATAAATCTCCAGACAATAAAACAATGGGATAGTAAAGCAGGGCCATAAAATTTCAAACCTCACTTATATACATTGCGAACCAGTGTACATATATACAAGGTGAACTACTATTTCAAATTCAACTTAAACAAGCCCAGAAAACAAAGTCTACAGACAGGGGTGGTGTTCTAACGACCACCGCTACTCATCACTTTCAATTTCCTCCAGTTCCATCTCCTCGTCAACCTCTCCTTCCTCCTCGCTCTAATTGGCGCCTTCGGTTGAGTACACTGGAGAGTCAGAATCGTCTTCGAGATTGGGGTGCTTGGCGTCCACTACTAATCCACCCTCAGGATTTGCTGTACCTTTCCCGAGCGCAACCTCCAAAACGTATCGAGGCACATCAGATTCTGGTACAGGACCCTCCCTTCGCACATCATGATAGTGACGATACCATGCGGTACTTATGAGGTACCCTTTCGGGCTCACCCACGTCGACCTAGACAGTGGATTTCACCATCACATACTCCAATCCTTTAGGGTGTGGGTGTATCAGGATATGATAACCTATTTCTATTATTTTCTCGAGCATACCAAAATGCTCGGGAGGAGCTGGGGGTGCTGCCATTTACGGACCTGAAATGTTGTCCCACAACGGGGTGAGACTATGTCTCAGCAAGTTCTACACCCTAAGACTTGATTAGGAAGCCAATTACGTCCTAAAGGCCACCTAAGCACAACACGAGTCAGAGGACTTATTTTGGTCTCAGTTCCTTCTTGCAAGTCAGTTCAATTCATAATTACTGACAACCATGACACTCAATCAAATCGGATCAACTCATCGATCAATCGACCCAGTCGATTACATGTCATCACAACCATCTCTTGGTCGGCCCATTCAATACTATTTATAAGTCCCCCCATATCAGGATTGCTCACTCTAAGTTGATAAATAGATAGTATAGTTCGCACTAAGCTGATAAATAGTGTACTGCTCTCCTTAAGTTGACATATCGCCCATAGGTTGATATAGTATACTAATAATGCTTCCTTTAAGCTGATCAAGTATACTGCTCGCGATTTAAGTTGACATATCAGAGCTCGTCGGATGATATAGTATACTGTTAATGCTCTCTCTAAGCTGATAGGGTATACTACTTTCACTAAGCTGCCATATCAGAGCCAATAAGATGATATAGTATACCAGTATACTGTTCTCAATCTAAGTTAACATATCGCTTGTAAACTAATATAGTATACCATCCCGAACCATACAATCAATTTACTATTTTTATCATACTCGATAAAAATACACATGTGTGGGTACATGGCCGGCCATAGCCACAATACAAGGTTTTCACTTTTGAACCTCCCACTATTTTAGCAGTCCCAAAATAGATTTTTGGTGCCGTAGACTGATACCCGATAATTTTCTACTCAATTACCAAAGTTATCCAATTTTTGGAATAAATACCCACAAATACTAATTGCACTCAATTTCCACAATTAGATACTCAATTAAATAAACAAAGAGCACCACTACAATCAGCACGAAATTTAGATCACCGACTATCCTGGTTGAATTTTCGGAAAATAATTAAATAAATAAATAATTACAGAAAATATTAAATAAATGTAATAAATCCAACTTAGGCCCGTTATAGCCTCATTGGATGCCCAAACTGACTCGAAAAAAATTCTGAGATTCGTTAAATAAATACTAGAGTCTATTTACTTGCTAATTACATTAACTAACTACCTAACAGCATTGATAACTAATTTAAATTTACTAACTACATCAACTAACCACCTAAAAAATCTTAGCCTAATCTAATTAATTACTAAGCATCATTAACCTACTAAGCGAGGTTTAGTGAGTTAAACGCACCCGTTTATCGAACCGCTCGGTTCAAATCGACGGGGACGCGACTGGGACCGACTTTCTCCAAAGCGGGCCTAGGTTTTGAGGCCCGGAACCACCTCAAAACAGGCCAAAACATTGTTGGAAACCCATTGGTTTTGTCCTCTGTTCTTGGCTGGAAAAGATAAACCAAAGGCCCGGTTGAAGCAACAACGGACTGGGAAAGGCTAAAGAGGCTAAACCAGGTTCAAGCGGGGACTCATGGGGGTCGAAGGCGGGCCAAACGACTCCGGCACGAGTTGAGGGAGCTGCTGGAACGCTGTGAGGATAACGGGCTAGGTGGACGTGTGCGGAACAGCGCGCGCAGGCGGAGGGGCGCGGGACGGCTTGCGGTGGAGGGCGGCAGCGTGTGAGTGGCTCCGGCGGTGGCGTGGCTACTTTTGGCGGTCTTCTTCAGCAGCTGGTGGACGAAAAACAAGGTGAAGGGGGAAAGGTGATGGCCGGTTGGCTTGAGGAACAAGGAGAGGGGGACAAGGGCCCTACCTTGGCCAATTCTTCACATCCATGGTCTCCCTTGATCATCCTCAGCCACCAACATCACTTGGCCCTCAATGAGCCACCAATGCTCATCCTAGGACTCTTGAAATGGTCCAAAACCATAGGGGAAGGGGGGCATATGAATTTCCAAGATTTCTCCTTCAATTGGACTTAGTTTCATTCTTGATTCAATCCCATTTGGACTCAATAATTTCCATTATCAATTCAATAATCAAATTGGTATTTTTCCTCATCAATTGAACCATATTGCATCCCAAATGCGTGATCACAAATGGTCCTTGACATTTTCTGAACAAAAACGATCCTACGACAACTTTTTCCCAAAAAGTCTGGAGTTGCAGAAAAATCGACGTTCCTAGAATTTATTGTGACATGACAGAACTTTTAATTTCTAAAATTAGATTCAAATTCACAATTAATTTCACTCCGGCGCATTTTTAGCGTGAACTAGGTTATCGGGTAGCTTTCAGAACTTTTTAGAGCAAATGACCCGTGGTCGATTTTCTTCAAGCCATAATGAACATTTTTAACACGTTTGTGACTCTCGGTGGTTGTGAAAATCTTGAGGTTTTAATTACGGACACAGGGTACCACTCATCTCAGTCGAACCTACCTATTTCTAATCTCAAATTGATTTATATCTGTGCTGTAATGATCTCGGCAGATGAGCATGGTCGAGTAGTCGATTCCTGATCGAATCCTCAAGTCTATTTACCTTAAAATCCTTAATAACTTTCCCAAATAGTTTAGTTATCTCACGAGTGATTAGCTCTGAGAATAACACTATAGGCACGTCAATGAAATGCCTGATTGATTTAATTGAAAGCAGAAGTGAAAAATCCAGGATGTCACACGTGTGGTACTTATTTGTTGATAGGGGTTCTCCAATGGTAGCTACTTGATCTGCAATGGTGGCTGCCTCATGAAGAAATTATGTTATTGTGAGGCTTCCATTTGTAATGGATTGAAATTGAATTTCAGTGATTGATTGATTCTCTTAACAATGGCTCATCATTGGCCATCGTTGTTGACTTTGAGGGAGAAAGAAAAAAGAAGAGAAAAGAAGGTGCTATGTACATCCATCTTTTAATGCATGTACATGCATGCATACCCATAAATTATGGTGGTCTTCCTTTGTGTTTTCTTTCATCTGAAGAAGACTTCCTTGTACTACAATAAATGATGGAGACTCTTTTTTGTATTGTAAAAGAGAAAGACGTCCAATGGAGAAGAGTGCGCCAAGTTGCCTCGATGGCCGAGAGAGCGCCAAGTTCCTTTTGGCGGCCAAGAGAGCGCCAAGTCTTTGGAGGTTGAGAGAGCGCCAAGTTCCTTTTAGTGATCGAGAGATCGCCAAGTCATCGGTGGCCAGAGAGAAAAGAGGGTGCCAAGTTCTTTAGTAGTTGAGAGGGTTAAGTGTTGTTGTAATAAGTGATTTGGCTAGATAAATTCTTGTGAGTAGAATTTATGTAATTCCTTGAGTAAGATTTCACTGAGAATTGTGAGGGGATAAATACTGTGTAAGCTATTGGGTATAATTAAGAATAGAGAAACACTGAGTGAGTGTTTGAATGATTGTAATCTCCAGTATATCACTTGATTTCTATAATAAAATCCCGTTATGCTTTTTTCGTGTACATAGGTTCCAATATTTGGACCTAACCACGTATATCTAGTGTCTAATTCCCTTTCCTTCCTTTAAGCTATCTTATCCAATTTGATCTATATTGCAACATGATGGATGTTATAACTTTTGAAACGTTAATGGGGATTTAATCGAAGTTAAATTAAACCGTGGTCGAAGTAAATTTTTTCACTATATAAGTAAGCTTCGGTCGATGAAATGTGATAGAGGCTTAAGGTTTTGCTGGTGTCCTCGTAGACCCAAATGCCCAGGCCTTTGCACTTTCTCATTCCATTTCTTCTGCTTTCCTTCCTCAATACAAAATGAGTTCAGTAGGATCTGAGACCCAAATGACCCCTATCCAAGTTTCGGACCAGGAAGAGACCCTCTTTGCCATGCAGCTGGCAACCGCCTCCGTTCTCCCTAGGGTCCTCAAGGCTGCCATCGAGCTCGACCTCCTCGAGATCATGGCCAGGGCCGGGCCAGGCGCCTACCTTACCCCTGGGGAAGTCGCGACGCAGCTCCCAACCCAGAACCCCGATGCCCCGCTCATGCTCGACCGAATATTTCGGCTGCTGGCCAGCTATTCTGTGCTCACGTGTACCCTCCGCGACCTGCCCGAGGGTAAGGTTGAGCGGCTTTACGGTTTAGCTCCGGTGTGCAAGTTCCTGGTCAAGAACGAGGATGGGGTCTCCCTTGCCCCACTCAACTTGGTCGACCAGGACAAACACGTCGTGGAAAGCTGGTATGCTTTTTTAAAAAAAAAAAAAAAAAAAAACTTTTCCTTCTTTTCCTTTTGCTATTTGGGATTTTTTTCAGGATTCATCCTTAATGCCAGTCATATTGTGAAGTAATAGCTGACCGTAATCGAACGTTTGAATCACCTGACATCTCCTCCCAGTTTCACTACACAAGAACTTATTAATTCCCCATTATTGTTCTCTGGGCGTTGAATTGGGTCGTTTGCTTTTAACTCGTAGGTACTACTTGAAAGATGCGATTCTTGAAGGCGGAATCCCGTTCAACAAGGCACACGGGATGACCCCATTTGACTATCTAGGTACCGACCCACGATTTAACAAGATCTTCAATTGGGCAATGTCTGATATTTCCACCATTACGATGAAGAAGATACTGGAAACGTACAACGGCTTCGAGGGCCTCAAGACGGTGGTCGATGTCGGAGGCGGCACTGGGACCGTACTCAACATGATCATAGCTAAATATCCGTTGATTAAAGGCATCAACTTCGACTTGCCTCACGTGATTAAAGATGCTCCGTCCTATCCTGGTATATAATGTACATCGCTTGCTCGCTCTTCGACATTATTGTCATATCCTAGGTAATTGAGAGCAACCCAAGATCTAGGAACATTTTTGCATCTCACATTCAATTCATTGCCTCTTAACTAATATGAATCGCCTTGTCTAATAGAGCACCGAAAAATTTAATGCTGGGATTAACGCAGGTGTGGAGCACGTTGGAGGCGACATGTTTGTCAGCGTTCCAAAAGGAGATGCCATTTTCATGAAGGTCAGAGTGAATGTCTCTGTTCTTGAAGTCGAAATTTTCAGAAAGTACTAGGACAAGGCTGGTTGTTGCTTCCCTTGTTTCATCTTGGTCTCTTAGCAAGACTAAAAGTAGTTACCGATTAGACAGAGTGCTTCATAAAAGGCATGTTACTTTCTTGCAGTCGATATGCCATAATTGGAACGATGAACATTGCGCAAAGCTCCTCAAGAACTGTTACGATGTGCTTCCAATAAATGGGAGGGTGATCATTGCAGAAGACATCCTCCCCGTGTACCCGGACCCGAGCCTAGCGACCAAGGGAGTGATCCACACGGACTGCATGATGTTGGCCCACTGCCCCGGCGGGAAAGAAAGGACGGAGAAGGAGTTCGAGGCTTTGGCCAAAGGGGCGGGATTTCAGGGCTTCCAAGTCATGTGTCGCACTTTCAACACTTACATCATGGAGTTCTTGAAGACAGCTTGAACTGTGCTCTCCCGGGTGGTGATATTAATGGTTCCTTGGACTCGATAGATCGCAAATGAGCCTTTTCTTACGGTCGCCTTTCAATTTAGTGTCCTAAGTTGTGCTCATAAAAAGAAAGAATAAGGAAGTGACTGTATGATGCTTGGGGATGGGAAAAGGAAAAGTTACAGGATCTATTATTTTATGTTAATAATATTAAAATATGTTTGGAGTTTGAGTTTATTGAAGAATACTAGTCTAAATAAATTAGACTGAGCGACCTTATAATTTTGTGACTTTTTCTTTGATTCAGCTGTGCATGATTGCATTTATGTTTAGCCGCAATTGTGAGAAGAAGAAAATTGCTTATGGATTTCCTTTTGCATTTATCTCTTTGCATGTATGGAAAAGCAATAAAGAAAATGTACATGTTTTATTGACTTTTTTTCTTGGCTCTATGCGGAGCTTGTGACATACTGGATTTTCAATCCTATTTTCAATTGAATAAATTGAGCATTTCATCGATGCACCTATAGTGTTATTCTCAGAGCTGATCGCTCTTGAGACAACTAGACTATTTGGGGAAGTCATTAAGAGATTTTAATTCAATAGACTCGAGGATTTGACTATGAATCGGCTACTCGACCATGTTCATCTGTCAAGATCATTACAACACAGTAAGATCAATTAAAAATTAGAGATAGGTTGATTCAACTGAGATATGTGGTTAAGCGTGGGTGATTCCACTAAATTGCAAAATTCTCATCGATCGACATTAGATTGATTTTTCTATCGTTTTGGTACCTGTTTTTTTTTTTTTTTTTTGATGACCCAGGGAACCCCGCACGGCCGACAGTCGGAGATAAACCACCAGGGCGACACGTGCTAGCCACCACACACATGCCACCGGGTAAGTCACCAATGTCTCACGCCAGCCTCCCCGCAACGCAAGTTGCGGGGTTTCGAACCTGCACCTCTTAGCAAAAGGAAGCCTGAAGCCTATCCAGCGGAACCACCACGGCGGGTGGTTTTGGTACCCTGTGTTCGTATTTGAATTCTCGAGATTTTCACGACAACTGAGAGTTACCAATGTGTCGAAGAGGTTCATTGTGGCTCGAAAAAAATCGATCACGAGTCATTTGCACTAAATATTTCTAAAAACTACATAGTAGGTTAGGTCATGCTAAAATCGTGTTTGATTGAAATTAACCACGAATTTGAATCCGATTTCAAAAATTGAAAGTCCTGTCATGTCACAGGTCATTTTAGGAACGTCAACTCATTTTTGGAGGATTTTTCGGTGAGTTTGAGATTTTTACGGAAAATCATTACGGACGATTCGAAAAATGAACGGAAATTCGGATTGACCAATTTGAAGGGATTTTTGGCATCTAGTGTGAGTGAATTGGTGAATGGAAGTTGTTTGGGCCTTTTCTGAATTTAAATTGGACCTCAACCGGATTTGTTTGTTCAGAAAATTGGATTCCGAAAAGAAAATGAATTAGAATTTGGAATTGAAGGAAACTGCCGTTGTTGTTGCCCAAAACTTGTTGTTTGAGGGAAATTTTATGCAAGAAAGTAAGTGAGGGTCAAGTACTTTAGCATGGAGATTTTTGGGACCAAATTGAAATAAACAAAAGCAAGTGGGAGAAGAATTTTCAGTTAAAGAAAATTCTTTTTATTTTTCTTTTATTTTTCCTATTTTTTCTTTTCCTCTTGGCCGCACGCCCCCATGCGCACGTTCTCTCTCTCTCTCTCTCTCTCTCTCCCCGTGCGAATCCCTCCCCCACCGACAGCTTCCCCTTCCGTTTTCCACTTTGCTTCATCCCCTCTTTGACTTTTCTTTATTCTTATCCCCTCCCCCACGTTCATTTTTGCTTTTGGCTGCACTCACCCCCTCAGCCTCTCTCGGTTCTCTCTCCCTTTCACGTTCACCGCCCCATTTTCTCCTTGATTCGCTGCTGTCCAGCATTCCCCCCCGAAGAAGATCGCATGGAGCCGAAGCCACGCCGCCGGCTCGCCTTCCTCCTTCATCCGTGAGGAGTCCCGTCTGCGATCGAGCTCGATGTCCTGTGTGAACTTAGCCGCGCAAATCAGCCCCAGATGCCAAGGAATCTAGCAGCCCGTGAGGTTTTGTGGGCCAAGTTTCGAGCCCGATTTATGCCCTATTGGTGCCGTCCATTTGGAACTTTTTGTTTCTCGTTGCGTCCTCGTCAAATTGATTCGAGTGGATTATTAATCAGGTGAGTTTAACTCACTAAATCTCGCTTAGTAAGTTAATGACGTTTAAGGGCTGTTTAGCTTAGATTAAGCTTAGTTTAGTGGATAATTAGAACAATTTAGTAAATTAGTTGATTATCGATGCATGTTAGGTGGTTAGAGTAGTGTAGTTAGAGTCTAGACAAGCTCTAGAATTTATCTAAAGTGGTTTGGAAATTTTCCGAGCTTGTCTCGGATTTTATTTAGGCTTTACGGGCCGAAGTCGAAATTTTAGTAATTAATAATTATTTTTGAAATTAATTAATCAATTAATTATTTTCCGGAAATAAGACCGAGATGGTCGGTGATCGTAAAATTACGCTGATTTCAGCGGTGTGATCTGTTTATGTAATTGAGCTTTATATTGTGCTGATTTCGATTTAATTGTGAATTTAGGAATTTATCTTTGAATTAATTAATTATAATAATTAATTGAAATTTTACCGGGTGTGGGTCTACAGCGCCAAAATTATATTTCTAGACTGCTAAAGCTAGTGGAAAGTCTAAATTTTGAAATTATGATATTTTGGCTAAGGCTGACCGTGTACCCACACATAGTTATTTTTATCGGGTGTGATAAAAATAATGAGTTTGTTATATGATTAAAATGGTATACTATTTTGCCCAGGGGGCCCTAATCTATCAACTTTGGGTGAGCATATATAGTATATCATATTATCAGCTTTGGGCAAGCATATATAATATACTAAATTAGCCTAGGGGCCCTAAACTATCAGCTTTAGGTGAGCATTTATACAGTATATTATATTATCAACTTTGGGTGAGCTATACTATTTATATTTTCAGCTTTGGGTGAACAATCCTATACTATGGTCGGACTTTATAGATAGTATTGAATATACAGACCAAGAGATGGTCGTGATGATATGCAATCGACCGAGTCGATTGATCGATGATTCGATCTGTGGTGATTGATTTGATTTTATTTAAATTGTGTTGACTTGCAGGAAGGAGACTGAGGCCAAGATAAGTTCTCTGACTCGCGTTGTGCTTAGGTTGCCTTTAGGGCATTTTGGATTTCTAATCGAGTCTTAGGGGGTAGAACTTGCTGAAATATTATCTCACTGGTTATTGCATAACCATTTTCAGGTTCGTATATGGTGTTGGTAAAGGACCAAGAGCCTGGAGTTAGGAGGTGAAGCTCGAAGAATTGGTGACTATGTCCGACTAGTTAGTTGTAGGACAACTCTCTTTTGTAAAGAGCCGATTCCTTTTGAAAACCTTTATGTATAGACTTGTGTGTTTATAAAAAGGTATTTTGTGAAAAATTGATCTTATTTTCCTATTCCATTGTTTTTATTGTCGGGAGATTATTTATATGCTTTCGCATGCACATTAAAATGAATGGGTCGGCGACGTGTTCTAGGGCGTTGCTATTAATCGACCAGATAAGGGATGGGTGTGTGCCCAAGGATTGAGGCGTGATAGAGCTGTATCATAGTCAATGGAGAGATTTGCTCAAGCAAAAATATGAAAATTCCTCTGTCTGCGTATTAAAAGAAGGAATCCGTGTGAAGAAGCATGTGGAAGCCTCGACAGGAAGAGGAATGAAAAGGAAGTTGCATGGAGCTCATCTAAATAAATGCAAGGTGGACTTTTTGAACATGAGAAGAGAGCCCAATGTACAAGATGTCGCTTTTCCATGTGAGCATCAATGGTCTTTGCCATTGAATGAGGAAAACTCTCACTTCTGCATTACAAAAGCGAGTGAGAGAGTAGGACAAGAATTGCACCGAGGTGGCCGAGAGAGTGCCAAGTTCCTTTGGTGGCCACGAGTGTGCCAAGTCCTTGGTGGTAAGAGAGAAAAGAGTGTGCCAAGTTCTTTGATGGCCGAGAGGGTTGAGTATTGTTGCAATTACATCCAAGTGATTTAGCTATATAAATTCTTGTGAATAGAATTTGTTTAGTTCCTTGAGTGAGGTTTCACTAAAAATTATGAATAGTTAAACATCATGTGCGTTATTAAATGTAATTGGGGGCTGGGAAATATTGAGAGAGTATTTGAGTGCTCAAGTGATTATAATCTCTGCTATATCGCTTATTTTTATAGTGAAATTTCATGCTGCTATCTTCGTGGACGTAAGTTTTGATATTCGAACCGAACCGCATAAATCTGGTGTTTGATTTCCTTTCATTTCTTTTGACTAATTTCATCTGATTCACTTGTCTATATTTAGAACAAATAAACTTCGAGTCTGCACAATGATTTTACAACATGGGTAATGGAACAGAGTACTCTTAAGAAATTCAATGCTGATTCGGGTTGGACCCAATAATCTTTAAAAAAAAAAAAAACATAAGATATAATCCACCCGATCAGCGAGTAGAAGTAGAGGGAGGAAAAATAATGCCACGTGAATGATGCGAATGCCTGTTTCAGCAAAATATATATGAATTGTCTGAATGAGCAACTGAAGGCTTATAAAATGCGGGCGGCGTACCATGCATGAGAAAATTACAAAACTTGCCATAATTGGCACGAAAGGAGAGCATGTGCCAACGTCCACTTCTATCTTGTTTCGTTTGGAATGATTCCGAAGCTATGGTTTGACGGATTTGCGTTTAATTATATGCTATATATTTGAAATTTAAATGGAGATTTAATTGTGTGATATGTGGGGCTTTGACACAGAAAAACCGTACACCCAAAAATCAAGATTAACTATGATTTGCAGCGTCTGGTGAGTATTCGAGACCTTAATTCATATAACCGAAGTAATTTTGAAGTTCGGCCATATATTTGAAGTTATATGATTTTGAAATGTGAAATCCGATTTAGGGGTGATTAAGCTATTTAATTTTGTGAAAATGATAATTCAAGACGTTGTAAAACTGTAGGGTTTTGCATAAATCAATTTCGAAATACGGTTTGATCAGAACGAATTTGTGAAGTTTCACACTCTTCACATGCGAGTTTTGTTACCTTGTACGAGTCATTTTGTCAATGAATGAGCTTAGCTTAGGGCATGTTTAGTAACTAGCCAGACAATGCCGATTCTATTCTTTTGTTTCCAAGAAAAAAAAAATTACTTCTTTTTTTATGGGGAACAATTCCTATCCCGATTGAAGTTCATTTTTTTTTTTTCCTTTTCTTCTTCTATTTCATCCTTTGGCCAGTCACCAGCCTTAGCCTGGTTGGCGACTGGCTACAAGGCTTGCGACCCTGTCGTAGTGTCATCGGCCCCCAGTGAGGCTGGCGTGGCTTGCTCTCGCTAGGCCACTGTGAGAGGGGTGTTGCCCTGCTATGGTGAGGCCGACCTCGTGGTTCGGCCGACGAGGTCGAGTCTTGTCGATGAGTGGGCGAGCTTGGCCTTGCTAGATTTGGGCGAGGCCAAGCTCGCCTAGCCAAGGTTTAGCTAAGCCTTGCCCAGCCACTAGGGAGGCTTGACCTTGTCGGGAGCCGGCAACACTCAAAAATTGCCAACCCTCGTGTTGCCAGCCCTCGTGTGGCCGATTGCCAGCCTAGCCAAAGTCAGCGATCGGCCAAAGGATGAAGGAGAAGAAGAAAAGGACAAAAGAAATGATAAAAAGAAAAATGTTAAAAATGTAATAAAATTATTAAAAAATCAAAAGAAATTCTCAATCTCAATAGAATTTGAGATCTTTGTAAACACATTTCTATCTCGAAATAACAATTTTGGATACTTGCCAAACGCCTTAAAATGCTCAGAAACTCGTCTATGGAATAGAAATAAAAAAATATATTTCTGAGTAGAAATTATTTTCGGAAATAGGATGATTACCAAATAGGCCCTTAGAGGATTCGTAGTTACAATAGGTTTTAGTTGATTTTGATATATATATTTTTTCAATAAATTGATAAGCTTTCAAGTTCACACATTCAAGGCTTGGATTAGGCTATATTAGGTCAATGGTGCCTACTTCTATTATGAATTTGTAAACTCATATCTTGGAAGTAATGGAGATTTGATATATTATGAGTTATTAAAAGCATGTTTGTTGAATTTGATAAAAGCTAGTTAACACATCTAGAGGGGGGTGAACAGGTGTTTATAAATTTCTTTTGAAACTTTTAACCCAAATTCCTCAACTTGAAATAAAATCAGAGTAAATACACTTAAGTAAATCAAATTACGCAGCAATAAAGTAAAGAGAATAAGGTAAGAAGATTTAAACACAGAGGTTTATAGTGGTTTGACTTATTGTAAGCCTACGTCCACTCTCCACACCGATAGCCCACTGGCTATATTCACTATGTAGCAAATGAGATTTGTACAGTTTATGATCTAGACTTCTTCAGTAGAAAGTCTTTGCTATAGCTCTCGCAAATCCTCACTATATGTATTTCTCCTTTGTACACAACTAAGGCTCAAGAAATTTGAGAACAAGGGGTTTCAGAGGTTTAGACTTCGAATTTTTCTATCAGCGCACACACTTCGAACAACAATGACTCCACCTTAAATATTCCTCCGTGTTTTCATAGCCGTTAGCACTTTCCAAGCGAGTTTATCCAATCTACCCATTGGAATGAATCAATTAAAGTGATCTTCAAGCTGTCGAATATATGTGGAAGATAGCTCATCAATCCTGTTCGCCCATACAATCAGGATCTTGAGTTTCCATAAGTGGAAACTTCCAAATCTTGCTTGTTCTTCAACGGATATTCTAATCGAGATAAATCCAAAATCTTCGAGCTTATCAATCCTGTTCGCCCATACAATCAGGATCTTGAGTTTCCATAAGTGGAAACTTCCAAATCTTGCTTGTTCTTCAATGGATATTCTAATCGAGATAAATCCAAAATCTTCGAGCTTAGTTTCAGCCAGACTCCTAAAATTGAGTCTAACAGTCTTTAGACTTTGATAGATGAGTCTAGAGATCTTCAGACCGAAACACTTGGGTCTTAAACTCTTCAGATTTAAGCGATTGAGTCTTGGATTCTTCAGACTTAACTAACGAGGATGTTTTGTTAGCTTCAAAACACTTAAAGGATTTTTTTTTTCAACAGAATTAAAATTTGGATTGAGCATTTACTACATTTTCATATTTGTGAATAGTTTGAGAAATGTGTTATGAAACATTATATATAATGATTTGTAAACTTGATTTGTGAAATGGATTCTAAAATGGTTTGTAAAATACATTCTAATTTATAAAACAAATTCTGGATTTGGTTTGTGGATTATTAGATGATGATGATTTGATGTGCAATATCGGTGTGAACTTAATTAATGGTTTTTTGGTATACATATTGGTTTAAGAATATCCTTTTAGATCGAGCTACTGCTTAATAATAGGTAGAGATCTTGTCAAGAGAATTTTGGTTCCCTTGTCACAAGGCATTTTGTTGTAATGGTGGTTGGATATTGAGCAATAAATTGATCGATGGCATGGATTATTGACATGTGATTAGTTAAGATTGATTAATGGATGGAACCATTGATATTTGTTGATTAAAAGAAATATTTTGAATATGATTAGGTTAAAGTGATATAATTCATTTTAATTTTGTACGTGTATTATACACTAAATTTGAGACAAGTGAGTTTTGATATTGTTTTATAAATGTGCATAAAGGATCCTTGATTTGCTTCGAAGTGTTTTGTATTATTCACTCAGCTGTGATTTCTCGCACATTCGTTTGTAATCTTTTTTAGGTAGAATGAAAGCGCTATTGATGAGAAGTTTTGATAGTTGGATTTTGGGTATGATCTGAAGCAATTATTTATATGTCGATTGATAGTTGACAGGCCTAATTGAGTTTCAATATGTATATATTCTTTTCATGGATTGTAGATATTCCGATGATATAACCAATTTTCTGTTTTGTCATATATATTGATAGACGCGTCATTTTCCCCACTCTTGTAAGATTCAGGGTGTGATGAATTGAACGTGAATTCGTTGTGGTTTTTTTTTTTTTTTTTTTGGTCAGAAAAAGGATACAACTTTCATTACTGGGAAAAAGTAGGTGGATACACTTCGTTTGCTTCAGAACAGAGAAGCTCTAAGGCTTTTTTTCTAAAAGTAGGCCGTGGTCAGTGAAAATGAATAGCGGTTTAAGATTTTGCTGGATTGGAGACCCAGGACGTCAGGTCTTTTTACTTTATTTCTTCTGCTTTCCATCCTCAATACCCGTCGAAGAAAAGAGAAGGGTAAAAAAAAAAGGTTCAGCAAGATCCGAGACCCGGATGACCTTGATTTAAGTTTTGTAATCCAACGTTTGAATAATCCGAAATCTCCTTCGATGTTTCACAGCTCAAGAACTTACTAATCCCCGTTATTATGTTTTCCGAGTATTGAATTGAATTGTTTGCTTTTTAACTCGTAGGTACTTAACGAAAGATGCGATTCTCGAAAGGGGCAATCCCATTCAATAAGGAGTACAGGATGACTGCGTTCGAGTATCACAGCATAAACCCGAAATTTCAACAAGATCTTCAACCGGGAATGTCTAATTTGTCTACCGTTACCATGAAGAAAATACTGGAAACGTACAATGGCCTCAAGGGACTCAAAGATGGCGGTTGATGCCGGAGATGGTACTAAGCAATGCTTAGCATCATTGTTTGTTGGTAGGTTGTTTGTAAAACAAACTAAGAGGTGCCTCATCCTCCATCGAAAAGATGTGAGTAGGCACGTGGACAAGATTGGCACTAATCGATGATCATTATTTTTTATTTATTGAAAGATTCTAATGGATTTTTATGAAAATTAACAACAGTGTCCTGTTGAAACAATGCAATTGTTCACGTAAGAGTTACGCTATTTACAATTTATTTAATTCCAAATTTTATTATTTCTTCCAATGGTTATCTTAGAGTTCATATTTGTTTAGATGTAACTGCTTAATTTTGGAAGATTGAGTCTTTTCGGATATAACTTATTGTTTTTACTATAAATTACTAAACATGTCTATTCGATCGTAATCTTCTTCTTCCATTACGGCCATTGTTTCCAATTATCTTCCATAAGAAATCCTATAGCCATATAAAACGTGTAGAAGCCGACTACAACATGGAATAGGATAATCTCGGTCAACCAGTCAACCATATCCAAGTTTCCTTTTTTTTTTTATGATTATTTATTCTTCTTTCTTCTTGGTCGACTTGAATTACATTGCGGATAACTTCCCGTGCTTTCAAAAGAAGCTTTATCCAATACAAAGTCCAACGTAATATTACCTTCCATTCTTGACCGCATCTTTAATACAGAAATAATATCCGTAATCTTTAAGATGACCTTGAACTTTATCCGTAATTTAGTTCAAATCGAGTTTATTCAACGACTCAAACTTGAGACATTTTAACACCCATGTTGGCGTCGATAAAATTGGATTAATGATGGATGGGCTTGCATTTGATGGGCTGAAATTTTGAGTGCCCCCTTTAGACTGTTTAGACGTGAATCTTGACTGGTGAGATACAAAGACAATAGGTGGAGGGGTATTGGAGGTCGTTTTGTTGATTTATAGTCTTCCTTCGTGTTGAAGGAGCAAACCATGAAGGGCATCGCATGAGAGTGCTCCTGATTGAGAGATGACGGAGATTACTGTGTCTAAACCGAAAAGTTCTGGTTCAAGACCACGGAAGATGTGTGTGTGGTACTCATTTGCTGATAGGGGTTCTCCAATGGTAGCTAATTGATCTGCAATGGTGGCTGCCTCATGAAGAAATTATGTTATTGTGAGGCTTCCTTTTGTAATGGATTGAAATTGAATTTCGGTGATTGATTGATTCTCTTAACAATGGCTCATCATTAGCCATTATTGTTAACTTTGAGGGAGAAAGAAAAAAAAAAGAGGAAAGAAGGTACTACGTTCATCCATCTTTTGATGCATGCACATGCATGCATGCCCATAAATTATGGTGGTCCTCCTTTTTCTTTTCTTTCATCTGAAGAAGACTTCCTCATACTGCAATAAATGATGGAGATTCTATTTTGTACGGTAAAAGAGAAAGACGTCCAATGGAGAAGAGCGCGCCAAGTTGCCTCGATGGCCGAGAGAGCGCCAAGTTCCTCTTGGCGGCCAAGAGAGCCAAGTTCCTTTTAGTTATTGAGAGAGCGCCAAAGTCTTTGGTGGTCGAGAGAGCGCCAAGTCATTGGTGGCCAACTAGAAAAGAGGCGCCAAGTTCTTTAATGGCCAAGGGGGTTGAGTATTGTTGTAATGAGTGATTTAGCTAGATACATTCTTGTGAGTAGAATTTATGTAATTCCTCAATAAAGATTTCACTAGAATTTGTGAGGGGCTAAATATTGTGTGAGTTATTGAGTATGATTAAGGATAGAGAAACACTAAGCGAGTGTTTAAGTGTTTGAATGATTGTAATCTCCAGTATATCACTTGATTTCTATAATGAAATTCCGTTATGCTTTTCCCGTGTATGTAGGTTTCGCTATTCGGACCAAATCACGTATATCTAGTGTCTAATTCCCTTTTCCTTCCTTTCAGCTATCTTATCCAATTTAATCTATATTTGCAACATGATGGATGTTATAACTTTTAAAATGTTAATGGGGATTTAATCGAAGTTGAATTAACCGTGGTCGAAGTAGATTTTTTTGCTATATAAGTAAGCTTCGGTCGATGAAAATGTGATAGCGGCTTAAGATTTTGCTAGTGTCCTCGTAGACCCAACTGCCTAGGCCTTTGCACTCTCTCATTCCATTTCCTCTGCTTTCCTTCCTCAATACAAAATGGATTCAGCAGGATCCAAGACCCAAATGACCCCTACCCAGGTCTCGGACGAGGAGGAGACCCTCTTTGCCATGCAGCTGGCAACCGCCTCTGTTCTCCCTAGGGTCCTCAAGGCCACTATCGAGCTCGACCTCCTCGAGATCATGGCCAGGGCCGGACCAGGCGCCCACCTCACCCCTGGGGAAGTCGCGTCGCAGCTCCCGACCCAGAACCCCGATGCCCCGGTCATGCTCGATCGAATATTTCGGCTGCTGGCCAGCTATTCTGTGCTCACGTGCACCCTCCGTGACCTCCCCGAGGGTAAGGTGGAGCGGCTTTACGGTTTAGCTCCGGTGTGCAAGTTCCTGGTCAAGAACAAAGATGGGGTCTCCCTTGCCCCACTCAACTTGGTCAACCAGGACAAACTCGCCGAGGAAAGCTGGTATGCTTTAAAAAAAAAAAAAAAAAAAAATCTTCCTTCTTTTCCTCTTTTTATTTGGGATTGTTTTCATGATTCATCCTTAATGCCAGTCATATTTATGAAGTAATAGCTGACTGTAATCGAACGTTTGAATCACCTGATACCTCCTCCCAGTTTCATCACTCAAGAACTTACTAATTCCCCATTATTGTTCTCTGGGCGTTGAACTGGGTCGTTTGCTTTTAACTCGTAGGTACTACTTGAAAGATGCGATTCTTGAAGGCGGAATCCCGTTCAACAAGGCACACGGGATGACTGCATTTGACTATCTAGGTACCGACCCGCGGTTCAACAAGACCTTCAATCGGGCAATGTTTGATTTTTCCACCATTACGATGGGGAAGATACTAGAAACGTACAACGGCTTCGAGGGCCTCAAGACAGTGGTCGATGTCGGAGGCGGCACTGGGGCCGTGCTCAACATGATCATAGCTAAATATCCGTCAATTAAAGGCATCAACTTCGACTTGCCTCACGTGATTAAAGATGTTCCATCCTATCCTGGTATATAATGTGTATCGCTTGCTCACTCTTCGACATTAGTTGTCATATCCTAGATACTTGAGAGCAACCCAAGATCTAGGAATATTTTCGCATCTCACATTCAATTCATTGCCTCTTAACTAATATAAATCACCTTGCTGAAAAGAGCACCGAAAAATCTAATGCCAAAAGTAACGCAGGTGTGGAGCATGTTGGAGGCGACATGTTTGTCAGCGTCCCAAAAGGAGATGCCATTTTCATGAAGGTCAGAGTGAATGTCTCTGTTCTTGAAGTTGAAATTTTCATAAAGTACTAGGACGAGGCTGGTTGTTGCTTCCCTTGTTTCATTTTGGTCTCTTAGCAGGACTAAAAAGTAGTTACTGATTAGAGTTAAGTATAGAGTGCTTCATAAAAGGCATGTTACTTTCTTGCAGTCGATATGCCATAACTGGGACAATGAACATTGCACAAAGCTCCTCAAGAACTGTTACGATGCGCTTCCGATGAATGGGAGGGTGATCGTTGCAGATTACATACTCCCCGTGTACCCGGACCCGAGCCTAGCGACCAAGGGAGTATACCACATGGACTGCATGATGTTGGCCCACTGCCCCGGCGGGAAAGAAAGGACGGAGAAGGAGTTCGAGGCTTTGGCCAAAGGGGCGGGATTTCAGGGCTTCCAAGTCATGTGTCGCGCTTTCAACATTTGCATCATGGAGTTCTTGAAGAAAGCTTGAACTGTGCTCTTCTGGGTGGTGATATTAATGGTTCCTTGGATTCGATAGGTCACAAAGGAGACTTTTTTTACCCTGTTCCTTTCGATTTAGTGTCCTAAGTTGTTCTCATAAAAGGAAAGAATAAGGAAGTGACTGTATGATGCTTGGGGATTTCATTTTGCATTTATCTCTCCGCATGTATGGAAAAGCAGTAGAGAAAATCTGAATGTTTTATTGACTTTCTTTCTTGGCTCTATGCGGAGCTGTATCGGAGTCAATGGAGAGATTTGCTCAAGCAAAAAATATGGAAATTCCTCTGTCTGCATATTAAAAGAAGGAATCCGTGTGAAGAAGCACGTGGAAGCCTCGACAGGAAGAGGAATGAAAAGGAAATTGCATGGAGCTCATCTAAATAAATGCAAGGCGGACATTCTGAACATGAGAAGATGGCCCAACGTACGAGACGTCGCTTTTCCACGTTAATGGTCTTTGCCATCGAATGATGAAGACTCTCGCTTCTGCATTAACAAAGAGAGTGAGAGAGACGTGGGACAAGAATTGCGCCGAGGTGGCCAAGAGAGTGCCAAGTTTCTTTGGTGGCCAAGAGTGCGCCAAGTCCTTGGTGGTCAAAGAGAAAAGAGTGTGTCAAGTTCTTTGATGGCTGAGAGGGTTGAGTATTGTTGCACTTACACCTGAGTGATTTAACCAGATAAATTCTTGTGAATAGAATTTATTTAATTCTTTGAGTGAGGTTTCACTAGAAGTTGTGAGGGATTAAACACTGCATGAGTCATTAAATGTAATTGGGGGCTGAAAAATATTGAGAGAGTATTTGAGTGCTCAAGTGATTATAATCTCCACTATATTGTTTGTTTCTATAGTAAAATTTCATGCTGCTCTTTCTGTGAACGTAGGTTTTGGTGTTCGAATCAAATAACGTAAATCTAGTATTTGATTTCCTTTCTTCTAACTAATTTAATTCGATTCGCTTGTCTATATTCAGAACAAATAAACTTCGAGTCTGCACAATGATTTTACAACACGCGTAATGAAACAGAGTACTCTTAAGAAATTCAATGCTGATTCAGGTTGGACCCAATAATCTTTAAAAAAAATAAAAAACATAAGATATAATCCACCCGATCAGCGAGTAGAAGTAGAGGGAGGAAAAATAATGCCACGTGAATGATGCGCAGTTGCAAAAAATAATGCCTGTTTCAGCAAAATATATATGAATTGTCTGAATAAGCAATTGAAGGCTTATAAAATGCGGGAGGCGTACCATGCATGAGAAAATTACAAGACTTGCCATAATTGGTATGAAATGAGAGCATGTGCCAACGTCCACTTCTATCTTGTTTCGTTTGGAATGATTCCGAAGCTATGGTTTGACGGATTTGCGTTTAATTAGATGCTATAACTTTGAAATTTAAATGGGGATTTAATTGTGTAATATGTGGGGCTTTGACCGGTCACAATATGACAAGTTTCAGGAAAACGTAGAGAGGAGAGTAGAAAAAATAGAGAAAAACCGTACACCCAACAATCCAAATTAACTATAACCGAAGTAATTTTTGAAGTTCGGCCATATATTTGAAGTTATATGATTTTAAAATGTGAAATCCGATTTAGGAGTGATTAAGCTATTTAATTTTGTGAAAAATGATAATTCAAGACATTGTAAAACTGTAGGGTTTGGCATAAATCAATTTCGAAATACGGTATGATCAGAACGAATTTTTGAAGTTTCACATTCTTCACATGTGAGTTTTGTTACCCTGTACGAGTCATTTTGTCAATGAATGAGCTTAGCTTAGGGCATGTTTAGTAACCAGCCAAACAAAGCCGATTATATTCTTTTGTTTCACAAAAAAAAAAAAAATAGAAATTTGTTTGATAACTTTTATGTTTCTAGAAATAGATTTGGAACAAAATCAAGAAGTTAAAAAAAAAAATTTATTTTTTTGTTGGGAACAACTCCTATCCAGAATCAAGTTCATTTTCTTTTCTTTTTATTTTTTTTCTTTTCTTCTTCTCTTTCATCCTTTGCCCAGTTGCTGGCCTCAACCTGGTCGGCAACTGGCCAGACTGGCTAGACTAAGGCCCTGTTTGGTTCAGCATGTAGAAGGGGCTTTAGGGCTCTAAAGGGGTTTAGACAAAAGCGAAGGTGTTTAGTTTAATTTTTTGAGCACTTTGGGGAGATGCAATTGCATCTCTAAGGGGGTTGAAAGGGCTTTGGGGGAATGGAGGGGTAGAGGTCCATTAGGAAGTTGTATTTTCGGAATGCAACTTCTGGTACTGTTCATCACTGTTCATCTCTCCGATGGAGAAGCCGATCGTAACTTATTTGCTAATAATAGGTGAATTTAACTCCAGACACCACAACTGATAACCCCTTTCATCTTGTGCATAGCCTAGAAATATGCACTTTCTTACCCCTACATTGAGTTTACCATCACTCGCTCGAATATAACATGGACAATCAAATATTCTAAGAATAGAATAATCAACAATATTATCTAACCACACTTCTTCGGGAGTTTGACGTCCAATCTCAGTCAATGGGATCTATTTTTCAAATAGCTCGCTGTAATAAGCGCATCCACTAGGAATCTCCTAGTCATACCAGCATTAGAGAGCATTTTATGGACCGTCTTTAGTAACATTTTGCTAATCAATTTCGTAACATGTTGTGGTTCATTGGCATAAGTGCGGTGTGTCACTATGCCTTCTTTCATGCAGAATTCGTTTAATAACTTCAAGCAAAACTCCATACTAGCGTTAGTTTCCATATGCTTGATTGTCTTACCAGTTTCATTTTTGATCAAAGTTCTTAACTGCATGATCTTGACGATAACATCAAACATGTGCCTAAGCACAAACACCCATGTTTTCATTGAGTAGTCATCAACAATTGTTAGTATATATTTAGCACTTTTCCTCGAAGGAAACCGCGACAACCTACGAACATTCAAGTGAATAAACTTTGCAATTTTCGTGATTTCTTTGACAGTCGTACTGAACTACACTTTCCGCCATTAATTTAAATCATAACACCTGCATACATTCAATTCATTATAGAGGAACATGACTATATAGCAGATTTCTTTCGCTTCAAACCTTCAGACTTCTCTCGCTAATATGACCCAAACGCATATGCTACAATTCAGACTCTCGAACAAATGCATCCGACGTCTCCGTGGAGAAATCGGTCACTGTCTTATCTTGAAGTTCATATAGGCTACTGCGCTTGATTTCTTTCATTATTACCAAAGCACTTTGAACAATTTTTAGAATTCCATATTCTAAAATATATCGATACCTAGCTAAATCCATGATACTTGAGGAATTTAAGTTCTTCTTCAACTCTAGAACATGCCTCACTCCAGTTAATGTCCTCACGATACAATCATGCATTCTAATTCTAACATTGCCAACACCAATAACATTGCATTCAGCGTTGTTCCCCAACTGCACTTTACTACCATGTGTGCATTGGTAAGTAGTAAACTAGTTTCTATTTGGTGTAACATGAAAAGAACAATCAGAATCCAAAATCCATCCATCAAACGATGAATAATCAGTGACAAACAAGACATAATCAGCACTATCAACTATAGCTGCAACGTCATTTGCTGAATCAACTATAATTCCCTTACCTTTCTCATTATCTAGCTTAAGACAATTCCTTCTAAGATGTCCTATCTTGCCACAACTCCAATAGACAGCATCGCCAGTCCTAGACTAACTACACCTATTCATATTAATACTACTCTTACTAATACGTGTTCTAGATATTCCTCTATTTTCACATGCTAAAGCAACATATATAAATTCGTCAGATTCTCTTCTACAGATGTCCTCACTCAAAATCCAATCTCGAACCCCAACGAATGTCATGTTTGTTGACCCAGAGGAATTACTAATGGTAGCAACAGTACTATTCCAACTATCAGGCAATGAGAATAATAGAATCAAAGCACGTACCTCATCTTCAAAGTCAATTTCAACTGAACTCAATTGACTAACAATCACATTGAATTCATTAATATGATTTGCAATTGATGCACATTCGCTCATCTTCAAATTAAATAGACATCGCATTAAATAGACCTTGTTGATCATGGAGGGCGTCTCATACATATCCAATAGGGCTTGCACCAAATCAATAGTAGTCTTCTTCTTCACAATGTTAAATGCGATGTTACGAGCCAACGCCAGCCAAATAACACCCATAACTTATCCATCTAATAAATCCCAGTTAGCTTGCTTCATCGACTCTCTAACTTCTCTCCAAACAAAAGCAAGTGCAGTTTCATCTAATAAAGATAATTTTTATTATGCATATTCCAGAAACCAAAATCCTTCCAATCAAATTTGCCAATTTTCACTTTTCCTTCTTCTATCGCCATTAATTCGCTTCAACTCAGCAAAGTTTGGCTTCGATACCAATTGTTACGGAAAGTGAGCAATCGCACAATAAAATAGATAGAAGAAGAAAATATATCGGACACGAGATTTACATAATTCAATCGTAGAGATCTACGTCTACAGTAAGAGCAGCAATAAATTCACTATAGATCAAGCGATATAAGGAGATTATATACTTGAGTCACTCAAATATTCTTTCGGTGTTTCCTAAGCACCAATTACACCTAATAACGCATACAGTGTTTAGCCCCCAAATTCCTCACAAAATAATCACTCAATCTCACGAAAGAATTACACGCAAATCTTACTACAAGATTTAATCGGCTTCAACAAATATAATCAATTCCTCAAATGAAATCCTTTGAGAAAGAACTCCAATTGATTGGGCTGCAAAGGCCCACAAATGGGCTTCGCCGAACCAAAACTGGGCCGTTTTTCCACCTTCTTACCTTCTTGGTCTTGTTTGTGCTGATGCCATTGCTGCAGGTTGTACTAACTTTAGTTCCTCAATATAGTTTCTATTTTTCCGACCAAAAAAAAAAAATTCACGAGCGCCCTCTAAACACACATCAACCAACGGCCCAAGAAAGCTCCTTGATCTAATTATATATAGCTATATAAAACCTGTAGAAGCCGACTGCAACATGGAATAGGATAATCTCGGTCAACCAATCAACCATATCCAATTTTTTTTTTTTTTTATTCTCCTTTCTTCTTGGCCGACTTGAATTACATTGCGGATAACTTCCGTGATTTCAAAAGAAGCTTTATCCTATACAAAGTCCAAGGTAATATTAGCTTCCATTTTTGACCGCATCTTTAATATGGAAATAATATCCGTAATCTTTAAGATGTCCTTGAACTTTATCCGTAAGTTAGTTCAAATCAAGTTTGTTCAACGACTCAAACTCGAGACATATTTTAACACCCATGTTGGCATCGATAAAATTGGATTAATGATGGATGGGCTTGCATTTGATGGGCTGAAATTTTGAGTGCCCCCTTTAGACTGTTGAGACGTGAATCTTGACTGGTGAGATACAAAGGCAATAGGTGGAGGGGTATTGGAGGTCGTTTTGTTGATTTGTAGTCTTCCTTCGTGTTGAAGGAGCAAACCATTAGGACATCATATGAGAGTGCTCCTGATTGAGAGATGATGGAGATTGCCATGTCTAAACCGAAAAGTTCTGGCCCAAGACGACGGAAGATGTGTGTGTGGTACTCATTTGCTGATAAGGGTTCTCCAGTGGTAGCTAATTGATCTACAATGGTGGCTGCCTCATGAAGAAATTATGTTATTGTGAGGCTCCCTTTTGTAATGGATTGAAATTTATTTTCGGTGATTGATTGATTCTTTTAACAATGGCTCATCATTAGCCATCGTTATCGACTTTGAAGGAGAAAGAAAAAAGAAGAGGAAAGAAGGTACTCCGTTCATCCATCTTTTAATGCATGCCCATAAATTATGATGGTCTTCCTTTGTCTTTTCTTTCATCTGAAGAAGACTCCCTCGTACTGCAATAAATGATGGAGACTATTTTGTATAGTAAAAGAGAAAGACGTCAGACGTCCAATGGAGAAGAGCGCCAAGTTGCCTCGATGGCCGAGAGAGCGCCAAGTTCCTTTTGGTGGCCAAGAGAGCGCCAAGTCTTTGGGGGTCGAAAGAGCGCCAAGTCATTGGTGGCCAGAGAGAAGAGGGTGCTAAGTTCTTTAGTGCCCGAGAGGGTTGAGTATTGTTGTAATGAGTGATTTAGCTAGATAAATTATGTGAGTAGAATTTATGTAATTCCTCAAGTAAACTTTCACTAGGAATTGTGAGGGGCTAAATACTGTGAGTTTTTGGGTATAATTAAGGATAAAGAAACACCGAGTGAGTATTTGAGTATTTTAATGATTGTAATTTCCGGTATATCACTTGATTTCTCTAATGAAATTCTGTTATACTTTTATGTGAATGTAGGTTCCGATATTTAGACCAAACCACGTATATCTAGTGTCTAATTCACTTTCCTTCCTTTCAGCTATCTTATCCAATTTGATCTATATTTGCAACATGATAAATGTTATAACTTTTGAAATGTTAATGGGTAATTAATCGAAGTTGAATTAACCGTGGTTGAAGTACATTTTTTTGCCATATAAGTAAGCTTTGGTTGATGAAAATGTGATAGTGGCTTAAGATTTTGCTAGTGTCCTCGTAGACCCAACTGCCCAAGCCTTTGCATTCTCTCTAGGCTATTACAAGGGGGGCATCGCCCGGCTATGGTGAGGCCAACCTCGCAGTGGCCCAATGAGGTTGAGCCTCGTCTACAAGTGAGCAAGCTTGGCCTTGCTAGATTTGGGTGAGGCCAAGCTCGCCTAGCCAAGTTTTTGCTAAGCCTTGCTTAGCCACTAGAGAGGCTCGGCCTCGCCAGGAGCCAACGACACTTAGACAATCGCTGACCCTTGTGTCACCAGCCTTTGTGTGGCCGATTGCTAGCCGAGCCAAAGTCGACGACTGGCCAAAGGATGAAGGAGAAGAAAAAAAGGACAAAAGAAAAGATAAAAGGAAAAATGTTAAAAATGTAATTAAATGATTAAAAAATTAAAAGAAATTCTAAATCATAATAGAATTTGAAATCCTGCTAAACACATTTCTATCATAGAAATATCAATTTTGGATAGTTACCAAACACCTTGAAATGCTCAAAAACTCGTCTATGGAACAACATTTAAAAAAAAAAAAAAAAATCATTTCGAGCGGAAATTATTTCCAAAAATAGGATGGTTACTAAATAGACCCTTAGAGGATTTGTAGTTACAATAGGTTTTACTTGATTTTGATTTTTTTTTTCAATAAATTGATAAGATTTCAAGTTCACACATTCAAGGTTTGGATTAGGCTATATTAGGTCAATGGTGCATATTTTTCTATGAATTTGTAAACTCATATCTTGGAAGTAATGGAGAGTTGATATATTATGAGTTATTAAAAGCATGTTTGTTGAATTAAAATTTGGATCGAGCATTTACTACATTTTCATATTTGTCAATAGTTTGAGAAATGTGTTACAAAACATTATATATAATGATTTGTAAACTTGATTTGTAAAATGGATTCTAAAATGGTTTGTAAAATGTATCCTAATTTATAAGATTTGGTTTGTGGATTATTAGATGATGATGGTTTGATGTTCAATATTGTTGTGAGCTTAATTAGGGGTTTTTTGGTATACATACTGGTTTAAGAATATGCTTTTAGACCGAGTTACCGCTTAACAATAGGTAGAGATATTGCCAAGGGAATTTTGGTTCCCTTGTCACAAGGCATTTTGTTGTAACAGTGATTGGATATTGAGCAATAAATTGATTGATGGCATGGATTATTGACATGTGATTTGCTAAGATTGATTAATGGATGGAACCATTGATATTTGTTGATTAAAGGAAATATTTTGAATATGATCAGGTTAAAGTGATATAACTCATTTTAATCTTGTACGTGTATCATACACTAAATTTGAGACAAGTGAGTTATGATATTATTTTATAAATGTGCATAGTGTATCCTTGATTTTCTTTGAAAGTTTTGTATTATTCAGTCAACTGTGATTACTCGCACATTCATTCGAAATCTATTTCAGGTAGAACGAAAGCGCTATCGATGAGAAGTTTTGATAGTTGGATTTTGGGTATGATCTGAGGCAATTATTTATATATCAATTGATAGTTGACGGGCCTAATTGAGTTTCGATATATATATATTCTTTTCATGGATTGTAGATATTCCGATGTTATAACCAATTTTCTGTTTTGTCATATATATTGATAGACGCGTCATTTTCCCTACTCTTGTAAGATTCAGGGTGTGATGAATTGAGCGTGAATTCGTTGTGGTTAAGGTAAAGCTTTTTTTTCTAAAAGTAGGCCGTGGTCAATGAAAATGAATGGCGGTTTTAAGATTTTGCTGGATCGGAGACCCAGCACGCCAGGTCTTTTCATTCCATTTCTCCTGCTTTCCATCCTCAATACTCGTCGAAGAAAAGAGAAGGGAAAAAAAACAAAGGTTCAGCAAGATCCGAGACCTGGATGACCTTGATTCAAGTCTTGGACGAGGAAGCGAACCTCTTTTCCATGTAGCCGGTGAGCGCGTCCTTGCTCACCATGGTCCTCAATGCCGCCATCGAGCTCGACCTCCTTGAAAGATGTTGGAATGATATCAATTATGGCAACTCAGATCATCTGCTTTCAGTCGTCCTCAGAGAAATTGAACTGGCAATTGTACTCCAACGTTTGAATAATCCGAAGTCTCCTTCGATGTTTCACAACTCAAGAACTTACTAAGCCCCGTTATTATGTTTTCCGAGAATTGAATTGAATTGTTTGCTTCTTAACTCGTAGGTACTTCACGAAAGATGCGATTCTCGAAGGGGCAATCCCATTCAACAAGGCGTACAGGATGACTGCGTTCAAGTATCATAGCATGGACCCGAAATTTCAACAAGATCTTCAACTGGGAATGTCTAATCAATTCACCATTACCATGAAGAAGATACTAGAAACGTACAGTGGCTTTGAGGGACTCAAGATGGTGGTTGACACCAGAGATGACACTGAGGCTGTGCTCAGCATCATTGTTTGTTGGTAGGTTGTTCATAAAATAAACGAAGAGGTGCCTCGTCTTACAATGAAAAGATGTAAGTGCGTACGTGGACGGGATTTGGCATTGACCAATGATCATTATTTTTTATTTATTGGAAGATTCGGATGAATTTTTATGAAAATTAACAAAAGCATCCCGTTGAAACAATGCAACTATTCAAATAGGAGTAATGCTTATTTTTCTATTTATTATTTATTTAATTTCGAATTTTATTATTTCTTCGAAGGATTATCTTAGAGTTTGTATATGTTTAGACATAATTTTTTAATCTTGGAAGGTTGTGTCTGTTCGTATATAACTTCTTGTTTTTGCTATAAATTACTAAACATGTCTGTTTGATCGTAATCTTCTTCTTCCATTTTTTTTGTTTTCTATACATCCATTATTTTCAATTGTCTCCCATAAGAAACCCAGGAGAAATATTATAATTGTTGTATAGTATTTTCATTTGAGACTTTTTTATATTCTAGAGGAAATTTGCTAGTGACTATTAATAATATTGTGGGGCAAACAAAATCTTAAAGAAAGTGATATCATGCATTCAATTTGATTTTCTATGCAGTTTGAAGATCCCACTTCATTGTTCTATCCAATTCGAAGTCATATTTTTCCAATATTGTTGTCAAATGCCTGTCGATTAAAGGCATCAACTTCAACTTGTCTCACTTGATTAAAGCCGTTGTGTCCTATCCCAGTATATAATGTTTATCACTCACTTGCTCTTCAAGATTAGTCATCCTGTCATTAGAGAGCAAGGCCAGATCTAAGAACATTTCCGCACCTCACATTTGATCATTGCCCTTGACTTATACGAAGCACCTTCCGAAAAATCTAATGTTGGGATTAATTTAGGTGTCAAGCACGTTGGAGGTAGAGGTGTTAAATGGGTTGTGCAACCCATTTATGAACCCATTTATGGTTAAATGGATCATTAATGGGTCAAGCTTTATTTTATAAAGCATCCATAATGGGTTTTAATGGGTCAAGACTAAGATATATGGATTTTAAATGGGTCAGCTTTCTAACCCGTTTATGACCCATTTATCAACCCATTAAAAATGAACCCATTTATTTTCACTCAAAACCTCACCATCTCTCTCTCCTCTCTTTAACTTTACAAAATCTTTTTTTATAAAAACCGAAATTATAATTATTTTTTTCTTTTTTCTTTTTTCTTTCTTCTTTTTTTTTTCTTTCTTCTTCCTCCTGTCGCCGGCAAGGCGATGGCTGGCGACCGGCCAGGTGAGCCTCGAGCTCGCAGGTGTTGGGCGAGCTTGAGCTCGCTGGATCTGGCGAGGCGGAAGCCTCGCTGACGCCCGACGAGGCTCGAGCTTCGCTGATCTAGCAAGACTCGAACTCACCGGCGTTAGGCGAGGCTCGAGCCTTGCCAGATTCGGAGAGGGGCGAGCTCGAGCTCGCCCGACGCCGGCGAGGGTGAGCTCAAGCTCGCCGGATCCGGCGAGCCGTGAGCTCGCCGGCGTCCGCGCAGTCGGGCGAGCTCGAGGCTGCCTTTGTGGCCGGCCGCCGACTATCGTTGTGGTCGGCGGCCGGCCAAATAAGAAGAACAAAAAGAAAAAAAGAAAAAGAAAATTAAAAATTAAAAATTATATTTAAAAATAAAAATAAAAATAATTTAATTTTTAATTTTTTAAAAAATAAACATAATTAAAATTATATTTTTAATAAAAATATAAATAATTAAAATTCGATTTTTAAAATAATTATTTTAAAAATTATAAAAATTGTCCAATGTATAAAACTATTTTAGTTTTTAAATATATATATAAGAAATAATTTTTTTGAAAAATTATAAAAAAATTGAAAAATTATTGATTGGATTTGTATTGCTTTGAAGTTTTTTTAGTAATGTAATCTTTTAAAAAAAAAAAAACATAAGAATAAGTTTTCCTAAATTTGGTTAAATATGAAAATATTTTATTAGTATGAGTCGGGTCAGGTATGGGTTGAAAAATTTACATTAGATATAAATGGGTCATAAATGGGTTAATGGGTCAATTTGGGTCGATCCATTAATGACCCGACCCAAACCCAACCCGACCCATCCGTTTAACAGCTCTAGTTGGAGGCGACAAGTTCGTGGGCGTTCCAAAGGGAAATGCCATTTTCATGAAGGTCAGAACGATGCATGTGTTCCTTAAGATGGAATTTTCAGAAAGCACTAGGACAAGGCTTCTATTCTAATACATTTTCGTAAAACAACTATAAAATGAAGCAAAACTGAAAATAAAAAAAAAAAAATGGAAAAAGGAGAGGGCAGGGATTACTGTAGCCCGGGAAGCATCTTTGCAGATTTGCTGGAACTAGGCAAGTGTCAATTAAAGGCTGTGCGACCTCCTCAAGGTTCGTCAGGGTTGCGGGACCCCAGCGAATGCGGTGCCCAGGTCATTCGACCCAATGTGCAACGGATCTCACCTAGGCAAAGCTTCCTGGCGTTGAGCAACCCTCGGCAAGCTAGAACCCAGCAAGCATTGACCACAGACCGCGAGGCCTCAACAAGATTTTCCGGGGTGGCGCGATACTAGCCTAGATGGCTGTGAGATCGCTCAACCCAAGGTAAGACAGACCTAGCCTAGGCAAAGATTGCCAATGTCGAGCAACCCTCGGCAAAGATTGCTAGTGTCGGCAAACTAGATCTACAGGTCGGCAAAGTGTCAAATAGAGGCTACGAGACTCATTAAGGATCATCGTGGTTGTGCGACCCAGTCAACGCGACGCAGAGAGCTTGACTCAAGGCGAGGCAGATCTAGCGTAGTAATAGCTTGCCTGTGTGAAGCGACCCTCGGCAAAGCATGCGGACTTCGAGCGAGCGATTGTCAGCAAAGTTTTGCCGGCGTCTCATGACCCTCGGCAAAGCTGCGCCATCGTCCCTCGACCTCCTTCACAAGGCTTACCAGCCACAATCGTCTCATTTGTGTCCAAGCAGCGGGGTAAGAAAATGAATACCAATATATTATTAAAGGCGAGATTGAAAGGATATGCTAAAGTCCAAAGCTGGAGGAAACTTGCCTTAAGCTTTAAACATTTTCAAAGTTTAGCTTTACAACCAAAGCCCTTTAGATTGCTCAAGAGCAAGGATGGGCTTTTACATACTAACTTTTCTCTCAGCAAAGCAAGGCTTATTTTGCTTGCGACCGCATTTAAGTTACTGTCTCGATAGAACAGTCTGAAGTAAAGGAAGCATTCTATTTGGGGGAAAATATACTAGAAGTACCGAAAGTTGTGTAGAGCATTGGTGCCAAAAATTTCCATCGGGTCACTTAAGTGCCAAATCGGAGAAAAAACAATCATTTTGGTGCCACCGGCGAGAGATTCCGGCCAAATCAATTATGTGGCTTTTATATTAAAAAAGAAGAAGAAGAAGAAATTGTGGTGGCTTTTAAACAACGTCGTTTTCCATCCTCCTTATGAAACGAGGTCGTTTTGCCGTCATACATGGACAGCCTCGCAAAAATGATGCCATATAACTCATATGGGGACTAAAATTAGGGTTTCTCTTTGATCCTCGCCCAACGCTGATTGCCATCGCTTGGCCACCGTCGTTTGCCCGCCGTTGCTTGGCCACCATCGTAGTTGCTCAACCAAGTGAGCGAGGAGAGACTGAGGTTGTTGCTCAAGCAAGAAGTGGTGGGAAGAATAGGAGGCGAGGCCAGAGGAGGAGGAGTAAGAAGGGGGGGCCGAAGGTACCACTACTGGTGTCGTTGCTGGTGCCGCTGTTGGTGCCGTTTGGGGATTTAAGATTCTTACTTGGGGGAAAGATGCCAAACGGCGTCATTTTGAGGATTGGATGCTAATTGTACTCTCCAACGAGTCACGTTAACTTCAAAAATTAATAAAAAAAAGTGCTAAGCCGGATTGCTGGCCAATTAGATCGACATTGGCATTGAAAATCATTTTTCAAATTTGTTAGGCACTTAAGTGATTCAAAATAAACTTTTAACATCAAAGTAAGCGTGGTACACAAATTTTGATTTTTAACATCAAAGTGAGCATGGTACACAAATTTTGATGAGCGTGGTACACAAATTTTGGCACTTCTAGTGTACTTCTCTAATATCTCCAATGACGTTTTGCGTGCTATTTCAAAAAGGCACACTCAACTAGATTTGAAAGTTTCGCCATCAACAGCTGTAGGATGCCCCCTCATCTACCACGTCTTAGCACTTGGACATTGTTCAGACTTGCACTCAAACTCAATAATATACCTTAAGTTTAAGGGGACATTAGAGATATTTAGGAAAATTATTATGGTTTTTGAATCTTTTAAGATTGTATGAATATTCTTTATAATTATGCGTATCTTGTTAGTTATTTCATAAAAATTATAAATAGGTTCACTATGATCGATAGAATAGAGGGAAAAATGAATTTTTGTATATTTCAGATGATACAAGAGCCTATTTATAGGCTGTTCTAGATAACTATATAAAGTAATAAAATATTACAATATCAAAATCAAATCAATTATAATTGATATGAAATCAATTATAATCAATCGATAAATATCTCTAACATTCCCCTCAAACTCAAGGTGAGATAGAATAGATTAATTGGAGTTTGGAGAAAAAATCTTTCAAACGCCCAACTGGATGTGCCTTATTGGCCAAATTTTAATAAAATCATTAATCGTATCTCGAGCATGAGATTGGATTAGCAATTTTCTCGTGTGATTGCAAATTATATTTTGGGTGTGAAATTAAATTGTCAATCGTATACATGTTGTGAGATTAGGGAAATTTCTGAATTCATAAGAATTCAAAAGATTTTTGGATATGGCAATAACAAACAAATATTCAAAAAAAAATAACCTTTCTCTTTCTTTTACGTTACCAAAAAAAAAAACAAATATTCAAAATAAGTTGCAATCCCATGGATCATGCAATAAAATATGAGAAAATCAAATCAATCAAGAATCTTACCTAGCTCTCGATATCGCACCGATAACGTTCTCCAAATTGGGATGGCGACTCGCAACCGTGGACAGAACGGCAGCCGTTGAGCTTAGGGATCGCTGGTGAGTCACCAAGTTAGATGCGTACCTCGACCCTCGACATTCAAATCTTTTCGTGAATTTATATTTGTCCGAGCTTCCACCGAAGACTTGATACTTTGACTTGACAATCCACTTTGACCACCACTTTATCAAAAATTAGCATCTTCTGCAAGTGATGGTGATGATGAGGCCATGGGGGCGCAGGTGGTGGCTTGTGACCGTAGTAGACGACCAAGCTGGAGCATCGTCCCACAGACGGTGATTCATCTGGATGCCTGGTGGGGTTTGCTGGAATCGTTGATGTACCAGTCGAGAATTACTTGCTGGCTTCACGGATTACAGGTGATGGCTCGGCCTTGCCTTCGAGGATCACGATGCAACAACGTCGAGCTTCAGGCGTTGATAACTAGCCAGAAAATCCAGAAAACAACCTGCAAAAATAGAGAGGACAGCCGCTGTGCCTTTGAGGATCACGATGCAACAAAGACAACGGCTCGTCAGAATCTCACAGCAACTCCTCCTCTCGTCAAGGCTTCAGGATGGCGGGCATCAACAGCAGCTGAACAGCAAGCTCAATGGCGTGAGACACTGGCGGTGGCGGCGGCGTTCGGGGCAAAGCTCCCTGGAAGAAAGGAGGCGGCTGTGAGCTGCAAGCGTCGACAATGGCGTTCAAAGACCCACCGAAGAAGAAGACCCCTTTTCTCTCTCACGTTCTCTCTCTCATCTCTCTCACGTGTTTTTTCATTTTCCTTTGCAAGTCGTCAAAGAAGAAAGAAAAAGCTTCCTTTTTATATGCAAAATAAAGAGGCCTACCGAGGAAAGAAAATTTTCTTTCCTCTCTCCAATATTGCACGAGCATGCAGTATCTCCTTTCCGATATTTTGTTTCCCTCGTGGACCAATTGCATGCGGATTTCTTACGCATTTATTTCCCTGTGTTGATACTTTTTGAGTATCACCAAATATATTCCTTTCAAGTACAATATTCCCTCTTATTATTTCGATATTTCTTCCGAAATCTTCCATTTTGCTGCAAAATTATCTCTTAGTGTGTATATTATATGAATATATCAAAGATTTATCGAATATATCGAATCGTCATTCCTCATAAGTTAATTTTCAGTCATCAGAGAATAGCAGGCTTGGGCCAATTTCCTCTCGCCACGAGCTTAATCCAACTCATCTAATTAAAGTTTAGAATCATCAAGTCAAACCCATCCATCACTAGTCCAACGGAAATGCAATAATTTTTTTTTTTTTAAAATGCTACACTAAACCTCGCTTAGTAGGTTAATGACGTTTAATGATTAATTAGATTAGGCTAAGATTGTTTAGGTGGTTAGTTAGATGGAATTAATGAATTTAAATTAGTTATTGATGCATGTTAGGTGGTTAGTTAATGCAATTAGCGAGTAAATAAACTCTAGTATTTATTTAACGAATCTCGAAATTTTTCCGAGTCCGTTTCGGCATCCAATTAGGCTATAAAGGGCATAAGTTGGATTTATTACATTTATTTAATATTTTCTGTAATTAATTATTTATTTATTTTCCAGAAATTCAACCAGGATGGTCGGTGACCATAATTTCGTGCTGATTACAATGGTACTCTCTGTTTATTTAATTAAGTACATGATTATGCAAACTGAATGCAATTAGTATTTGTGGGTATTCATACCAAAAATTGGATAATTTTGGTAATTGAGTGGAAAATTACTGAGCATCAGTCTATAGCACCAAAAATCTATTTTGGGACTACTGAAAATAGTGGGAGGTTCAATAATGAAAACTTTGTATTTTACTTTACCAAAAAAAAAAAAAACTTTGTATTTTAGTTAAGGCCGGCCGTGTACCCACACACGTGTATTTTTATCGAGTATGATAAAAATGGTAAATTGATTGTATGGTTCGGGATGGTATACTATATCAGCCTATGGGTGATATGTCAGTTTAGATTGAGAGCAATATACCAGTATATTATATCATCCTACTAGCTTTGATATGACAGCTTAGTGAGAGTAGTATGCCCTATCAGCTTAGAGAGAGCATTAACAATATACTATATCATCCTACGAGCTTTGATATGTCAGCTTAGGTTGCGAGCAGTATACTTGATCAGCTTAGAGGGAGCATTATTAGTGTACTATATCAGCCTACGGGCGATATGTCAGTTTATGGAGAGTAGTACACTTTTTATCAGCTTAGTGTGAGCTATACTATCTATTTATCAGCTTAAAGTGAGCAATCCTGATATGGGGGGACTTATAGATAGTATTGAATGGGCCAACCAAGAGATGATCGTGATGACATTTAATCGATTGGGTCAATTGATCGATAAGTCGATCTAATTTGATTGAGTGTCATGATTGTCAATAATTATGAATTGGATTGACTTGCGTTGTGCTTAGGTAGCCTTTAGGGCGTAATTGGCTTCCTAATCGAGTTTTAGGGGGTAGAACTTGTTGAGACATAGTCTCATCTCATTATGAGACAACATTTCAGGTCCGTAGATGGCAGCAATCTCAACTCCTTTCGAGCATTTTGGTATATCCGAGGAAATAATACAATTAGGTTATCATATTCTGATACACCCTCACCCTGAAGGATTGGAGCATGTGATGGTGAAATCCACTGTTTGGGTCGACGTGGGTAAGCCCAAAAGGGTGCCTCATCATTATCATGACGGCCGAAGGGAAGGACCTGTACCGAAGTCTGATGTACCTCGGTATGTTTTGGAGGTAGCGCTCAAGAGGGGTACAGCAGATCCTGAGGGTGGATTGGTGGGATATGCCAAGGACCCCAATCTCGAAGGCGATTCTGACTCTCCGGTGTACTCAGCCGAATGCGTCAATTGAAGCGAGGAGGAAGGAGAGGTCGACGAGAAGATGAAGATGGAGGAAATTGAAAGTAATGAGTAGCCGTGGTCATTAGGACCCCACCCCTGTCTACAGACTTTGTTTTCTGAGCTTGCTTAAGTTGAATTTGAAATAGTAGTTCGCCTTTTATATATGTGTTCACTGGTTTGCAATGTATATAAGTGTGGTTTGAAATTTAATGACCCTACTTTCCTATCCCATTGTTTTATTATCTGGGGATTTGTATCTGCTTCCGCATACATATATTAAAATAAATGGGTCAGCGATGCGTCTTGGGACATCGCTATTATATTGACCAAGCAAGAATGGGCACATGCTCGCCAAGTCGAGATGTGACAATTTCACATGAAGAAATTGTATTATATTTAGTAGGGGACAAAGCATAATACAAGGAGTAGATGGCCTTTGTATCAAAAGCCTGTCTCTTGGTGATTTCTGCTTAATCGATTTCTTCAGTATCTTTGTCTAAGACTTCATTTCTCTTTTTGAATGCAGAAACATCCTTTGAATTTATTTCCCTTTTCCATAGCATTCCACTCCACGGGATCTTTAGATCTTAGAAATGTCTTCTAGTATTGCTCTGTCCTTCCACGAGTCCTAGTGCTAAGATACTAGCCATATAAGATCTTTAACTCAAAAGTAAAAACACCTCAAAAAATAAGCACAAGGCTCTAATACCAATTGATAAAGCTAGTAAGAACACCTAGAGTGGGTGAATAAGTGTTTAAAACAAATTCAACCAATTTCAAAATAAGATAAATAAGGTCTAGATAAGAGACAGAAACAAGTTTATGAAACACCAGACTTCTTTTAGATTTTCAGAATTTGATATTCAACAGAATAGACTTGCACAATAACCTGTAGTAATGCAATAAACTTAAGCAAATGAGTTAAGGAAAGAGAAGATTGTACACGAAATTTATAGTGGTTCAGCTTTAATTTAAGTCTACGTCCACTCTCCCACGCTGACAGCCTTTTGGTTGGAATTCACTATAGTGTCAATAGAGAAGTACAAATTATGAATACAAACAATTAGTGGAAGATCCCTCTTACTCACTAAGTCACTCTTTTTGTGATTTCTCTTTTGAACACAACCTATAAGGTGCTCTAAAGAGAACAAGTAATTGAGAGAAGCTTCAAACTTTGAAATTCTAATTTTCATGTCCTACGCTTCAAACCGACTAAATGACTTTCTTAAATACTCCTCCATCCCTCACTAGCCGTTGACAATTTCCAAAGGAATTTTTTTCCAATCAAACCATTGGTTTCTATAAATAGATGCTTCCCAAAAAGAAACTTGTCTCCAAGATTGATTTCATCAATTTGTGATTGATTCCATTAACGAATTTATAAAAGGTAAGTGAAATCCTTCCAGAGAACTAGATGTTGTAAAATAAATTCCTGATAAGACCATTATGAATTCGTGTTGCTAAATTGATCAGTCTAAATCTGATTTCTTCTTCGTTCTGGACACGATCTCAGTCTGGATTGTCAGAGTTGGAAGTACTTCTGGAAATGAATAGACTTTGGCAAAAGTCTTCGATATTACCTTAGAAGCAACTTCCAATACATTTTGTTCTTCAACATGGAAGGGAGAGGTGAGGGGTTCAAACCCCCACCTTCTCAGGGAGAGATGGAGTGGGGACGCGCAAGTTTCAGGAGTGGGTTTCGACGCCTACGCCCTGCAAGAGGCAGGGCAAAAGTCTGAAAGTGAGTGTAGCGTAGGTATAGAATAGAACTGAAAAAAAAAAAATAAATAAGAGCAAGACCCAGAAAGTTTTGTCAATTTCAAAACTTGCTAAGAGTTTTCTCAACAATATCGAGGTGTCCACCAAAACAATTGTGACTTGGCTCAACTATCGAGCCAAGGTGGAGACTGTTAAAATATGTGTCGAGTTTGAGCCCATCAACATTGTCCAAATTGAAGTGTGGACGTATAGCCATATGAGTCCAAGCCGAGATGCCCCTTCTACAAACCCATCGAGCGCTGAAAATAGATATATGAAGGAGAAGATTGTGCATGGATTTTTTGCATTTTATTTCTCTGCATGCATGCGGTAGAAAAAAGAAGGCGAGAAGAATGTGCACGTTTTGTTCAACTCTCCTAAGTAGGGGCACACAAAATATTTGACGATACAAAAAAAAAAAAAACAAAAAAAAAAAAAAAAAAAAAAAAAAAAAAAAACAATTGTGAGGCCCCAAGTTGAGTTGAAAAGTCAAGCATGTGCATGGAATTCTCTTAAGACTTCTTTACTGCAACCGCACAAAGCAATAAATGAAACGACTCTTTCCACACTTGAAATATATATATATAGACATTTAATGCATTTGTCGTCCGTGACACCGTGTTGCGCAAGTCAAATGAAGCGCGCGATTTCTTCGCGGGATGATTGCTCCTGCAATAAATGATGGGAGGTTTGTCCTGATTGTAAAGGCAGAAGATTCCTCGTGGTTGAATATGCTTCAAGTTCCTTTGGTGGCCAGGAGGGCGCCAAGTCTCCTTTGTGGCCGAGAGAGCGCCAAAGTCCTCGGTGGCCGCGAGAGGAGAGAGCCCTGGGACTGCACAGATAAGTGTCCAAAGAGTTCTTGTCGTGAGGGTTTACTTTTTATAAACCCGAATCATTTTACCAATTAAATTCTTGTGAATAGAATTTATTTAATTCCTTGAGTGAGCTTCCACAAGAAATTGTGAAAGACTAAACATTATGTAAATTAACGTATATAATTGGGGCTGAGAAATATTGAAACAGTATTTAAATACTCAAGTGATTGTAATCTCCGTTGTATCACTTAGTTTTTATAGTAAAATTCCGTGATGCTCTTTCCGTAGATATAGGTTCCAATATTCAAACTGAACCACGTAAATACGGTGTCCGATTCTCTTTCTCTCCTTCCGACTAATTTTATCCAATTCGCTTGTCTATATTCACAACATTTGATACTTACATAGTGGAGTGATACTTACATAGTGGAGTTCTTGAAGATGGCTTCAACTGCTCTTCTTGGTGCTGATGCTCATGGTTCTTGGATTTGGAAGGTCGCAAATGATCCCTCTTCTTGCAGTCGGCTTTTGATTCCGTGTTCTATGTTCTGCTCATAAAAGGAAAGAAAAAGGAAGTGACTGTATGATGCGTGGGCAAAGGACAAGGAAAAGTTATAAGATTTGTTGTTTTATGTTAATCCAGTTCGAATCTGCATATTGATTTTACAAAATGGGTAAACGAAACAAGGTGCTCAGAAGATATTCAACACTGATTCGAGTTTGACCCAACAACCAAAAAAAAAAAAAAAAAAAAAAAAAAAAAAAAACGCGTGAGATATAATGCACCTAATCAACATGTAGAAGTAAAAGTTATAAAGTAACGACACTTTTCAGGAGCTCTTGTATCGTGTTGGACACTTCAACGCGTGTTTAATACTCTCTAATACTTCTCTATGCTCTCCAATACTTGATCAACTCTCCCAACACTCTCTGATACATGAGTATGGAATTTCGACATGCAAGTTTGGAATTCCGATACATGATTCCAACACAGGGTTAATTTTAATTTTTTGTAATAAATGAGGGCTTAAAATGTAAATATATAAAAATAAAATAAAAAATGAGGAAAGAAGAAAAACCTAGACTTCTCCTTTGTTTTTGCTCTCACTTCCATGACACAAATTTACCCCTCAAGTTTTTTTTTTTTTTTCTCTTCTTCTGACAAACTCGTGAGTCTTGCTTGTTTTTTTTTCCTACAAATTTTGTAGATTATTGGATTTGAGTTGAAATTGTCAAATTGAAATGATGAATTATATTAACAAATTATGGATTGATATTTTTATTGTAAATTCATGCTAGGCTTTTTTTAATTTCTGATTTATTTGTGAAGTTAAATCAAATTAATTAATTAAAATAATCATAAAAATGATAATTTATCATATATATAAAAATATACCAGAAAATTTACCTACGTATAAAAATATAAAAATGATAATTAAAATATACAATGTGTTCCAATGTATGTTAATTCTCTATTTTTTAAAAATAATGTGTCGACAGGTCGTGTCGTGTCGTGTTGTGTCATGTCGCGTCTCAGTGTCAGTGCTATTAAGAGTAAGAGCGAGGCCCACATGAATGATGTGCGACCGAAAAGATAATGCCTGTCCGACGCCTGGGAAAAAAAATCAGAGAATGTGCCGGGGTCCACTTCTATCTCGTTCTGGTTGGTATTAGTAGCTGATAGCTTGATGGAACAAATACTAACCGTCCGGAATTTACTGTGCAATTGGATGCTATAACTTTTGATATCTTAATGGGGATTTAATTGAAGTTAAATTAACCGTGATCTTTTCACCCAAAAAAAAAAAAATAACCGTGGTCGAAGTAGAGTTTTTTTTTTTTTTTTTTTCTATATAAGTAAGCTTCGGTCGAGGAAAATGTGATAGAGATTTAAGATTTTGCCGGTGTCCTCGTAGACCCAGCTGCTCAGGCCATTGCACTCTCTCATTCCATTTCCTCTGCTTTCCTTTCTCCATACAAAATGGGTTCAGGAAGATCCGAGACCCAACTGACCCCTACTCAAGTCTCAGACGAGGAGACGAACCTCTTTGCCATGCAGCTGGTGACCGCTTCCGTTCTCCCTAGGGTCCTCAAGGCTGCCATCGAGCTCGACCTCCTCGAGATCATGGCCAGGGCCGGGCCAGGTGCCTACCTTACCCCTGGGGAAGTCGCATCCCAGCTCCTAACCCAAAACCCCGACGCCCCGGTCATGCTTGATCGGATCTTCCGGTTGCTGGCCAGCTATTCTGTGCTCACGTGCACCCTTCGGAACCTCCCCGAGGGCAAAGTTGAGCGGCTTTATGGTTTAGCTCCGGTGTGCAAGTTCCTGATGAAGAACGAGGATGGGATCTCAATTGCCCCCCTCAACTTGATCAACCACGACAAACTTGCCGTGGAAAGCTGGTATGCTTTCTTTAAAAATAAAAAAATAAAAACTTTCCTTCTTTTCCTCTTTTTATTTGGGATTGTTTTTAGGATTCATCCTTATTGCTAGTGATCTTATGATCAATTTTACACAACAAATTGAAGTAATAGGTGACCGTAATTGAACGTCTGAATCACCTGACATCAGAAAAATTGTCAAAAAGGTCCTAAACCTATTGCACTTTTGCCAATTCAGTCCTAAACCTTTTTTTCTGCCAATTGAGTCATAAATCTTTTACAATTGTGTCAATTCAGTCTATCCAGCTAAAATTGGCTGGCCAGGAGACAAGACGGGCCGACGACCGATTTTTTAATATTTATTTTATTTTTTTCGAATTTTTTTTTTTTTTTTTTTTTCCACCTTCTTCTTCCTCTAGTGTTGGCCACCTGAGGCGAGAGCCGAGGTTGACCTCGCTAGCCACCGGCAAGACTCGCCACCACACACCATTGGCGAAGGAGAGCCTCGCTAGTGGCCGGCGGGGGCAAGCCTCGCCTAGCAATGGCGAGGCCGCCGTCGCCCAACCGAGGTGAGGCTTGGCCTCACCCAGCGATGGTGAGGTCGAGCCCCGCCAGATCTGGCGACGGCGGCCTCGCCGTCGATGGGCGAGGCTCACCCGGCGAGGCCGCCGTCGCCGGATCCGGCGAGGTTCAACCTCGACATGGCCGGGCGAGGCCGCCGTTGCCTAGCCGAGGCGAGGCTCGGCCTCGCCCGGCCATGACGAGATCGAGCCTTGCCGGATCTAGCGACCGCGGCCTCGCCGTCGCCGGGCGAGGCTCACCTTCGCTAGTGGCCAGCGGGGGTGAGCCTCGCCGGTGGCCGGCGAGGCGACCTCGCCGGCCCTCACCTCTAGCTAGCCAAAGACCGGCGCAGGCTAGAGGAAGAAGAAGATGGAAAAAAAAAAATTCAAAAAAAATTCAAAAAATAATAAAATAAATATTAAAAAATTGGTCGCTTGATCAGCTGTCTCCGGCCAGCCAATTTTGGACGGATGGACTGAATTGGCACAATTATAAAAGGTTTATGACTCAATTGGCAGAAAAAAAAAAAAAAAAGGTTTATGACTGAATTGGCAAAAGTGCAATAGGTTTAGGACTTTTTTGACAATTTTCCCCCGACATCTCCTCCCAGTTTCACCACTCAAGAACTTATTAATTACCTATTATTGTTTTTCCGAGCTTTGATTTGAGTCGTTTGCTTTTTAACTCATAGGAACTGCTTAAAAGATGCGATTCTCGAAGGCGGAGTCCCGTTCAACAAGGCACACGGGATGACCGCATTTGACTATCTAGGCACCGACCCGCGATTCAACAAGATCTTCAACCGGTTAATGTCTGATCTTTCCACCATTACGATGAAGAAGATACTAGAAACGTACAACGGCTTCGAGGGCCTCAAGACAATGGTTGATGTTGGAGGTGGCACCGGGGTCGTGCTCAACATGATCATAACCAAATACCCGTCAATTATAGGCATCAATTTCGACTTGCCTCATGTGATTGAAAATGCTCCATCCCGTCCTGGTATATAATGTGTATCACTCGCTTGCTCTTCGAGATTAGTGTCATTTCTTAGATACTTGAGAACAACCCAAGATTTTGCATCTCACATTCAATTCATTGCCTCTTAACTAATATGAATCACCTTGCTGAAAAGAGCACCAAAAAATCTAATGCCGGGATTAACGCAGGTGTTGAGCACGTTGGAGGCGACATGTTCGTCAGCGTTCCAAAGGGAGATGCCATTTTCATGAAGGTCAGAGTGATTTCTTTGCTCCTGAGGTTGAAAGTTTCAGAAGTACTAAACAAGGCTTGTTGTTTCCCTTGTTTCATTTTGGTCTCTTGGCAAGGCCAAAAAGCAGTTACTGATTAAAGTTAAGTACAAATTGCTTATAAAATGCATGTTACTATCTTGCAGTGGATATGCCATAATTGGAACGATGAACATTGCGCAAAGCTCCTTAAAAACTGCTACGATACGCTTCCGGTAAATGGGAGGGTGATCGTTGCAGAACACATAGTCCCCGTGTACCCCGACCCGAGCCTAGCAACCAAGGGAGTGAGCCACATGGACTGCCTCATGTTGGCCTACTGCCCTGGCGGGAAAGAGAGGACGGAGAAGGAGTTCGAGGCTTTGGCCAAAGGGACGGGGTTTCAGGGCTTCCGAGTCATGTGTCGCGCTTTCAACACTTACATCATGGAATTTTTGAAGACCGCTTGAACTGTGTTCTTCGAGGTGGTGATATTCATGGTTCCTTGGATTCGATAGGTCGCAAATGAACCTTTTTTTACGCAGTTGCCTTTCGATTTAGTGTCCTAAGTTGTGCTCATAAAAGGAATGAATAAGGAAGTGACTATATGATGCTTGGGGATGAGACAAAGGAAAAGTTATAGAATCTATTATTTTATGTTAATAATGTTAAAATATGTCTCAAGTTTGAACCCATTGAATAATACTCGGTCTAAATAAATTAGACTAACCGACCTTGTGATTTTGTGGGACTTCTTCTTCGATCCAGCTGCACATGATTGCATTTATGTTTAGCCACAATTGTGAGAAGGAGAAGATTGCATATGGATTTCATTTTGCATTTATCTCTCTACATGTATAGAAAAGCAGTAGAGAAAATTTGCATGTTTTATTGACTCCCTTTCCTTGGCTCTATGCGGAACTGTAATCGGAGTCAATGGAGAGAATTGTTCAAACAACAAATATGGAAATTCCTCTATCTGTATATTAAATGAAGGAATTTGCATGAAGAAGTGTCATGACCTATGTTGCACGGACACGTTACACGTGCGTCCATGTCGTGTCCGACACGTGTCGGAGCGTGTCGGATACGTCGACACGTTTGGACACGCATTGATCGTGTTGCGATAAATCGAGCAATCGAGCAATAATATAGACGGAATAAGAAAATAAATCGAACATCAGATTTACGTGGTTCAGTCGTAAAAACCTACATCCATGAGAAGAGTAACAGCGAATTTCACTATAAATCAAGCGATATAAGGAGTTTACACACTCGAATCACTCACACTCTCTCAGTGTTTCCCAAGCGCCGATTACACCCAATAATGCATACAGTGTTTAACTCCGAAAATCCTCACGAAATAATCTCTCAATCTCATGAAGGAACTACACACAAATCTTATCACAAGATTTGATCGGCTTCAACACTAAACTTCTTGGATGTAATTCACGAGTAAGCTTTGCAGCACAAACAACACGAAGACCCAATGCCAAGCACCCAGCACCTATGAACGTCTTTCACAAACAGAACACCCACGGCACTCCAAGTAAAACGGCGCTTCAATATGTGGCTTCGCTAAAGAGAGTCCACGAGCAGAAAATTATATTTATTGCACCACGAAAAGACAAACCGATTTCTATTCGGAAAGAAATTCGATGATTCGGTCAAATCTTAAAGAATTTGACTCTTTCCTTTGTTTTATCTCACTGACTTCGCCTAAAGCATATTTACGTATATTTAAATAAATCCTAGTCCACGTCAACATTGGGACTTTCCTATTTTAGGCCGAACTCCTCAATACAGATTCTGAATGTTTTAGGAGATGATCTTCGAATCTTCGTTACTCAATTCCAAATGTCTGCAAAATTTCTAATTTAAAATATTTGAAATTTCACGTTGGATTTAAACTCGAGACATATTTTAATAGATCGCGTGTCGGATTTGTTGATACGTGGTCGACTTTTGTCAACATGTTTTGATAGGCGTGTCTGAAAGACAATGGACAGTGGAGGTGAGGCGAGGGAGCGGAGATGAGGCCGCGAGCAAAGGCGAGCCCATGATGGCGAGAGACAGTCAGAGAAAGAGCTAAGACGAGGCGAGAGCCGTGAGGAGGAACTTCACGAGGGAGGCGCGCGTGGGGGAGGGCGATGTCGTCAAGTGGGGCGGTGGCAGCGGCGGCAAGGGGGAGGAGTTCACGGTGGTGTGCAGCCTCTCCGCACACAAGGACCGCGCATTCTGTTGAAGAAAAATTCCTTGGAGTTTTGAAATTGACAAAACAGCCTCAACAGTATGGTTTAAGGACTCCAAGACTCAGTCGGCTACGTCTGAAGTTGTCAAGGTCTAAAGGTTTTCAAAGACAGTCAAACCCAGAATTTCGGTCTGAAGTTTTTCCGTCTGAAGTCAGTCAAGACTCAGTTTTCGTCAAAAGACCTTCAAGACTCAGTTTCAGTCTGATGACTCTCTAGACCCAAATCTAAGTCTGAAGACAGTTCGGCGATTTTTACAGGCTGGCCACAGATTATTCTTATGGCTAAGGAAAGTAAGATATTGGATTTCGTATTTCCTAATCTTAACCATGGAATATCTCTGGCCATGATCAAGAGCTTGGAAGATTTGATTCTTCGGATTTTATCCGTTGAAGATCAAGTTTATTTTTGGAAGAATCTAATTTTGGGAACTCAAGATCCTGATTGTATGGGCGAACAGGATTGATGAGCTGCTGTCTACTTACGTTTTCGGGACAAGGAGATCACTTAAATTGATTCAGTCCAACGGGTTGATTGGATGAATGTTTTGGTAAGTGCCAACGGGTATGAAGGCACGGAGACTATTTAAGGTGGATCGACGTTGCTTGGAAACAAGGAGAGACTGGTAGAAAAATCTTGATGTTAGAATCTCCAAAATCACTTGTTCTCTAAAATCTTTCATATTCAAATTGTGTATCAAAGAGAGTGAGATATAGTGCGAAAGCAAATGAAGGCTGTAGGAGAGACTGTCAATTGAAGAAGTCTAATCCGTCTACCGTAACGGCACTCTTTTGCTACATAGTGATTACCGGTTGGCTGCCGGCGTGGAGAGTGGACGTAGGCTTGGTCTAAGCCGAACCACTATAATCCTTGTGTCAATTCTCTCTTACCCTACTCTATTTACTTTATGAATACGTAATTTGTTTATTATTGATATATCTTTGATATCAACGTATTCCACCGCGAAAGATTCCAAAAGAATTGCGTAACAACCTATTCACCCCCCTCTAGGTTGATTCACTAGCCTATTTCAATTGGTATCAGAGCAGGTTGCTTATTTGTAAGAAGTGTTATTACTTCTGAAGCTAAAGATCTATGGCTAGTGTTTTGGCTCCAGGGTTAATTGAAGGGCAAAGCAATACCAGACCTCCCTACTTCGATGGCAAGGATTACAACGTATGGAAAAATAAGATGAAGGCGTTTCTAAGATCTAAAGATGCTATGAAATGGGATGTAGTGGAGAACAGAATTATTCCTAAAGCTACATCAAGCACAGGAAAAGAAATAGCTGATGAAGCAGGATTACCACAAGTAGAAATTTCTAAAAGACATGCTCTTGATGCAAAGGCTATTTACTCTCTCTATTGTGCATTATCTCCTACTGAGTATAATAGAATTTCATCTTGTGAAACAGCTAAAGAAGTTTGGGACAGATTGCACGTCACCTATGAAGGAACAGATCGAGTCAAAGAAACCAAGATCAACATACTTCTTGGTCAATATGAAGCCTTCAAAATGAAGCCAGGAGAAACCATCATGGATATGTTCAGTCGATTTACAAAAATTATAAATGGCTTGGCATACCAAGGACAGCCAATCTCAGGACCTATGAAGGTCAATAAATTGTTGAGAGGGCTCTCCAAAGATTGGAATCACGTCAAAACTTCTATAAGAGAAACACAGAGGATCATGCCTCTTTCAGTAGATGAATTGGTAGGCACACTTCAATCCTATGAAGTCGAGCAATTCAATGAGGAATTTGACACAAAAGGTAAGAAGTCAATTGCTTTAAAATTTAATGATGATTCTGATGTTACAGATTCAGAAGAAGACTTGGATGATGAAGAATTAGCACTTCTAATTAGAAAGTTCAGAAGATTGAATAGAAAAGGCAGAAGATTCAACGGAAAGAAACAAAACAATTAAAGATTTCAAAGGAGACCAAATGAAGAAGAAGATACCGGCAAAGAAGTTGTTTGCTTTGAATGCAAGAAAAAGGGACACATCGATCTAACTGTCCCTTATTGAATAAAAAGAAAGGAAAACCTGAAAAGTTCAAGAAAGCACTCAAAGCTGAAACGTGGAGTGACACTGAATGTGAGGAAAGTGATGAAGAATATGCAAATATATGTCTTATGGCAAACTCAGACTCAGACTCAGACTCTGACTCAAACTCAGACTCTGACTCAGACTCTGACTCAGACTCAGATTCAGACTCAGACTCAAACAATGGTATCAAGGTTAGAAATCTAAAAATTCCTACCAAAGTATCAAAATACATTGATGAACTTTGTCTCAGTCTTAAAGACTCTCTTAAAAGGATTTCTGAACTAAAAATGGAGAATTCCAAACTGAAACAACAAGAAAAAATTTTACATGAAAAAGTTAAAAGTCTAGACAAGTCTCTTGCTGTTTCGAAAGAAAATGAGAATGATCTTTCAAAAGAGAATGCTTGCTTGAAAGAAGACTTATTGAAAGTTTCAAAGAAATTTTCAATAGGTTTTGAAAAGCTGGATAAGATTCTTTCTATTCAAAGACCTTACTTTAATAAATTCGGTCTAGGAATGACATAAGAAACCGTTCCTTTGATCGATTTCCCAAAGGTAAAGGAAAGAATTAGAAATAGGCCAACAAAAACATTTTATGAAAATCATTTCCAAAAGGTTTTTGTAAAGCCTGTTGGTAGAAATGCTCTTACTTATTCAAAATGTAAGAGTGTAGATCATTTTGAAAAGGAATGTCCCAAAATTTGGAGACCTATTAAGAAGAGCTGGACAAAGACTGTTTATACTACTAACCATGATGGACCCAAGAAGATCTGGGTACCAAAGAAGACATGAGTTTCTTTTTAATCGCAGGTTACCTTCAAGAAGAAAGTCAAGTGGTATTTGGATAGTGGATGTTCAAGACACATGACAGAAGACTCAAGTTGTTTTACAAAATTCTCTCATATAAAAGGAGGAAATGTCTCTTTTGGTGGTAACAACAAGGGTAAGATTGTTGGCCAAGGAACTGTGATGATTGGAAATCTCACAATCAACAATGTCTCTCTTGTTGAAGGATTGAACTACAATCTATTGAGTATTAGCCAATTATGTGATTCGGGATATAAAATCAATTTTCAAGAAGATACATGTTCTGGATCAAGCAAGGATCTTTCACAGTCCTTTACTGGTCGAAGACATGGGAATATCTATTTGCTAGATATAAGGTCTGACAGTCCTCAATGCTTGATATCAATTCAAGATGAAGTCATCCTCTGGCATAAGAAGCTTGGACATGTCAATCTAAAGCAAATTGCAAAAGTATCATCCAAAAAGCTTATTCGAGAACTTCCTAACCTCAAGTATCAAAAGCATGAATTATGCACTCCTGTGTACTTGGTAAACAGGTTAGAAATTCCTTTAAATCTATAAATCAAGTATCCACTAATCGTGTTTTGCAGCTATTACACATGGATTTATTTGGGCCAACAAGAGTTCAAAGTATTGGAGGTAAAAGATATTGCTTGGTTATAGTTGATGATTATTCTCGTTTTACTTGGGGTTTCTTTCTTGCAAATAAATCTGATGCATTGATTCATTTTACTAAGTTTGCAAAGAAAATTCAAATTGAAAAAGGATATGCAATTTCGAGTATTAAAACTGACCATGGTGAAGAATTTGAAAATCATGATTTTGCCAAATATTGTGATGACAATGGTATTCAACATAATTTTTCATCCCCATACACTCCACAACAAAATGGAGTTGTAGAAAGGAAAAATCGTTCTTTGCAAGAAATGGCAAGAACTCTTTTAATTGAAAGTAATATATCACTTTATTTTTGGGCTGAAGCTACTTCTACCGCTTGTTATATTATAAATAGAATTTTTCTAAGACCTATATTGGAAAAGACACCTTATGAACTGCTCAAAGGTAAGAAACCAATTGTTTCATACTTTCATGTATTCGGTTGCAAATGTTTTATCCTAAAGAATTCCAGTGATCGAATTGGTAAGTTTGAAGAAAAATCAGATGAAGGAATTTTCCTTGGCTACTCCATGACAAGCAAAGCTTTCAGAGTCTTCAACAAACGTACTCAAACTGTGGAAGAATCCATGAATGTGAAGTTCGAAGATTCGTTACAAAATCAGACTCAACCTAAAGATTTAGAGTCTAGGCAAGTGTCTACAAATTCTCATGAAGAAAATCAAGCCTCGACACCGAGCCTCAAACAAATTCAGAAATTCCAGGCGAAGAAGAGCTTCACCAAATTAACAAATCAACTACAAATTGGAAGCAAAAGTCAAGTCATCCCCAGACCTCATCATTGGCAATATTGATGATGGAGTTTGTACTAGGTCTAAAAGACGAGAAGCTTCTAGTGCTCTTGCACTAATTTCTGAGATCGAACCAAAAAATATAGAAGATACATTGAAAGATGAAAGCTGGATCGAAGCAATGCAAGAAGAACTAAACCAATTCAAAATCAACAACATTTGGGAGCTAGTTCCTAAACCAAAAGGAAAATCAATCATTGGCACCAAATGGGTTTTCAAGAACAAGCTTGATCAACAAGGAAAAATGGTAAGGAATAAAGCAAGACTTGTAGCAAAAGGCTACACACAAGAAGAAAGCATCGACTATGACGAAACCTATGCTCGTGGCAAGGTTAGAAGCTATAAGATTACTTCTTGCTTTTGCTTACTTTAAAAATTTCAGGTTATTCCAAATGGACGTGAAAAGCGCATTCCTAAATGGAGTCATCCAAGAAGAAGTCTATGTGGAACAACCACCAGGATTTGAAGATCCTAAAAGACCAAACCTTGTTTTCAAGCTGAAGAAAGCCCTATATGGTTTAAAACAAGCACCCCGAGCATGGTATGAAAGGTTAAGCAATTTTTTAATTCAAAATGGCTTCTCTAAAGGTAAAGTAAATACTACCTTATTTATAAAGAGAAAAGGCAAGGATTTCATACTTGTTCAAATTTATGTTGATGACATTATTTTTTGTTCTTCTAATGAGAAACTTTGCAAGAATTTTTCAAAGTGTATGCAGAACGAATTTGAGATGAGCATGATGGGAGAACTAAACTTTTTTGGGACTTCAAGTCAAACAATCAAGTGAAGGAACTTTCATCCATCAAGAGAAGTATGCAAAAGACCTTATCAAGAAGTTTGGAATGGAGAATTGCAAGAAAACATAAACTCCTATGTCAAGCTCATCAAAAGCGGATAAAGACGAACAAGGGAAGAGTGTAGACCAAAAGCTATACGAAGTATAATCGGGTCACTTCTTTACCTTACAGCTTCTAGACTTGATATCTTGTTTAGTGTCCGCATTTGTGCTAGATTTCAAATCGATCCTAAGGAATCTCATATGTCTAATGTTAAGCGTATCATTAAATATGTTGCAACTACATCTAAGCTAGGTCTATGGTATTCTAAGAAAGGAGATTTTACTCTTCTTGGATATTCTGGTGCTGACCTTGCTGGATGTAGAGTGGATAGAAAAAGCACTACAGGTACATGTCAATTATTGGAAAACAAGATGGTGTCTTGATTCTCAAGAAAACAGGGTACCGTGGCTCTTTCAACCGCTGAAGCAGAGTACATTGCCCTTGGAAGTTGCTGCTCTCAAATTCTATGGATGCAACAGCAATTGAGAGACTTTGGAGTTGATGAAACACATACGGAAATCAAATGTGACAATACCAGCGCAATCAACCTCACAAAGAATCCAATACTTCATTCAAGAGCAAAGCACATTGAAATCAAGCATCATTTCATTTGAGATCATGTTCAAAGTGGAGATGTTGTGATTCAGCATGTAGATTCAAAGAATCAATTGGCGGATATATTCACAAAACCCCTAGAGAAGGCTCACTTTGAATCAATTTGTTCAAGACTGGGAATTGTGAATTTTGAAGATAATCGACTCAAAATTAAAGTCTGAAGGTGGTTCAGACTCATCGCTAAAGTCTGAAGGTGGTTCAGACTCATCGCTAAGTCTGAAAGTGGTTCAAACTCAACGCTAGGTCTGAAGATGACTCAGACTCAAAGCAAGGTCTGAAAGTGTTTCAGACTCTACGTAAAGTCTGATTGTACTCAGATGCAAAGGTAAAGTCTGAAAAGGGTTCAGACTCAAAGGTAAAGTCTGAACATCCGTCAGACTCTGTTTATTTAATCTCTTTACGAATTTCTTTTTCGTATTCTCTCTTTAACATATTTTTGGTAATTACTTTTCAGTATTTCAAAATCTCTTTTCGCTCTTTTTCTGACATGCATTAATGACAGTTTATATTTTCAAAAAGGGCAGTTTTCTTTTTACGGTTTATTTTTTGCAGTTCTTTTCTTTCACTTTTTGGCGACGATTCGTATTCCGGTGATTTTTCTCTCACTATTTATACTCTCGAACCGTCACTTTTACTCTCAGCCACTCCCTTGCGATTCATCCTCATACTCTTTCACTCTCAAAACCCTAAAAATCTCCTTTTGCCGTTTCCATTTCGTCCCTTTTTCGCCTCAAAGTTTCCATTTTTCCTCACGTTCAAGTTGAAACTTTGCTTGCTTTACAAGAATGTCGTCTCGCAAGTCCTCCAGAATTGCAAGCAGGGGACCACAGAGACAGCAAGAGGGTCCTACAAGGGTGGACCTAACGGAGGAAGATTCGCCTCAATGAGAAGCAGAGAGTCAACAGTCTGAGGAAGTTGTTACTGAAGCAGAACCGGTAAGAACTCTTAAGCCAAATGTTGCTTTCGATCTCTATAAAGGGCTTAAGGAAGGGAAGGTTAGCCTTAAGACGATCGAAGAGTATTTGAAGGAGAGGGGATTTAGGAGTGAGTATGCATTTTTAAAGGAGATGGAAAAGCTGAAGGTTGTTGGTGAAGGCACTGCACAGAGGACGCTGGAAAATATCTCGAGTGATCCACTGGAGAATGCTCCTATTGAAACTTTAGATGATGATGAGAGACTTTTCTCTCATTTTGAACCTCGTTTTGGTGTGGCTGCTAATACTGTTTGTCCTCCGGGGAGCTTATTTCGGTCGAGGGAGCATGAACGAGTTTATACGAAGCTGTTGAAGAGGGGTGTGGTCAATCCAAGGAGTGTGGATTTTGACTTCCTAGATTCGATAAGGATTAATCTAAGAGGGAAGTTTGCTAGGTTGCAATTGGAGAATTTCTGCACAGATATGACAGTGGCCCACTCTGAATTGGCAGCTTACTTTTACTCGAATCTATCCTTTTTGGATGCAAATCATTTGTCCTTTTCTTTCATGGACAAAGATTATGTTGTTGATGTTGACTTGCTGGTTGACATTATTGGCGTGGAAAGAAGGGGTTTCCAGCTAATCAAAGTTTCAACAGCCTATGCAACATTGGATATTGTACGAGATAGAACTGTTTAAGGCAAGATATCCTACACTAGGATGAATGCCACCAATGTGTTGTTGCATAAAGTTGTCATCAACTGCATCTGGCCAAAATCGACCTCGAAGACCAATGTTTCCAAAACAGAGGCAAAGCTGATGTTTGCCATCAACCAGGGCAGACCTTTCTCACTTCCACATGTCATACTTTTCCATATGTATAGAACTGTGGTGAAGGACAAGGGTCAGCTGCCTTATTCATCAATTATCACCAAACTGTTTAGGCATTTTGATATTCAAGTTCCTGCATCTTTGTGCCTAACAAAGTTGAATTCGATGCTCGTTGGTGAGAAGATGGTGATGAAGATGAAATTTCAGAACCGACTGCAAAGACTTTGGAAAGGTTGAGGAGGGAAACACCTTCAAGGGAGATCCCCTTTGCTTCATCAAAAGGAAGGGCAAAGAGCCCATGGCTGAAAAGAAAAGAAGAAAGATCATCCTACAAGACGAGAAGGATGAAGAAGATGCCATGACTTAGTCCACTCTCTCTAGATTGAGGAGCCCTGTAATCCTGAGAACAGAGGCTGAGGAGAGAGCGAGAAAAGAAGCGAGAGGAGAAGGAAGCGAGAGAAACGAGAGGAAAGAGAAGGAAGAAAAAGAAAGGAGAAGAGAAGAGGAAAGAAGAAGAAGAGGAAAGAAGAAGAAGAGAAGAAGAGGAGAGAAAAAGAGAAGAAGAAAGAAGAAGAGAAGAGAGAGAAGAAGAGCAAAAAGAACGAGAGAGAGAGAAGAAGAGAGACGAGAGAAAAGCTGAAGAAGAAGAAAAGAAGAAGGAAGGCTGAGGAAGAAAGCAAAATGCGAAGGATATGGCTGCTGCATTTGAGCCATCTTTTGCTGGGGAAGAGACCAAGAAACATCCTCGTCGATATGGATGTTGGCGATGAATTTTCCACTTCACCCACTAGCATTCATTCGGGGGAGTTGCTGCGGAACAAGGAACAATATCGCTATTACATTTTAGTGATGTGAGTAGGTGCGGTGCTGACCCCGAGGAGGTCTATGCATCCCACTTCCCGAGCATGAAGAATCCTCACCCGCCGAGAAGGAAAGGGCTGAAAGGGAAGTTCCTAGTTTTCAAACCCATTCTCGCTGGTCCAAGTGGAAGCAATGCTAATTCCACAGCATTCACACAGCTGTTGGATATTATGCTGGACTTAAAAAAGCAGGTTTTTGGGATGGACTTCGAAATGAGAGACTTGAAAAAGGCGCTGCTGAGTACTTCAGTAAACATGCAAGAATAGATCAATGCACTGAGAGCACAAGTGGAGTCAAATCAGACCAGTGCAGAATTAGCTTCAGTGAAGGAAAATCTTGCCAAACTTGACAAGTCAGTCCAGGAGCTTAGCAAGTTTCAACTTGTTCGTTTCCCTGCAGGCCCCTAGAAATTTTCAAAACTTTATCTCATTTCACTCTACCTCTTTGATGGGACAAAAAGGGGGAGAGTTGCGCAAATTTAATTGCAGGTTTTGAAGATTTGAAGTTTTTGAAGTTGAGGAAGCTTTGAGAGTTTTATTTTGATTTATTTTGAAGTTTAATTTTATTTTATTTAGACTGTTTTCATTTTGGATTTCGATTGGGTTGTTTGAACTTCTATGACCTTATGCTAATGTGATGTTTTGGATTTAGACTTGTGAATTTGATTGCAGGATTATTATATTTTGTGAGGATAATTGTTATTAGACTAACACTATGTTTTGCAGATATAATCCTCAAAATATATATAAGTTTTCCTTGCATATTTTATAATTCACAAATCTGTCGAGGGTTTTGTCACCATCAAAAAGGGGGAGATTGTTGAAGAAAAATCCCTTGGAGTTTTGAAGTTGACAAAACAGCCTCAACAGTACGGTCTAAGGACTCTAAGACTCAGTCGGCTACGTCTGAAGTTGTCAAGGTCTAAAGGTTTTCAAAGACAGTCAGACCCAGAATTTCGGTCTGAAGTTTTTTCGTCTGAAGTCAGTCAAGACTCAATTTCCGTCTGAAGACCTTCAAGACTCAATTTCAATCTAATGACTCTCTAGACCCAAATCTAAGTCTGAAGACAGTTCGCGATTTTTACAGGCTGGCCACAGGTTATTCTTATGGCTAAGGAAAGTAAGATATTGGATTTCGTATTTCCTAATCTTAACCATGGAATATCTCTGGCCGTGATCAAGAGCTTGGAAGATTTGATTCTTCGGATTTTATCCGTTGAAGATCAAGTTTATTTTTGGAAGAATCTAATTTTGGGAACTCAAGATCCTGATTGTATGGGCGAACGGGATTGATGAGCTGCTGTCTACTTACGTTTTCGGGACAAGGAGATCACTTAAATTGATTCAGTCCAACGGGTTGATTGGATGAATGTTTTGGTAAGTGCCAACGGGTATGAAGGCACGGAGACTATTTAAGGTGGATCGACGTTGCTTGGAAACAAGGAGAGACTGGTAGAAAAATCTTGATGTTAGAATCTCCAAAATCACTTGTTCTCTAAAATCTTTCATATTCAAATTGTGTATCAAAGAGAGTGAGATATAGTGCGAAAGTAGCAGAAGGCTGTAGGAGAGACTGTCAATTGAAGAAGTCTAATCCGTCTACTGTAACGGCACTCTTTTGATACATAGTGATTACAGCCAGTTGGCTGCCAGCGTGAAGAGTGGACGTAGACTTGGTCTAAGCCGAACCACTATAATCCTTGTGTCAATTCTCTCTTACCCTACTCTATTTACTTTATGAATACGTAATCTGTTTATTATTGATATATCTTTGATATCAACGTATTCCACCGCGAAAGATTCCAAAAGAATTGCGTAACAACCTATTCACCCCCCTCTAGGTTGATTCACTAGCCTATTTCACATTCCATCCCTAGTAAGCAGAGATCGAGATGAGATCGAGAGGAAGAGGAGAGGAAAGGCCTCATGCAGCGAGGAGGAGGAGAAGAAGGCGCTGCTAAGGTTTTGAGAAGGAAAATAAAAGAATAAAAAAGGGACTTTTCATGTTGGAGGCAGGGAAGTGACAAGAACTATTTCTCCCGTGCATCATCACTGTCAGGGAGTTAATGAGCCTCTCCACAATTGGACATCGAGCTTTTCTGAAGCCCTCGATTGAGCACCTACCCAACACTATGCGGAACACAGCATGCTTGGCAGGCGGGTTGGACAGCAAGTTAACCATCCAATGAGAGGTCATTCACCCAAAAGCAATAAATGGAACTGTCAGAATAATGTTAAAGATGGAGAGAAGGACAATGGAGGAGGGAGGGGGAAGTGACGGGCTGATAACTAGACAGGTGGAGGGACAAAAAGGTGAAAAAAATTTGGGAGTGGGGAAAGAGACAAGGGAAAAAAAAGGGAGTTTGGGCGCCGAAGAGGGGGGTTGGGTTGGATCATCAAAAAAATTATTAAATAAAATTCAAAAATAATTTTGAAAAATAAAAGTACTGTGTGTTGAATGATTAATGTAAATCCATTATAGGTTCTTTTTTAATTAATTATTTATTTATAAATTTGAATCAAATTAATTAAAAATAAAAATATTTATTTAATATACGTGTCCCAACGTGTTAGAATTTTTTATTTTTGAGAAATGACGTATCGACGTGTCGTGTCATATTGTGTCGCGTATCCGTGTTGCGTGTCGGTGCAACCTAGGTCACGACCTTCCCGGAGGAAGTTAATGCATGGACTCTCCCAAGTCTTATCAATCACAACTTGGTACTCAAATTATCTTATCTATTGAAGTTGCCACTAATCGATTTTGGATTAATTAGACACCAAAGTAAAATGCGAGAGTACATTTTACTTCCACGAACCAAAAATTCATGGGTACGGAGACTTGGCACCTTTTTCTCTTTATTTTGAAAATGTTTTGCATGTAATCTTTGCCGCTTTATATACTAAATCACTAATATGTAAGATATGACCACACGGGTATGCAAACAATGAGATAACACCCGATAATCAAAACCATTAGGGGCAAGTTACTACATTTGCGATTAAAAAAAGAAATGCAAACGGAATGCATGCATGTTATGCATGATTTTGCATGAAATTCTAACTAATTAACATGTGGTCTATACTGTTTCTTTTCATTTTTTATTATCATGCCTAATTTAACAAAAACAAGGATAAGTCCTAGAGTCTTATATTAAAAGGAAATTGACTTACATGCACTAGCCACTAAATTATAGGCAAGAATGATATGCATGCTATGAGACTAAACAACTTCAAACCTATATGCAATCTATATAATTCTAATGACATTTTATTCGATTTTTTTAATGAAAATTATGGATTATCCTAAATTTATATGTACTCTAATTAACATGTGTTGGCCTAACTAAAAAAAACTTCAAATCATGGATGCGCTCTAAACTCTAGACATGTATGAGACAATAACATGTGATAACGATGTATTGAAATACACGTTACGATTAGAAATAACAACATCATTAATAACGTGCTAAATCTAATCAACGATAGCAAGCCACGCAAAACGATATTGATCTCAGTGTCTAAAGGTCCAAAAGCCAATATGCCTGGGTCAATATAGGGAACAATTGAATAGAACCGAATCGGCTTGAGGCTTAATCGCGTATAAAAAAAAATGTACTGGAGCCAATTCATTATGGAAGGTTAAACAACCTATATACCTACATTAACCAATTAAGGTCAGTCAAAGTAAACCACAAGCAAGGCGGGGACAGCTGATTGGGGGATTCATATAGATATGGGTAAGCAGCCACACTTCCTCAGTGAAGATTTCCCTGGAAAAGCCTGCAAGAACAAATGAATACTCGGCGTGAATTTACGGAAATATTGGGGAACTCGTCGAGTTACTAGTAGAATTAGAATTTGCTGGAAATTCCACTGGTGTCGCAAGGCTAGCTAGGAAATCTTGATGATTGCGATGGGGCTGAGCACGAGTGATCTAGAATGTCGGGACTGTCGGTAGAGGCTCCAGAGGGTCGAGGAAGTGTGCTCGACGAAGTCTGGTGCGGCTCAGGGTTGCTTGGCGCTGCGGTGTCCATGGTTGCATCGACGGCGCCCCATCTTGCGATGACCTCTTGTGAATATATTGAACATTGTCGAGAGAAGATATCGCGAGAGTGCTTGCTGAATGAGACGGAGATGTGAATCTTCAAGAAGTCCTCCTCCAGAGCTTAATCTAGACAAGAAAAGTAAACACATTTGGAATTAGTTCGAATAGCCAAGTAGAATAGCGCACAATCAAGCTAAAGAAAAATATGTTCGACTTAGCTTAATGATTTTAGCATTCATGAAACAAGACGCACGCAGATCGTCAAGAAGATCTGGATCACTGCCGAGATCGTCGGAGTTGCTGCAGCAGTCACTGGTTGTTTGCTGGATCGACAAGAAAATATTGAGAATGTCTCTATTGCAAACTTGGCTCTCCTTATCCCCTCTTTGTGGTGTCTCAAGTGTAGACTTGTGCATGAATTCTCGTAGAGAGAAAAAAAAGATGGTAGTGGGATGTTGATGTAGAATAGGCGTGAAAGCCCACGGTGACCGGGAAATTGAACCTGGACAGCAAGTGAAAACACGAAAATAATTTAAATAGCGAAATGGAATCGTACATGATCAAACTAAAAAATGCTTGACTTAGCTTTGCGACTGTCGTCAACATCCACGAAGAATGATGAATGTAGGATGTGACATCCTGAAATTTGACCCCCTCCCGATTTTATGAAATGGGCATTTCGTCGATGTGCTGATGGTCGTTTTACTTTGAGTTGGCTACTCACGAGTAACTAATCTATCAAGTGAGGTCGTTAAGGGATATAAACACGGCAGACTTAAGAATTCAATCAGAAATCGATCACTCAACCATAATAATTTGTAAAGGTCGATACGACACCGTTATAATCGATCAGTGATCAAATATAGGTCGATTCGATGGAAACACATAATTAAATTGCAGGTGAATCCGCAGGATTACGAAATTCGCGTCGAACGGCACTAAACCAATTTTCTATCGATAGTGTACTCAGTACCCGTAATTGAAACCTTGCGATTTTTACAATAACTGAGAGTCGCCGACGAGTCGAAGATACACAAACGTGGATCAAAATTATCGACCACGAGTCAAACGTGTTAAAATCCCTAAAAGCTACCTAGTAAGTTAGGTCGTGTTAAAATCGCGTCCGGTCAATTTTAACTATGAAATTGAATTTGGTTTCGGGAATTGGACATTCAAGCGTGTCATGATTCATTTTTAGAACGTCGTCTCATCTTTCGAAGAAATTCCGTCGAGTATGGAATTTTGCAGAAAAATCGATTTTGGATAAATCAGAAAATAAAAGTGAAATTTGGATCAAGAGGGAAAGGGGGATTTTTGCTGCCCAAAATGCTTGTATGTGAGAAATTGGAAGAAAAATTGCTATTGGATGGCCACCTGACTTCCATGCATGAAGACTTTGAGGCAGCATTGATGGCTTAATAATTTGCAGAGTTCTTTAATTGGTAGATGCTTTGACTTCAAGGTTTTCCTCTCTCCCCCGTCTCTTTTCTTTCGGGAGAAGTACACTAATGATGCCATAAGTTATGTACGACGCTCACTTTGGTGCCAAAAGTTTCCGTCGGATCACTTAAGTGCCAAAAATTTTGAAAAACGATCATTTAAGTGCCAACGCCGACGAAATTGGTCGGAAATCCGACGTGGCCTTTTTTATTAATTTTTAAGCCGATGTGGCTGTCAAAGAGTTAAGTCAGCATCCAAACACCAAAACGACGCCGTTTGACATTTTCCCCCAACTTCAAAACCTTAATCCCCAAATTGAGAGAGAACGACGTAGTTTGTCTTCGTCTTCTTCTTCCTCGAAGACCCACACCAGCAATGGCAGTAGCACGGTAGCAGCACGGCACCAGCAGCGACACCAGCAACGCACCAGCAGCAGCAGCACACCAACGGCACCTTCGACCCATCTTCTTCTTCCTCCTCCTCCGCCCTCACCTCCGATTTTTCCTGCAACTTGTTGCTCGAGCAACAATCTCAGTCTCTCTTCACTCACTTGGTCGAGCAACTATAATGGTGACTGAGCAACGGTGGCCGAGGGACGGTGGCCGAGCGACGGTGGCCGAGCGACGACGGACAAACGACGGTGGCCAAGCGGCGAAAACCCTAATTTCAATCCCCATTGAGTTAAACGGCGTCGTTTCCATGAAGCCATCCACGTAGGACGGCAAAACAACGTCGTTTTCTTAAGGAGGACCGAAAACGACGTCGTTTAGAGGCCCTATTGATTTTTTTTTTAAAAGCCACGTAATCATTTTGGCCGGAATTTGTTGTTGGTAGCACCAAAGTGATCGTTTTTTCTCCGATTTGGCACTTGAGTGATCCAGCGGAAACTTTTGGCACCAAATTAAGCGCCTACTTTTCCCCTTTTCTTTCCCTCATCCCATACGTTCAGCCCCTCTTCATCTGCAAAACAGCCCACCCCATTTCCCTTTTTCTTCCTTTCTCTCTCCCTCACCCTCACGCACGTTCCCTTATTTTCCCCCCTTGCTGCCGCCCATTTTCCTCTTCTACAGCTCATTTCCTTTCAACTTCTCCTTCATCTTCTTGCTGCCACCACCCTTATACCTCCACCCACTCATCTTCACACCACCTGCCATCCATCTCCACAATTCCAGCACCATCGTATCTTCATGCCACCTTCTTCATCCGGTTCTGGTCTAGCCTTTTTTCTTCTTTATTTTGCTGCATGCCACCAGCCAACAACACCAACAACACTCCAGCAACCTCACGCCATCACCACCCCACTAAGCCGCACCTCCACGCCTCAGCCAGCAACCACCACCAGCCCGTCCCTGTCCGGCCAGCAAGCTCAGCCAAGCAGAACAACCAACCTTAGCCTTGTCGTGAGCCCCCTTGGCTTTTTTGGCCCAGTCAGTCCTCCGTTGGAGGCCCGGTAGTTACAAGATCTCACCGTCTTCGCGCCGTTGCTGTGGACCCGTCAGCTCACTAATCCAATGAGTGAACTCAATAATCCTTGACTATGTTGTTAATTATGCTTAGGGGGTTAGAGTAGCGTTAATTAGCTTAGTTAGATTAGTACTAAGTGAGATTAGCCTTAAAATGGATTAGTGTTAATCTAATATGATAAGATTAGCCTTAAGATGGATTAGTGTTAATCTAGTTGGTGAGATTAGAACTAATAAAGGTAGTTTAACCCAATTTGGTGAATTTCTCTCGGATCAGTGAACTGGACTCTCGCCATTTGCCATTTTTGTAAATCGAAATGGGTTGCAAATTTAAGGTTGATTCTTTCTTGAAAATATTTTAGACATCTTCAGCTATGACATATATTTTACTCAAGATTTTTAGAGATTTAAAAGAATGAGATTTAAGCTTCGTCATTTTCAAACAGAATCTTGGACTGTGCTGGAATCTATGACCTTTTGGGATTCAAGGGATTTTTATCAACTCTTAGAGTTCGAATTTCCAAATGATTTCCCCATGAAAGTTGTTTGTTGCATCTTGTAGCTTAGCATAATTAAATTTCAGACCAAATGGACAAGTTTTGGACCTTGAACCAAACTGATTTTAAAAAATAGATTTTCTGGAAACGGACCCAGTTTTTGTACTATAATGAGCGATTTACTAGGCTTAATCCAGAAGGATTTAGGTCAATGTGTCTTCATGAAAAATGTTAGTTTATGTGTCATTTACAACATATTCAAATTTGAGAATTTTACGAACTCATCCAATTAGGTTTCTAAATTTAAACTCGGAGGTGCGCGAGTGGCCCAGTTTCTGCTTTAGGACCGGTTATGGTTTTGTGGTTGTTCTTGATGTTGTGCTTGCTAAATAAGGTGCATTTAGTGATGTGGTAGACTTGTGGCATGCTGAAAACTTATGTGTGAGGTCATGAGGTGGATTGCTCTTTGTTAGTTGTTTATTGTTATTGCACAACATGACCTTTTGGACTATTAAATTGAAAATAAATGAGGTGTCAGGTTCGACACCAAAACTTATTTGCCCAATAAAACAATGAGGTTTTAAACTAGGTGTGTGTAAATTTTGACGGATTAATTTTGAGTACGTGAGCACCTACGAATTTATTTCTAAATGCTTTGAACAAAAAAAAGGGGGGGTTGCTAAAGTTTAGTTCCCAAAAAATGGTGTTTGAAAAAAAAATTAGAAAAGAAATATGGTGTCGGGTTTGGATGCCAAGTTTTATGTGCTCAATAAAATAAGGAGGTTTTATACTAGATGTATGCAAATTTTGGCGGATTAATTTCAAGTACGTGAACCCGTACGAATTTATTTCGGAGAGTTTGAACAAAAAAAAAGGGTGCCAATTTTATTTTAAGAGGGGATTTTGGTGTTTTGGCCATATGTTGGAAGCTAAGAGTTGGCTTGGTTGATGAGGTGCCTACATGGTTAGGTTAATTAAGTAGTTTAATTTAATTAATCGCAATTTATTTATTTTGTCATTTATTTAATTATTTATTATTTTCCGGAAATTATACCAGGATAGACAGTTGTTAGAATTTCATGCCGATTATCGTGGCGCATTTAGTTTGTGCAATTGATGGTTAATTTGTGCATATTTAGTGACATGGTTGACTTGTGACATATTTAGGACTTATGCGTGATGATATGTGAATGGTTGTGCTAGAGTGAAGGAACTTGCGTAGAGGACATACTCAAGACTTCCCCTGTCTACGAAGACCCTATGAAAGTTCCATGTAGATTTCTTCGTCGAGATCACCATGAAGAAAGCATTATGGACATCCATCTAATGTGAATACCAATTACAAAGTGCGGCAATGGAAAGAAAAGAACGGATAGTGACCTCTTTGGCAACAAGGGAGAAGGTTTCGTGATAGTCAAAACCCTCCTGTTAAGTGAAACCTTTCGCAAACAACCGTGCTTTGTAACGTTTGATAGAGCCATCAGTCTTGTATTTGATCTTATACACTCATTTGCAGCTAATTGGTCTTCTATAGAAAGGCAATGGAACTACATCCCACGTATGATTATCCATAAGTGCAGCCAATTCACTCTCTTTCGCCTGCTAGCATCTTGGATCTTGTGCTACTTCCTCATAGGAGGAAGGTTCATGTTCCTTGGACATACGACTAAAGCAACACGTGTTCTAGAGACATTCGATTAAAAGCCACGTAAGAAGATACAGCATAGTGTGTACCTTGGGAATGTAACATAGAACATATGTAGTACTCAATCCATGTAAGAGGACAAACATGTCGTCTAGATCCTTATGGTGGCTCAATAAGTTGTTCTTCAGATGGTGTCGATGAAGAAGGTACATCAATATGTTGCTCTGGGGATGCAACGAATGAATAAGCTTTTTCGTGATATGATGTCGAAGACTCGGTTGCTGAATTCGAGTATTTTGGAATTGCGATTGCGTTTTCTATTGGGATGAACAGGTATTGATTATTCATAGTCAAATCATCTTTTGACAGGAATGGACAATTATCCTCCATCACTGTGGTTGTCTGAGAGGTGTATGTTGAATCCTGAAATGGAAATTCGTGCTCATGAAAAATGACATCACAACTAACAAAGAATCGGCCTATAGATAGTTCTATAACCCTGTATCCTTTTTGTAGTGGACGATATCCCATGAAGACACGTCTAATAGCACAAGGATCCATCTTGTCTCGAGGTCCCATAGTTGTGGCATAGGATAGACAACCAAAAACTTTCAAATGTTCTATTTCCAACGGTTTAAAGAGCATTTCAACGGAGATCTCCCTTCAAGGACTCTAGCTAGCATACAATTAATCAAATAAGCCGTCGTGACCACACAATCTTCCCAAAAAGTTTCAAAAATGGATGCTTGATACTTAGAGTTCAAGCTACTTTTAGAAGATGGCGATGTTTGCATTCTACAACTTCATTTTGTTGAGGAGTGTAAGTGTAGGAGGTTTCATGAAGAATTCCATGGGATGCAAAGAAAGAGTTACATTCTATGGTAGAAAACTCTCATCCATTGCCCATGCAAATTTTTTGAATAGATCCATCAAACTGATTTTTAGTCAAGGAAAAGAAGTTCGCTAGATCAGAAAATGTTTGACTCTTGGACTGCATAAGAAAGACCTAGGTGGCTTGAGTGTAGTCGTCAATTGTCAAGAAAAATCAAGATCCATCCAATGAGTGGTATGATAGGAGCCCCATGTATCGACGTGGATTAGGGAAAATGCACTAGTAGCTCGAGGCATGCTCATGGGAAACAGTGATCAGGATTGTTTTGCCAAGAGGCAAATTGGACAATATGGATAAGAAAAATGAGCATTGTGACCCAATCGCTGGTGAGAGAGAAAATTTTTATTGCTAGTGGTGGCATTACATGAAATGGTTTTATGTGGCAATGAAAAATCAAAATCCCTTGGAAAGCTTTTCCAAAAATAAAGCCCTTGTGCACCACTACCCAAGCCCAATATGTTGCCAGTCAAACAGTCCTAAAAGAAGTAATTTTTGGAATTGAATTTTAACATGACGATGGTTGTCTTCATAGACTTTAGCTACCCATAAAAGATTAAAACTCAAAGGCATGAATGTATAAGACATTCTTAATAATAATGTGTTGGTTAAGATGGACAGCACCAATTTTGGTAACATGAGTAACAGTACCATTGGGAAGTTGAACAGACACGGAATGGTGAATCTTTCGATTTTTAGAAAAAAAAAAAAAAAAAACTCATTGCTGACTATGTGATCAGTGGCGCCTAAATCGATTATTCATGCATCAACTTAAATATTACAATTTTTGGAAATAGAAGTACCTAAAAAGCCCACAGTTTTATTTGTTGTTTTCAATTGATTCAAAGTCCTCATGATATTCTGGTATTGATCATTGGAAAATGTTTGATTTTCCCTCGCAGTTCCTTGGGCCATAACTTGATAAGTAGAATAATCCCTTTCCTCTTCTCTTTATCAGTGAGTTTTCCATGCAATTTCCAACAAGCAACTATGGTGTGATGCGGCCGTTTACAATAAGCACAATATTTACCTCTAATTTTATAATTTTGCCCATTCCCCCTTGATGACGTGGCATTCCATGAGCCATAAGATTGCCTCAAATTTGAGGCTGACATGGCTTGATGCGGTGTGTTGGATTCGGCCGCTCGGATTGCCAAATATGGGCTGTCCAATCCAGCCTTGTAATCTCCATCGTCCATCCTTGGGTAAGCTTCTTCTTCCTCTCAATGCCCTTGCTTGCTCAAGCAACTCTGTCCGAGGAAGTTCTATGTTCACGGCGACGGCCCGATGGCGACGGAGGCTCACAACAATGGTCTCATTGGAGCTACAAGGGTCACTGCTTCTCCCGTCTTCACATAATCGGTGGTGCGAGTCTTTGATTTTCTTCTTGAACCGCCGGTTGGTAGATGTGCCTGAGGGAGGGAACGGGATTCATTGCTAGGATCTGCGACCAGAATGAGGAAAAACTCTCGTTCAAGATAAACAAAAATCTAGTGACCTTTTCTCTCTCTCACTCTCAGACTTGCATGTACAAAGTGATTGTTGATTCTAGCCCTTCGAGCTCCTCCCTAGGCACCTCAAGCTTGTTCCACAGAGCCAAGAGCCAGTTAAAGCAAGTGGTAACCAAGAGATTCCCTTGCTTTAACTTCAACAAGGCCTACATAAGTAAAAAAAAGTTTAGCTTGATCCAATTTTCCATACATCTCACATATACATGCAATTCCTGATCAAAGTCACTAGATGATTGGCTTGCAGTGATATTGGGGGCTATGCAATTCCTGATCCAAATACGAACGAGTTGGTTGCATTTGTGCCAAACTCATCGCATTCAGTTGTTTACTGGAATAGGAACGGTGCCATTGACAAATCCATCTTTATCTTTGGTCACGAGGGCTCACCGAAAGTCCCAGGCCCATGTATTGTAGTTGTCGGTGCTCCGATCCGTCGGCTAGCAAGGTGTATAATGGATCGAGCAGTAGCCAGCGGTCAGGATCGAGTATGGCCAGAACCCAGGTTGCAACTCCGAGTAGGTATTCACCACCTAATCCGTTGGGCCTATTTCAGGTCTCTAGCCCGAAGGTGACCAGCATGTCCCATTGGGCTGAGATCCAGAACTGGTCTCTTCTCCTGGTGGGGCGTACTAAGCCCATTGTTGATTAGGTCCAACAGTCCATGGAGCTTGGACAGGGATCCGTTGTACTGATGCCCATTGGGTTAAAAGCTGGAGCCGAGGGATGCTGTTGCTGATGCTGCTCGTAGTTTTGTTGATCTTGGGGTAATTCAATCTGTTCTAGAGTTTGATTCTCCGGCAGATTGTTGTTGTTGGACGTATCCTCCATTGTAGGCAGGTGTGATATCGAAAAATTTGAATTCCAACTTGGTGTGTCTTAACTTGTTTTGCAGGGTGAAATCTGCAACAATAGTTTGAAGAAAACCACCGAGGCAACTCAGAATAGTTTTGCAGAAGCTAGGTCAGAACCGAAGGCTCTGATACCATGAAAGGAAGTGGAAGTGGTAGAAATATTTTGGAGGAAGATTGTAATTCATTCACTTGTATCGTTCTTGTACATGTACACATTTATAGTACAAAAGAAAAAATAAAGGAAGGAATAAACAAGATTACAATCTGATTGCATTTTCCTACTTTTATCTCCTAATACCCTTGAGTGAATCAGTCAGATTGAAGTCAAGAACAAAATCGTAATAATCATGATCTTCTCCAACATTTTCGCATCTCAAAATTCTATTCATTGCCCCTTGATATGAAGCACCTTCTAGAAAATAACACCAAAAAATCTGATGTGGTGATTAATGTAGGTGTCGAGCACGTTGGTGGCGAACATGTTCGTGAGCGCTCCAAAGGGAGATGCCATTTCATTAAGGTCAGAACGATGTCTGTGCTCCTGAAGATGGAAATTTCAGGAAGTACTAGGACAAGGCTTCCAATACATTCTAGTAAAGCAACTATAAAATGAAGTAAAACTTAGAAAAAAAAATGGAAAAAGGAGAGGGCAGGGGTTACTGGAGCCCGGCAAGCATCCCAGCATGTTTGCCGGAACTCAGCAAGTGTCAACCGAAGGCTGCAAGACTTCCTCAAGGCTCGTCGGGTTGCATGATCCTAGCCAATGCGGTGCCATGGTCATTCAACCCAACGTGCGACAAACCTCACCTTGGCAAAGCTTCCTGGCGTTGAGGAACCCTCAGCGAGCTAGAACCGAGCAAACATCGACCACAGACTGCTAGACCTCAACAAGATTCATCAGGGTGGCGTGACACTAGCCAAGACGACACTAAGATTGCTCAACCACAGTGAGACAGATCTCCCTAGGCAAAGACTGCCGGTATCGAGCAGCTTCCGGCAAAGCTTGCCAGTGTCGTGCACTCAGCAAGCTGGATGTACAGCTCGGCAAGCATGAAGCAGAGGCTGCAAGACTCATTAAGTTTCAATATGGTTGTGTGACCTATGTCAAGGTGACGCAGAGAGCTTGACTCAAGGTGAGACATCTAGCCTAGACAAAGGTTGCCTGTGTCAAGCGACCTTCGGCGAAGCTTGTGGGCTCCGCACTGGTGATTGTCAGCAAAGCTTTGCCAGCATCTCCCGACCCTCAGCAAAGCTGTATGATGCTTGGAGATGGGATGAGGAAACGTTATAAGATTTGTTGTTTTATACGTTAAGAAACTTCGAGTCTGCATGCTGATTTTTTGCAAAATGCGTAACGAAGCAGAGTATATCGATGTGCCTGAACGATGGAAACTGTGAAATTCTGTCTCCTCCAGTTAATCACTTTGAATTACTGGGAGGATCTCACTAAGGAAAAGAATCCTGCAAGGAGTGAAGAGAAAAATTAAGCTATGTCGACTTCCTGATTCTGCTTGGACGAATAATGAACAACAGTGAAATCAAGCGCGGCAAATTCAATATTCAAAACAACGTTTTGATGGGGAAGAATGTCCAGGATATGATATAGTTGTCAAGCGACTTCTTCAGCTGCAATTTCATTACTTCCTTTAAAAAAGTAAAAGTTACAAAATCAAATTGCTCAAGTACTAAAACTTAGATAACTAAGGGTAAGTTTAGTTCAACCTTTGATAAAATACGAAGACTTTTAGCTAAAGGAGTTTTATGAAAAGCAAATACTGTTTTGTAAACTGAAATTAAAAACTGCCCTGAGAAGTAACTTTAAGGGAAAAACTGTTTGATAAAAACACATTTGAAATGTCATTTGGTATGACTAATTTAAGTTTTTTTTAATTTTTAGTTTGTTTAAAATTGAAAAAAACAATTATAGCAATTTTTACTGTTTGAATGTTTAAAACAATGTAAAACATTGATAAATTTATAAATGCAAGAAAAAAAATTCACTTTTATTTTTGAATTAAGTAATATGAAAAGTTTCAATAGAGTATTGATACGAGTGAAACCCATGAATTGAACAATTCCCCTTCAAATGTTTGTGAGAATTTGCCAGGTCAATAGTGAGTGAAATTGCTCCATTGTCTTTTTGACATTTTGTAATTTGAATTCATAGCATTTCCACAAGTTATATATATCAACTTTATACCTGTGGGATGTCTACATATTTATGAAACAAACCTTGAGCTAATCGATGTTATATTCTGTGCACAGACAATCATGTCAAACAAAACTATTTCAAGGTATATCAGGCAAAGGCAAAGACCATAATACACTTATCAGTCCCATGAACAAATAACAATGTGTTTTCTAGCTGAATGAGGGACTTACTCTAGTCAATTGTACAATACAGAGGAGATGGAAATCGTCTAGTCCAATTGCATTCATTCCCTTACAAATGCAACTCGAAACTCATTTAGACAGAAAAAGATGCAACAAAAAAACGAAACAACAAAGATACGGCCTCTCACATCTCCGAACAAGGCAAACCAAGAATCTGCTCCTATATGACAGCAAAGCACTTCTTGCTGAGCTGGGGCCGGCTTCATGGACTTCTTCCCAGGCTTCCATTCAGCCAAGCAAACCTCGTCGGCGTTATCCCGCACATACTGCGAGGCCTATGAAAACAAAAATTCACAATGGCGAAAATGATATATTTTCAATCAATTGTGTAAAAGTGACCCTTATTGTATATCATGATGGAGATGAACTCGGCCAGATGCAGAGGCACCATAATCAATTGATTTGTCTAAAACAAAACATTTTTTTTCGTATCTGAAAAGTAATTAAAACCACCAACTATAGCTATTACACCTCTTGAATTGTTCTATATTGAAACAGGGTATGCACAACATGAAACAAGACTGTTAAAAATGAATACAAGCGCCCATAAATTTAGCATCGGGGAGGAATGTAATGGACAACAGTTAGCATCAAATTGAAAGATCCATTTAGCATTACAAGAACATATGCGAAATCCTAGAAAAAAGTCCCATTGCACCAAAAAGAGAATATGCTTACCAAATTCTAATACAGCCTTCAAGAATTCTTATATCAAATTGCTAATCAGAACACAGCAACATCAATGAACACAAAAAAACCAATCCTATTGATTTCCAGAAATCTTAACAAAATCTTCCCGGAATTATATGGGACAAGAGTTCCTAAAAATGTAGAGGTAAACTTGATCCAAAATTTTATATGAAATAATCTCTCAAATTTTTACAACCCTCCTTCAGATTAAAAGGAAAAAGAGCGCATAGAAAACATTACTGCTATAAAGTTTCTAAATTTACCACTACATTGGATAAAAAATGAAAACCTCCTACACTTAGGACACATAGACATGTGCAACAACCAATACCAAATTTATATAGTCAAATGAATGACTTATAAAGCAAAGTCAGGACATGCTTTAACACAATATTAAAGGAAAGAAATTCACTATCGGCTTCAAGGAAAAGCACACAAGCAGCATCCTTCATAATGAGAAGACCGTATGAGGGCATGATGGCATTACAGCTGAACTTTTCCTCACAAGGGATCGGCTATAAACATCGTTGAGAGCCCTCATGCCCTGTTGCACAGTGTCATATTTTCTTCAAGATCTCAATCTCCTTAAACCTTCGAAAAGTAGCATCTTTAAGGAATGTAATAGAGTGTCACGTGGTGCTAACTTAGGTCTCCTCTACATCTATTACACATTCATGCTGGTGGTATGAAGATCCTTAAGCACTAACCTGACAGTCCAATTGAACTTCAAACGTAATGTGTATGGTTTTCCTCTCCTAAATATCATTCTATTCATACAAGAAAAACCTCTAAATCCTTCCTTGTTCCTGTGCTGTTAGACTAAGAGTTTTCCCAGAACTCAGCTCATATGCAAAATTGAGATAAGTAATAAGTTCTACAGCAAATTTCCATTTGATGCACCTCTGGGAGAGAGCAATATTGGATATGACAATAAAAAAATCATACAAGTGCCACAGACGAAAAACTAACATGCCATCGACACCAGACAATAATCAAAACTATGAAATTTAACATGTCTTGTAATTGAATGGATCCAGATTCTAAACAACATATATAATTTTGTATAGATAGGAAAAGAAAAGGAGCAAAAATAGCAAGTTTCTATGCCTAATGTACCAATAGAGTTCAATACAATCCAATTAGAGGAACAAGTCAATATGACAATCTTACAAGAAATAATGTTTTTCTACTCTCAGCCCCTCTTCCCAAGTAAAAAGGTAATCAATTGATTGCCATTGTAGTTGAATAACCAATCAAACCAAATCATGTCCAAGCTAAATCAAAGGTAACTAAATTGCCGATCAAGTTGAGTTGGACATTAGTGGCAGAGATTAATAGTGAAAACGAAGGTACCTTGCCAATGGAGTTGTGGAGAGAGAGGAAGTTGTCGCAATAGGAGTTGCGCTTGCACTTCTGATTTAGGTGCTTCGTGAAGGTGACATTCCATTTCTTCGGAGCTCCTATGGTCGTTGGAATTGGGATGAAGAAGATTTATAGGGATTATTTTGGAGCCTAAAGGGCTCTGAGGTGGGCGCAATGACGTCGGGGTCACGTGATCTCGACAAGCCTTGCAACAACAGATCTGAAGCAACAATACAACTGTCAACCAAGCGATTGCCAACAGCCATCGACCAAGCAACTAGAGGCGACTAGGCAAGCAATATGTCCCCAATGAGATGCAAGGCGAATGACGAGCAAGCACACAAGCGAAGAGAGGTGAGTGAAGAGAGAAACAGATCTAAGGGTTTTTATGTTAAAAGGAGTAAATGTGGAATTATGTTTAATGAGCGAGGATAAGATTGGAAATTTAAAAATTCATTAATCCAGATCTGTTGCATGCCAAGAAAGCCAAAATGCCAAAGCAGGTGGGAGGGGGCCTTGAGTTAAAGGCCTTGTAGAGGCCTCGAGAATGCTGGCATTTGCAAAATGGGCTCTCAAAATTCAATGCCAAACACACTAGTATTTGGCTAAGGGTCTTTAGAGGCCGAAGGGGCTTTATAAGGTTGTTCCCAATCGCAACCTAAACCCCTTCTTAAACCAAGAATAAATAAGGCCATTGGTGCTTTATGCTTTTATTTTAGTCTGGAGGAAGTGAAGGAAAGGTACTTGGGAAATTTCTTCTTTTCGTCAAGTACTTTCACGACTTTTCTACTCGAAGTGCTCATTTTTTTCAAATTTTCTAATCAAGTCATTCTATTTAGACAAAATATGTAATTAATTCCCTTCCCAACCCTCCCCCTCTGGGGCAAAAAAAAAAAAAAAAAAAAAACCGTCAAAATCTAACTTAGAGGATGCCGAAACATGACATGGGCTCAAATGCTACGAGGCCTAACTAGTGAATGGACGATTTTTTTTTTTTAATTTACCTTTTTTATTATCCCGCCTACTTACCGTTGACAATGGATGTCCATGGAGGCCATATTCAATGCATGTCATGCGCCGACGTCGTCCGATGGCAATATCAACTGAATCTTGATTTGGTTTTGTATAGAAAGGGACTTGATTAAATATTTCCTACAAGTAGAAAAAAATTACATAAAAAAATGGAAGTACATAAACTTGATCAGAAAATGCAGCAATGAATAGGAGAATTGTTTTTCGAAATAATTTCCATCGTTGGCCAACTATAAGGGAAGGGAAACAGAGAGAACCGGAAGTAATATTTGAAACTTAAAGAATAAAGGATGGGAATGATGGACGATTCATGGGTCTTTTGACATCTGTGACAAATAACGAGGAGGAGAAAAAAGGTAGTTTAACCTAGAGATAATAGCATAAATAATCCATAAACTTTGATTTAATATGCAATGTTGTCTTTGAATTATAATTTGTGTAATGTGGTCATTAAATTTTGACTAAATATGCAATATCATCTCTAGATTCTTAATCTACTATTGATAAATGTTTAATGTAATCTCTAAACTATATGAACATGTTTAAAAGTTCAAGGAATACATTAAAAATTGGATTAATGTTTAGGAACCATATTGAATATATTAAAAATTCAAGAATCACATTACACGTTTGGGTAAAGTTCAAGTATTGCATTGAACAAATTAAAAATTCATGGATAATATTGCATATTAAGCCATAATTCATGGCCTATTCGTATCATTTTCCCCTTAGCCTGCTAATCTATCCTTTTATCTTTCCACACTATTTGCCTTTCAAGACCAATCCACACAATAAAGAAAAAAGTGTAGTCTTTTTTCTTCATCATCCCACCGACTTGAATCGTAATATCCACTGGCCAGAGAAAATCAAACAACAGAGCAGCTCCTGCAACACGCTTCATCAATTACCACAATTCTATAGAACTAACATCCTAAGAAGCAAAACAATTTAGTCCTAGTCTTGCAAGAACAAGAACACATTCCACAATTCCCTGTTTCTACAGGAAAATAAGGATTTGTTTGATAATATTTTATTTCGGAGAACAATTCATTTTCTAAAATAGTCTTTTTCTATTGTTATTCCCTGAAATAATTTTTGAGTAAAAGAATACGTTTAGTAATTATACAAAATTTATATTATTGGAATAGAAAAAAGAATAGGAATGTATTTGATACAACCCATAATTTTTGTATAACGCAGAATTTCTTTTAATTTTTTCATGATTTTTTTAGATTTTTCTTTCTTCCCTCTCTTCTTCTTCTTGCTTCTCCCTTAGAGGGCAGCGGTGACCGACAGCGACCGACAGTCAGTGATCACAGTGGCAAAAGAAGAAGAGAAAATAAGAAAATAAGAAAATAAATAACTTTAAAAAAATGGAAAAATTTTACTTTTTCTACTTTTTATTTCTATTTCAAATTTATTCTCCGACTACTTTTAAAAAAATTAGTTGACACTATCAAATAAGTTTCTATTCTTTTTTTCTGAAAAATAAAAGATAAAAAGATTAAGAAATAAAAATATTACCATCCAGATCGCACGAAACTGGGTGCAACTCAACTCTTTCGGAGAGTATAATGTGTTATCTACAAACCGAACAGTTGACTTGACGTTTTTATTCACCCTGGCTTTTATGCGAATGGGAAATGGAAGATAGTTGCTTTTGTGGTGACGGTCGTGCTCGTTCTCCTCCAACGCCTTCGAAGAATGTGGAAAAGAATGCATCATGGTTTGGTGGGGAAAATTGGTGAGGTGGTGGAGTTCAAAAGAATTCGAGAACAAGAGCCGGATCGAAGTCGCCATCGTGCCTGTCAGGTCGCCCAAAGTGGCTGGCATTCGCTGTCCCCATCAAGGAGTAGGTGGCGATGTTATCCCACTAACTCTCACGATGCCCAGTCGTACGCTTTTTTCTAATCCTTTTCGACATGCTCATATACGCGTAGATGTAAATAATAAGGAAACCCCAACATAAAGATAGAGAGTTGAAATCAAAGCGTTCGACTAGATAGGAGTAATGACACTACTAATTGGTACCTACTTCGATTTTTATTCCTCCATCCAACTACCAGCTAAGTTCCGATTTGGAAATTTAATCTCAAAAGTATTCATTCGAATTATCTAATTGGGAACCCAATAATGGTGCTCCTTCAAACATCGTGTAAAGAACATTCATTCACGATATCTTGAAATGTGACTTCCAAAACAATGGGCAAACTAATGCCGCTCCTCTCCTCACCAAGTTACCGCGACTTCTCATCGGAATACGGCTTTCATGGCTGGTGGGAATGTTCCCTTCATCGTATCAAAACTAATCTTGACAACCCGGGACAGGGGATGTCGATTTCACTTCCTGCGATGCAACAAGGTGAAAAGCATCTCTTTTGGAGGGGAACAAATGAAATGATTGGAAGCGAGAGAGTGATCTCCCGAAGGATGATGCGTATCATTTTCAACACTAATTGGGGTTGAACCCAACAACCACCAAAAAAATAATAATTTAAAAAAATTAGAGAGAGAGTAGATGTGACCCACATCGTGAATGAAGCGCAATTAAAAAAAGTAATGCCTGCTTGAACACGCTATTGAACGCCTTACGTGTGAACTGTCTGAATAAGCAATCGAAAGCTTATAAACATGTCTGGATCGTACGACGACCAAAAATTGTCATTTGTTTTATGCTAAGGGTCCAAAGGAGAGCAAGTGTCGATTCTCTTTGCTATTTATTGAACCATTTAATGTTATGACTTTGAAATCTTAATTGAAACATAAGTGCTGCAATTGGTCGAAGTAGATTTTTTATTTTTCCTATAAATAAGATGGGATATATGATTAACGGCTCAAGATTTTGAAGTAAATTGTCGTTCAAACTAGGGGTGTGCAAAAGAACCGGTACCCGCCCGGACCGCCCGGAATCGGACCGGAACCGCCTAGAACCGGCGGTTCTTGAGGGAACCGGTCCGGTTCCCCGGTTCCAATTTTTGGGAACCGGTGGGTACCGGTCCGGTTCCCGGTTCCACGGGTGGATCCGCCCGCCCGCCCACCCGGACCGGACCGATTAATTTTTAATATAAAAAATTACTAAATCAAAACAAGCCCTAGATAGCGTTAGCACTTAGCAGCCGTGTCTCTTCGGTTTCTTGGTTGAAGTGTTCTTTCAGTCCGGAGCTTCCGCAAACCAACCACCCTTGATAGTCATCTTCTCCGTCCGGCAGCCGCCTCGGCGGCCGCCGGACGTTGCGGCGGCTTGCCCCTCCGGCTTGCAGCACTTTGCTTTGAGGCTCGCGGTCTTGATCTCTTCGCTATTCTTTGCCGCTCACGCTTGCGCTCACTTCGCCGCTAGTCGAAGGCCGGGGAGAGGCGCAACCGGAAGACCATCCCTCTCGAGGAATACGCCACGACCCGTGAGTCTCCGGAGCCCTCTCGTTTGTTTTTCTTTTCTTTTTTCTTTTTTTTTTTTTTTTTTCTCGTTCCTCACAAGAGCGTGAATTTGGTCGTGCTCTATTGTCGTGCGTGCCGGGGGATGTTGCTGATTCCCTTGTTTGTAGTTGGACGTGATTGTCAAAAGCAAATGCACCACCAAAATCGAATTCGATGAGTCAGATTGAGTGTTTGAAATACGTGCTTCATCCATCCTTGTGATTGAGTGAGCAAGTTGCTACGATGATGCAAGTGATGCGAGTATATTAGGCATTTGAGGAAGTAATTTGACTCGCGATGTCACGTCTTGGACTAGAATGCTTTTTCAGTAGATCTGCAAGTAGTGGTTTTTAGTCAGGATGAGGCCTTGGAGCTTGCTGGTAATAGAGAGGCTTGACAATGACTTGGCATCGATGGTGTGGTTTCATCCCAACGTCCCCACATTTTCTGCTAGTATCCGCAGCATATCTAATATGGATATGAGGTTATTCAAAGTGGAGAATTTTAATTGCTTGAACACCATCCATCTAACTTACTAGTCACTGCGAGCTGTGGTTTCATTGTAGAGGCTGACAATCTAAATTGCTTGCCCACACTCCTTGTCATATCTTATAGTAGTAGTTCACTATTGCAGCTTATGGAAGTTTTAGAGTTGCCGAAGTGTTTGCGGACAAAATTCTCTTCGAGACAAAATTCTCTTCGAGTCTTTGAACTCCAATATGGTCTTTCCCAGTTCTTTTGTTTATTTTTTTCTCTAGGTTTGTTTGTCGAGGTTATAGCAGAATGTTGGCCTTTTATATAAGAATATCATTTCTCGGATTTTATTTGAAACTAATTAAGATTTTCATCCCGTGGTCAATGAAACCGGTTCCATGGATCCATCCGGGAACCGGACCGGACCGGCGGTCCGGTTCCCGGGTGGATCCATGCAACAAACGGGTGGATCCCTGTTCTAATTTTTCGGAACCAGTCCTTAGCGGGCGGTTCCCGGTTTTAGATCGGGAACCGCCCACCCGGACCATGCACACCCCTAGTTCAAACTAAAATTATCCCGGTTTTCATACGCTCTTATATGTATATATTTGTCAAACACTGCACTGGATTAAGGAGGAGTGGAACCTATTAAAAGAAGTGGGTTTTTACTAAATAATGTCTCCTAAATCCCAATCTCCATTAGATATCAGGGCAATCCATTTGGGCCCATATTTTCCTGCAACTGTGGTAGTAGGAAATTCCTTCCGATCATACTATTCATTAATTAGTTCCAAAGATCGACATCATCTGCATTTTTCTTTTTGTTAATTTTATATATAGGTAATGTCCATAACTTATAACAATAATATGGTTGAAGGAAGTTTTCTGATATCGGGATTGTAATACTCGCCCCTTCTCAATAGATTAAAAAAATTATATTGGTTCACTCGTAGGCCAGGCATTGAACTTCCTTTGGAACATTAGAGCATACGCCTAACGAGAAGAAAACATCTATGAAGGCGGTCTTTTCTTTTTGTCAAGTCCGACGTCCGCAGAAGATGGGGATTTATTCAAACGTGTCACGTTCGATTACGACTTGGCCAAGCTACAACGACCTTTCGCCTCGTTTTAGGTAGATGTCGATCTCCCCCGTCCAAATGGAAAAGAAAACCCATCATCGAAAGCGTTCCCGACCTTGACAAATCGCACTCCCCGTGCCGTCATCATTACAGATGCTGGGGTGTCCTTCAAGACCCAAATGGCCGAGGCTCTTGTCCACAGTGCTCTACCTAATACCGCTGAAACGATCAATCATCGATTCAAGGATCGCGCAGGTTTCCATTCATTACTGTTGGAGGTATTTATTGTAGATAAGGATCTTTCTTGTACAAAGTCGCGGGATAGGTGAAATTGGCCATGGAACGCACAAGAAGAAAGGGAGTCCGAGACTTAGCATCTCCATCAATTGATTTGGAGTCTCTCATCATTGTCCCCATACTTAAAGCTTACTCTTTCGTAAGATCAAACTGCTTGCTTTCTGCGGTTGGAGAAACTAGGATCCTCGTTGGTGAAAGGTACACGCGGTCAACGGCGATTCGGGTTTAAACCCGACAAATCGATTACATGGAGTAACCCAATTGGGTATGATTGAAACGAAATCATTTTCACAGCATCTTTATCACTAGTATCCAGAAAAACGTTCTAGAAACATTAAATCTAAATTGAATCTTAAAAAAATTTAATGTCACAAAAAATCTCACAGTAATACATTTATAATAAATTTATTCTCCATTAGTATTCGTTATATTTTATAATCAATATGTTTGGGTTTGGTAATATGTAACGATTAGCAAATTTATCAATTTAAAATTTTACTCTCCGTTTATCATAAATATATTGATTTATGGTCCAGCAAAAGATAAATTTACCAAAAACATATCAATTTGATGCTTTTGAAGGTCAAATAAAAAAATTAGAAAAATTTTATCGTATCAATATAGGATTTTTTGTAATATTTAATTTTACAAGTATCTCTGGGAACCCGGAATTTCTCTCGCGCCCATAAACGCCTGAATAATTTGGTGTGAAAGCGACAGCCAACCTCCGAAAGGTCAGATGTCATCACCCGAGAGAGAGAGAGAGAGAGAGGTTTCTCTCTGTATTCGGGTTCACCGGTTGGAGCCAATGGCGTGCGGGACGAATGTACATATTGGTGTAGGGTCCAATATAGTCCGGTGGGGGTTGGTGAACCGCAAAGTTCCTATATATCGAAACCCCCACCACCATAGCTCACTTCAATCCCCACCGTTCATCCGTTTCCATTTCCCCTGCTTTCCTTTGCTCCAGTCTCGCGGAAGAGAAGAGAAGAGAGGAGAGGAGAGAATGGGTTCGACCGGATCCGAGACCCAGATGACCCCGACCCAAGTCTCGGACGAGGAGGCGAACCTCTTCGCCATGCAGCTGGCGAGCGCCTCCGTGCTCCCCATGGTCCTCAAGGCCGCCATCGAGCTCGACCTCCTCGAGATCATGGCCAAGGCCGGGCCGGGCGCGTTCCTCTCCCCAGGGGAAGTCGCGGCCCAGCTCCCGACCCAGAACCCCGAGGCCCCCGTCATGCTCGACCGGATCTTCCGGCTGCTGGCCAGCTACTCCGTGCTCACGTGCACCCTCCGCGACCTCCCCGACGGCAAGGTCGAGCGGCTCTACGGCTTAGCTCCGGTGTGCAAGTTCTTGGTCAAGAACGAGGACGGGGTCTCCATCGCCGCACTCAACTTGATGAACCAGGACAAAATCCTCATGGAAAGCTGGTACTTTTTCTCTTTCTTTGGCTCTTTCTTCTCTGCTATTGTTCAACTCCATAGCCAATGAATACGTAACAGTAAATGGTCAACTGTAACCGGGCAATAAAGGATGGAAAGAGAACGAGATGATAATTAACTCTTACAATTCTACATAAATAACGGGGAGATTCATCGTCTATTCCCACTAAAATATGACTTTTCACGAGACTTTTACTCTGTTCAGCTCTATTCGTTGTATCATTCATAAAAAGAATCTATTTGGTATGCACAAGTTCAAGGATTGCTATTGGTCCGCGTAATATGATGGGTTCTTTGCCTTTCCTTATCGATAGACCTTTACCAAATCCCACGGTCAAGAAAATGCTCTAGCCTCGCACCCTCTTTTCCCTTTCAAGAGTCGCTGTTCTTTAACAGCGACTCGTCCTAAGCGTGGAGGCTTACGTCTCTGCAACTTTCTCGCCTCCTCACCACAATGAAACCCCAAAACGACTGGCAATCTCGGCACTTGAGTTCTCTCTGCAAAGTACTTAGCTTAGCTGATGCGGCCTCGTTTTTCCTGTCGGCCGTTTAAAAATATGTCACGGGATGCGTGTGGGTTTTTAGTTTATTCGTGATTCATGATAATTCGATTTGATGGCTTTCGAATGTTCAGGTCTGAAAGCGGATCAGGAACGGTCCAGTGGCCCACGTCCTTGTCCTTGTAGTACTCGCAATTTAGCATTTTACTGTAGATATAATCTGAATTTAGATTAGCATCGAATATGAAAAAAGAAAAAAAAAATAGGGTTGGTGGGCTGACACGCATTACTTCTCTTTGACTGAGATAAATGTGACTGGTGAGCTGTTCTTGTCGTCCATGGTTGTCTTGCTTGGCTTTAGATCGTTTTCCACAAGAAAATATGCAGTCCGCTGATCAATGGACCCGGCCTTCTGGAGTATACGATTGCTTGCTATGCTGTCAGTGAATTAGTGATGTGCGTTTCTTGAATGATGCAAGTGGAGGAAGTCATTCCTAAGAAGCGATCATTTAAAAAACTCGTGGTTCTAAATGTGGCCTGCAAAATTGCCTATAGTGGTCCCTATCACGTCATTACCACATCCTTCTTGGTTAGTAATTTCAACTCATGCTATCCGACTTGGCCGATCATTGATAGGAACCCCTTACCTAACCCCAGTTGACTGTTCCGGAAAGCTTGCTTCGTCAAAGATTTCGAGTTCGATTTGATAATTTTGGCCAGAAAATTGAGGGTTGCTATTGGTTGATGTATGCTGATGTATTAAAAATAAGATAGGCATAGCTATCTTGGTTTAATTTTGCTTGACATGCTATTGGCACTTGCCCAAGGACAGACTGTTTGCGTGCTTTGTTGGGTGGAGTTTTTCAAGTCGTTTTCCGATGGCAGGTTTCCCGATCTTCGCCTGAACGAAATCCTTCATCCACTGGTAAATTTACAGAGAAGTCTTACGATTTAAGAACATGATGGACAAGAAACGTTGACCTCTAGGACGATGGCATTGTAAAATAGATATAAATATGATGTAGAAGGAAAGTATTATTGGCTAAGCGAATGGCTAATGTCTCTGAAAACTTGACAATTGCAAAGACGCTGGACCTTTGAATCATCCAAGAGATTGAAGTAATGGTGACGGGAATTGAGCTTTTGAAACATCACAAATCTCCATCGAGGTTTCACATTACTGTCTTCCCTGAGTATGAAATTGGACTGTTTGCTCTTTAACTCGCAGGTATTACCTGAAAGATGCAGTCCTTGAAGGCGGAATCCCATTCAACAAGGCGTACGGGATGACCGCGTTCGAGTATCATGGCACCGACCCGCGATTCAACAAGATCTTCAACCGGGGAATGTCCGATCACTCCACCATTACCATGAAGAAGATACTGGAAACATACAAGGGCTTCGAGGGCCTCAAGACGGTGGTTGATGTTGGAGGCGGCACCGGGGCCGTGCTTAGCATGATTGTTGCCAAATACCCATCAATTAAAGGGATCAACTTCGACCTGCCTCACGTGATTGAAGACGCTTCACCCCTTCCTGGTATATAGTGTTTATCGCTCGCTCTTCAAGATTAGTTGTCATTTCCTAGATACTTGAGCAACCCAAGATCACGGAACATTTTCGTATCTTACATTTGATTCATTGCCCCTTGACTAATATGAAGCACCTTGCTGAAATAACACACCAAAAAGTCTAATGTCGGTACTAATGTAGGTGTCGAGCACGTCGGAGGTGACATGTTCGTTAGCGTTCCAAAGGGAGATGCCATTTTCATGAAGGTCAGATTTATCTCTCTGTTCCTGAAGTGCAAATTTTCAGGAAATAAACCACAAGCCTTGTTGCTGTTTTCTTTGCTTTATTTTGTCTCTCGCCAAGTCCAAAAAGTTGTTGCTAATTAGAGCATACGCAAGATTGCTTCATAAAAAGCGCATTGCTTTCTTGCAGTGGATATGCCATGACTGGAGCGACGACCATTGCGCGAAGTTCCTCAAGAACTGCTACGATGCGCTTCCCAAGAATGGAAAGGTGATCGTTGCAGAGTGCGTACTCCCCGTGTACCCAGACACGAGCCTAGCGACCAAGAATGTGATCCACATCGACTGCATCATGTTGGCCCACAACCCAGGCGGGAAAGAGAGGACACAGAAGGAGTTCGAGGCATTGGCCAAAGGGGCCGGATTTCAGGGCTTCCAAGTCATGTGCAACGCTTTCGGCACTCACGTCATGGAGTTCCTGAAGACCGCTTGATCTGCTCTTCTCGGCAGTGATGTTCATGGTTCTTGGATTTGAAAGGTCGTGAATGAGTCCTTTTCTCACAGTTGGCTTTCGATTCGGCATACCAAGTTCTTCTCATAAAAGGAAACAATAAGAAGTGACTGTATGATGGCGCAAGTGGAAGTTACAAGATTTGTTGTTTTATGTCTATAAAGTTTTGAGTCTTCTGCATACTGATTTTACAGAATGTGTATCGAAATGGCGTATATGGATGTGCCTGAATGATGGAAATTGTGATATTCCGTCTTCTTTTTCAGTAAATCACTTCGAACAATAGGGAAGATCTCACTGAAAAAAGGGAATCCCGTGAGGACTAAAAGGGATCATCATGGCAGCCGCAATACCAGAAGGACCAAACATTGAATTTGCCAATGCTTCATCAATGGCGAAAGTACGAAAAAATTGAAGCTATGTCAACTGAAATAAGAGACATAAAATGGCCACTTTAGAATTTTCATCTCAAAGCAAATGGATATCAAGAAAGGGGAAGAACACGAGGAAACAAAAATAAGCTAAGCTGAAATGAATATTCTTGAGTAGCAGGCTAGCAGCACGGACAGAACAATACACGACGTTGCCAAATAATTTAATTATATCGACTAAGAAATGGAGCTTAACAAGAGAGGTTGACCCGTGAAATATTCCCAACACCCCCTGGCAGAGGAGGAAGTCGATTGAGAGCGTCGAGCACTTTTCATGTCCGAAAAATAGAGCTTTAGCTAAAGAGGCCGACGGTCTCAGGATCACGAACCTGAAAACTTTCACCAAACTAAAGGACCGACCTCCACCTTTGACAGATAGTGCAGAAGATATTTTGAGAAATAAAATGAGTTGGTCCAATCTCACCGAACTGGAGAGTCCATTTAGCTAACTCGTTCCGAGAATGGAGGATGACGTGTCGCTTCCTGCTGCCGGATTGCGCGAGTTCTTGAAAAGCTCCAGGCAGTGTTCTTGATCCAGGTCCCGGCTCCAGAACTTCTTGTAATATTCTGCATACGTGAAGTCCCTGTACACAGCTACAGATCCCTCCTCCACCAGTGATTCTGGCGGGCTGATCAGCGCGTCATCGCTTGGGCAGAGGAATGAGGCAACCGACATCCTCGGCTTGTCAGCATTGACGACCGCCCGGTGCCACACGCTTTTGTACTTCCCGTTGCTCAATGCCTGAAACCGACCATCTCTTTATGCCTCGATTCTTATGACAGAGCAACTATTCGCAGAATCGAAAAAATTATGCAACTTTTGATCCTCAGAAAAACATACTAATTTGAGGCTCCGTTTACAACTTACAATAGTTCACGATAGAAATACAACTTCGTTTAAACTTTTCATAGTCGGAAGTTGAAAATTGCATCTAGATGTCTCCGCTTTCATGCCATATGCTCGCGAAAGGCGCGAGGCGAGATTAAAGACGAGACGAGAGACACGTAACGAGGAAGAAATTGATCCACTACCTGCAGTTGATCGCCGATGTTGATGACGAAGGCGTCGGGGATGGGCTGGATGGCGAGCCACTTGCCGTCCTTGAGGACCTGAAGGCCCGCGACCTGCAAGTCCTGGAGGAGGATGGTGAGCGCATTGGGGTCCGTGTGGCCCGGGAGCCCGTAGGTGAGCTCCGGCTCGGGGCACGGCGGGTAGAAGTTCACGGCCATGTGCTGTCCTTGGTCGCCCAACACCCCGGGCACGCGACGGCTTTCCAAGCCCAGGCTCTCCGATATCAGCTCCTCGATTCGGTATCCTAGCGCTCTCACTTCCTTGCTGTAATTACTCACAACATCCCTGTCGACGCCACCAATTTCCACCACCACATTTAGAATAACGCCATTTCCTTAGAGACCCGAGCAACGGATGCGCTTCTCATTAATCATTTCAACTGAAAATTCTATATTTATTTAATGTAATCGAAGATCACTAAGTTAATTGGAACTCTCTCCCTACCGTGCTCACTCGATTTCTAATTTACTCCCATCCCCTCTCTCGACCACTTATGTGTTCCCCCTCGGTCTTCAAGTCCATCTAGATTTGCTTTTATTTATAGCTTAATCAGAAATTTTACTATTCACGCTTTTCAACTTATTTCTAAAAAGTTTGTGATGTTCAAAATCTCTACAATATTTCATTTATGATCTTTTTTTTTTTATAATTCTTGGAAATCTGAACGACTTTTAAAATTTCGAACACCCAAAAAAAAAAAAAAAAAACATACGTTTTATTTAATTTAAGTTTGAAATAAACGGACTAATAATGCTCATGCGAAAAACTCTCCGGTCCAACTATGCGTTTGTACACTGACAACTTATAAATTAATTGCAGAAGATTCCCGAATATCTATTTAAATATATATTTTTCCGAAGGATGTAAATGGACCCCACAGGGACAACGTCACCCCACGAATAATGCAGCCGCGCTGACGTCAACGCGGCTCGGAGGTCCCTACCGCCTCCCTCGGCCCACCCGCCCCAGGCGCGACTCCCCACCGGCACCATCTATACGTATTTCCCGGGACCACCGGGCGGTGATTTCATTATATAGACACTCCCGGCCGGATTACGTCACCGCCACGGCGTTCCCTGATGTCACCCCATGCGTCGGGAGGTGGCGGGACCCTGATTTTGTAAGGCGACGGCACATACGTCTAGAAGACATCGAATCTTGTCCTACTAAACTATAGTCGTTCTTTCTGACCCTGTTCCCCCTCCAAAGCCCTCAATTCAGACAAAACGGTGGAAAAATGCGCAGCCCATTTTCTATGGACCTCCTCCAGCGGCGGAACCTTTCTTTTCCACCGTCTGGCATAAAAAAAAGAATAGTTTTGGAAAAAAATCAAGAAACCCTTTTCCTACCTAATCCCGCTCGAGCTCGGGCTTAACCTCATGCCTATCACAGCCGTTCGATCATGGAAACGCCTCCTGTACGTCAACCTTTCGAACAGACCGAGCCGGGCAGGCCCTTCCCAACCTCCATCGCTTACTCTATTTCGAAAACCCATGAGCATGTGCGAGCGAGCGGTACGACCCTGCAAACCGCCACGAGAAAATCCCAGCCCTCGACGGAAGGGAAAGAACCTTTGATGACTAGAAGAGAAACGAGCCACCGGCGACTAGACCGCCCATGTGATTTCATCTGCTAAGTCCGTGATGCACTGCGGCCGGGTCAGCGAGGAATTAGTACTTTATGACATATTCCGGCCGCCTCGCTGTCCGTATTATGCAGCTAGAAGCCGCCCGTCTTTTTTCCTACACTAGCTGGCAGTCCTTTCGCGTTCACGTGCCCCACCCGACCGCCCATTTGATTCCGATTCCTTCTGCTAGCTAGAGTTCATCTCGGACGAGGCCACAAATGGCAATAAAACGAAATTGAAGGTTGTTGTCTGTGAGTACCGTGACTCGCAATACACATGCATGTATTCTTTTTTCTTAGGATATCAGCAATTGCCTTTGGCTCTACTCGGCTTAATTCCCTCAAAAGAAGAAAAAAAAAGACATGCCGAGTTCTCCTCTAATATCAATTCTGCTCTAAACTTCAGAAATCCTCCGGCTTTCAGTATTATCCCCACTCTACCCCACACGTCCAAAAAGATCGATATCGATATTTTAAAAATTATCAATGTAAAGACTGGTTAGGGATTCATTAGCAGCACCCGCCTCCCACCTCGTATGGGAGGACAATAGCCTCCTACATCGATAATCTTGAGAAAAACCAGTGGCGAGTTTTGAATGCAGGGGACATACTAATGATTTTTTTAAATAAAAAAGTGCGAAACAAAATTAAAATTGGGTCTAAAATTGGAGATTTTCTGGAAAATTAAAGCCATTGGCTATACATAAAAAGGTGCGAAGTCTTTACCCCATGAAGCACTAAAACTAATTGAATAATAGCATTAGAATAAGCCATCGGGCACCTCCTCTTATCCCGAATCCCCATGTTATCACTAGGCCCCATCCGCCGATCAAAAGCGCATTTCCTGCCGCTTTCCCCAGAGGGGAGATGGACTTTCCACACCAGAGGCTTTTGACTTTCAACGGCATGTCCAAGTTAAGACTCTCCCCCAGAGGAACGACTTCCCAAACCAGGTAAAGCCGAACTCCCTAGCAATTCTAGGAAGAATTAGTTGCTAAAGCAAATCTAATTCCTAGATCCGATGTCTCTAGTCTATATTTATTTTATTCGCTGTGACCAAATCAAACGATTCTTTTATATGTGAAATTCACGTGATATCAATTAGGTAGGACTATTTCCCATCATAACGAACGGTACAATTCATGCGAATCAGTGATAAAATGAATTTTTTAAGGTGCGCCGTCATTTCGCAGCGCATCTCGCTACTGTGGACGCGTGTTGAGACACTCTATGCTCTTAGGGCACAACCGAAAGGGACAGCATCGCTTGGATTCGCACGTTCGAGGAAAGTGAAAAACCCTAGACATCAGAAGTGGCCCTCGCCCATAATATAGAAAGACTCATGAGATGACCCAAAAGCTCAAAGACAAGAGGCGCGCTCCACTTCGCAGCTCTTTCTTGCGATGGTGATTAGGGTTTGTGAAAATTCTATGAGGGAAAAGGAAGTACACTTAATGAAGATCACGTAAACTCTACCTTCTCTATAATATTTCCTTCGCGAGAGCGAAAGTCAAGAGCCAACGTGCATGATGCGTGTGCGATGCGTGTGCTTAGTCATTGATCACTTCAAATTAGCGGCTAACCATGATCTTTTTTTTATTCCCTGAATTCTCTGTTCATGAAAGCTCTGGCCAGAGAGAGAGAGAGAGAGAGAGAGAGAGAGCGTACTTGAATGAAGAGGGGTTCGAAGGCCATTCCGGGACATACTTCTCGAGGGGATAGCAATGGAGCCTTAGATAGTCTCGCCAGTTGTGGACTTTCTCTTTGTTGACGTTGAAACTCGTGGACAGTCTCATTGTCTTGGAAGGGTCGTCAGAGTAGAGCTTCAGCTTCTCCTCCACCGGCAAGCTGAAGAACTCTGTCGCCACTCGCAGCATATCCGCCACCGCCTCCTTCGACACCCCGTGGTTCACGACCTCCAGAAAAATTAAGGACCAGTTAAATTAGCTAACGGACGCAAGCTAGCATACCATTAATTAGTCTCGAATTCGCGTTCTTTGGGAAAATCACCTGGAAGAAGCCAAAGACAGAACAGGCGTAGGCGATGGCCTCCACGATTTGGGCTCGGTCGGTGCAGCTCAAGTCGATGACCGGGACGTTCTCGCAGGTGGAGACCTCGGAGAGCTTAGGGCGCTCGGATTCTGGCCGTACGTAGCTCACCGGGAGGGCCTTGTAGTGCTTCCCGGAGGATATGACCTTCGTGTCCATTGCGGGCTTTTTGACCGACGGACAACGAAAGGTTCCGGAATCGATGACGAGAGAGAGAGAGAGAGAGAAGCCGCGAAACTTCCCGCCCGGGGGGGGGGGCGCGTTTGTGGTGGTGTGGTTGGTTTTGGTGTGTCGTGGGGGCGATTCGGAAGCTTCAGCCCTCGCTTCCGCTCCGTCTATCGCAGGCGAGCAACTTCGAGGAAGGAGGGGAGGCGTTTTAAAGTGTGGGGAGGAGAGGAGGAGACGAAGTCCAATACCTAGCAAGGAAGACTGTAGCGAGTCAAGTCAACGAGTAAACGACGTTTGTCATCGAGCGGTGGTTTCTTTTTAATCTCGTGCTGCACCACTCAGCTCCACTCCGGACGGTTCTCTTGGTGTTTGGTGATTTACAACAGCTTCAGTTTCAACCCCCGGAAAACTCCTCTCCTCTGCCTTGATATGTGAACAAAAAGCTGCTTCGAGAGTTTCATCCTTCATTAAATCATATGAATTGATTTAGCAATGATGGAATTTCTATTTTGTTTACTGAATCACATGAAATTTTACTCACCTCATATATAGAGCGCTATTCTCAACTCAGTTTCTCAAAGGCCCCAGCTCATCGTAACCTTAAAACACGGCGTTAGCGGAGTTGAGCTCCTCTTGCATAAGTACAACAAACATAGGACAACTGAGAACGATGACCTTACACCACTTATACGCGACGTTAGGGTTAAGGCATGTTTGGTTGGATTGAAGGGGAAGTACTCGAGGCTCCTTTGGTATCACCTAAACACTACTTTAACTTCTTCTTAAGTAATGGAAGATCCTACACTACTCTTGAATGTCGATGTTTTGTAGTTTCTATAACTTTAGCATGTTTAAAATCACTTCAAAAGCGCAACTAATAAATGTTGATGTGATTTACTTGACAATGCGTCTCATATGCTCTTTATATACTTATGGGCTCTTATTACTTATTAGATTATGTTTTTTTGAACAGCTGATAGTGATCCTGCAAAATCATAATATCAGATTGGGAATTCTTGAGTTCGAATCTTTCTTGGCCCCCTTATTTACCTCCCAAATTACATATACAACCTACATATGAAAGGGAGTATTAGTTTATTTACAGATTAAGGGCGCAAATGATAATCTTTCTAGCTAGAAATTGATTTCTTGAAGAGAAATAGATTTTTCTATTTCTATTTCTAGATGAGTTTCTAAGCAAAAATACCCGTTTGATAACGATACAAAATTTCTACTATAAAAATAGAAATTTGTTTGATAACGACACAAAATTTCTTCCATTTGGACAGCGACAACTAGTAGACTGCAGCGGACAGCGGATGGCAACAACAACAGTGGCGATGGCAATGGCAGATGACGGTGGCGGTGGCGGCCGGCCACCAGCGGTTGGTGGACGGCGGATGGCGAACAACTGACAGCAACGAACAGTGGATGACAATCGGCGGCGGTAGATAGCGAGCAGCGGCAACAATAGCCGGCAACCAATGGACGATGATCGGCGGCAAAAGACAACAGACAACGGCGGCAATAGCAAGGACGAATAATTAGAATAATTTTTATTTTTGATTTTTGTTTCAGAAATAAAAAATAGAAAATTTTTACTTCTAATTTCTATTCCAAACCTATTTCTGGAACAAAAATCTATTTCATAAATATAAAAATGGAATAATTTTATCAAACAGATTTCTTTTCCAGAAACAAGTCTAGAATAGAAAAATTATTTCTAGAACAGAAATTGTTGTTCGTCATGCACCCCCTAAATCATACTTTCACCTATTAGCTTATGCTTAGACTTTTTAATATGGTATACAAATCAAAGGGGAGCGTGAAAGTTGCACTGCTTCAAATCAATTGCATAAACTAGAGATGAAGTTTTTTGTTGTTTGCATCGCAATGTGTTGTTCTGAGTCAAATGCAGCAATGGTTAGTATTTCCTGTCGACTTTAGTCTCGCAAAAAAGCTTGCTATAGAATTTCTTTGAGTCTTTTCACCGATTGAGTTTGTTGAGGTCTTCGTAATTACAAATAAGATAAAGGAGATCATATGCTATTAAAGAACAAACTAGAGATGGTGAAGTTCATTAGCATATTGCCATCTCCCAACTCTTTGCAAAGTTTTTCTTGGGGAAAACCATCCAGAACTCGCCTAATCTTTACCCCTCTTCCCGAACATTCAACTAGTATATAATGCTCTTTGAACTTTTAATTGTTACAGCCTTTAACTATGTATTTTTTTCTTTAAAATATGCAATTTACATTATATTAAAGGAAAAAAGTATATTATCAACTCATTTCTAAGAAAATTTTTCTTTTAACCTAAATTGTTGTGAAAAAATGATAATATCATAGAAATTAAAAGAAAACTAAATTAAGTAAAACACTAGTAATAAATGAGTAAATACCAAAAGTATTATTATACAACCAATTTTTTTTTTAATATTTTGATAGATATAGCCATTTTAATAGAACTAAAGAAGATGTTTTAAGAAAAAGAATTAACGTAAATTAAATGAAAAGGGAAAAGGACTCCCTGAAAAAATGTCAAATAACAAACATTACTTACTTATAATGTATACTTATATAATTAATCAAGGTAAAAAAAGAATGATTAATAAGAATAATTTTTAAAAATATAAAAGGAAATAACAAACAGAATTCATAAAATGAAATTTTTAACCAAAATCCATGATGATATTTCAAATACATTTTAGGTTAATATCCTAAAAAAACCCCAAACTAGTACACCTATGACAAATTTACCCTAAATTATTATTTTTTTTTTTTTTTTTGGTAACCTAGGAAACCTCGAAAGCCGACACCTGCGGCGGGAAGAACCCGGGGGCTAACGCAAGGTGGCCACCACACTCACGCCGGCCCGGTTAAGTCACCAAGTAACGCAGTTTGGGATTCGAACTTGGCACCTTTCGTAGAAGGCACAAAGCTCAAGTCAACTGCGCCGCCGCAGTGGGTGATCCCTAAACTATTTTATTTTTTTACCACAAAAAACCCCAAATTAGTATACCTTTGATAAATTTACCCCAAACTGATACACTTGTGACAAATTTACCCTCTATTAGTTTTTGTTAAATTTTATCATCAAATTATTAAGTTAAATAATACGTGACAGTTGACAAGTATACCAATTTAAGATTTTATACTCTATTTGTCACGGTTTAAAATTTTTATAATTTTTTTGTGGTATTAATACAATTTAGTGGAAGATATATTTGTCACAAATTTATCAGTTTGAAGGTTTTTTATGGTCGAATAAATTCGTTTGGGGTAAATTTATCATAAATGTACAAGTTTGTGATTTTTTATAGTCAGTCAGAATAAATTGGTCACAAGTGTACTAATTTAGGATTTTTAAGGGTATTAACCCTACTTTTTATCCATCAATCATCGTTTCATCAATCAACCATTTAAAAATACAAAATAATTATCCTATTTTCGTAATTTGACCTTTTTGTTATTGAGCCCCTTTTTTTCCATTTTACTTAATTGACTTTGTCTTAAAATATCTCATTAGTTCTATTGATTTTTCATTTTTATCAAATTTTCTAATATATTTCTGTTGATATTTTATTTTTTTTACAATATTAGTATTTTGCTTAATTTTCTTTTCTCCCTTTTCTTTATTTTTTTCAATTTTATATAAATCAAGGATAAGAAGTGGATCTCTTGCAAAGAAAATAAGTGGGACGTAAATACACATTTGCCCTATTAAAAGTCATGTGCGCAAGATGATTAATAAGTTTAGAAAAATAACATAACAAACTTTAAAGTAAACTTTTTAAGGGTAGTATGACTTGCCTTGACTTTAGAAAATACGTTATCAATCTCACGAATCAAATAATAGGCGAAAAAAAATCATATAGATGATCTCGAATGAGCATGTATCGCTTGAACGTATTCAAGTAGCCAATGAGAAAATGTCAAGTTCCTTTAAAAAAAAAAAACGATTTTATAAGGGTTAATACTGCGAAAAACCTAAAACCAATGCACATATGATAAATTTACCTCAAACTAATTTTTTTACCACCAAAAATCCCAAACCAATACACTTCTAACAAATTTACTCTTCGTTAATTTTCGTTAAATTTTATTGTGAAATTGCTTAATTAAATGACATATGGGAACTGATAAGTATATCAACTTGAAATTTTACCCTTCATTTGCACATATGTATTAATTTGTGGTTTTTTTTTTTTTTTTTGGTGTCTAGGGAACCTCCGTGTGCCGCTTCGCGGCGGAGTAAATCCTGGAGAAGCAGTAGAGTCACCACCACCCTTACTGCCCCGGGTAAGTCATGGGTTCCTTTCTCGCAAGGCAAACGACACAGCGAGTTGAACTTAGGACCTCTCCCGAAAGGAACCTGCGCTCAACCACTACGCCGCCACCACGGGTGGTATTAATTTGTGGTCTTTTGTAATATTAATCCGACGAAACTAATGAAGGGTAACTTTGTCACAAAAGGCGCATTTAGTAACGATTTTGCTCGGAAAATAATTTTTTTATCGAAATAGTTTTCTCGATTTCGTTCTCGAAACAATTTCTGAGCAATTGAAATTTTTAACCAAAAAAAAAAAAATTCTAAGCAAAACTTACCAAAAAAAAACAATTTCGAACAAAAAATTGCGTTTGATAACTTCCCGAAATTTATATTTCCAGGATAGAAATACGTTTGGTAGGATTCTCGAGATTTTTTTATTTCTTTTAATTTTTTAATTCTTTTATTATATTTTCTTATTTCTTCCTTTTTTGTTTTTCCTATTTCTTTTTCTCTTTGGTTGGTCGCCGACCATGACAGTGGTGGGCAACCAACTAGGCGAGGTCTGGCAAGCTCGTCGGAGGCAGTCTAGCCACCTGACGAGCCTCTGCCTCGTCAGGTGGCACGAGCTCGACCTCGCCCTGGCCTGGCGAGGCCGAGCCTTGCGTGGCCATGGCAAGGCCTGGGCAAGACCTAGCCTTGCGTCGATTGGGAGGCCGAGCCTCGCCATGGTCATGCAAGGCTCGGTCTCGCCTTGGCTAGGCGAGGTCGAGCTCGCCCAACCAAAGCGAGGCCAAGCCTCGCCCAGCCATAGTGAGGCTTGGGCCTACGAGCCTCGCCATGGCTCGACGTCTTTGGGGGCCAACGAGGTCGCTAGCCCTCATCTGGTTGATGCCAGCCATGGTTGAGGCCAGCAATCGGCCAAAAGGAAGAAGAAGAAGAAAAAGAAAGAGAAGAAGAGAGAAAAGAGGGAAAAAAAAAAAAAAGATTTTAGAAATTGTTCTCGAGAATAAGAAACTACTTTTTCTACTTCTTATTTCTATTCTAAATCTAAACCAGGGAACAAAAAAATGGAATTTTTGTTGTCGGGAATAAAAATTTTACCAACCATTTCTATTCTTTTTTTTCGTTCTCCGAAACAAAAGAATAGAAACAGTTGTTCTAGTGAACGGAAACAAATTTTACCAAACAAGGCCAAATATACCGATTTAAGGTTTTTCATTGTAAAAAATAATAATTTTGGTAAACTTGTCATAAATATATTAGTTTGGAAATTTTTATGCTTAAAAAGTTAATTTTTGGTAAATTTATCATAGATTAGTGATCTAAATTTTTTCGTGATATTAATTCATTTTTCCAAATTAATTTTATACGTAGAAATCAAAGATAAAAAAGACAAGTGTCAATGATTTTATTTCATCACAAATTACTTATGATTTTTGCCCATTGCCAACATCACCTTTCTAGAAAGAAGTAACTCTACTAATTTTATGGGGGAAAAAAAAAACGGTAATAGCCTCGACATTGTTAAGTAATTCTAACATATAGAGTCGATCCCTTCGAGAGTTTGAGCTTCGGAATGATCCATGAAGAACCAAGGAGAAGCGACAAATGACGGGAAGCAACTAGCTTGCTACATACGTAAGCGCCGCGTGCTCTGATGACGTAAGCCAAGACAGCTCAGCAAAAGTGACCCTTAATTCACGTGTGAATGTAATGAAAAAGTGGGAAAAAGTTCAAAAGAGTGCCTCGGACTGTCCGCTTTTTGTCTGTTGCATTTCCCGTTAGGTAGTACAGGGTAGCACAGCCCAATGTCAAGTTTCTAAAAAAAAAAAATCAATTTGACAATAGTTAATATCACTGAGCATCTCGTGCCCCATTGTAACATATTCGAATTCTATCCTTAATTACTCCGCCCTTACCGCCATCCGAAGCGCCGGACATCACGGACCCCCTCGCATGGCCCAATCAAAGGGCCGGCAGCTAAAAAATCTCCCGCATGGGGCATTCTCTCGTGATGGAACAGACACGTAAGAAGCTTGGATAAATTGACCTTTACTCTCGTTGATTTAAATTTTGCGGCGCATGCGCTTTGACATTTTCTGGATTCAAAATGAAGTCTTCGCAATATTTAATATCGACCCATGTAATTTATACACGATAATTCTATGAATTATTACACTTTAAACAATAGTTTGAATTCTAATGAATGCTTTCCTTTCTAGTCCAAATAGACACGCCCGTGAACCTTTTTGGTGTTAAATTGTACCCTTTCGGTATCATTCAAGAAGTGGGCAATTTTTTGTTGGTAACGCCAAAAAGGGGACAATCTTTTTTAGGGGTGGAGGCAAGAGAACAATATGTGAGAATAAGACGAAAATTATTGGGCAAGTGCAAAAGAATAAAATAATGTCGTACAAACTATATGACTAAAAGTAATATATTAATATTTATGCATAAAGACAACTTCACATTAAAGTATCATTATAAAATTCTAATACTAACATAAGATTAATTACTTGAGCAACTTATCCAGCAAACTGTTAATATTGCGTTTATTATTTACTATATCTTGAGTACACGCGATTTATGTATTCTCATTCTAGTAAAGTACTTTTATACTAAGATAGGAAATATCTTAAATACAAAGGAGTCACAGTATGGGGAGAAAAAAAGGGGGGACATGGGTAATGAATTGATGGTAGAATGAATGGAAAGCACAAGAATATTCTCATTGTAAGGAGATTGATCAATCCTTTATAGACTCAAGTCTACCCTTCAAGGAGATATTTGTGGTGTTTGGCAACCATTCTTCAATAGGCTTTCAAGTGAAAGTCGATCATTTAGAATACTGAAAGCTCAAGGCATATCCCAATAATCTTGGGTTTTCAAAGCATTTCAACGGCCAACATTTGGCTAATGAGATTTTCAAATGCTAAACCAAACATCTAAAATTTTTCTCAAGGGGCTTTGCGGGCTCAAAGCCTCTTGGAAATGCTGAACCAAACGGGGCTATTGTTATTCGAGTCTACCCTTCAAAGAGACATTATTATTACATGTTGGTATAGACAGGGTATTGTTATCTAAGTATCTTAAGATGCAAATGATAATCATTTTATTTCAAAAAATAAATTTGATTAGAAAAATATATATTTTTTAATTTATATTTACTGGACGAGTTTATGAATAGGGATATACATTTAATAACGACACATAATTTCATTATTGGAACATAAATTCATTCTATAATAACATCAATTTTTATGTCTTGAAATAAAAATTCATTTGATAACAATACAAAAAATTTCTATTTTCAAATTTTTATTCACATTATATTCTCCTTATGTCGTAAAACAAGGCAGACAAGTGTGCTTTTGCTCTTTTTTTCACCATCGTGGAACAAAAATAAACGGAAGCATTCTCTACATATTACTTAAGTAGACTTAAAATAGGAATTATCTTGTTGTGTGGTAAAACATGTAAATCGGAAATAGTTTATTGGGCTTGCGTTGCTGACCTTGTCATCTAGAGACAACGATCTTCTCCTAAAATTTTGTGCATATCATTTCTGTTGCTCTATGTTGTCGAGCATAACCAATTAACAAGTCGAATTGGTCCTGTGTTAGAAAGCTTTGGACATAACGATGGTTATCTTCCGCTAATGACCAACTGAGAAGCACCATCAATCCTAAGCGAATTTAACAGGGTAATCCATTGCTATCGTAAGTAGCGGGAATAACTGATGTCCATTGTAAATACGGAGGAAGCTTAACGAAATCAACGAAATTGATTAATATAGGATAGCTCTCTCCAGCCAAATAAGTTGGAAATGTTAAATAAATGCCCTTTTCCATAAATGCCACTTCTACCAACAAACTTACAAAGTCATAGGCTCTATCCACCTTGTCATAAATGCCTCTTCATGGGATGCCATTTAACCTAAACTAGTTGAATGTCAAATGAGTCAACTCACTAAATGCAATTACAACAACATCAAAGACAAGTAAAATGACCACAAAGTATCGCCAAAGTGTATCAACGTCATCTGTAATCAACATAGGTCAGTCCCCATTGCAGCGAATGTGGGCCTGAATAACCCATTCTTTGATCATATAAATGATAGACCAACATGTCGAAATGAATAGAAGAATTGTCACCAAATAGCACAATCCACTGATTAGCAATAGTATAGACGGCACTATCTAGAGATGGTGTACCAATTCAAGAGCAGAAGCTTTGATGTCAAGATCACACCAACATAATATTCTATGACTATTAATAAAAGAAAATAAGTGAAGAAAATTGGAAGACAACATTCCCATATTAGATTGTACAAGCTATTGAAGGCATCGATCGGCAGCATACCAACACCGCTAGAGTTAATCAATGTCAAACTTGAATCAGAGGAATAATGCTCAAAGTGTCATACAATCCAAGATCGCAAACGATATATCAGGCCGGGGGAGAGTTTCATAAACTCAGGGAAAAAATGTAAACCATCACTAAAAATAGAAGCAAGGAGGAGGATAGTTGGATCCTTTTCATTGAGAATGAAAAGGAGGACATCAACCCTATCATGTGGAGTCGCAGTAAATCAAAACAGCAAGCATATATTGCACTTAAGGATTGTGGCTCGCAGGTGTCTGTTTCGTGAAGGCCATAGATTCGTGTTCTAAACAGTACCTACTTATGCACCCAAACAAATAAATACGGAGACAAAATGAACTAAATTCACCCCAATTTCAGCAACACGTGCAAAATGCCAGTGAACACTAGGGTTCCGCTGAGTTAGGGTTGACTCTAGATATCGTGGTTTCCAATCACACAAAAGAGGGTCGACTCTAGACACATAAATTTTTCAAATAACAAATTTTCAATATTTGAATGGGCGCTGGTTAACAAAATATTGATAAACATGACCGTTTCCATCATATTTACATGGAGACAGCATTTTGATTTACGTACCACAATACTTTTACCAGAGTAAAATCTTGAAATACTCCCTAAATTCTTGAAATAGCATCTACGGGACAGTGTCAATATAATATTGTATAAACAATAAAGTAATCTCATTTCATGTGAACATTCGATACGATAATATTTTACTGAAGTTCTGGATTTCTCTTTTGAGATGGGACCCTGTTGAATTCCCAAGCATCCCTTACAATTTTAATTTTCTTTTTCTTAGTAGTGATTAGCTAAAGATTTGGATGTGGAGGGATAAGGTGAGTATGTTGCCGTCTCATATTTAAGCCTCATTAGTTATACGGAAAATAAATAATTTAAAAAATATTTTTCTAAAGATAATTACTCATATCATTGTAATAATTAGTCGATAGAAAATAATTTTCATTATCAATAACAGTTTATGTCTAAACATTTTCAAGATAATGAAAATATTTTTTGTTGATTCATTTTTTTAAATGGTATAAATAATCATTTTTAGAAAAAAGTTCCAACTTATCTATTTTCCGCGAAATAAATAGTTCTAAAACCTTAGAGGGAACTAGTCAAATAGCCACACTTTGCCACAGAATATTCTTCTCTTTTTTTTCATAATTTTGTTTTAGCAGACATCAAAATTTTATGTTCTTCTGATTGTCTCATGCTTTTGGTCTCATAATCTAAACTAATATAAGGGAAAATTCCAAAAAGGGACCTGAAATGTCATATTTTTCTCAAATAATGACTCAAAGTAGACTTTGTTTCAAATAAGGACCTAAAGTGATTTTAGTTGTCTCAAATAAATACCCGAAATGGTTTTGGTTGTTTCAAATAAGGACCCAACCTCACCGGTCGCTTGTTGGCTAAATTTTCCGACCAATGAAGGGTATTTTCGTCATTTGACATCCCCCCTTTCTTCCTTTTTTTCTTATCCTTTTTTTTTTTCCTTTTGATTCTTCTTCTTTCTCTTCGCTGGTCGTCCAGCCCTCGTTGGCCGTGGGCGAGGCCACCCTCTCCAGATCAGTCTCACCTAGGGCCACGAGGGCCAACCTCGCGGATGGCCCCTGGGCGAGGGTCACCTTGCCTAGGCAAGGCCGTCCCTTGCCTGTGGTCGGCGTGGGTGGCCCTCGCTGTCGAGGGTGATCGTCGCCTAGCCCTCTGTGGGCATTGCCGGTGGCTGGCCAACCACTGGCAAAGAGGAAGAAGAAGAACCAAGAAAAAAAAAAAAAAGGAAAGAAAAAAAGGAAGGAAAAAGGGGGAAAGATGACAAATCATGAAAATACCTTTGACTGTCGGAAAGTTAGGTCTTTATTTGTAACGGACATAACCATTTCAGGTCCTTATTTGAAATAAACATAATTACTTCAGGTCCTCATTTAAAACAACACCACTTTAGGTCCTTATTTGAAAAAGTAATGGCACTTTAGATTTTTATTTGAAACAAGATCTACTTCAAGTCCTTATTTGAGAAAAAGATGGCACTTCATGTCCCTTTTTAGAATTTTCCCCTAATATAATGGAGTCAAGAAGAGTCGTCGCTCTAATCAAGTGATATAGTATTATAACATGGAACCTTTTTTTCTTTCACTATCTTTCTTAGTCAAATTAAAATATAATATTTCCTTTGTTATAGGACTTTGAACTACTGTTTATGATTATTGCATATGTCACACCTTCAAAATTACCAATATATTTTGTCAGTTTTATTGACAAGCTCTTAATCAAAGTTTTCTTTTGTTAAAGTACTTGAGAAACTAAAAGCAAGGGTTCTCTTTAATAACTAAAATAAACTAAATAAATTCTACTCCAATGAATTAAAAAGGAACCTAAACTTTGTAAAACAATTGACTTGTTACTTAAAAGATGAAAAAAAAAAAGAAGGAAAAAAAATCACGAAAATATTAAGTAAATGAAACGGAAAAAATAAAATAAAAATCGAGGGCTAACCAACCCGAATTTTTTTTTTCCAGGGCAAAAGGCCTAATTCAACAAAAATATTTTCAAGAACTGTCTTAGGCTCCTTGTTTAACATGAAGTATGACATCTTTGAAAAATGTTTTCTAGGAATTCATTTTCCAAGAAAAATAAGAATATTTTCTTGTGTTTGACTGAGATCTTAAATAAATGAGAAAATATTTTCCACCATTTGGTATAGAACTTCTCGAGGAAAATTAACAAAGTATTTAATTTTTTTATTTTTTTTTGTTTCTTTTTTCCTTTTCTTTTTCCTTCTTCCTTGGTCAGGTGCCAGCCATCGTCCGACCACAAAGTGAGGAATGACTCTTCCAAGGCTGGTGAGCAAAGCTCATTTGATTTCAACAAGCTAAGTTAGACTACGAGCTTGAGCCTCATCATAGGCCAGCAAGGCTTGAGCTAGCCAAATTTCGGCCAGCTTGAGCCTCGCTATAGACTTAGGCTAGCTCATCCCTTGCCAGCCTATGATGAGGCTAACAATTGGTCGAAGAAGAAGGAAATAAATAATAATTCAATTTTTTTAAGAACAAAGAAAAGTTAAAAATAATTAAAAGGATTGCAAGGACAGCATGCTTAGTCATGGTGAAAGAAAGAGGAAATCATTTTTCCTACTTATAAATTTTTTTATTAATGGAACAAATTTTTTTAATTAATTTATTTTTCTGTGAACTAAATATCCGAAAATTTAGAAAAAAAATTCTGAAAATTATTTTTGGTGAAAAAAGCGAAAACCAAACATGATAGAGTATCGATCATATATTCTCGTCCTATTTCTAGTCAAGATCATCATTTGCATTGGAAGTCGGCACCGATGCGGTGCCAATTACTTCTTCCGATCGTACCCGCCATGGAAAATAGACTCCAGTGAAGGATAGCCAGGTAATGATCACCGTCATTCATCCCCCCCTGATTTAATTGGTTTTTTTTCCACTCCGTACCTGCCTGCTTTCACTCTGTCGAGGGGAAGGAAATGCCACGATCATGATGATGACCTTCTTCGGCTTTAGGATGGATGGGCCAAGGGACAAGCGTGGAGAAAACGCAGAGCCTTCAGCCCTTATCGCGACGTGCCATCGAGCCTATCACACAGCTGCAGAAATCACAGACAGCAATTGGTGCACTTGTTGTTTGTACGCAATAGCTGACTTAAAACCACCCGTTTTCCACCCGTTCACATGTATCAAGATGAGGCGTCGGTGGTTGCGCGTTCATCACGCTTTCCACATGATCGCAACTTCTGAGGGGGGGCAGACTCTGGCAAACCCCACTTTGTAGCCTCGTCAATCTCGAACCGTTTTCCACGCATTCGTGCATCGGATCGAGTGGTGGAAGCGAGTGACAGTATCCACATGCTATTCGTGGGTCACCAGCATCAATGATGAGGAGATGACTCGACTTGAAATATCCCAAGTCAAGGTCGACGCTTTTATCTTGGTCGATATCCACATATTTTGTGACGTGGTCTTAGCCAGAAAGCTTGGTTAATCATCTCATGGATTGCCAATGGATCGATTCCAAAGTGCTGAGACACAAAAAGAGTCAATTTTTGTGACCACTTTGCTCATATCATGGCAGATGTCATGAGAGTTCGGAGGATGATATATGATTTATCTTAGTTGATACCGGGAACGCTCGGTGCTTATTGTTGGGGTTGTTTTACTTTGTTAGTTTTGTTGGATATGTTTATAGTTTTAAAATACTCAAAGCAGTTGCTTTGTAATGTTTGATTTGATTTATTTTTTATGAACCCTCCTTTTTTTTTTTTTTTTTTCTATAAAGAGAATCTCCAAATCATAATAAAAATATACCAAAAATAAAAAATTCTCTTTTTTATTTCTATTTATTTGTTGGGTTTTACATATAATGATGTTGTTTCTGTTTCCTTGATTACCCTATGCGAAGTAAAGAGGAAGATTTGTTGTATCTTGAGAGAATAGCTGCAAGAGTCAAATGCACAAAGTTCTGATCTTTGAGGAGGGATAATTACCCAAAAAGTCCTAAACCTACTGTCCATGTGCCAATTCAGTCCTAAACCTTTTTTTTTTCCAATTCGGTCCCCTAAACCTTTTCTATTTTGCCCGTTCGGTCCTTCTGGCAACCTTCAATCGGAATAATCGACGTGGAATCCCAATCGGCCGGCCGGGCGTTGCCGGCGCTGACATAGACGCCGGAGATGCAAAACGGCGACATTTTGCTTATAAAAAAAATTGAAAAAAAATTGAAAAAACGGAGATGCAAAACATCCGTCTTCGCCCTTCTTCTTCTGCGTTTCTTTCCCAAAATCGGCGTGAGAAACCCTAGACGAGATCTTCCCCAGATTGAGCGTTGCTTTCTCCGGCAACCCAGAGGTTTCTTAAAGCGTACTGAGTACAGCTCAAACAAGACTCCACCGTGAGCTTGGTCGGTCCACCACCACCTGTCCATCACCGAGCACCACCCTGACTAACAAACATCGTCACTGGTGATCGTCCACCACAGCATTGTCCATCATTGCTAGTCACCGGGCATCCCATATTCGCAATCACATAACAACAGAACTTTGGAGAACAGGAATTGGAAAAACAAAACGGCATGGATATCTCATAGGATGGACGCTCCGGTCATAGACTCCAAACATTTCCTCTCCGGAGAGCACCACAAAGATACCGTCGGAAAATTTGCAAAACAGAGAGTAGAAACCTGAGAAAAAAAAGTAGACACTTGGATTTTCGACAAATAGTGTGTGTCATTGTGATTGTCTAATCTAGCTTATGCAACCTGAGTGATTTTTAGTTTAAAATCCGCAAGGGGGAAAGATATCATCCTAGATTATCTAGAAACAGCTTCAGTGCACTGTGATTTACGAATGAGTAGAATGAATACAACTCGGCCTCGCACCTTGCCAGAATAGCGTAGACAATGGGGGACGTAATAACCTATTTTATCATTGATTCCGAAGCTACAACAAGCATACGAGTCAAGAATAGGGGCTCACGATCGCTCACAAACGAAGCTATGACAAGTAGACGAGGTTCAGACTAGATATGCTTTCTTCGGACCTTCTCGGCCAGAAACAGGGTAAAACAGAGTACCTTCTGTACTCTTCCAAAATCGTTACCTAGCAATGGCGAATGGTGATAAGCGACCTCAAAAACGAAGAGCAAGCTTCCAGAATCGATTCTCTACGAAGAAGATGTGATCAGGTTCCTCCTCAACTCCATCGGCGTATTCTCTCCCATCCCTGCAGGAACCATCGACACCCTCGGCCTCATAAGCACCGAAGTCCTCGCGGTCGATTACCACTCCCCTGCCTCGGTGGCGCTTGAGGCCATCTCCCGCTCACTCGTCGAGCAAACCTCGGTAGCCGTGGTGGACGTGGAAGGGGTCTTGATCGGCGAGATCTCACCTTCCACGCTTGCTTGTTGCGAAGAGACAGTCGCAGCCGCCGTGGCGACGCTCTCCTGCGGCGACCTCATGGCCTACATCGACTGCGGCGGCCCGCCGGAGGATCTCGTCCGGGTGGTGAAAGAGAGATTAAAGGAGAGGAATTGCCGAGGAATGTTGGAAGAATTCGAGATATCTTCAGCACCGAGTCATTCGTCGATGTCCTCGTCGTCGGACGAGGAGGGCTTTTCGTCCCCGAACACCAAATTGGCAAGATCAGGGAAGTACAGCAGGTCTCACAGCTCCGGCGGAAAGAAACGAAGAGCAAGCTAGGGTTTCTCACGTCGATTTTGGGAAAGAAACGCAGAAGAAGAAGGGCGAAGACGAACGTTTTGCATCTCCGGTTTTTCAATTTTTTTTCATTTTTTTTATAAGCAAAACGTCGCCGTTTTGCATCTCCGGCGTCCATGTCAGCGCCGGCAACGCCGGCCGGCGCTGATTGGGATTCCACGTCAGATTATTCCGATTGAAGGTTGCCGGAAGGACTGAACGGGCAAAAATAGAAAAGGTTTTTTGTTTTTTTTGGTAAAGAAAAATAGAAAAGGTTTAGAACTGAATTGGCCAAAAAAAAAAAGTTTAGGACTGAATTGGCACATGAGCAATAGGTTTAGGACTTTTTGGGTAATTATCCCTCTTTGAGGATGGAATTAAGACGGTGCTTACACGCCTCAAATATATTTTCGTATTTTTCATCTTTTCTAATAGATTTTCCAACAATCTTAAGGATAATTCAAATCCCCAATAATAAGGTCATTCATGTTCTAATCAAACTTTAGAATCAAATTTATGTTAATATTCTCTCCGCTACCTTGGTTTTATATTCTGCTTCTGTGTGTCTTCTCAAGCAAAACCATGGGCGAACACACAAAAAGAAGAAGAAGAAGAAGATATGTTAAAGTCATCACTCGCTTTCATGTATTAACTATCAAGTGATATTGGAAATCGTGATATGTAACCTCCTAGTTCTTGATTATATGTAATTAGTCAATAAAGTTGATGCGAATTGGTTTTTCTTGTGATGTGATCATGCCAGATGTCAAAAGAAATAACAAAAATTTCCGTTAATTTCGCATTACGTGATTCATATTTGTCCCTGAGTTGACTTGGCATCCAAGGATATCCTGAGTTTTATTTACTACTATGTTTGTATACATTAGCTCTAGATGGTTGTTGAAAAGATTCATTACCATATTTGACTACATGTGATGAAATATGAGTCCAAAACCCAATCTTGTCACAAGGTGATACCGGTATATGTATCCTTGATTGAGTCTACGTGTGCATCATTGAAATTGAATTACTTCATCCCCCATACTTTTTTTACAAATACTTTTGAGTCACTTTACATTGTAGCAACATTTATTATGCTTAACATGGTAGTGCATATGGATTGGATTTCCTGCATTAAAAAGTGACATGTTTGATAGTAACTCAACAGTTGAGACAAAGAACGTAGCACAATGCATAAAGAAAATAACGCAATTTATTTTGTGGATTTCTTGGTGTATTAAAAGGATAGAATGATGGTAATTAGATCTCATATTTAGATGAGACAAAATCCAGTAATGGATATGTGTTCACACATAGTGGTGGTATTGTATCTTAAAAATTAACTAAACAAAATTATGAGGGAAATGACAATCTTGTTAACCCGAAAGTTAACTCGGTTGAAGCAGATTATTCTGATGACATAATTGTTGTAATTATTTCTCGAGCTAATATTGTGGCCAATGTGAAAGAATAGATGGTAGATTCAGGTGCTACCAAGCATATACGCACAAAGAAAATATTTTATCTTGTACAATTTATTAGAGGAAGGATAAGAGATTATTTATTTTAGTGTTGGGAGAGAGAAAGTTCTTCTAAAACTCATATTTGCAAATGAGACTAAGTACTTAATAAAGTTCTTGGCAGATATTCCTTTGGGAATGAAACAAACACATTCTATGTCTGGACATTGTGATTGTCAAGTGGCAATATCCATTGCAAAGAATTATACTTTCAATGGCTAAAAAAAACACATTCGATTCAAATGTGATGTAGTAAAACAATTGTTTAAACATGGAATTATGTCCATTGATTCTTGGGTTAATAGCGAAAAACTCCAAACTGGTATATGTGTAACAAATTTATCCTAAACTATTTTTTTAACCATGAAAAACTCCAAACTTGTATATTTGTGACAAATTTACCCCGATTGACCATAAAAAACCCTAAATCGATATAGTTTTTACAAATTTACTCCAAACTAATTTACTCGATAACCAAAAACCCCAAACTAGTACATTTGTGATAAATATATAGTCTATTAAATTGGTTAATACCACAATAAAATTGTTAATTGTGACAAACAGAGAGTAAAATCCTAAATCGATATATAAGTCAACTGTTATGTATCATTCAACTTAATAATTTGATAGTAAAATTTAACAGAAACGAACATGAGATAAATTTATCACAAGTGTACTAGTTTAAGGTAAATTTGTCAAAGTGTACTATTTTGGGGTTTTTTATGGTCAAAAAATTAGTTTGGGATAAATTTGTCATAAGTATACTAGTTTGGGATTTTTAGGATATTAACCTTTTTCTTTAAAGTCAAAAGTGGATTCGGCCGACCCTCTGACTATATGTTGAGGGGAATGAGACTTAAGCCAGTTGAGAAAAATCAATAGCAATAGTAACTTAACTCATGCAATTGGCGATCCCATAAATTAGGTTTAAATAACAAATCACTTATTATTCTAATGATGCCTAATAAAAATAATTGTCAATCATGAGGTGAAAATAATGCAAAACTGTAGTGAAAGAATAGTTGAGCTTAACTTTTAATGATTTCCGTAGCTATTATTAGTGGCGTATTAAACTGTAGTATACTCTTGATGAAATCACCTACATAAGTGTGAAGTGAGATTGCTCCTATAAGAATTTAGGCAAAATCTCTGGTATGCTTATGAGTAAACCAAGCAACCCGATAGTCTATTCGTGCAAAACCGTGTTGAACAACAAAGCTTATGGGAGTGTAATACGATTGGTAAAAATTATAATTCACACAACAAGTTCTTGGCTTATAAAAGTTTCATACTTCACCACTGATATTGTGAATTATTATTTTATTATTTTATATTTCATAGGCTAACAAGCATTAATTTTGATGCATTACATTCAAGGGAAAATGTCACAAATAGTCCATATAATTTTAGTCAATGTACAATTTGGTCCCTGAACTTTCAATTCGCTCAATTTGATCCCTGAACTTTTGATAAATGTCCGATTTAGTCCCTGAACTTTCAATCGGCTCAATTTGGTCTCTGAACTATTGATAAAATGTCCAATCTAGTCATTCGTTATTATTTTTCCTTTTTTTCTCTTTTTTTCTCTTTGATAAAACGAATGACTAGATCGGACATTTTATCAATAGTTCAGGGACTAAATTGACTCAATCGAAAGTTCAGGAACTAAATCGGGCATTTATCAATAGTTCAGAGACTAAATCGGACATTTATCAATAGTTCAGGGACCAAATTGAGCGAATTGAAAGTTCAATGACCAAATTGCATATTGACTAAAAATATAGGGGCCATTTGTGACATTTTCCCTACATTCAATTGAGTTTAACTCAACATTTATTTTTCTTTTCTTTTCTTTTCAAAACTTTTGAAATATGTGGGGATAGTTGGATATTTCTACTGTCTTGAATTATTCAAACAATTGTTTTGTAACGGCTTTAGTGGAAAAAAATGATTGCAATCAATTGGTATGTAACATTCGATTCGATTTATTTCTTTATTAACCCTCTCCTTATTTTGTCTACAAAGAGAATTTCCAAACACAATAAAAAAAAATACAAAGAAAAAAAGAAATTATCTCTTTTCTTTCCATTTATTTGCTAGATTTTACATATAATGATGTTGTCTCTATTTCCTCGAGTACTCTATGCAGAGTAAAGGGAAAATTTTGTTGTATCCTATAAGGATAGCCACTAGAGCCCCACGATGAGTTTCGTACTCCAAAGAAGGAATTATCCTTAAAGACAATGATTACATGCCTCAAGATATACATTCTTATTCTTCATCCTTTCTAACAGACTTTCCAGCAAGTTTTTGCAAAATTTTTAGAAATCTTGAATTTCTTAGCTTTAGGATTCTTCAGGTAACTAGCCCCATCTTTGCACTTAGAGAGCTACGTCTAACTCATGGGTTGGGCCGTTCTGATGTTTCGAGGCATAATGACACCTACAATTCGAAGAAGTCAAGTTTATAGATGGAAATTTGAGACTTTAAGTTCATTATCGGGTCCACAACATGCCGTAGTTAAACGGTACAGACCGAACAATCCAACAAGGTGCACGGCCAGCTTTCGACCCACTTTCCATTGCCAAATGATTTGGGTCCAATCCATGAAACTCATCTTTTGACAAATCAATCTCTCTCTCTCTCTCTCTCTCTCTCTCTCTCTCTCTCTCTGTGAAAAAAGACTTTGGTTGCAATTAGGGATGAGTATGGTGCAAATGGTCGATTCCTATTTTGGAATCGGGAACCATCCACTAAGGATCGATTCCGAAAAATTGGAACCAAGATTCGCCCGTTAACTCTATGGATCCACCCAAGAACCAAATTATCGGTCCGATCCGATTCCTAAATAGATCAATGGAACTAGTCCCTAATCCATACAAAACTTATTCAACCTTATATTCAAGTTAAATTGCGAACTATTCAATTTGATTAATGATTGAAAACTATAAAACAAAACAAATAGACAATATCTATTAGCCAAAAACTTAATTTCTTCGAAAATCATGATGCAGTGCTCTTAAGATTTTCCAACATCAGAAACATGTGGAGAATTAGATTTCATGTTAAAAGTCCTAACTTCAATAGAAGTTAAAATATTGATTGCTTGATTCGTCTTATTTCAACGTCAACCTAATTTAATCATGGGAATAATTAAAAAGAAACCTAATTATACTTTTAAAATGAGTCATTCGCTCTTATGGACATCTCCAATCAGTTCTCTTCTTTCTCTACATTTGTTTATTTTAATTGGGTTGAGAAAGTAAGTAAATGGATTTTTAAATGAAAAACAAAGTAGGGGGTTAATCTTATTACAAACCTGAGAGATAAAATTAGTCAGTAATGTCCAATAACTATAAATATACACATATGTACATATAATTTGGTCTAAAAACTATAAATTAATTAAGTAATTAAGATGAAATATATATGTATATAAATCAGTATGCTCCGGTCTGGGTAGATGGGCAGGCGATTCTATGCCTAGAAATGAGAACCGAATCGGTATTGACTAGTTTAACTAAACTAGAACCAGGAATTGGACTGACCCTTATGAGAACCACCAGTTCCAATTCCAATTCCAGTCTAGTCTAGTTCCAGGCGGTCTAGGCAATTTTCGATTCTTTCGTACACCTCTAGTTGTAATGAATTTTATGTTGGAAATTTCCTATAATATAGACTTACATTAATTAATTGATTTTTTATTTTAAATAATTGGATTAATGGATATTCCAATATTTGTTAAACCCTTGAGTGATATTATTGAATTGGGTTTTGGCATTTATCAATAATGGGCCTAGTAGAGTAGCAACGTGTAGGCAATTGTGTTTAATTGAAACCCGTAATGAGAGGGGCCCAATTAACATGCTATTTATTAGGGTTTGCTAGATCCCTCTTTAGCCTATAAAAAGGTAGGTTATATTTATTAATTGCTTAATCTCATTGAAAGCTGTTATACTTAAATAAGTTATAGAGAGGAAGATCTGACATTCTAATAGATCTCCATTTATCAGGTTGATCTATTTTTCATCAAGTAAAGTAATGGTTCAAACATGTACGTTTTGATTCCTCTGTGATTATCGATTTCAGTATTTTACAATCATATATGAATCCGATTGTTCTTGATTAATTATTTATTTTATGTGAATAATTTTCTACATGTAGTATCAGAGCAAGTCATAAATGATTGTAGAATTCAAAATTATTTTTTTATGAACAAATTCGAAATTTTCATCTTTGAGTCGAATATTTGCGTTATTTTTTTCTTGTGAATTTTTTAATCAATTGATCTTGAAACCATAGGGTTTTTATTCTATATGTCGAGATCTTTCCAACCATATATATTTTGTATACTTTCATTGACAATTGAGTGAGAATTTTAAATTTTAAATTTTAGGGTTTATACATGAAAAAGGTTCTAGAATTTTAAATTACATACGATTGATAGATGTTCATTATAAATTGTAGCATGGGTATTGTTTTATATATGTTTTAACATCTTTTGGTTCCATTAAGGGCTAAAACATAAGAAAAAGTTTAGATCCGAAATTTTGAAGCTTGAATATGAAGATTTTCTCGTTTTTTTTTTTTTTTTTTTTGTTTAATTCACTCTAATCAATTCATAATTATGTTAGTAGCAAGACCTATGAATAAATTTTAAGAAAAATCAACTTAGTGGGTGTTTTTTGTATTTCGGGTCAAAACTGGGTCGTGTGACTCGGTTTTTTGCAGAGGTTCAGGACCTACCTAGAGGTTGAAGAAGACCTTTAACTAGGCCTGGGCCAAAATATGGGCTTTCGCCCATATTTTATTTAAATATCTGATTCTTGGCATGAGCCCAGAATCTCGGGCTATAAACTTACCTGGGCTGAGGACAAAATGTTTCCCATTCTGGGCTCACACCCAGAATCTTGGGCTTTGCAAGTCTAGCGTGGGCCATGGGCGAAATCCACCGAAATGGGTTGCACAATTCAGGTTGCTCTCATGGGCTCCGCAGGAGGCTTCGAAAGGCTACTCACGAGTTAAGGCCCATAGGAGGGTAATTAAATTATTTTTAAAATATTAAAAAAATTAAAATTGTGACAAAAATTGTTACTAGATAAATGCAATATGATCTTGGGAAGCACATGTTGTAAAGTGTTTCATGTTGTTCAATGAATTTCGGACATAAATTTTTGGAGTTCCCTATTGACAAAAAATTACTATATATAATAACTCACCCAAAGGGGGTTATTGTGTATATTGATTTGGAAAATAGCATGAAGATTAATTCCCAAATTTAAAAGATGGTGATGTATAATTGAAAATATTTATCCACCCAAAGGGGATAAATATTTTGAAAATTATATGTAATTCCCCTCTATATTAATATTATGGAGATGTATAATTTAAAGGATTTGTCTGCCCAAAGAGGACGGATCATTGATGATTATATGTAATTCTCCTTATTATTACTTTATAAATTTCATGTTGTGAAAAATAATGGTGCATTGTACACTCTACCCAAATGAAAGTTTATAATATACTAATTATTTTTTAGTTGCTTATTGCCCATAATTAATCTTATTCCATTATGTGTGACAAACAGTTACCTTTACTATAAATAACAACAATGTCACGATTGAAATGTTAACTGGATCAAACTTCAAGAGATTGAAGCAAGATATAAAGTTTGCTTTGGGCATCGTGGATATGGACTTGGTTCTACGTGAGGTTGAACCTTCTAAGCCCCGTGATCAAAGTACTGCAAATCAAAAGGTGCATTATGCTAGATGGGAAAAATCTAATCGACTAAGCCTCATTGCTATGAAAAAGTCCATTGTTGAACATCTCATTAATGGTTTGCCGAAAGATACAAATGCGAGACAATTCCTTGAAGCAGTGGGAGAAAGATATAGTCTTTGATAAGGCTGAAGCTAGGAACTTACTGAGTGAGTCAACGAACATGAAGTATGATGCTACTATGGGTGTTATTGAATTTATATGGAAAATGGTCCACATTCAGTCCAAACTTAAGGCCCATGAAATTGTCCTTTCTAAAAATTATATTGTGCATCACGCCTTAAATGTTCTGCCAACTGAATTCAGCTAGCTTAAGACTACTTATAGTACTCAGAATGAAACATGGAGCGTCAATGCCTTGATTACTAAATGTGTGACTAAGGAAGAGAAGTTAAAGAATGAGAAATATGAGTCCGCCCATTTAATTGCCAATGCCAAGTTGAGTTCATCTAGAGGAAAATGGAAGCCTAAAGGGTCAAATGCTCATAGTCCAAAGAAATGCCTAGACTTCAAGAAAAATGGGAATTTTGAGAGAAATGGAGATAGGGATTTCAAGTGTTTTCACTACAAGAAGTAGGGTCATAAGAGAGCCAATTGCTAAAAGTTCCAAACTTGACTAAAAGTAAGAAAATAAAGTCACCAAGTTGAGTTGTTGATCTGTTTTAAATCAAATCTAGTTAATTTTCCTTTGGATTTTTGGTGACTTGATTTTGGTGCTACTATTCATGTGACTATTACCTTATAGGGTCTCACAAATCTAAGGAATCCAATTCTAGTTTTCAGCTTATTTGAAACAATGTCTTTTATGTTCCTGGTTTTAAGAGAAACTTAATATCTCTTTCTTCACTTGACAAAGTTAGATATTGTCTTTATTTTGCGAATAAAAGAGTGGATTTGAATTATGATTCCAAAATTATTGGGAATTATGTTCTATTTGATGGATTATGTCGATTATACTTATCTCCCGATAGACCATATTATTCTTTCAATGTCGAGAATAATATTGTTAAGAGATCTTTAATCAAAGAAAGATCTTCATTGTTATGGCATAAGCGATTAGGGGCATATCTCCAAAGAAATGGTCAAGCGACTCATCAAGGTTAATATTCTTCCTCCTCTTGATTTAGATAATACTGAGACTTGTATTGATTGTGTAAGGGGAAAATTGACTAAAACCAAGAAGAAAGACGCTACTCACAGTCAAAATCTATTGGAAATAATTCATATGGATATTAGTGGGCCATATTCAACCACCTTGCGTGGAAATAAATACTTCATCATATTCATTGATAATTTCTCCCGTTACTATTATGTTTGTCTAATTAAGGATGTTACAGTGTGAGGGTTATTATGGTCATTAACACTGATAAGGTTATTATGGTCATTAAGTATTATTTAATAATATAAGTGTAAGACGTGGTAAACCCTAATTAGTTTTCATGTTCTCCTCGTTCCTTCTTTATCAATTTCTACATCGCTCTCTTTTCTTCTCCTATATTAATTTCTACATGGTATCAGAGCCACATCAACAAGCATCGCTCAACCCAAGCCGGTGTTGGCCAGCCCTCTCGAGTCTAGATTTGATGTCGCCAAGCATAGTCAGCTCAAATCTAGCCTCGTTGGCTTAGATCTGATGTCGTCCAACATTACGCGGTCTCGTCCATCAATTCAAGATCTAACGCTGGTTGAGCTCGCACCCTCCGTGCAAGCTGATCTAATTGGTGTGGTCCTCTAAGGTTTGCCCGTGTGTTCGTTGTTCTTAGTTTTACCAAAAAAAAAAAAAAAAAAAAAAAAATTGCAGCCACTTGCTTGATGGAGATGTTGATCCTATTCGCCACAAAATTGACATTGGATGAGGTGGTTTCCAATTGGGCATTTGTCTTGATGAAATAGGATGAGTTGATTGAAGTATTATGGAGATTTGGACTGTTTCAAACAAATCGCGGTAGTTTGTTGAATTGAATTAGTTGGAGGGATTTGAATTTGATTATTGTGCTGAAAGTTCTTGCGTTATATTAATACACATCGAATTATGGCGGAGAATAGAGGTGTAGTAGCTGAGGTTGTGTCTACATCCTCTAGTCGTTTGACAGAGAAGAAGTTAGAAGGTATCACAAATTTCTAACGATGGAAGAAAATCGTGTTGTTAGTGTTGATTGGAAAAGAGCAACAGAATCATCTGACAGGTAAAAGATCTGCCTCCGATATAAATTGGGATACTTTGGATGCTAGAATTCATGGTCAAATGTTGAACTCCATGGAATCTCAAATTGTGGATTTGGTTACACATATTAATACTGTGAAGGATTTGTGGGACTACTTGAATGTCCTTTATTATGGACAAAATAATCTTTCACGGATATATGAAGTGTCCCAGGGATTTTACAAGGCTGATAGAAAGGGTCGGCCACTTACTTAATATTTTGCTAATTTCAAACGAATGTATGAGGAGTTTAATTCTCTACTACCCATTACTTCGAACGTCAAGGAAATGTAAGAGCAACGGGGGCAATTGGCTATTATGAGTTTTTTGGGAGGATTAGGCAAGAGTATGATGCCATTCGTTCCCAAATACTTGGAGGAGATATGGTGAGTTCACTCACAAAGACCATTTGCTCGTGTTCAAAGGGTCTCACGCAAACCACCTAAGGATGCATTTTCTATAGGTGAGAACTCAGCCTTAGCAGCTCAAGGAAATCGTGGTGGTAGTCGAGGTCATGGTGGTGGTCGAAGTGGTGGCGCCGGTCGTAGTTTTGGCAGAGGCCAACCACCCTCTGCTAGCAACACTTATAGTGACATAGGGGGTAATACCAGTTTGGTTCGAACTTGTCATTACTGTGGTTTACCTGGATATATTCAGAGATTCTGTTATAAGCTTCATGGAAAGCCCTCTCAACAGGATGTAACTAATGTAGTAGAATCTAGTGCCTCTTCACAACCCGCTATGGGAGGAAAGTTGATTAGAATGTCGGAGGAGGAATTTGCTAGATATAATCAACCCCAAATTTCCCAACCGATTTCATAGTCCTCCTCCACAGCTACTTTTGTTCAGACAAGTAATGCAAAAGCGTGTCTTTCTTCTGCCTCTCGCCCCTGGGTCATTGATTCAGGTGTTACCGATCACATGACTAGAGTCTCAGGTATCCTTTCTGACTTCCATGAGTCCATGTCTATTGTTACATTAGCTAATGGTTCTCTATCTATAGTGAAGGGGATAGGCACAGTTCCCCTAACATCCTCCATATCTTTATCTTCAATCATGTATCTCCCTAGTTTTCCATTCAATTTTATGTTTGTCAGTCAGCTTACTAAAGCATATGATTGTTCCGTAACTTTCTATCCCAAATTGTGTGTTGTTCAGGACTTAAAGATGAGGCAGACGATTGGTAAAGGACATGTGTTGATACTACAAGTGTTGTTTGTTCCGCAGCTTCCCCACATCAAATCCATTGTCTTTTGAGCCACCCATCCTTGGAAAGTTTAAAGAAGTTAGATCCCTAGTTTCGGTTTTTATCTAGTCTTGAGTGTGAGTCATGTCAATTTGGGAAATTGCATCGTATTGTTATCGTCCTAGAGTCAATAAATAGGCCTCTCAGTCGTTTGTGTTAGTTCATTCTGATATATGGGGTCCTTGTCCTACTCTTTCTAAGTTGGGTTTCAAGTACTCCATTACTTTTGTAGATGACTATTCAAGAGCCACTTGGCAATATCTAATGAAAAGTTGTTCTAAGTTATTTTCTATATTTTGTGCATTTGTTCAAAAAGTACATACTCAATTTTCAGCTTCTGTTCGTATTCTTCGAAGTGATAATGCTAAAGAATATTTTTCTAATCATTTTTCTGAATTCATGGCCCAACGGGGCATCCTTCATCAATCTTCTTGTTCGGATACACCACAGCAAAATGGTGTCGCCAAACGGAAGAACCACCACTTACTAGAAGTTGCTTGATCATTGATGTTTGAAATGAAGGTAGACAAATCTTTTTGGGCTGATGCTATCATGACCACATGCTATCTCATCAATCGCATACCGTCCTCTATTCTTAAGGGTGCGACACCACACTCTCTTATTTTTCCTTCGGAACCCTTGTTTCATTTACCACCTCATATATTTGGTTGTGTCTGCTATATTCGTGACCATCATCCAGGACTTTCCAAACTAGACTCTCGGTCTCTTAAATGCATTTTTGTGAGGTATTCTCATACACAAAAGGGATATCGTTGTTATTGTCCTTCTTTGCATATGCATTTCACCACTGTAGATGTTTCCTTTTTTGAGTCAACTATTTATTCTGATGAACCAATGGACCCTCCTACAGTGGATGATGATTCCTTTACATATGTCATTTTGAAACCCACTTCAGATTCTCCTCCATTCCCTCCACCACTTCAGCATGTATACAGTAGACGTCATCATTAGCATGTGATGCCCCTTGTATATGTACCTCTGCCAATTTCGTCTTCTCCGTCTTCTAAGTCTGAGGTAAGCCTATCACATACTGATCTTATTATCCCTATTGCTCATCACAAAGGGGTTCGCAATTGTACCCAACACCCTATTGCACAATTTATCACCTATTATGGTCTGTCTGCTTCTTTTCGAGCTAGTCTAGACAATATTGATAAACATCGTACTCCTAAAATTGTTGCTGAAGCATTATCTAGTCAAGGCTGGAGGACAGCTATGGAAGAGGAACTAATGGCACTTAACCAAAATAAGACTTGGGATCTTGTTCCTCTACCTAAAGGAAAAACTACCATTGGATGTTAATGGCTGTTCACTGTTAAGGTTAATCCCGATGAAACTATTGCTCGCCTCAAGGCTAGATTTGTTGCTAAAGGTTATGCACAAGTTTATGGAATTGATTATGGTGATACTTTCTCTCCAGTGGCTAAGATGACATTTGTTTGTCTTTTACTTTCATTGGCTACTTCTGCTTGTTGGCCTCATTTTCAGCTTGATGTGAAAAATGTCTTGCTTCATGGTGATTTAAATGAAGAAGTGTATATGGAGCAACCACCTGGGTTTGTTGCTCGGGGGGAGTCTGGTCATGTTTGCCGTTTGAAGAAATCTGTATATGGTTTGAAGCAATCTCCTAGAGCCTGGTTTGGGAGGTTTACAGAAGTGGTGCTCCAATTTGGATTGTTTAGATATAGTGGAGATCATTCTATGTTTTATCGTGTTTCAAGAGTTGGTTGGATATTTCTTGTAGTTTATGTAGATGATATTGTCATAACTGGAGATGATTCTACAGGGATTGATGAATTAAAATTGCATTTGCAACAACAATTTCAAACAAAGGATTTGGGACGACTTAGATATTTTTTGGGTATCGAAGTGGCACAGGCAAAGAAAGGTATTAATATCTCACAACACAAGTATGTTTTGGATTTGCTTAGAGAGACAGATATGCTAGGAGCAAAACCCCTAGATACACCCATGGAAGCTGGCTCAAAATTAATGGCAGAGGAAGGCGAACTATTGAATGATCCAGAAAGGTATCGAAGGCTTGTTGGAAAATTGAATTATCCGACTATCACTCGATCTGATATTTCCTTTTCTGTGAGTGTTGCGAGTCAATTTATGTATTCTCCTCATACCTCTCATTAGGATGTTGTAGTCAGAATTTTGAGATACTTGAAGAAAACTCCAAGTTGTGGTCTTTTCTTTGGTGATCATGGTCACAGAGGAGTGGAAGCATTTTCAAATGTTGATTGGCCTAGGTTTTAGATAGATAGAAGATCTACATCGGGTTACTGCACTTTTGTGGGAGGAAACATAGTATCTTGGAAGAGTAAAAAGCAAAGTGTTGTGGCTAGATCTAGTGCAGAATCATAATACAGAGCTACGGCTCAAGCTACTTGTGAATTAATTTGGATACGTCAGCTATTAGTTGAACTTGGATTTGAAGATCCTGCGCCAATGAAGCTATGGTGTGATAATCAAGCAACAATCCATATTGCTTCAAATCCAGTATTCCATTAGGGTACCAAGCGTATTGAAGTTGATTGTCACTTTATCCGTGAGAAGCGTCAGGTTGGGGTTATTTCTACTTGTCATGTTAAGACTAGTGAGCAACTAACTGATATTTTCACCAAGTCATTAGGAAGTAGTAGAGTTGAGTATATTTGTAACAAGCTGGGCATGCTTGATATCTATGCTCCAGCTTGAGGGGGAGTGTTACAGTGTGAGGGTTATTATGGTCATTAATACTGATGGGGTTATTATGGTCATTAAGTATTATTTAATAATAAAAGTGTGAGACGTGGAAAACCCTAACTAGTTTTCATGTTCTCCTCGTTCCTTCTTTATCAATTTTTACATCGCTCTCTTTTCTTCTCCTATATTAATTTCTACAAAGGAGAAGACTAATACTCTTGAAATGTTCAAAATGTTTCGCACTGAAGTTGAGAAACAATTGAGAAAAATTATCAAAATTGTTAGATCTGATCACGAATGTGAGTATTATGGGCGATATACCGATACTGGACAACAAATGGGACCGTTTGCTAAATATTTGCAAGACTGTGGTATTGTCGCTCAATATACAATGCCTGGTAGTCTTGAACAAAATGGTGTAGCTGAATGGCGCAATCGCACACTCATCGAGATGCAACGAAGTATGATGGGCAGTTCTAATTTACTTGAATACTTATGGGGTGATGCAATTAAAACAACAACTTATATATTGAATCATGTACCTAGTAAATCGATAACGAAAGCACCTTTTGAATTGTGGACAGGGAGGAAACCAAACTTAAATCATTTTCGGGTTTGGGGGTGTCCTGCATAGGTGAAAATTTATGATCTTTCTCAAAAGAAGACCGAACCGAGGACTACTAAATGTTTTCTTATTGGATACCCTGACCATTCCAAAGGGTATAGGTTCTATTATCATACTTGTTGCACCAGAATTGTTGAATCTCAAACTGCCAAATTCCTAAAATTAGATGTTGCCGAAAAGAGTTCTTTTCAATCTTTTGAAAGGGAAGAACCAAACAAAAAGGTATATATCCCATTGCTTATCTTGAATGATGATTCTATACAAGAGCCCTATAGAGTAAAAATTTAGCAAGAAAAAAATACTGGAGATATGACGGTAGATCCTCCTATTACAAACGAAATTTCCTAAACGAATAATGCAGCTCCAAAAATGTCTGTGTGAAGATTACAGCAACAAAGAAGACCAACGCCTCTAAATGATTATCATGTCTATCTTGGAGAAGCTGATTTTGACATTGAACTGTAGTTGATCCGGCGACCTTCAAAGAAGTTCTTAATAGTGATCAGACATATGAATGGTTAGAAGCAATGAAGGACGAGATGATTTTCATATCAATTAATCAAGTATGGGAACTTGTTGATTTACCTTAAGGGCATAAACTGATTGATTGCAAATGGGTATTCAAAACCAAGAAAGACAATAAAGGCAACACAAAGAGATTTAAGGCAAAGTTAGTCACAAAGGGGTACACATAGAGAGAAGGCATTGATTATACTGAAGTCTTTTCTTTAGTGTTCACTAAAGACTCTTTTCGGATAATCATGGCATTGGTAGTTCATTTTGACTTAGAGCTTCACCAAACGGATGTCAAGACAATCTTTTTAAATGGAGATTTGGATGGAGAAGTATATATGCAGCAACATAATGATTCAAAGAAGCCGGAAATGAGCATATGGTATGCAAACTTTAGAGGTCTATCTATGGTCTCAAACAAGCATCACGTCAGTGATACTTGAAATTTCACAAAGTTGTGAAATCATTTGGCTTTGAAGAAAATAAGTTTGATCAATGTATCTACATAAAAGTAAGTTGGAGTAAATATATTTTCTTAGTACTTTATGTAGATGATATTTTATTTGCTAGTAAAGATGTTAATCTATTGAATGACACAAAAAGCTTTCTATTTACAAAATTTGATATAAAAGACCTTGGGAAAGTCTCTTTTATTTTAGGCATTGAGATTCATCGTGACAGATCTAAGAAAGTTTTGGGGTTATCTCAAAAAAATTATATAGATCGTGTTTTGAAAAGATTCAATATGCAAAACTACAAATCAGGTAAAGCTCCTATTGTGAATAAGATAAATTGAGTATAGAACAATATCCCAAGAATGATATTGAAAAAGAAGTCTAGAAGAATGTTCCATATGCTAGTGCAATTGACAATCTTATGTATGTACAAGTATGTACCGGACCTGATATTGTTTTTGCTGTGAATACTCTTGGAAGATATATGTCGAATCCAAGTCATGATTATTGGGTTGCAGCTAACAAGATGATGAGATATCTACAACGAACAAAAGACTTCATGCTTGTGTATAGCAAAGTTAAGGACCTAAAGGTGATTGGATATTCAGATGCTGATTTTACTAGTTGTTCGGATGACAGAAAATCAACTTCTGGATATATTTTTATGATGGCTAGAGGTGCTATTTCTTGGAAGAGCACAAAGCAAATCTTGATTACGAACTCTACAATGTATGCTGAATTGTAGCGTATTACAGCGTGTCAATTCAAGCTGTTTGGCTTAGAAATTTGGTCTCAGAATTGCAAGTTGTTGATTCTATTGCTAGACCTATAGTGATCTACTGTGACAACACTGTAACTATATTTTATTCTAAAAATGACAAGATCAGCATTGCATCCAAACACATGGAAATCAAATATTATATTATGAAGAACTTTGTCAAAAGAGGAGATATTGTGATCGAGAATATCAAAAACTAAGTGCACATTAATCGATCTTTTAACAAAAGGCTTACGACCCATTTTGTTTTAAAAAATGTAAAGAACATAGGTGTTTTAGATTCTTTTGATTTCTTTTATTAGTGAGAACTATATAATTTGTATTTCTAGTTATTATAGTTATATACAAACTGATAATGCTTTCACAATGTCTATTAAAGTATTTATTTTCAATGATCATTATTGTTGAGTCTATTGTTATCTTTGCTCTTGTTAACTAAGAAATAGAAGTATAAAACAGTATCTTTAAATAAATTTTAGTTTAAAGATAACTGGATGTCACTAATTATGAGATCTCATGTTGGATTGTGACATGGTTATGCAATTTCATGTTGTTTGGTAATGCAATTTCATGTCGTTGAGAAATTGCATTAAAAACTGATAAGAAATAGTGTATATTTTGATCACATGTTGGCACTATTTCTTACTACATTACTACGTTCATGATCCATGAAAATATAATAATTATTATATGTGATTATGGAATGTCATGTGTTATAGTATTTTCTTAACACATTGATCTCCATAGTCCTATACTGAGATTATATAGGATTGGATTGGTTTTGAGATGTCATTATTGGAATATTATTTTTTAAAGTTATGACCATATAAAACAAAATTTTCAATTATTAACCCGATAGTATCATTTTCAATATAATTTTTTTTCAAAATAAAAATAAGTTAATTAATGTAGCCAAAGTGGGAAAATGTTAGAAATTTCCTATAATATGGGCTTACATTAATTAGGACACGTTTGGTAACAATTCTGTTCCCAGGAACAAATTCTAATAAGAAATGATTCTTATTCTATTCCCGTAAACAATTTCTAAGCATTTTAAACTGTTTGGTAACTATTCAAAATTTTTTATTCCATTGTGTTTGGTATTGTGCTCAAAATTTCTACTCCAAATCATTTTCTTTTAATTTTTAAATAATTTTTTCTTTTTTCTTTTTTTTCTTTTCATTTTTTCCTTTCTCTCTCTTATTCTTCTTCAAGTGGCCGGTCGTCGGTACGACAACCAACCATACAAGGGCCGATGACCTCACCGAAGCATCGCCAGCCCTCGGCGAGGTTGGCCCTCGTAGGCCGAGCCTCGCTAGCAACTGGGCAAGACTCGTCCAGCCTCGCTGATAGCTAGGCAAGCGTAGCCCGATTTGGTGAGGCTAAGCCTCGTCGGACCTCGCCCTAGCCTGGCGAGCTCACCGGACCAGTTGCCGGTGACTGGCGGCGATGGGCAGCAAACGGTGGCAGACAGCAACCATAGGATGGCGATAGATGAAGAAGAAGAAAAGGGAAGAAGAAGAAAAATATGGCATTAATTCTTAGATTTGTTCCTAGGAGCAAGAATCAACCTTTTTTTTATTCTTAATTCTGTTACAAATCCACTTCTGAGAACAAAAAAAATAGAAATTTATTCCCGAAAACAAAAATTTTACTAAACGCAATTCTGTTCCAAAACTACTCCCGGGAACAAAAAATCAAAATATGGCATTGTTGGGATGGTTATCAAACAAACCCTTAATTGATTTTATGTTTTAAATAATCGGGTTAATGGATATTCAAATATTTGTTAAATCCTTGAGTGATCTTATTAAATTGGGTTTTAGCATCTATTAATAACGAGTCTAGTTGAGCAGCAAAGTGTAGGAAATTATATTTAACTGAAGCTTGTAATGGAGGGGGCTCAGTTGACACACTATTGATTAGATTTTGCTCCCTCTCTAGCCTATAAAATGGTAGGTTATATCTATCAATTGCTTAATGCCATTGAAAGCTACTATACTGAAATAGGTCAAGAGAGGAAGATCTGGCGTTCCAATAGATTTATGATTATCATATTAATATATTTTTCTTCAAGTGAAGTAATAGCCCAAACATGTACATTTTGATTCCATTTGTGATTATTGATTTCGGTGTTTTACGGTCATATATGGATCCAATTGTTCTTAATTAATTATTTATTTTATGTGAATAATTTTTTATATTCTAGTCATGCGAGCAAGCCAAACTCACATGACTTGTTGCCAGCTTAACATGGATCATACAATTTTACAATCCAAGTGAATTGAACATGCCCATCCCTCACCCTTCCTTTCGTCCAGAGCCAACACTTTGATCCTGATTGTCCAAAGCTAGAGGTGGCAAATGGGTGGGTCGAGTCGGGTATGGGTCGGGTCGAAAATGAGTCAACCCATATTCGACCCATTTAACCCATTTTGACCCATAATCTTATAATATAAATATAGTAACCCATACCAACCCATACCCAACACGACCTATATTGCTAAAACCTACTAATATTCTAAAAAAAGACCCGCGCTCATTTTAAGCTATATGCTAATTGGATAAAAACCTCAAATTAAATTAAAAAAATAGTACATAAAATAAAATTTGTTAAAAAACCTATAAAATAAAATTAAAAATAGTAAATAAAATAAAAATTGTTAAAAAAACCTACAAATTGATTTTCTGATCTAGTTTTCACGGTCCAAAATATCAGCAAACAAAACAGGTGCATTGATTAAGTATTAAGCAATCTCTTCACAATCTAATGAAGCAACCAAAACGAGCCTCTTAGCCATGGCCTTAAGGAATGCTGGAGAGCAAGTTTGTCAGACTCCATGTCCACACCAAGACAAAAGCTAAACCTCAAGCAGATGCACTAAATAATCCCTAGCATCATAAAAAAGGATGAAACTCGAGGATGATGAGCTCCTTTTTACACAAAACAATCAAACACGGTCAACTTGCTTCCCACTTCAAGTTAGTCATTAACCTTGCTGATCTTTCTTCTTATTGCGAGAAGTTCAAGAGGTGCAAGAGAGAATGTGAGACTTGATTTGTCCAGCTCAGCCAAAACTTCTTCCTTAGGTATGTAAATCAAATCAATCATCCGCCACATCTACAGTAAACAGTTTGGACCCAATCAAACATACGATTGTTCAAGATAACTTATTTGTGATGCAGAGCATATATCTAAATAGAAAGGCTACATCAATGCTAGCTATCAACATAAAAGTCAACAGATATATCCTTTATTTTAGAACAAATTTCCAACCACCACAAGCACAAGAACATATCATTAAGTCGTGACAATGAAATATGAACGAAGCTGTCGACATGCATTTAAGGGTAAAATCAATGGTTTGCATAAATGCGAAAAGCGTGAAAGTGAAACTACCTACAGTGTACCACCTCCACCAGTACTTTCACCATCATCAGAAACACTAACTATTGTCCAGGGATCGGACGAATTCCATTGGAAGTCAACAACCTTGTACCTATAAGTAATAAGAACATCAATTAAAGGACAAAGTTGGAAGAACTATTGATCAACCTAAGAGAAGCAAGCAAATTTGGCACCTGTGCCTAGCATGACGGAAGAATAACCCTAGAGGAGAATTGGGTACTTTTGAACCCACGGTCTCTATCTTTCTACCAATCTGGATAGAAACAAAAGATTTATCGATGAATAACACGAAATAATGTAGGAAGTATTGTTAATAACATCAATTTATGAAAACATCAGATAACTTCAGCATTGAGTTTTTGCCATGTGATGAAAACACTAGATCTATTTTTTACCATTGCAACCTATCCAGTACCATATCTCTTCCCCGTAAACTATCTTATCTCAATGAAGTACTTAAAGCAGCAAACTAACAACTGCTAAGAAAAGTACTCGCTAAACTCGTCCTATGAGGAACAACCAAAAGAACCAGGTGAAGTAAAATGAATAGCACCTTAAAAATGAAGGTAAAGCTAATAATATTGTAGCTACTATACTCTGTTTTATGCAGAAGGACGTGAAGCAAACAAACTTTGAATTCAACAAATAACGCACATGCACAAATCGCAGAGAGAGTAATAGCATGCAACAAGCACCAGTAATTTTCATCTCTCTCGAGAACAAGAATGAAGGCAAACTTGGAGAGTATTTCCTCAATGAGACAGCCAAGTTCCGAGTTTTAAAAACAAATTAGTGCTACTTCAAATATGCCAGATGAAATTGATCAACGGCCTTAGGTAACTTGAGTCAATCCAACTCCATTAACATTTAAACTCAACTTAGTCACAGCCTAAAATCTTTTTGCTCATGACCACATTCAAACACGAATGGGTTTCATTCACATGATCAACCCAATCTAAACACTTAACAAGCTCAACTTACCAACATGCTTTCAAGTCCAGAAACTTCAGAAAACAGTCAACTCAACCAAATGCCGTGTCTTAATTCCAAGTGTGAATTCACACACAGTCCCTTTTATATATATTTTATTACAGTAAAACCAAAACAAGATCCATGACCCATTAACACAATAAACCAAAACAGGATCCATGGACCACCAAATTCCCTCAGCTACCACTTGAATTCATCTCAAGACACAAATTCAGAAAATCTTACTAGATGATTTTAATATGTTAAGACCACGCATCTAAATCGCCGCGTCCAATTCACCTCTCAGAAGCCCCCGCTCAAGGCTACCAGGTAAAAAACCCAAAAGCCCCAAATGGAGCAACATCAGGTAAAGCCGATCAAATGAACCAGCACACCTCCATACGGACGAAAGACTGACAATGAAAATTAACAAACGAGAATTTAACATTCTGATATTGCGCGCGGAAAAGGATAAGAAGAAGCAAGAAACAGCGCAATCAACAAGTAACCCATGAATGGCAAAAACCCCCTCTTCTAAACCCAATTGCCCGCTTCATGCAGATAAAATGGAGAGACCCCCCAACTCCAAGCAACTTCCACAGAACCAAAAAGACCCAAAGCCTTTCTTCCATCCATTCTACTCTCAAAGAAAAAGAAACAGCAGAAGCACAAGCATTCACACGACGAACTGCAGAGAGAGATGGGGGGGCAGAGACACAGGGGGAGAGGAACGTTACTTGAGAGGATGGACAGCTTGGTGAAGAGCCCACATGACAATAGAGAGCTGCAAAGCTGAACTCAGAGGCGGGCGGCGGAGGCAAGCCTCAAAGGCGACTCGGAGGTGAGCCGCGGCGACGAGTGGCGGAGGCGGCTCGGAGGCGAGCGGCGGAGGTGGGTTGAAGGTGAAGGTCGAAGGCTATCACGGCTCTATTGGAGGAGGAGAAACTTTTTGGGTTTTAAAAATGGGTCGAAAATGGGTTAGAGGGTGTGACCCATTTTCAATCCATATAAAACTGAAGTAAAAACGGATCGAAAGTGAGTTAATAGTAGTAATGGCATATTAACCCATATTCGACTCAAATATGAAAAATATGGGTGTAAAATGGGTCATGGACCCATTTTGCCACCTCTATCCAAAGCCAAAGTAGGGGCAACTCCTTCAAGAAATGCCCCGTTGTCCTCGGTTGCTTGAAGGGGGAAAAACAGTCTTTTTAAGGTTAGGGATATGTTCAGCAGAAGTCCTAAAACTTGTCGGAAGTGCGGTGAGCCCAAAAACTTGTCAAATTGGTTCAATCGAGTCCTAAGGCTAACGCCATTAAGAAAATTAACGGAAATTGCCGACGTCGGCATGACGTGGCGCGACGTCATCTTTTAAATGATTTTTTTATTTTATATATGACTTTTTAAATTATTTTTTATTCAAAATCTTTTAAAATTAGATTAAAAACTAAAAAGAAAAAACTAAATTTATTAAAAACAAAACTGTTCATAAAAAAAAAAAAAAAAAAAAGGCCACCGGTATCCGCCGCCGCCCATCGCCGGAGGAGCCGGCGACGGTCGCCGGAGGGGCCGGCGACCGCGGGGTGCCGGCCCTCGCCGGCGAGGCCTCGCCGGCCCTGGTGAGGGCCGGCCACCCCCCAGTCGGGCGACCCCCTGCACTGGCACGCCGGCCCTCGCGGGGCGGCGTGCCCAGATCGGGCGACCATCGCCCGTCGTCGGCGGCGGGGGCGGCGTCGTCCTCGTCGGCGTTGTCCGACGAGGCCCGTCGGGCGGATTCGAGGGGGAGGAGCGGCGCGCGGCTCGACGAGCCGTCAACGAGGAAGACGAGGAGGAGCTCGAGGCCGTCGCCCGCCCGCCGGCTCGCGAGGAGGACGACGCCGCCCCGCCGCCAACGACGGGCGATGGTCGCCCGGATCCGGGCGTCCCCGCCCGACTGGCGGGGTGGCCGCCCCTCACTGGGCCGGCGAGGCTCGCCCCGCGAGGGCCGGCCACGCCGCCGGCCGCCGCCCTCCGGCCACCGTCGCCGCCACCTCAGGTGGCCCTTTTTTTTTTTTTTTTGAACGGTTTGTTTTTTAAAAATAAATTTAACTTTTCCTTTTTATTTTTAATCTAATTTTAAATATTTTGAATAAAAATACTTTAAAAATTCATATATAAAATAAAAATTCATTTAAATTATGACGTCATGCCGACGTCGGCAATTTCCGTTAATTTTCTTAACGGCGTTAAATTTTTAGGACTCGATTAAACCATTTGACAAGTTTTTGTGACTCAATCGCACTTTTTATAAGTTTTTGTGACTCAATCGCACTTTCTCGATGAGTTTTTGGTGACTTCGCTGAACATATCCCTTAAGGTTATATAGGAATTCATCGGCCACAATATGATCTGATGAGATTATGTCGTGTAAATACGTGCGCGCACAAAGCTTACTTTCTATTGTTGTCGGTTCGATGGTCAAGGTCACGCTCTATTGAGAGTGATTGCACGGTATGCTCTCCCCTGTCATGAAGTCTCTAAGTTCGCGATCTACAGGGTCGTTTAAGAGCTTTTTACAGTGGCGTGCTGGCCATTTCCAAGACGACGTTTCCGTCTTTTCTTTTCTCGCACGGCTTGCTCCTTTGTTTGCACGAGCCGAGACTGGTCAAACCAGGTGTCCGTCCGTCATGGCCGACCGGGTCATGCCACGCCTCTCACTTTGTCTCGGTCTCGGTCCAACCCACGTGGCCCCCTCCCCCCTTCTCCTACTAGTCAACGCTGACCGCTCCCCCGGTTTGGACCGCGTCCCAGCGACAAAGTTAGATGAAGGACGCCGCCGTTTTCGATCTCCCCCCGCCGGGCCAAAACGACGTCGGCCTAGGGAACTCCCCCCGTGCCTTCCCCAAAACCTTCGACACCTCTTCGTCCATTTTCCCGGGAAAAAGCATCCCCCAGAACCCCTCTCCACACTTTCCCTCTCTTTCCCGGAAAATTCTGGAGAGATGGAGAACTCGACCCAAGAATCCCACCACCTGAGATCCGAGAACTCGGTGACCCACGAGTCCCCCTACCCGCTCTACGCCATGGCCGTCTCCTCCTCCCCGGGCCGCCACCACCAGCACCACCGCATCGCCGTCGGGAGCTTCCTCGAGGAGTACACCAACCGGGTCGACGTCGTCTCCTTCGACCCGGACTCGCTCTCCATCAAGACCCACCAGGGCCTCTCCTTCGACCACCCCTACCCGCCCACCAAGCTCATGTTCCACCCGCCCTCCGGCAACCCCGCGAAGTCGGACCTCCTCGCCTCCTCCGGCGACTACCTCCGCCTCTGGGAGGTCCGGGAGAGCTCGATCGAGCCCGTCGCCGTCCTCAACAACAGCAAGACGAGCGAGTTCTGCGCCCCGCTGACGTCGTTCGACTGGAACGAGATCGAGCCCAAGAGGGTCGGCACGTGCAGCATCGACACCACGTGCACCATCTGGGACATCGAGAAGAACGCCGTCGAGACGCAGCTGATCGCCCACGACAAGGAGGTGTACGACATTGCCTGGGGCGAGGCTAGGGTTTTCGCCTCCGTTTCCGCCGATGGGTCGGTGCGGATCTTCGATTTGAGAGACAAGGAGCACTCGACGATCATCTACGAGAGCCCTCATCCCGATACGCCGTTGCTCAGGCTGGCTTGGAACAAGCAGGACTTGCGATACATGGCCACCATCTTGATGGACAGCAGTAAAGTTGTGATCTTGGACATAAGGTCGCCGGCGGTGCCGGTCGCGGAGCTTGAGCGGCATCGGGCGAGCGTTAATGCGATCGCGTGGGCTCCGCAGAGTCATAGGCACATCTGCTCGGCCGGGGATGACTCTCAGGCGCTCATTTGGGAGTTGCCCACCGTGGCTGGCCCCAATGGGATTGACCCGATGTCGATGTACTCTGCTGGGTCCGAGATAAACCAGTTGCAGTGGTGTGCGGCGCAGCCGGACTGGATTGCTATCTCGTTTGCGAACAAAATGCAGCTTTTGAAAGTTTGAGTTGTGAGAAATCTCTTTATCTCAGTAAGTAGTCAATGGTCTGGTCAGTTCTGTGCTTAGGAATTAGGAGTTGCTGGCCATGGGGGTTATGTCTGGATGAACAGTTTAGGTTGTTCGGTGCCAAAATGAAATGCACTTCGAAGGTGAATTAAATGTAGCGCTTGGAAATTTCAGTTCTGAAATTTCTCTTCCATGTTAGTTGGATTATATGTTAGTTCAAGTGATTTGAAGCTCTCTTTCTTTGGTTGTTGTTTTCGGTGAGCCAGTTATATCCCAGAATTACGCAATACCAATCCTGCATTCGGAATTATAATTGGCTAACTATTCTAGCTTGTTTTCCGAGCGCTTCGTAGCTTTCATTAGGTTTTATTTCGGTTCTTAGACACCATGTTAAATTGCATGTGCTGTCTGTTGGCACTAGCTCAAATCATTTGCCAACATTTCTTACCGAAGATGGCCTTTTTGTTTTAAGTAGCACAGCGAGAGCTCTTGTTGGACATCCCAAGACTGGGGAATATTATTTGTCACTGATGATAACCGCAGGGTGATGAGACTTTGTGTTCTATGAGTTCTCTCCAACCGTGTCAGAGGAATCATTCCCTAACCTCCTTGAATGTCATGTTGTCCCATCTCATGTTTGGCAATCTCAACCTGTCGGATGTTAACACTCTCCAGCCTCATTTGTGGGTTTTGGGTATTTGGCCTCCTTGAACATGCAATTTGTTGATAATTTCTTGCCAGTCCAGTCCATTCACAAATAACTTGCCATATATTCTGGGAGTCTTGTGACTAAAGTTGATAGCTAGGGAGTATCCACTGCTGAGAGGTGGTGCAGGGTTGGGGTTTTGCAGGCGTCCACTTAAAGCTGATACATCAAAATGGAGTACTTGGACTTTTCTTGGTCTTAATACATGGCTAAGCGACTGTAGCTTTCTAGTAGCACGTACTTAGCCTCCTCTTTTCGGTATATTTGGTTATCTTTTCAAAGGTCAGTGACTCAGCACCACATAAAAGGAACCTGTGTGGTCTGTTAATACCATTATATTCTCCATCTTCTTTAGTCAGCTTTAGCAATTCGTGTCCTGAAAAATGGCATTGCTTATTTTAGAATTTCAAACCACAAGGGTAAGTCAAGTCCAAGGCATTTGGTTATGGCCAGATGGATTGAATGTTTTTCCTCCAGCCCCTGTTTAGATGTTGGGCCCTTGGAGAGTTAGGAATTCTTAGTGTTGTCGGTTGAGGCACATGCATTCTCAAATGATGTAGTTTGATGTCCTCGCTCTTTCAAAATCTGTTCTCTATTGCCTTTGCTGCATCTGCTATCCCAGACTGGACACTAGACTGATAATTTCATACTGTTTCTGTAAGATTGGGAAAGGCTGATGAGTCCTGATGAGATTGCTGAAATCTCATTTTGGTGGCTGATGAAATTAACCAAGAAGCTTTTCATTTTGATATCACCATTACTCCATCAATCCAGCATAGTACTGCAGTCTATGTGCCCATAAGATTTCTTGCCAAGATCTTTTGTGATTGTCAGTCCTTTCATCCTGGTAAATCAAGCATGATATATACATCAAAAAGAGGTCTAGTGACATGGGAGAGCTGCTTAACTAAGTGCTGTCAGCGTCCTGCCTGACATTGGCATTACCATGGATGAAAACTCTAGACAAATTGTTAGACTAAAAGGATGAAGCTGGGTTACAACTTACATCCTTCTGTCTAGTGCTATTGTTGTCAGTTATCCTGCGTGCAAAGCATTCCTGCTCTCATCTTGATTTAAATACTCCAAGACTTCTTGTTACTGGTTTCCTGATTTGGTCAGCTTATATTTGCCTATCCTTTTTAGCATGCATGATGGTGTCGAATCATGAAGTTGCTATTTTAACTTTTCACAGTGATGCCTACTGTGTAGCTACTTGATGAATGTGTAACTTGGTGTGACTGTGTTTTTCAGGCTGTATGCGGGTTGTTTTACAAGTAGGTCATAGTAGGATGGGGATTGCTCCCCTTCACGGTTGGAGATTATTCAGTTGTCAGGTGAAGTCTGCTCTCCCTCTGCAAGGTCCCTGGAGACGGATCAAGTTGGTGTATTTTGTCGCTGTAATCTAATCACCTATCTGAACCTTGCTAACGAATTGGATCCTGAACAAGTTCATGCCATGAATTTGTGGTTTCTGTCTAGATCATTGTGATTCATGTACTCTCTCTCTCTCTCTCTCTCTCTCTCAGAGTTGTCAGGTGAAGTCTGTTGTCCCTCTGCAGGGTCCTTGGAGACGGATCAAGTAGTGTATTTTGTTACTGTCATCTAACACTGTATCAGAACCTGGCTAACAAAATTGGATCCTGAACAAGTTCACGCCGTGAATTTATGGTTTCTGTCTAGATCCTTGTGATTCATGTACCCTCTCTCTCTCTCTCTCTCTCTCTCAGTTGTCAGGTGTGTGTGCATGCCCGCGCTCACGTTGTGCGCGTGCATGTGTATTGTAGACTCCGTTATTTTGTCAATCCTTTGGATGTTTTGTTTCATTTGATTAGCTATCCTGATTAGATTCTTGGAAATCAGGGGGTTAGGTTTGGGATGGTTTTAATGGATCAATACCGAATCACTCGAATGATGTCAAACATCTCTCTGATTAGGCGGATCTGTTGACAAAGACTACTGTAGCTTGCCTCACTGGGGATCGGGGATCAAATCCCACCTCCGGGTTCGAGGCAAGAAAGAGCTCCTTGCAATTGAATTTGCAGATACCATGTGCGTACTTTGAAGGGCTTGTAAGCAGGCCTAGTCCGCTGGCGAAGTCACCATGTCGACTTACATATAGAGAAGAAAAGGAGAGATTTTGTAAAAACTGCTTCACATAACAGAGTCTAGAAGCAAGAGGGTCCACCAAGCTAATTGAGATGGTTCCGGCGAGGAGGTTCTCTAGGAGCTGAATCGTCAACTCATTTTGGTTGGACGTTCCTTTCAACATTGTCCTTTGATTTTTCTGCTTTGATGTGCTTTCTGGCTTGTTTCCTGATTTGCTGTAGATGCCCAAGTGAAGTCAAAGGCATGCAACTTCTTTCCTGATCCTACCCGTCTTCCTAAGACAAAGCAATATATACAAGCGTATGAATTCGCACAATACCGATATTGGTTTTCATGTCCTGACCTCCGTTGTACCCGAATCTTTGCTTAAGGTAAATAAGATATATTAACAAATTAAAATGAGAAAATTATTCAAAAAGTCGTAAACATATTATATAGATACTAACTTAGGCTCTGTTTGGTAACGTGCCAAACAGTGCCTGATTTTGATTTTTTGTTCCCAGAATCAGTTTGGGACGAAAATCGCGTTTGGTTAAATTTTTGTTCTCGGGAACAAATTTGTTCTCGGAATCAGTTTTGGACAAGATTTGAAAAAAAAAAAAAAAAAAAGTTGATTCTGCGTCCGAGAATCAAAAAAGAAGGAAAAATGCCACCAAAAACCCTAAACTATGCACAAAGTAACAAAAATACCCCAAGCTTTTTTTTTGCACCACCAAAAACCCCAAACTTTGCAAACTGTGACACATTTACCCCATTAAGGGCATTTTTGTCTTTTTCTATTTTTTCCCTTTTTTTTCTTTTCTCTTCCCTCCACCGGCTCCGGCAGAGGGAAGAGAAAAGAAAAAAAAAAGAAAAATGTTTTTAAAAGCAAAATGACCAAAATGCCCCTAAGATTTAGGGTAAATGTGTCACACAAATGAAAGTTCGGGGATTTTTGTGTCACAAAAAATAGTTTGGGGTAAATGTATCTTGATTTGTAAAGTTTGGGGTATTTTTGTCATTTTGTGCATAATTTAGAGTTTTTTGTGGCATTTTCCCAAAAAAGAATCAACATAATAAAACTCTTCTTCTTCCCTTTCGCCATCCCGCAACCGCCGCCCGCCGCCGCCCGCCACCGCCTACCATTGCCCACCACCGGTCGCCGGCCGCCGGTCCCGGCCGAGCTCACCTGGGAGGCTCGCCAGCCAAGTCGAGGTCCGGCGAGCTCGCCGGGAGGCAAGCCCGGCCCACCGGCGAGCCTCGCCAAGGCCGGGTGAGGCTCGCTTGACCACCGACGGGCCGGGCGAGCCTCGCCCAGTTGCCGACGAGGCTCGGCCAACGAGGGCCGGCCTCGCCGAGGGCCGCAACGCTCCGGTGAGGTCGCCGCCCTCATCGGCCTGGCCACCGATCCGGCGACCAGCCACAAGAAGAAGAAGAAGAATATGAGAAAAATGAAAAAAAAAAAAAAAAAAAAAGGAAAAAAAGTAAAAAAAATTATATAAAAATTAAAAGAAATTAATTTGGAACATAATCAATGAATACGTTATCAAACGCAATTCTATTCCAGAATCAGAAATTTTGGACAGTTACTAAACGTGTTCTTTTACTCAGAATCAGTTCCCGAGAACAGAATTAAAAATAATTATTTCTTATCAGAATCAGTTCCCGACGATAGAATCGTTACCAAACGTGCTCTTAGTATTAAACCCTTTAATTTGGCCATTTTGTATTAAACCTTGGTAACAATTTCCTAATGTAGTCCTTTCAATTAGTTTTGGTCAAAAATTGTTAAGGTGGACACAAATCATACCATATAGTATGGTCGGCGCTATTAATGGCAACTTTTGCTATTTTTTATATAAGTTTCCTAAAGTTTTTTTTTCCTTTTTTGTTCTTATTTCCCTTTGTTGATCTGTAGCCTAATCGAAGGTCACTGACCATAGGCGAGGATGTCACCGTAGATCTAGTTAGAATCACACCACCCTCGCTTAGTCTAGATCTCGGTTAGAATTGTGCCACCCTTGCTTGGCTTAGATCTAGCAAAGGGTGTCGAGACCCTTGCCCAATGCTGCTTGTAACTGGCAAGGGTTAACTGGTCGCCCTCAATCAAAAGAAAGAAAGAAACAGTCATAAAAATAATCAAAAAAAATTACAAAATTTTCCACCTCAATGTTATATGTGCCATATAGGGCCATCAATGCCCACATTTCAATTATCAAAATATTTAAAATTAAATTAGCCAAATCAATGGTATCAAAAATTAGTTTCCACAAATGTCTCCTACTTCAATCTTCAAGGGGATCAATCTCCAAACTAACCATCGGATGATTTGTTGAGCTAATCATTTAATCGTTGAGATGTATTAATTCAAGTTTTGTACCTTTAGTCGCCCATACAATCAAATTTTTTATTTCAAGAAAAAGAGGATCTTGGTTGTGGAAAGAATCTTATATTTAAAAATAAAAATATATATTTAAATAATATTTAAAAATGTCCGCATTAGTGCCGATCGTGTCACATAAGACGTCCAACATCTATGTCAACGATTTCCGGCCTAAATTAGTCAGGTGGATTGAATTTGTATCAATATGAAAAGGTTTATGACTAAAGTTGTCAAATTAAAATGTTTATGACTAAATTTATATCAATTCAATAGATTTATGATATTTTTGTACTTTCCCGTAAGTATTTCGCTTATATTAGTAGTCCTCGGTTAAATCCAGTTTCTCGGTGATATAAGACTTCTACTAATGTTAGGCTTTTGGTCATGTCAAACTCTTGCTTATGTCAAGCTTCCGTTGCCATCAAACTTAGCTTCTATTAGGTTTCTCGAATATCCAATTGTGATCCACTTGATTCTTCGAGTATGATGGTGGCGTAAATTCATTTAGACTGTTTATCACATAAGTTCTTGAAGTTATTTTGAACCTTTTCACTTCAACATCCCAATTCCTTCTAAAGCAAATAGTACCTGAGACATAAACAACACTTACATATACCAAGCTCGTTAGAACTCATGAATTATTTTGTTAATTTCAAAATATATTATGGGGTTTTCTCAACAGTTCTCTCTCTCTTTTCCCTCCATCATCTTCTTCATCCATCATCCATAGCGAAGGATGAGAACCCTCTCTTGATAATTTCAGTTGGTTTTTTTCCATTATTGGTCTTTTCTTATTTTTCTTCTTTCTCGATCTAGATGCGGGAGCTCTCTACTACTGATCTACTTTTAGATCCAAGAGTTTAAAATCTTCCGATTAAGTGCTAGATTCGGGAGTTAGCCTTTGTTGATCTATATCTAGGAGTTTAATAATATACATTTGAGTATTTGATACCCTAGTGATTTGTTCGTGTACAAGCTCTCCACCTCCATATCTAATGGCAATCTCAGGAGCTCTAGTAACTCGCTAAATCACGAAGATTTACTCTTTCAATGTTAGATTTATGTTTGTTCTACCTATTTTGGTTTGGCTATCTCTCCACAACAATGGCGTAGAGGAAACCGAACCTAAGCATGTATCTCCAACTAGAAACACTTTAATTACTTGAAAAGGAATTTCTAGTGTGTGTTCATCACTAATAAAGATACAAGATTCAGTGATTAGCCGCTGATTATTTTGCTTGACAAATATGTTTTTGTTGGTCGAACATATTCTTAATCCTATTAGTGCTATGTTGAACCTCATTATTTTTTGAATTTAGCTTTGTTTTGCATTTTACTATGCTTTGTTCTATTTTGATTTGCTTTGATATGAAATATGTATACTTTGTTATTTTGAGTAAGGAATATAATTATCTTTTTTATCCATCCGTGGACAGTCGCGTTGGAATTCGTTCTACCCTACTTCGATGCGGTCGATAGTTTGAATTCCCACGTTGCTATCTCAATTTAAGTGGGAGGCCCTGGCGTGGGTTGCTAGGCCAACTTCTCCCAAGGTACTGTCGTCTAAATAGTGTTCGCATGATGTCCGACAGTACCACGGGGCATCGGCGGGCAGTGTGACCCCGAGTAATGTAAGCAAAAGGGGGTTCTAACGGATCCTCGGTTATCAAAAATAAATACATAAATATAAATAATTATCTTTCTATGGGTTGAAGATCTTTTTTGCGGGGGGATAATTATTCCGCAAACGGAGTGCTATGCAAGGACCAGAGGCCGGATGCATCTGCACAATTCTGTGCTTCCGCACCGGCCGCGAGAGGAACCCGACTGAAGTTAATTGGCATTGACCAAACATCATAACGATAACGATTTCTGCCTACTCGTGCTTCCCAATGAATCGGCTTAATTATTACTTATAAAAAGCATTGACCAAACAGTTCTCTCTTTTTCGGTGCCCTGATTCGTTTGAACTCCAAGGAATCACGGGTCAAGTGGCCTCGTGTAAGGGCGAAGAGAAGACGGAAAGACAGATCATCAATATCAGAATTGAAAACGGAATCGACAACTACAAGTGTATTCGGCGTATTAATTCGCTAGAGAATTCCATTAGAATTTAAAACCAATGATCCAAAACAAGCTACCTCCCATCAGCCTACACGAGAGACACGGAGATCCGCGTACAGATATAATATCCATGTACCGCAACATGGGAGTTGTCTGTGACCCATTGAAGAAATCATTTCGTTATTATAGATTATCCACAATTTGCGCATCTACATGTCGTTAGCAATGCCTCCAAAAGGGACCCCAACTAGCTCATCAATTGCCTTCATTTGTGTCCTGGTGCATTGTCGGTGAGACGGTATTTTACCATCTTCGTCGCTCCCAAGACTCGCGGCTTGCTAGTTTTCATGGGTTCTCTAGACAGGCGCACCAAGCAAGCTCCGGATCTCGCATCCACAGCCTCCCGAAATCTCAATCTCCGCCATGCCAAGCACGTGATCGGATCGCTGCTATCCCGTCTCCCACTGATCGGCGGACCATCGGGAGCAGACGAATCACCGGACGAACCGGCGGGTAGTTCTCGGCCTTCTCCTTCGCTCGTTCCACTCCCAATCACCTCCAGTGTGTCCGAACCGGCGAAGAATCCGTGTCCAATGTTGTCCTATCGCGAATTTGTGGAGAGAAGGGGAGGATCGTTAGACTTTCGGACGGACACGGACTCGGGCGTATGCACGGTGTGCATGAACTGCTTGCAGGAGAGCGACCAAGTGAGGGAGCTTTGTTATTGTGCTCACGCGTTCCATCTCGAGTGCCTCGATGCTTGGATCGGCCAGGGCCACGATACTTGCCCAATCTGCAGAGCGAAGCTATGGAGCGATCCACCGGAGGAACCGAGAGACGGTGGCACCGATCCGTGGAGGGCGGAGAGGATGGTGTACTTGTTTGGGGAGGACCTGGAGTTCTGATGATCTTGATGTCCGGACGAAGCAGCGACGAGGGAACGGAGTTCAGCAAAATGGCCTGGAGGACATGATCAAGGCTGCATCAAAATTCACCAAAATGAAGATGAGAAATTGAGAATGGTCCCCTTTGCACAAGACTCTGGGAAATCATGTTACTTCCTCTATAGAGTCTTATGTGAGGAGATTTTACAAATCTTTTATTCTGTCTGGAAGTCAATCAAATGCAAAATAGGTAAATTATATTGCAAGTTTGGACTTTGGCTGATTATAATCTCTCTCTTGTTAGCAAAAACTGGGACTATGCCCTCTCATCAGGTAATATGATTCCATTTTGTTGATCTTTAAACGCATTAAATTCATCGATATTGGAATCACTACATAGCGCTAAATAATAAACCATGTCTTTCATCTATCGTGTAATTTTAGTTCGAATCACACATTCATCTCCCCCGTACATCTTTAGCGGAACTTGTACTGGACTATGATATATCACATTAATCTCAATGTATTTAAGAGAGTTGGTAAGAAAATAGGAAATGGATGGATGAAAACATTTATTGAGAGAGAGAAATCATGGCAATTACATTTATTAGCAGGACACCAAGAAAATTTTGAACGTATCACATCCTCAACTAATTTAAAAAATGCGGCAATCAATCATATCATACCATACAGTCGCCCCAATTCTTTCGACATTGTCCACGATTTGGGATGTGAGCTCTTAAATGGCATGGTTGATAATGTGATGTGTGATGCGGACCGAATTTCTTTTTCCCCCTCTTTGTGCTTTTGATAACAAAGTCTTTTCCCAAAAATGGGCTTTTCGGTTCAGATTCGAAAAGCTCGAGATCGAGGTTACAGTCAAGAGAGATATCTAAACACATCTGGACCACCCCCAGCCACAACAACCCAGATTCAAAAGTGCAAGACAAACCCATATCAGATCAAATTGACCAATGCTATCCTGACCAAACAAAAACAAAAGGAATAAGTATATTGAAAGTTTTAAATTTATCAAAAATGTGTAATTAAATCATAAAACTTTAAAAAAAAAAAAAATACAATTAAGTTTTAAAATTTATTATAAAGCACATCGAATCCTACAACTTTTAAAAAGTGTAATCAAATCTCAAAACTTACCAAATCAATGCAATTAAGTCATTGTATTAACTATCAGTTTAGTCAAGAGTTGGCCCTAGATTTTTCTCCTCCCTAGGATTCTCTCTTCTCCCTTTCTTTTTCACATAGTTTTCTCCTTTAATTAACATGGAGGAAAGGGTTTGAGCTAGAACTCTCCCTCTCCTCCCTTTTTCTTTTTCTTTTTTTTTTTTTTTGACTATTTCGGTTCTTTGTTTTCTTTTCTTGCTGTCCTCTTGTTTGGAAGTTTTTCTCTTCCAATTTAGTCTAGATTTAGAAGCTTCTCTCTTCCGTTTCAAGAGTTGTATCCCAATCTAGTCTAGATCTTGAGATCTTTGTGTGTATGTTTCTAGGGTTTCGCTTCCCTCGAGTTTCATTAACAAACAAGTCCAATTTTGAAGGGAATTGGAGGAGCTTTGTGAATGTTTCGCACCTACAAGCATTAAATCTATGCTTGTTCAATATATTTTCTCTAAACAACGATGGTGTTGGGGACGTTGAACCTAGACGCGCATCTCTGAAAAATAAAGTTGTAGTAACAATTATAGATATCAATGTATGTGCTCATTATTGAAGACAAATTCGATGATCAGTTGTCGATTTTAGTTTGAATAAATCCTAGATTTGCTTTTTGAGTGCATGACCTCTAATCTTGTTTTGATGATTTTTCTTGTTTCTTGGAACTTGTTTTGTTTTGAAGCTATTCGAGATTTGTCTTGATTTGTATTTATTTTTTTTTTTTGGCCAGTTGATTTGTATTTAGACTGTATTGATCTCTCTTGATTTTTTTTTTTTTTTTTTTGTGGAAATGAATGGAATATTTTCTTGACCCAAAAAAAAAATTATTCCATTCATTACGTATAATTCGACAAATGGAAAATATTATCAAGTTTTAGGTATTGATTGTACTCTATAAAAGTTTTAATACTCGATTACACTTTTATGACAAATCTTTACACTTTTGTGATAAATCTTAAAACTTTCAGTACATGTGTGATTAAACAAAACAACAAGATAAAAGAGGGAATGTTAAGACATCAATATGTTGCTAATGAAATGGGATCATCAACAAATTCATGCCGTGAATTTGTGGTTTATGTCTAGATCATTATGATTCATGCGGGCGCTCTCTCTCTCTCTCTCTCGTCCACTTATCCTAGTTGCACTCTTCAAAGTCGGGGAGTTGGTTTGGTACAGTTTTTATATATCGATACGAATCACGCAAATTGACAAAATTTTGATAGTCTCTCGACGTCAGGCATCTCCCTGATTGGGTGGACCCATGGACCAAAAGGGCTACGGTGGCTTGCCTCCACCTCCAGGTTCAAGGCAAGAAAGAGCTCCGTGCACTCGGTATGGTTTTCATGTATCGACACCAAATCACGCAAATCAAATTTTGATAATCCTTCGATGTCGGGTATCTCTCTGATTGGGTGGATCCGTCCACAAACAAAGACTACTGTGCCTTTGCCTATACCTCCAGGGTCAAGGCAAGAAAGCGCTCCGTGCAATTAATTTTACAGATGACGCGGACGTTACTTTGGAAGCTTATGATGAGGCCTAGCCTAATCACTAGAGTTTGTTCCAGTGACCACCCTTCCAACATGGAAGTAGGAGTTAGAGAGTTCGAATCCCCACCTTCTTAAAAAAGGATTAGGGTGGGAATGATTTAGTTTCAGAAGTAGACTTTGACTCCCACGCTCTACAAAGAGGTAGAGCAAAAATATAGAAGTGAGCATTAGAATAGGAATATAATAGAACCGATCAAAAAAAAAAAATGAGGCCTAGCCTGCCTGCGAGGTCACACCATGCATCATTTAATCCGATTTTGCTTACCGGGACAAAAAGGACATAAGTTGTAAGAACGGCTCCACATAATAGAGTCTGGAACCAAGAGTGTTCCCCGAGCTATTAATTAAAATTGTTCCGGCGAGAAGGTTCCTGGGGGCTATATCGTCAACTCATTCTTGGTAGGACATTCCTTTCGGCAGTGTCCATTGATTTTTCTTCTTTGATATGCTTTTCCTTCCTTGCTTCCTGGTACGCTGTAGATGCACGAGCGAAGTCATAGGCACGCGACATACTTTTGGGGCGTTGGGCTCCTACTTCCTGTCGTGATCTTACCAATATCTTGTACGACAAAGCAAATATAAATTCACACAATATTGATATTGGCTTTCTTTTCTCTGTTGTACCCAAGTAGTTGCTTGAGGTAAACAACATATATTAGCAATAGAATGGGAAACTTATCCAAAAAGTAGGGTAATCGGTTTCAAGATGGATAAATTCCAAAAATGAAACCTAAAAATTGCTCTTTTATAATCGGTTCTAAATTTTTTCACCTTGAAACCAATCATGTTTGCCTGGAATTGGTTCTAGAACCTATCCTATTTTTCCAGTCTGGTTTTAGAGTCTACTTGAGAACCTGTTATGAACAACATAAATTTCTATCCGCCAAAACAACAATCCATAAGATGAATATATAATAAACGATAAAAAGTTCAAACACGTAATATAAAACATAAATTATAATACTCCATTCCCCATTCATCCATAAAAAATTAGGGAAAGAGGAAGGACTAGCAAGGAGTTTCGAGGAATGACAAGAAACGAAGAAGTACTGAAGTTAGAATTTAAGGGAAAAATTAGGATTTTCTCTTGTTAGCTTATAAATTCGATTCCAAAACTAGTTCCGAAACAGGGCAATCCGATTCAGCTCTTGGGTGGATATTCACTAAGAATCTATTCTCAGACCTTTTCCATAAATTTGGAACCTGTTTCCAAATCAATTCCAATAGGAACCAATTCCTAGACCTTTTTTTAGGCAATCCAATCCAGTTCTTAGGTAAAATCAATTTGGTTGCACAATCCTACCAAAAAGTCATAAATCAATTATACGGATATCAATTCAATTATAAACATTTTTATTTGACTTATTTAATTCTAAACATTTTAATTATTTATCAATGTAGTTCTTCTGGTCAATTTTGGCTAGAAATGACTAAACGTGGACGCCAACCATCCTATATGGTATAACTTGTGCTAATATTGACAACTTTTGTTATTTTTTTTAGATCTTTTTAAAAATTATCGAGGGTTTTTTTTCCTTCTATTCCTTTTCTTTTTTTTTTTCCTTATTTTCCTCCACGGATCCACGGCCTCGGCAATGGCAAGTGGAGATCGCCGACTACAGGTGATGGTCAGAGCGCCTTTGCTAGGCGCCTAGATCTGGCAAGGGTGTTACGGCCCTCATCAAGGGTTGCCACCCCTTGCCAATGGCCCTCAGTCTAAAAAAAAAAAAAAAAAAAATAGAAAAATTACTCAGAATGTGCAAAAATTTTCACGTCATCTTGGGTCATCCCACATAAAATGGTTAGTATCCACATTAACAATTTTAAGGTTATGACTAAATCACGTGCCAAGCGGCTGTTAAAAAGGTCAAGTGTACGAATAAAAAGAAGACTGGAATGAAAATCACTAATGCGATAATTGAAACCGCAACAGGTAACTATAAGTAGACTAAGTATATCAATATCTATCCGCTACAAAATCGGTAGGAATTTAGAACCGAGCAGAGCTAGCTCATTTTGAGCTATCGAAAAGAGATACAGAGATTTTCATACAAAAATATATATATATATATATATAATGTAAATTATTCTAACATTTTCTCTCACGCTTGGTATAGTATTTTATAGAAATTTAATTGAAAAGGCAATTGAAGTCTAGAAATATTTGAATTCTGATATTATGTGAGATTTTGCTTCATATGAGATTTTATGGGACTATTTAAATGAATGCATAGTTCAATATTTAGTTATTATAACACTCCGTGCAGTTACTAATGTCTTCAAGGACCACCAAGCTCATGAATTTTGCCGTCCAAAAAGTCTTTCGGTACATCCTTTGCCTTAGGCCCAGTCACCGTCATTGACCTGTTATTTTAGACCCTCTTCTTCGTCACTTACGAGTCTCGCAGCAGCTTCTCGCGGAGTTCATGGGTTCACTAAACACGAGCACCAAGCAATCTCCGCGCCTTGCATCCGTAGCCTCCCCCCGTGATCTCGACCTCCGCCGTGCCGGGCGTATAATAGAATCGCTGCTCTCCCATCTCCTGCCAGTCCGCAGACCGTCGGAAGCGGACGACATGGCAGCCGGCTCTCGGCCTTCTCCTTCGCTTGTCCCGCTCCCAATCACCTCCAACGTGTCTGAACTGGCGAGGGATCCACGCCCCGTGTTGTCCTACCGCGAACTCCTGGAGAGGAGAGGAGGATCGTCGGACGGCCGGAGAGACGCTGACCCGGGCGTGTGCACGGTGTGCATGAACTGCCTGGAGGGGGGCGACCAGGTGAGGGAGCTCCGTCACTGCTCCCACGCGTTTCACCGCGAGTGCCTTGACGCTTGGATCGACCGCGGCCACGGTACGTGCCCCATCTGCAGAGCCAAGCTATGGAGCGATCTGTCGAAGGAGCCGAGAGACGGCGGCAGCGACCCGTGGAGGGCGGAGAGGATGTTGTACTTGTTTGGGGAGGATCTGGAGTTCTGATGATCCCTCGATGCCACGACGGAGCGGCGGCAAGGGAATGGAGTTTCAGCGAAATGGCCCGGAGGACATGATCGTTGATCAAAGGCTGCGTCAAGATCACCATAATGAAAGATGAGAAATTGAGAATACTACCCTTTTGCAGAAGTCTACATGAGGAGATATCGCGAATCTTGCTTCTTCTTCTTCTTCTTTCTTTTTCTTTTTCTGGTGAGGTCTATGCCAAATAAGGGTAAATAATTTTGCAACTTTCGAGTTTAGCTGAGCATAGTCACTCTCTTGTCATAAGCCCTTTCGTGGTGTAACATGATTTCATTTACCACATTTGAATAGTCACCTATCGCTGAATGACATGTTGTATCTTGTCATCTATTATATGACTTTTATTCGAGTCACGCGATTATATCTTTCTTATTTTTTTATCGAAACTTATGTGAGATTATCATATGATCACATTAGTCTTGATATAGATAGAAAATGATAGATGGATTGATGAAACACTTGAATGCGACAAAGAAACTATAGCACTTGCATTATTTAATAAGACATGGAAAAAATTCTTAAAACGGGTCACATCATATCGATTAACTTAACATATGACAAATCTATCATATCATATGAAAGAGAAAGAAGGCAAAGAAAAAGGAGAGGAAAATGTTGGGGAAATTTTCTATATTTATGTGTATTCATCTCAGTGTACAAGTGTGATATTATAGTACAAGTTATGTACAAGAAAAGGCAATTAAATAATGTAGGAATCAGATCTGATATTAATTGATTAATTGATCCTAAATAATATCCCAAAGATAATGTGTATCTTCCAACATGATACTCTACATAATAATTGTCTTGAGATTGTTCGGGATTGTGGAGTTCTAATTATTATTATTATTTTTTTGGGGGGGATCAAAGGGCTCTTAATTGGCATGGTTGATGATGTGATGCCATGATGCTCACCGATTGTTTTTCTCCCCTCTACATGCTTCCCTTCCCTCCCCCACAAAAAAAAAAAAAAAAAGTGAAAAAGAGGCTTTTCGGTTCGGATCCGAAAAGCCCAAGATCCAGGTCACGGTCAAGAGACAAAATCCAACAACATCAGGACGGCCCAGAAAGGCCCAGATCCAGAAGCGCAAGACGGGCCCAAATCAGACCGGATTGGCATAAATGCCATCGTGACCAAAACAAAGACAAGATAAAAAAGAGGGGGCGAATATCAGGAACATGAAATATATGTCTGATCCTAAACCCACCTGCGATCCTCACCTCTTATCCTCTCAACAAGAAACAAGCCTCAATCTCCTCAAAGAGAGAACCCAAAAAACCAAGAACAGAACTTTCCTCCGCCTTCTTCCTCCTCCTTCTTCTTCCTTCTTTGACTAATTATTCTCTCTCTCTCTCTCTCGTTCTCTATATGGACTGCTCGCCAACGCCAGCACAATCCCCAAGTTTCGATCTTTATCGTCGCCGGAGCGATAAACATCACCGCCGACACCGTTGATATGTCCCAGCCGCCGCAACCCGTCTCCAAAAGCAGCCACCACCACCACCACCACCTTCCGTTCCTTCGCCACCAGCCCAGCGCCACCCTGCCGGAGCTCTTCTTCACTGCCCTCTCGGTCCTCTTCCTCTTTTCCCACACCTCCTCCTCCTCTTCTTCCTCCTCCTCCTCCTCCTCCGCCGCCGCCACCACGAAGACCAGAGCCCTGAAGATCCCCTTTTTGTCTTGCCACTTGAACCCCCGGCGGTTCCTCGGGATCCCCACCATGTCCCGCCCCGGCCCCGGCCCCAAGATCCGCCACCGCTTCGCCACCCCGCAGTCCCTCTCCGACTGGCTCAAGCCCCGGCTGCCCTCCGACTCCTTCGCCTCCTGGGGCGTCAAGCCCGGCACCAAGAACGTCCACAACCTCTGGCTCGAGATCTCCGAGGGCGAGACCTCGCTGGCCGACTCCGTTCCCCCAATCCGCACCGTCAGCGTCGTCTCCGTCCGCGTCGTCGGGGCCGACGGTCGGGTTCTCGTCGAGTCGCGCCAGGAGCTCTCCGACGGCAGCGTCCGCCACCGGTGCAGGCCCTTGTCGGAGAAGATGAAGCCGAGCGAGACGCCCGAGGTGGCGGTGATCAGGGCCGTGAGGGAAGAACTGGGATCGGTGATTCGGGTGGAGGTCGGGAATATTGGGGATGTGGTGAGGATTGTTCCGGGATCATATAAGATGAAAGTGGAGGAGAGGAATTCAATGTCTTATCCGGGATTGCCGGCCTGTTACATGTTGCACTCCTTTGAGGTGGAGGTCGATGGGTTGCCGGAGGACTCAGAGTTCTGCACGGAGGAGGAAGAGGAATATGAAGGTAGCGGTGATGCGGGCGTTGCGAACGGGGCGGTTTCCGTGAAGAGGCATTACTGGACATGGGTGAGTGCTGATTCTATTGAATCTTGAAAGTCTAGTTTTTGGTGGGAGGGTTGGGAGGAGTTTTGGCTCTTCAATTTGACAATTTTGGTGTTTTTTTTTTTTTGCCTTCTTTCTTTTCTTGCTTTTATGTATACGATAGAGAATAAGACACGATTCGATAATGTATGAGGTTGAGCCTTACGTGAGCTCGTCAAGATGGTTGTGCTCTGGTAATAACTTGTATCTTCAGATGAAGAGTGATGGTTGTACAGAGCTGCTTCTTTAGCTCATGATGAGCCTGATGTAAAATCGCTCATGACATCTTATTTAGTGATATGATGAGCTTCAGTAATGTGATTCTTTATGTTCTCATGGTGCTTTGTTGCTTTGCACTTCCCGTACATCTTTCTGAGGCCTCATTAAGGTTGTTATCTATCAAACCACACAAGGTCGGGAACTATGTAAAGTGAGAACTTCAGCAATGGACTTTAATTTGACTATAGGTTTTGAACTTGAAACATTATGGTAAACTTAATGTCCTCCGGTCGCCCCTTAAAATTCGAGCTAAGATGGAATTCGATTATAGAAGAAACTTTCTTAGCCAAAAACTTACAGTTTAAGATCGGAAATAAGCTATTAATGTAGTAGATAGTTTTTGGCAAGCATCAGGATGTAGATGGGGTTGCCGTGGACAATCGCAAATCAACTGTTCACTGCAGGTTTGTGCAATTTGGCTGATATCTAGGCTGGTGACCATGAGGACAAGCCATAGGGACCAGATCACACTAGAGATCAGGTCTCGGCAACTTTTTCGAGGCAGACATTTGGTCTGGCAACTTGCCTCATGGTCTTAGGCCGAAGTTTCAGCCAAATTGCAGTAGTTCGGTGAGACCTGCAACTGATCAGGGAGGGAGAAAGGGAGGGAGCGATTAATACGAAAGTTATCGAACTGGACATGTTTGACTAGTACTTCATTGCAGGAAACCCGTATGGCTTGGCTAGGTCGACAACTAGAAAAAAAGAAAAACATGTCAATTGAAGGGAAAAAAAATGAGCCCTAGGGTCAGACATCGTAACATATCCGAGCATATCCGAACATATCCGGTTCGGACAATGGCACTACTAGTTGAATGTCTTTTGTACACTGGGTCAAAAAAGTTGACTGTCTTTGAATAGTACAAGTTGTGATCATTTCGGGCTGTGTGAGTTCTACTTGCGTGAAGCTTTTCTCGAAAGAAGATGTTCTGGCGATCAGCTAATGTTAAGAAATCAATCACGCGTTCGTAGACATGGACTTCAACCTGTTGCTGTCAATGTAGTTTCATTGTGGATATGGGTGTTCTTTCCAATTTCTAGGACATGCTCACACACGATACTTTGACGACGTGCAGGATTTGATATGTTTTTGTTGGATTTTGATAAGAACGGCATTTTCCGTGGTAAAAGTGTTCCATCAGCTTGGCTCGTGTCCTGAATTCTCGTGTTACAGGAAAATCTAGTGAGAAACAGAAATCCAATCCACGTTTGAAAATAAGCCTTGAAAAGATAATATAACAGGTGGTCGTGAGGACTTTTCATGGTTGTGAATTTTCTCCCTCTCTCAAAGCATTACTAAGACACGTCTTTGTCACACTAGTCGACAACGAGCTTTGTGAACTGAAGATTAGAATCCGAACTCGCTGCAGAATTCGACGTCTGCATTATATGTAATGTAGCTAATCCTCTGTTTAGTAATCTGAAGAGCCAACAAAGTCGTGTCCGGATTATGTCAGTTTTACCGAAGGGTTAGCACTCTTTTATATTTGCAGCATCGGCAGAAAATGCCGATGCTGCAACTACCGGGTGAAGCTGGTTTTTCGTTTATGCTCATGTGACAAACCAAGCATACCTAGCACCTTTCTTATTATGCTTATAGGTAGATTCTTTCCAAAGACACCCTCGAGTTCGTACCCTGTCCATGTTCCAGGCAGCCAGACCCAAACGAATCCTTTTCCATTCAATTTGTTGTTGTGGTGGTGGTGGTTCTCATTATCTGTGATTAACAGCATAAATTGCAGAAAGAATTCGAATAGTTCAGATAGCATTAGAAAAGATTGGGATCGAGAAGTTTTGCTTGAGGTGGCTCGTGCTCTTCCCGCGAGCGGACCACAAAATATATCAGGTAGACTCATTCCATGAAACTAAATTTACAGAATTAATCACAATCCAAAATCATTTAAAAATCGGTGTTTTCTTTTTCAGTTGGGAGGATGAGTTCAGGCAATGTTCACTTTGTAGATGGTGGTCTCCATTAATCTGCTAATTATTGAAGTCGGGCAATTGGCTAGGACGTGTGAAGATTCTCATCCAAAAAAGCAGTTGTTTTTCCCGCCTTTAATTTCTCCTTTTCTTATTCTGATTTTTGCCCCCTTCGAATCTCATCTCCTGTCAGCTTATCCTTCTTTCTTCTGCAACCCAAGCAAAGAAACCAAAGGCTTGAATAATCCTCCACATCAGCCCCTTCTTCTCAATACCCACTTGCAAAAAGGAAGTGGAAAAAGTGGCATCTACAGACATATCCCCTTCCATTTCTACTCATCCAAACCTTTGTACGAATGATGATATGCAAAGATGGGGCATAGGAATACGATGGAAAGCTAAACATAGAAATTCATTCTCACACACAGCACTGACTTCTTTTTTAAACCCCAAAACATTCGTCTACTGGAGTAACTCGGCGCAGAATGCTTAAGAAACAATATCGACAAAGTGTAAATATAGATAAGGAAGAGAACGATTAGACCCTGAAAGCGTCAGTACGTGTCAATTTTATATGGAAGTCGAACACCGACTCCCCTGCGTCGAGCTTAAGGGGGTAACCAGGGCACCAGGCTGGAAGGCCATGACCACGATGCAATTGACATTGAGCATGTTTTTCCTGGAAACCCAAGTCCCGACTTTCCACCGCAGCTGTCCATTCAACTTGATGCTCAACGCTAGTTTACCAGCCGTCTGATCGCGTTCCGCTTGGTAACCGAGAGAATCAGCCACTGGGAGTCCGTTTCCGACCAAGGAAGCAGTCAGGAGATCGCTGTGTTGATACCCTTGATAGAATGGAGGAAGAGTGGATCCGACTGTTATTTGCTGACCCCTATAAGCAGCATAAGCTTGTAGGTCATCATAGTAAATCCCGACCTTCCCATTAGGATTCTCGGCGAGCAAAGTGAGCTGGATAGAGGAGTTGAGGTGAGGACTGGAGATGTCGAGCTGGTCGATATCGGCTTCCTTGATGGTGAACTGAGGCTTGGCCGGGTGGAGGATGAGCCAAACAAGAATAACCAGCGCGACGAATGAAGTCAGGGTGGTGAGGAACGCCAAGAGCAGCTTCTTGTGGCGCTTGTCGATGCTGAATCCTCGCTTTGCGCAGTGCTGTGGTGATCTGATGAACACTTGAGACATTTGCAGGAACGGCACGAGGTGAGTGGAGAGAGAGAGAGAGGGAGGGTGGCTTGGCACGCTAAGGAACGAGGGAAACCGGTGGAGTTAAATAAAGGCGGGCAATAAGACCAGAAAGCAGCAATAATTTTAGCTTTCATGCTTTTTTGACTTTGCAGATCCTATCGTGGGTTCCAATAGCCAAGGATTGTCCGTGGCATGCTTATTAGTCACTTGTAAATCTTAACATGTATCGAGTGATTCGACTTCAATGATGTTAATCAATCTTCATCAGGAAGACCTTGCGATGTTTCAGCATTTGAGGTGGCTCAACTTTCTGCTCTGATAGATGACATAACTTCAGCAACCCGAGTTCACCCCTGCGGCACTAGAGTGACTTATAATATTAGTAATCTTTATTTTAAGTGACTTATTATAACCTCATTTAGTTCAGCTTTCCCAAAAGACTTTGGGTTAGGGAAAACATGAGGTATTTGGCAAGTGTTTTTGGGACTCAATTAGCCAAATGCTAGCATTGGGAAAACTAAAAACCCAAGAGATGTCCCTACTTACTTTGGCTTTCAACATTTTAAGAACGCAAATCTTAGCATTATTCACATTCGCCCTTCATTTTCCCCGATTTGCACAAAAGAGCTGGACATAGGCCGACAACTACCACTTGAGGGGTCACACGTCACCGACGACAGCCACCTGAGGGGCCGCGCAACCCAAGGTGTCGCCTAAGGCCACCCTACCTTAGGCATCATTCAGTTCCCACAAATTAAGTAATGTTGCTGGCAATCACCCTACCTTAGGTTTTGCCCAGGTTGTGCGACCCAAGCAACACTTGAGGTCACACAACCTCAGGCAAGGTTTTTCAGTGGCTAAGTTCTAATGGAAATAATTTGAGACTTTAAAAAAAAAAAAAAAAATTATCAAGATTTCTAAAATTACAATTTACCAAACATTATAATCTTTCGAAAAATTCCTTTAACCTAAAGGTACTTACATTTTTCCGAAAACATTTTCCCAAAGCCCAACCAAATGGGCTCTAACTAGGTTTGGGTTACCAACTAGCATTGAGTTACTTATGTACATTTATTTGTTTTTCATTTAAATTGACAAACATTTCTATTTAGTTAGCACTTTTATTTGTCTGTCTTACTAACTTTAAAATTTTTATCGATTTTTTTTGTGGAAATTACCAACCTCGATTAATATGCTCCGACTAGATTTTTTTGTTACTAGCTTTTATTTGAATTAGTTATCAAAATTTATTTGGTCTTTTTAGTTTGACAAGTTCTCTTATCTCTTAAAAAATTATCTCTTATTTTTTGGCAGCTATCACCGACTATTATAGAAATTTACAAAAATATATGCTTATGGGATTTACCAACTTTTATCCGATTAAGTTGTTAATTAGTTTTGAATTACAAACTCGATTTGTTTAGCAATGTTGAGTTATTTCATTTTGTAAAATTTACCAAGTATTTTATAGATTTATTACTTTAATATAGTTTAAGTACAAATTTTAAAATAAATTAATAACATCAATTATAGTGATTACAATTAAATTGGCTTGTATTTTTGCATTAACAACTCTTATTTGAGTAGTCGCTAATATTTATTCGGTTTCTTTGAGTCACCAACTTTTCTTATCTTTCAAAAAGATAACTTATGTTATTTTTTGCCAACTTTTATATAAAACTACCGACCCTTATTTACATGACTTACTTACTCTTCTCCAATTAAGTTACTCATTAGTTTTGGGTTACTAATTTTTATTTGACTTGTTTATCGCTATTTGTTTGTTCTTTTTTTCTGCAATTTACTAACTCATTATTTGATTTATCACTTTTCTTTGTCTTACTTACAAACTTTTAAATTTTACCAACTCTTGTTAAAATTATCACACTCAATTAAAGTGATTAACAACTTTCATCTACTTAAGTTATCCACCAATTTTGGAATACAAACTCTTACTTGAGTTGGTTGACAACATTTTGTTTGTTTTTTCTTATATTTTCAATTGCTCTTATTTGTGCAACCAAAAAAATAAGATCCTGAAAAACCCCAAACTGGTATACCTATGACAAATTTACCCTAAACTAATTTTTTGACTATGAAAAACTCCAAACCGGTACACTTGTGATAAATCTACCATGACTGACGATAAAAAATCTTAAACTAATATATTTATGACAAATTTACTCCGAAACCAATTTATTCAACCGCCAAAAACCCTAAAATGATATATTTATGATAAATGGAAAGTAAAATATCAATCAATCGTTACGTGTCATTCAACTTAATAATTTGACGATAAAATTTAACAAAAACTAACATATGGTAAATTTGTCACAAGTGTACCGGTTTAGGGTTTTTTATGGTCAAAAAATTAGTTTGAAGTAAATTTGTTACAAGTGTACCAGTTTAGGGTTTTTCAGGATATCAACCCAAAAAATAATCTTTATATTTGTGAATTTGTATTTACCTTTTTTATCAACTCCCTAAATTAGTAATTATCTTATGCAATCATCAACTTTTATTTGAGCACCTTGCCATCTGTTAGTAACCCAATAAGAATAAAAATCAAATAAATGTTAGTAACTACCTTAAGTGAAAGTCCGTAACCCAAAAATTGCATAATAATATTATTGGAGAAAAGTCGATAATTCACTTGCATTAATAATTTCGTAAAAGAATGAGTGAATTTAAAGCACAGCTAAGAAAGGTAAATAGGAATTAGTAGAAAAAATTTAAATAGAGTTGATTAGTAGAAAAATTTAAAAGAATGAGTGAGTTTAAAGCATAGCTAAGAAAGGTAAATATGAATTAGTAGAATTTAAAAAAAAAAAAAAAAAAAAAAAGATGGTAACAAAAAGAAAATTAAATTTGGTATATAATTTAAATAGAGTTGATAATTTCGAGAAAATGTTTTTTGTTTTTATGACTCGAGGGACAGATGGAGATCACTTTTTGGGAATCATACGATCCTCCGGTGCTCGGTAGTACCGATGGGGCATCGCCGTAAGCCGTCATTTAGACGTAAACCCTCAAGGAGCTGGCCCAGTAAACCACCCCTCTAACCCTCGAGGGACTGGCCAGTAAGCCATCCTGGAACCTCAGTTAAGTCGCGAACATCCGAAAATTCGAACTCGTTCCCTCGGCGATGAGGTAGTAAAGCCCAACCATCATGGCTACCTAAACCAAAATAAAAGTTTGTGAATTTAAGATAAGTCACTAAAGTCAGTAATCTTTATAAAGTGTTGGTGAATTTAAGATATTATTAAGAAATCAAAATAAAGTTTGTAAGAAGAGTAGTCAACTAATTAAACCAAATAAATAAATATTGATAAGTAACTCAAAGGAAGTTGCCAATCTAATATTATAGTAATTTTGATGGTAAGTCACTTAAGTTAGTAATCTTCAAAAAAAAAAAAAAATTCTAAATGTAATGGACTGCTAACCATGCAAAGAAAAAGTTGACAATGCTGGCAAATTAAAAAAAAAAAAAAAAAAAAAAAAAAATCAATTAGAAGAAACTCAAACAGAGTCAATAATTCGATATTAGTGGCTATTTAATCTGAAAATAGTTTATGAGTGGCTTTAACTTAGATTAATAATTCCAATAAGAGTTGGTGAATTCGAAGTCTTGTGAATATAAAGGAGACAAACTTGGATTGCTCTGCTGAACATTTTCCTCTGTCCTGTTGCTTCTTCCCGAGAGCAGTGTCCAGTTAAAGTTAGCAGCTCCGGGCAGCATCTTTAATCATGCGACATGAGAGTCGGAGACAATGCCGTTTGCAAACTACAAATTAGCCTTGTACCGGTACAACCTTTCCTGGAAGTAACCGAAACGAAATTCAGAAACAGTCGAGCATTAGATCCGTTGTCAAACACCCCCCGGGCCTCGGGTAAATATATGCTGCTGTGTCTTGATGTGTATCTGCCAATCCACTAGGCCCCAAAGTTTCAGATGGAAAAAGCTGGACAAACGTGTGCTTTTTTAAAATCTGCTGCTTTCTAACAAAGCGAAGCCGTGGCGGATTGGATAGAGGTGCGGTGCTTTTGGAGATCCAATGAGCATAAAGGAGCAAGAGCGTAAGTCCAGGGTCATTCGCTGTCGCATTCTACATCAGATGTAGTAGTCACTCGGATCATCTTCGCATCCCCCCGTCGCTCTTGCGTTTTTCTTTTGGCCGATCGCTCAGAAACTGCTCGAGGGATTTGCCAGTTGTTAACTTTTTCCTCTGTCAAAACGTATGCATCGACACGAGTATCACCATGAAAAGGGGAACTTCTTAAGGTGGAGAACGCGTGGAGTGCATCCCCCTAGACTGACCTTTCCAGTATCCCCATGGGAATCAACTTTCTCAGGATGATTGGTCTCGCCTTTATCGGAGGGAGTCTTTCTATTGCTTTCAGGTTAAGAAACTGGACCGAGCGAGAGAGGAATAAATCCAGAAGCTGATGTTCTAGTGACGTCAGATTCCTGAGACCAATGATCTAATTGCATATTCATTTTTTTGGGACGGTCCAAATGACATGTTAACAAAAATAAAAACCGAACAAGACAATGACCCTCATCGAACCTTCGATCCTCATTCATGTACCGGTGCATCTCGAGTTGACTGGCCATACGGATTATGGACCACCGGACCCTCGCGCTGTAGGATCTTCGAGAGAATATTACGTTCAGTGCCGCCAGGAAATCTTCCAGGATTCGTTTTGCTTTCGCCACGTCTCCCCCCTCATTTTAATACGCTATCCTATCTACCAGAAAGTTTCGATCGTATTTTGATCATCATCCCACGCGTTCGGTTGAGACTTAAAGAGATATGAATCAACATTCACTTTTCAACGGGCAGGAGAATAAGAAAAAGAAGAATTCATGGGCCGGACTTCTGTTGTTGCCCGTGAAAATTTCAGTTGCCGATTTCACGTTGGTTCTTTCGATGGCCTGAACTCAAGTTTCCCCTCTGCATCGGCGACTTGACTAGAGATCAGATGCGGTAACAATATACTTGGTAGGTGAAATGCGAGCCTTGATTTTTCTCCTAATTCAAATGGAGGACCAAACAGATCTGACAGACAGACAACTTACAATGTACTGCAGGAAAAAAAAAGAGCAGCATCGAGTCTGCACTATTACACATACTCACTAGCTACATATATCATGTCAAGCGTCAGCCAGTTGATAAGCCACATATTGTTTATACGAGGAACCTATCCCTAACTTCTGCAAAAAGGACACCTATATATCTGATTAAATACAACATATATGCATACACCTCACTAAACAAAGAGCTAAAAGAAACCAAAAAGGGGACTTGCTTAGTGCTATGATACAATGAATCCTACAGATTACTCTCCTCTATCCACAAAATAGGGTTGAGAATAAGGTGTTAGAAGACGCATCCTGGGAAGCCCTTCCCCTACTAAGCAAGCAATCACAAACGGGTGCAGTGTCCTTCTAAATGCGTCTTTAGTTCGGCCACCTTGAGACCATGGCCCCCATTTGAAAGCACATTGTTCAGTTGCACGTGAGGATAAAATGCAATGTCAAGGATCAGTTTCTCCAGGTGCATGATCTGCAGGCACTTGCCGTACAAATTGTCCTTTCACTCGCGGCCGCTGCTCCGCAAGTTTTTTTCTGCTTTCATACCGAACCTGAGGAACAGCAGCGTAATTAAGTCTACATGCTGGAAAATTGTACCCAGTGGGATTTTGATTTTTGTCATTAAGATTCTAAAGAACACGAAACCAAAAGGATAGATCTGAAATAAATTTAAATAGAGGGAAAAAAAAACCATAATACACTAAGTTTTGAGCAATATGACCGAATTAACTCTAAACAAGCCAGATGAGCAGGGGTCCTATTTCCATCAGAAATAAACCATGTAACACCTGCTAACATAAATGCCCATTATGAGTTTCACTTTCAACTATCAACATTTGATGCAGAGTGTTTCAGAAATCCATGCTCCATTCTGGAATCTGAATTATTTCAAAATCAGCATGCTGGCACTAAAAGTTCAAGGCCTGAGAATCCATTCATTCCATTCTTTCACAAGGCTCAAAAAAGACCTAAATCTCCAAGATCTCCTCATGGCCTTTGAACAAGACTATGAAGAGGAGAGAGACAAATCCCAGTACTTCTAAGCAGAACAAAACCACATATAAGCCTGTTGGTAAGAGCAATGGCAGATGATGTGCTGACCCCAGTTCAATGGGATTATTGAAAATACTCAAGTTTTCACACTGATTCCACGGAACTCCCCAGGGAATCAATTTTCAAGGCCTGACATACATTTTCCACATGAAAAATCCCTATTATACCCATCAGTTTTTAAGTTAAACAATCATGTCTCGCACGAAAAGGAAATAGGCATCAAGTAGGCAAATATGGTGACATCTCATACTAATTAGAAAAGGACCAAAGTAAAAGTATTTACCTTCTTTTCATAGCATCTATCTTTTCGCTTCATGCGAAACTTTGCTAAAGCTGCTTCTCTCTGCGTAGCTCGTCTAGAGCTTCCATCTTGAGCAACAAGACTATCTCCACCGATGCTCTCACCAGCATGCCTCGTTGCAGGGACCTGATTCATATTGCCATTACTTCCAGAGATACTTCCACAGTCAAGACTACTAAGCCGAGTTAATGTGCCATTGCAGAAGCTGCTAGTTGCACTCCTGTCCGTTCCCGGTGAAATATGTCCTCGATCCTCCAACGAATCAAACTTAAACTCCTGTTTGTACCTACTCTGGTTGGAGGAGTTGCATGTGTTTTGATCAAGTGGGTTTTGTGCACGATCACAATTATTATTTTCACAACTTGACTGATGAAGCGATTCGGTGCGGAAGAAAGCATCTTGCTGGCCAGCAGTACTTGGACTTGGCCCTGGTGAGGGAACTGATTGCCCACAGTATATTCGAGGAAACACAGAACCATAATCCGTGCTTAGATTGTCAAACCTGACACCTCTCACCGGAATGGGAGCCGGAAAACCACTCTGCTGAGGGCACGAAAGGAAGTATTCGGACTGCCTAGATTGAGTGCTTCCTGATGCAATCATACTCATCGGAGTGCTTTGCACAGGAACAGGAGTGTCAGGCTTACTATCATCAGCAACATGCAAAGCCTCTTTATCAGGGTCACTTCCACGGGCCATCTGCCGAATAGGAATATTAATTGACTGTGGCCGCAATGGTTGCGAAGACTTGTTCACATACCTGCATTTGGATTTCCAAACTGAGTTAAAGATGACAATCCTACTAAAGAGAGAGCATCTAAATGTGCAAAGAAGCAGAATGCAATAACAGAAAAAATGCAACACAGACCAGCTGAATCTTCAAATTTATTCCTCACAGCCAAAATTATAATGCACGACATGTATCAGAGATTGAAAAGTAAGCTCACCGTGAAAATGCCGAAGCATCAGAATGCTTGAGTGTTTGCCTCTCTTCAGTATTTTGATTTCCGAATGCACTAGGATCAGATCTTTTCAAGGAAAGATCCAGGTGTGGTGATAAGTCTGACTGTCTCGTGCCATAATTGGATGGACGATCAACATAACAGACATGTGAATTATTCTCAAATGCTCCAATTAAGTTGATCGCTTGTCTATATGAGTTCATTATTCCATCATTATCACCACACCGGTCACTAGCAGCATTTTCATCACCCCTGTGAACTTCAGACCTGGCATCCTTGATCTGAGTCGATGCATGAGAACTTCTGTGGGCATCCACCATAGCTGCTTTTTCGAGAAATAATGTGGAGAGTCAGGTGTTCTGTTAAATGATTAAATGCAACAAAAGAAAAATGCAGAAGAATAGCATACCATCATCAGCATCCTCTTGCAAGACAAGTCCTTCCTGAGTTGATTTTATTTTCTCTTCGGGCATTGCTACCTTATTGTCATTCACAGAAGACTTGTCCCACCCAGGCCGAGAAAAATCTGGCACCTGTTCTATTTCTGTAACCTCAGCTTCCAAGTCTGGCTTTGTACAAGAACTCTACAGGAGAAGGAAAGCAAACACACAATCAATAGAGAAATTAAAACACAGTGGATCTGCAGGAAGATATTGACAATTAAAGGAACTCCAAACTGCATATACAATCTCAGATTGCCAGTGAATTTTATGACGAAAATCAGATTTGACTGCACAGATGGTGCTTTTATTCCTCTTAGCAAGGAAGTGTGCTTCCTCCATGTGGAAGTGGATACTAACCTGAGCATCGCTTCCTTTCTCAATCAATTCCTTGTCTCTCTCAACACAAGCCATGTACCCACTCGACTGATTACTCGTAGCATTATTTTCAGCAGTTGCTTCGACCTTCTGCAATGCATTAGCCTCATCTTCTTGGCCACTTGCACTGGCAGTTGACTGCTAAACAGTAAAGATATCAGGGTCTCACCAGAACAAGCAATAACTTTGAAGTAAACATATAAATGAGATGGAAACATGCTATGCCATTGTTAGTAATATATCTCAAATGATCAGAATATTTTACAAGCAAGTTAGGAGCTTACGGTTTGTCTTCTCCACACATGTTGCCACAAGTTCTTCAATTCATTTCTCCTAATAGGCTTGACAAGATAGTCAGCAGCACCTCTCAACATACACTTGTACACTGTGCTGACAGCATCCTGTGTGGACATCACTGCAAAATCACAATGGAATAATACGTCATTTCAGACCATGGCACCAGTAAAATAATATGAATCTGCCATGTATAGATATGTATGACGTACTTATGACTGGAATATTTTTGCATATTTCATGCTCCATGATTAGAGTAAGAAGAGCATATCCAGATATTGATGGCAAATCCACTTCGGTCAATATGAGATCGACGCTGTGAGGTCTTCCCTTCAGTAACTCCCAAGCCTTCAAACCATCAGGAACAGCCGCAACTGCTCAACAAAAGGATAAAATTGCTTCAATTAAGAGTTCTGACATGTTAAAATGCATATAAAGAAAAGGGAATTCTAAACCTAGGTACTAAGAATCTGTGCATAATTCTTAAGTACAAAACATACAGTTGAAGATTGATTAATTAACCTCTTTTAGGGCAGACAGAACAAGCCGACATCAACAAGACATCCACAACTTAAAAGCAAATCATAACCTATTAATTCATGTCTTGGTTGGTGCAGGCAGTGAAAACCAATGTTTAGCAGTAACCACTAAGAAACATGACACAAGACAAACCAAGTATTCCTGATTCCAGGCCAATTAGCCTCTTCTAGAACTCAATCACATACATCGAATTACTTTCTACTTCACCTCTTCTTCTGAATGAGGAGGCAAGCAGCTCACAAGGTGCGTCAACAACAGACAAGGTGCAATGATTCGCGACGACATTAAGATGAACACTTCAATTAAGACCCAACAATGGGCTCCTTGCCTAGAAGAAGGCGAAAAATGGTGTTCTGTACAAGGAAAAGCACAACGCATAATTGGTAAACTAGAATAGAAACCCTTCACGACAAACGATAGAAGATCTTGAAAAACCATTCTTCCGAAAGCAGCAAACTGAAGGACATGGACACAGAGGACATGGTTTCCGATACCGTCATTGAGACACGACCACATGACTTGTACGACAATTTGCCTCGGAAGCCAACCACCAGGCACAAAAGCACATACTTTTTTGAGCCTACAACAGTAACAACACCACTCCTCAAATCTCAACTCACTATAACTGGAAAGCCTACCGAACTAAACTCCGAAGATCGATCCTCTCCACCACCATTCCACAATCGAACTTCCCAGACAAACACAGAGAGAGAGAGAGAGAGAGAGAGAGAGAGAGAGAGAGTGGAGAACTGACCTCTGTAGCTGCATTTCCTGAGGAGCGCGGCGATGATCTGCCTGGTGGAGTCGTCGGCCTCGACGAGCAGCACCCGCAGCACCATCCTCGGCAGGAACCGCTCCCACTTCACCATCCCGCTCGGGCTCACCGCAGGCTTCTCCGCCGCCACCCCGTCGCCGCCCTCCTCCTCCCTCCTCGCCTCCGTGCCGTCGCTGCTGCTCACCACCGCCTCACCCATCTCTCTCTCTCTCTCTCTCTCTCTCTCTCCCCCTTCAGCTTCCCCGCTTTCACGTCGCGGCACGACGAAGGAAACCGAGAAGAAACGAAACTGAAATCACCTCCTCCATTTTTTCTTTCTCCGGCTCTTTTTATTTATTCAGCTGTTTTTGCTTTGCGTTTCGGGGATCGGAGAGGAGGTTTTTGTCCGAGCGAGAGGGGGGAGAGAGAGAAAATATCTTCGAAATCTGGCGTCGATGGGCCACCGGCTGGAGATCGGACGGTGGAGACGCCGGGTCCACCGCCAACTGCCTCGGGATCCAACGGCAAGAAATATCTCGCCTAAAATGCGCGCACCTCGAAATATCTCGAGGCCGTCGTGTGTGTGGCTGTGGTGCGCCACGTCATCCGCTCTATCGGAGACCCCCGAGCACCCCCAGGCCAAGCGATCAAAAGGAAAAGAGCCATTGGTTCTGTGGTTGGTAGGTGGCCTTTCCACCCCCCACAAAGAGAAAAATAAAATAAAATCGGAAAATTCTCCTCCCATCCTTTTCTTTTCCTCCTTTTGTGAGGTCAAAAAGGCGGGGGCGAGGACTTGTGGTGCTCGGGATATTTTGGAGCGGCGGACACGTGGCGCGCCGTGGGGCCTGGAGAAATACTTGTTTAGGAGAAGATATTTTTTGGGGGAAGAAGGGGGTTGAGTGCCGAGGCGGAGACACGCGGATCTCATGGACAGCGCCGCGACACGTGGAGGATATTTAGGGGCGGCTTGGTTCTGTGGCCCTTTTTTATAATTTTTTTCTTGAAGTCGTCGCGTGAAGGGACGCTGCTTCTCTCCTTTTTATCCCTCTACTTTTTGGAGGGGGCTTACTCTTATTCCTCGCATAGCTCCAGGTGTCGCTCGCCGACTGGGTGGATCCTACGTCGGGGCAATTTTTTCCAACCGCTGATGCGATTGGTCGAATGGGCAATTTTCGGGGGGTACGAGATACCCACGACGAGACGCGCCAGCCGTCCGTTTAGAAAGGCAGGTGGGGTCGGTCTGGGGCCCACGGGGTTTTGCTTCAACCTTCGTATAACTATTGAAAATCACGAATGTTATCATTAAGGTTGTTTTTTCATATGATTTGATGCTTTCTTTTAGTTGAGGCCACGTGTGTTTTATTTTTATTTATTATTTTATTCTTTTCTTCGGGCCAGATATTTTCTAAGCTAATCTCTTGGCGATGCGTGATCGTCTTGAGATCTTGATTTGGGTTCACTTGGGGGGCCCAAGTAGCCAGTTTGCAGTCGTCCCCATCTTGGAGCGGAAGGAGAAGGGAAAAGAAAACAAACAAGAGGCTAAGAATCCGAATAGATACTCAGGATCAAGTGCTCGTTTTTGCTCCGAGGACTTGTGCAATTTGCGTCGATACAAAAATGACTTCACATTTGGTTGACCCGACTCTCTATTTAAGTTAATATGTTCTCGATCATGTTACTTCTTGAATATTTTATTGGAGAAATAAATAGGAGTCTTAAAAAATTCAAATTCAAAACGTCATATTATGATGTTATGTGAAATTTTACTCGATGATTGCTAACATTTTTTAAAAGTTAAATTTGTTAGAGAAATGTATAGTTTACCGTTTAAATATTTCATCGCATGACAGTTTCACAAACAACGCAATGAAATATCTATATTGCTTTTTCTTGGTATGGACAAAAACTTTAGGTGAATGGGAACCGCACGTTCGCGAATGTGGAGAATATGCCCTCTTTCCTTTGTTAGCGTGCGAAATTGTGAATGACCAGGAACTAGCAAGCGACTCCAAATGGGCCTCCAGAAGATTGCTTCAATCTAGGAAGCATGGTTATCTTTTCCCAAATTTCCTCATTTTCTTTTTTTTTTTTGTTTAAATTATATTTACTTGATCCGACAAATATTAGCGCCAACAAGATTTCTAGACACATAATGGTTGATTTCTATGTCGCGAGTTTGCTTAAAGTACTCGAACGATGAATACGTCATTGGTTAGCAGTTGCCGTTTGGAGTACCAATGCGCTACTGTACCTTTTGTCTCGCCTTGCAAGTGCACCGTTGGCGCGATCTATGAACACACTGTACACATGGACCAGATGTCGAATAGAAGCTGTCGAATTGGGTTACAAAAGGGCTACCACTGTACACATGGACTAACAAAAGAGACGATCTCTCTAACATCCGACAACAAGCCAGGTAGGGCCGTCTGTGATCGAAATCGCCGGTGCCTCAACGAGTCTCGAACCCCCCCTAACTCAATTTTCTTCAACTGAAACCGACCAAGGTCTTCCACAGGATAAACCGCATTAGCCAATTTGGTCTGTCCTATGTGCGAAGCTCGCGCGCTTCAAAATCTCAGAAACGATGTGCGAATTCAGGCCGCTGCCCGTTCGAGTCAAATCAGTTTGATTGATTGGGAAAAAGGAAAAGACCCCGCCATGTTGCTCTTCTGCAGGAGAAGATATCGAGAGAGATATTTTCTCCTTCTGCAGTGGCGACTTTGATGAGGAAACCCACTTGAGGCAATCGAGCGAGTTCAGGTCCCACGTCGTCACAAACGAGAGGAAATGCTTTTGGCTTGGTTATGAACGTACTGACTCCTCCACTTCGAGCTCTTTCTGCATGATGCTGCTAATTATTATGGACTGTCATAAGTTCGTCCAGAAAAATTAAATAAATTTTACCGCTGTTTATAGTGACCTATAGGGCAAAATTTTCGGATTTTTAGTCTTTAATATTGATTAAACTCGTGCGTAGGTTTTGTATGTCCCTAAACCAGGATTTTGTATAGAAGGGTGGGAGTGTGACCTTACAAGTTGAGAAAAGGTAGGCAGGAAACAGGCAAGGTCTGGCCACTTGCGCTGTCCTCCGTGTACTCGCCTTGCCCTACCTGTTCATCCAATGACCTCTATTGGAGAAAACTCCTTTATCATTTTAAAATTGATAAAATATTTTCATCAGTCTAGTCTAAGCCTTTCAAACCCAAATGTTAAAATATGAAGACCTCAAGACTATTGTCAAAATCTAAAGACCGCTAGACTCAAAGACTTAAAAGTCTAATCTCACTAACAGTTCCAGATGAAAAAGGAAAAACTATCCGGATGACGTATTATCTTCGAAGGATTCGATTCATATGAAGACCTTATGGCTAAATACAACTCCAACATGATTGATTATTCTTATTGGAATTTACTCTGATTTGAATAATCTTTTGAAAGATAAGTTAACTTGAAAGATGCTACTTATGGAAACTCAAGATTCTGATTGTATGGGCGAATACAATTGACGGGCTTTCTTCACTATTCAATTAACAACTCGATATCACCTTGGTTAATTCTATCCAACGGTAGATTGGAAGAATTCATTTGGAAAATACCAACAGTCGTGAAGGCATTAAGTTTTTCTTTACTTCAACATAAGAAAAAGTATTCTAGTCTTAGGGATTGCTTTATAATTGCTTATCATACTTTTTACTTATATATGAATTTATATACATTCTTTTCAACCCTTTGTAAGGCTTATTTAAGGATGACCATTTAGTTGTTCGATGGGTGTACTTGAAAAAAGAATTTCAAAGTCTGAAAAAAGTCAAGATCAAGTGCTGTACAATCTCTTTGATTCATAATTAAATCCAGCCAGTGGATTGTCAACGCGGGAAAGTGGATGTAGGCTTGGCTAAGCTGAACCACTATAAATCTTGTGTTTAATTTCTCTTACCCTTATCTCCTTATCTTAATTGCTGATTTATTCAATTGCTCTGAAGATTTATTTAAAGTTGATTACATCCTGAATTGATATCCAAAGGCAATTAAATTTATCAAGTCTTTCGAGAAAATTTTCTTATTTACACTTATTCACCCCCTCTAGGTATGTTTACTAGCCCTTTGAGCCTCACCTTAATTGGTTATAATCATGACGTCGAGTGAGATGCAATTCGTAATACTCGGGCACTTAGTGATCGATCGATTACATCACATTATCACTTACCACGTTATGTAGACAATTGTGTAAAGTACTTTCTCAATAATGTTGTATTGTGCTTCCAAGCAAAGAGTGAGTTTGGAACGAACACTTTACAAAATATGCTTGTTTCACTAAAAATCAGCAATTCAGAAGAAAAAATTCCGATGCTGATGTAAAAAATGAGTTTCTTTTTTTCTCAACAAAGAAATTAAAGCATGCACTGTGATGATTATGAAACCGTTATTCATCGACTTATTTTTCTAAGTGATGTAAATAGTATTAGGAAAACACTCCCACGCCCCTGTCTCTATTTGTGCTGAGCTCATCTGCAGCTCGAGGCATTTGTCGAGCTGGCTCTTGATTTGAGGCTAAACTCACATCTAGGTTGAGCCGCGCGATAAGAATGTGTAGCTGGACTGGATATACCCGAAAATCGAACCAGCCCACCCATAAAATAGGGTCGGGAACCAGTTCTCGTTGAAACCGGTCGAGGAATAGGTTCCCAAAATTTAGAATTGGGTTGAGCCAGTTCGGAAATCGGTTCCAAGTGATTACCCACTTGGGAACCGATTCCTGAACTGGTTTTGGAACTAGTTTGGAACCGATGCTGTCGGGAGAGGTCCAAAACCCTATTTTTTCTCCTAATTTTTATTTTTACTCTCGCAATCATACGGCGTTTTTCCTCTTGACTTTCTCAAACATGCATAGCATTCCTCCTTATGATTTTATTTATGATAATTAGTCTTGTGAATCCTTAGTTTTTCGTTTAGTCAAAAAGTTTATGTACTTATTGATTACAAATGCTTAATGTTCAATACAAATTATAATAATTACGTTATTTTCTCTCGTATTAATATAAAATTCGAAGCCATATAAGTATTGGGCAGTTAATGAAATAAATTCCAGTAGAAATAGGGTTGATATTGGAATCGAACCGAAAAAATATGGTAATTTGGATACAGAATCCAATGCAAACAGGTTAGATACAGGTTCAAAAAAGGAGAATTAGTTATAATAGGGTTGGATATAGAGTCCAAATCTGGACTTTACTCATATTGGACCTGATCACCCTTATTATGTGAGATGGGCTTTGTGGTCACGATGGCCACGGCCAACCACATGAGCTTCGTACTAGTGAGAGCTCTGCTACAACGCTAGGCCAAGGCAGCCATTGCGGTCACGGCCACAGGAACTCTATTAATAGAGACCGGACCTGGTGCTCTGCTCGCCGGTTGGGCAAGATGAAGAAATTGGGCAAAAAGAGAGAGGAAAAGAAGAGGGAAGGAGGAGGGAGGGAGTCTTAGCCATGAAAGCGGAGGAGATGATAGATCATGCGACTTTTATTCAGAAAGAGAAGAATGGTGGGATTGACTCATTACATGAGGGGGAGATAGAGCGAGGATTAACGGCAAAAATTACATTATGGAACATATCATATATAATAAGCCATTAATACAAAAGCACCGTGTAGTGAGCGCTATTTCTCTCTTTGGCATAATTGCACAAACGAGTTATGAACTTTTGCCCAATATATAATATCTTCTTTAAACCTTTAATTGGTTCTATGTGATTTTTGAAGTTTAACCAAACATATAATATCATTCAGAAACTTTTAGTTTATTCAATATGGTTCTTAGACTTTCATAAATATTCAATATAGTCAATTTTCAATGTTATCATTCTATTAATTAGAGTTAACATAATTTGTCGATTTAGCTTCCAATTTGATAAATGTGAGCGGTGGACGAAAAAATAATATCACATGCAAATTATCAACACAGGATATTCAATCCAAATTAGGAAATAATCATCCATGTCATCAAATAACATGCAACTTTTAAAATCCGAGTAATTAACAAGATTGTTATATTCTAATTTGAATTGAATATAATCCACCATTCAGACACATCAAACTGAAGGCCAAATCAGCAAATTCCATTACTTTGAATCAATGGAAAGACTAAACAAATATAAAAAGTTTAAAGACAATATTACGCGAGCTAAATTTCAGGAATTACGCTGAACAAATTAAAATTTTAGAGAATTCACTGTATATCATATGAAAGTTTAATAATTATTTATGTCGTTTTCTGTTATTTTCTTGTCAAAAATAAATTGGGAGGAAGAAAAGGATTATCGAGACACATGGGACGCCATCCGGATAACGCTTAGGAAGGGCCGTCGTTTTGGGCCCACGCGTGGGGCCCACGACCCCCTTCGTCTGTAGCAGAGATCAAAAAGAGCGCGCGCGCTCTCCTTGGCGCCAAAGCCGAGCCGAGCCGACCCAATCCAATCCACGTCCCCGCGTCATCGGATATTTCCTCTCTCCTGGATGACCCGCCACGTCGGAATTCCGAATTCCGACAACCAAAAATCCCAGAATTATCCGAAACGGAAAATTCCAAAATTCGAAATGAATATTCAAGAATCCTCCTGCTCCGTCTTCCTTCACGACCCAAGATTTTCTCTCGCTTTCGCCCGCTCACCGAACCCGAACCCGAACCAAGAATCTGCAGTAATCCCGCTTCCGGGAAGCTCCGACGATGGCCGCCGCCCTCTTCGCGCCGTCTCTGCAGACACCCTTGCACGGCCTCAGCCACTCGCCGCCGTCCCCAGCGTCGGCGTCGGCGTCGGCGTCGGCTTCTCCTGTCTCCAATCTGGGCTCGCCGCTCCTGTCGGCGGCGAGGACCTGGGTCCCGGGCCTGTCGTCGAGCAGATCGTCCTTCTTTGCCAGCCGCTTCAGCGACATTGTGGGTAGTTTCGGCGCGAGAATGGCGAGGGGCGAAGCGCGCGGGCCGATGGTCGTGTGCATGTCCTGGGATGGACCGCTCTCTTCCGTCAAATTGATCATTCAAGGCAAAAACCTGGAGGTGATCGCTTCTCTTTGCTCTTTCTTGTTTCAGAAATCTACGAGTGGGTGGAACATATCTGCACTCGAGCAACTGCATGAGTTAAAGTTTAGAGAGCTTCTTTATATCTGCAGAAAAACAGGCCATGATTCTTCCTATATCCTTCCCTTATTGATGGAATAGTGTGGATGGTAATATAATGTGGATCTTCCTATTACTGGGTGCAGATGAATAGTTCAGTGAAGTCTTATGTTGAGGAAAAAGTTGGGAAGGCTGTGCAGAAGCACAGCCACCTCGTGCGCGAGGTCGATGTCAGGCTGTCGCTTCGAGGCGGAGAGTTTGGAAAAGGCCCCAAAGTTCGCAGATGTGAGGTAGCTACGACCGAATCTTGGGGGTTCGACTTTGAAATTTGTTGATTTTGGCTTTCTGATTCTATACGAGTTTTCAGGTTACATTGTTCACCAAGAGGCATGGCGTGGTTCGAGCTGAGGAAGAGGCGGAGTCAGTCTATGGAAGTATCGATTTGGTGTCGTCGATTATACAAAGGAAGTTGAGAAAGATCAAGGAGAAGGAGTCTGATCATGGTAGGCACATGAAGAAATTTGATAGGCTGAAGGTTAGAGAACCCGTGGTGGTGCCGCCAGTTGTGGAGAATGATGTTGAGGATGTTCCTCAACAAGAAGATGAGGACTATGATGAGGTTATAACTGTTTGCTCTACACTACTCCTCCGTTCTTGAATGTCTGGTTCTATCAGTATGTGCTCCATTCACTTCTCTATTGTTTCTGCACTTAGTTGCCCTGAATCATATGCCAGCGCCCGTCTGACAATGAGGTAATTATATCTAGTGCTGAGTTAAAACTGATGTTCTGAGGCTTGCCGCTGCATTCTTTGATGCACTTTGTCCCATGCATGTGCGAGTAAATTATTAGATAACTTTCATGGGAAGTCAAATCAAAGAGGCAAGCAGTTTAGTCGGTAAAACAATAGATAGTCGCTTATTTTCAAAATTAGATTTGTGTTTTCAACATGGGGATTAGGTGAATATAGTGCATTGCATCAATCATGAGGCTCAATTCATGGCCTAGAGTGGTGAAATTTTGGAACTGTCCGCTCAGACTGTCAACTGCTGTATACTTTAAAATCTGTAGCACCACAAGGCTGCTCTTCCTTCTATGAAAACATCAATTTTCATCAATATTTTGCTCAATGTTTCTCTAGTCCACCCACAGGGTATCTCTCTACTAATGATCTCAACAAAATGGACGAGCTTGTCTAGTCAAACACCTAGAAATAAGTTTTTTTGTTCATGTCATGGCAATAAAATATGATCACTGCTTGTCAATACATTGGCTCTTTTGTTCTTTGCATGCTTACTTTCATAGCAGACTTTGCTTGCTTGTATGTCTGTCTAGTGAAGCACCAAAAAAGTACTGCAGGAACCTGTAATTCAACTCCTAGATTTTCATAATAGCCATTATATTCAGATACTTCTCAGTTGATTATCCTACTAATAAGTTGTGGTTGAGCTATAAATCGTATATCGTTGTACTTAAGTCCAGGTGAGAGTGCTGAACTTCGTTCTCTTTTGACACATCCTGTTGGTCATTAATTTGGCTCAATGTAAAAGAACTTGTATTTAGCGTCCCAGTATGTTGCAGCAGTTTTCATTAGTCAGCAGATTCTATGACAAGTTGTTCTGCTTGATATTTCGTGCGATCAGTAGTCTGACCGTTTACCATCTAAAAGAATCGTTGCAATTGCAAGAACCCTTCATTTGTATTTACTTATGACATGCTTATGCCCTCTTTCTGCGAGTTACACTCACAGTGAACTTATTTCTCAGATCGTCAGGACCAAGTACTTTGAAATGCCACCTTTAACGGTAGCTGAAGCAATTGAGCAACTGGAAAATGTTGATCACGACTTCTATGGGTTCCGGAATGAAGAAACCGGTATGATGGTTGCTTTGCCTCGTTGCTCTCTCCTTGTAGCTATCTTTCCTCAGATTTGGACTAATTCTATGCCTTCACTGCAGGTGAGATCAACATTCTGTACAAGAGAAAAGCTGGGGGATATGGTCTGATTGTACCGAAAGGAGACGGTAAAGCACAGAAATTTGAGCCTGTGGTAGTAGAACCAGCCAAAGAGCCGTCTTTTGCTGAGTGAGTAAGGCGAGGTGAAGTGACGGGATGATCCTTTCCATGTGATAACATAAGATTTTCAAGGCCTTTTGCGTCCCTGGCATTATCATCCTTGCTGCAGATCACTAAAGGGCAAGCTCATTGCCAGAATGACCTCAGGCTGAAGACACCAAATTACAACTGATTAAGCATTACAGTGTTTACTTATGGGAACTAACCTTTCGAAGCACAGCCCACTTTGGCGGTGTTGTAATCGTCTCATGACCCGTATGCAAGTTATAAATGCCCATTTTGCTTTCATCTCCTGCAGTCTTCAGCAAGTTTCTGCTATGACAGCACGTTTCTCATTTTTACAATGTAAGGCTAGCCTTTAGTAAGTGCAATAGTTAAGAACGAAAGGGTGTTCGTGGATCTGTTTACACCAAAATTTAGCCAAGTCATCGACATGATACTGATTCGAATAAGCACGTGATTTGAAGACGGTGTGTTCATTGATAAGACACCTTATCGATAGCCATAGGGATAGCAAGAAATAGCAAGAGTTGCTATCGATCATTATCCTTATATATCGATCATGATCAATTATCCATATAAAAGTGTGGTTGTTGTCGATTAGTAAAACTAGTTGGGAAAGTTATCGATTGAAACAGGCCAACGAAAAATCAAAGGATGTCGATTGAAAGATGTAGGTAAACAGTCCAACGAAGAATCTCTCGAAAGTCGACCGCTTGGCGAGTAAAGTGAAAGAATAATCACCCGGGGACAAGAAATTGTGACAATGTGAAGGCATGAGGTCAAAAATTTTGAAGATGTGAAAGCATGACTAAAATCGCTCAATAATTATTTATGGGCGGTGACATTATGAATACTACAAAAATCAATGTTTGTGTTCTTTCCATTCCTATATCATTGTCATGACCTAAGTTTTGCATACCTCATCCGTACGTAAATTATAATTTGTATTTTAACTCTAATTTCCAGATATTTTATTATCGATTAAATTCTCAGTTATAGTTTATGGATGTTTTGTCATTAATTAAACACTCGCATCTTTTATCTCACATCTTTTATCTCGTATATTGTAACGTCAATTACATTCCCCTGGAATATATCCACCGATTTTCTCATATACCTAGATATTTTCATGTCTGAAATTATTTGAGAAGTTGTCTTCTCTTGTTAAAAATGGAAGAACAAGAACGATTTTCAGGGATACATATTTTGTTATGTAGACAAATTCCAGCAAAACGGTATCTAAATTTATCGATTTGAGAAATCTAAACCCAAACACAAGTCCAGACAATCAAAATCACATTTCAAACCAAATCACCACTTCGATTTGGTTCGTTCTCAAGCCACGAGGGGACGTACAAATCTCATTCGACAACGGCATCAATAATTGAAACCCGAGTTGACTCACTACCAAGTTTTAACCTTTAACGGAAGCTCAAAGTTTAATCTAATCAAAGTTCATTACTTTCGGGAAATACTTGGATTTTCCGGTTCACACGAACCGACCGGTCAATCAGACCGCCGCCGACGGTGGACCGTTGACGAATTCGGCAAGAACTCGCTTAGGAGTCCAGAGGCCAAAAGAACATACAAAAATATCAAGAGAAATCAAAGATGGGAAAGAAAAAGAAAAAGAAGAAGAAGAAGAAAACCAGATGGTACACGCGATTGAGTCAAAACTTCGATCGAGGTTAAACTCTTCAGTTACACAGAGAGAAGAGTATTCAATCATATACACAAAAGAATCGTCGCGGAAAGAATACGACGTTCCAGGCTACACAGGTCGCGTCGCGGTCCGATCAGTAAGGAAGGATCGTCTCGAAGCAGTTGACTCCGTCCAGCTCCGGCGCGAACCTCGGCGCCCGTTTCTTCGGTTGCCCCGGCGCCGGGGGCAGCGGTTCGCCGCCCGCGCTCCTCTTCGCCTTCTCGGCCGCCGCCGCCGCTGGCGCCTCCGATTGATCCGCAGGCGGTCGGGCCTTGGCCGGGGAGAAGGAGAAGGCGATCTTCTGGCCGTGCGAGTCCGCGCAGAGAGCCTCGAAGGAGCTGAAGATGGACATCATCTTGTCTCGGTGAACGGTTTGGGCTTATATCTGATTCGGTTGGTGCAAGGGATTTCGCTTGAGGACTCTTCAAGAGGTGGTTTGCTCGTGCTTTTGGGGATTGAGCTGAGGAGGAATTCGAAGGGAGGACGTATTTAAGGAGGGCGAGAGGGGAAGGCGATGGCCATGGAGATGATGTAGAAGGACCTGGAACGAGCGAGGACGGGGAGCTGAATCTTCCGCGGGAGAAGCACGTAGAAGGTGCGGGGTGGACGACGACCCGGTCGACGGGCCGACACGTGGGCCGATCTCCGACCGTTTACTGGTGGTGGGACCCGCGGAGCCGACTACGTGGACGCATCGAAGCGGTTTCGGGCGTCGAACGGGTCGACGAGGTTTATGTCGTGGAAGCTTCCACTGATGGGACTAGGTGGGAGTTGGCGATCACCGTCCGATTAATTTTTAAAATGGAGAGATGAGTGGCGGTGGGTGTTTGGATGACGCGATGCCTCCGCGTCTGTAGCTTATCCAAACGGGGGAGCTTCTTCTTCCGAAGGAAACGAAACCCTCCAGGTCAACGGGTCAACTTTCCTTCTTCCTCGAGCACGCAAGGAGGACGACGGGTCTGCAGTCAACGGTCCGTCGTTTTTGACCTGCTCGTTTACTGACGACCTCATGGTTTTTTACCTTTTTGGTGAAAGGCCGAGAACAGGGACATGGGCTGGGCTGGGCTGTGCATTCGACGCCGCATTTCGAATTGGTTTTGGACCTCTTGGAGCCCAGACCGAGGTGTTCTGTACAACGAAATTTCAAAGGCCTTCGAATTAAAACTAGCATTATTGAAGTCACTCGGCCCACTGCAGGTCATACCCGGCTTTGTCTTTGAGCATCTCCGGAAGGGTAGAGATTTTGTTACCTTCCAATTTTGCCCTTGCTAAACTTTTGAAATTGTCAATTATACCCTCACAACAAGCGACGTCGGCAAGGTCACTCACCAAGACTATGGGAGTGGGCCATGTGACTTCATGTCACTCACCAGGATTGTGTCACAAAAGTCGGGTAAAATTTAGGGGGTGTATGACAGGCAGCTATTTCTATTCCGGACTTGTTTCTAGAATAGAAATCCGTTTGGTAAAATTATTTCACTTTTTTTTTAAAATAGATTCTTATGGAGTAGAAATCGAAATAAAAATTTTCTTTTTTTTTTTATTTATGGAAAAGAATTGAAAAATAAAAAAAAAATTTCATTATTCATCGTCGTCGTGGGTCGCCGCCGGCCACCGTCGGTTGGCTGCCGCTGCCACCATCAGTCACCGCTATCCGCCACCGTCCGAAAGAAAGAAATTTTGTATCATTATCAAATGGTTATTTTTGTTTAGAAACTCTTCTAGAAATAAAAATAGAAAAATATATTTCTATTTTAAATTATTTTAATGTAATGATTTTCACGCGCGCCCTAACTTCCAATGAAAATTCAAAAGTTTAAAAATGAAAAAGACTATGCCGATGAGCCAAACCCGGCACATTACCTTTTTTATTTTTTTTCTTTTTCCTACTAAAAAATTTAGACTACAAAATCAAAAAGTTCATGAGCAAATTAACCACCAACAATCATAAAAGAAATGAATAGTACCAACACATATGATGCTTAGGCAAGAGACACTGCAACGGCAACCACATAAAATATTTAATCTGTCTTTTCAACCGAAGTGTTCAGGAAACCACAGAAAATGGAGAATGGCCATGTGGTGTTTTAAAATATTTGACTTGACATGGGATATTTTAGCATGCCCCACGAGGGGGAAAAATCGACGGTCGATAATGGAAAGGACGTTGAACAGTTCGCACGGCTTGGATTGGGCCTGAGTAATTGGTGGTGTCTAACATCGTTGTACGAGAAAAATAATTTAATCTTTGATTTTTCTTTTCTTTTTTGGTCCAACAAGAAAAAAAATAAAAATATAGAAATTCCAAATAAGGGTGTGTCATGATTTTTTCAAATAATAATTTGAAGTGGTTATATTAATCTCAAAGAATAACTTATAGTGATTGAGGTCGACTCGTGGGCCGACGGAAAATTCCAGCCAATAAGATATATTTTTGTTTTAATATTATTTAAATTTAAATTAAATTAGATTACAAAGTTAAAAAAGTAAAAAGTAAAAAGAGAGGCGGAGGGCTCCCTCCCGTGTGTCTTTTCTTTAGTTTGCAAAGAAAAAAAGAAAAAAATGAAATTTAAAAATTTTAAAGATGAAATTGCCCTTAACCATACAATGAGTTTAAACCCTTATTAACTAATTGATATGGTCATTTCAAACCTTTACTTCAAATAAAGTGTACTTCAGATCTCTATTTAAAAAAATAAAGATAATTTTAATCTTTATTTGAAATAATATCTATTTCATGTCTTTATTTAAAAAATGAAGGTACCTTAGACTCTTATATAAAATTTTCCCCAAAAATATCATCCCAGGGAATTGCCGTATATTCGCTTTGGGCTGCCGTGGGCCCCCGCTTCAAATGGCCTTACGGCCTCAGATCGGTTCTAGAGGTCGTCATTGACTTGGACAGACCCCCAGGCCACTATTCTTCCGCCACGTGGCACTCGCGGGCCCCGCATCTGTTCCGTTACAAATGTGCGGGCCGTTTCTTCGCTCCAGTGCTTCGAAGCTGACAGTCGAGTTCGCAGCGGAAGAAGCTATTCGGCCTTCTGCAGGCAGCGAGCGAGCGAGCGAGGCGAGGGTCGTGCAGGGAAAACCCGCAGCGCGCTGCTCGAGCTCTCCAGGTGAGTTGAAGCCCGTGATTCGGACTCCTCGGTTTTCGCCGGAATCGATTGCGGTGGTGGTGGCGGTGGCGGTGGCGGTGGTAGTGTTTTCCTCCATCGCGCGTGCGTTGCTTTTTCTTCGAATCGGAACGGCGGCTCGTGTCGTTTTCTGCGCCGTTTCGGTTCGCTGTTTCTCTCGCCATCGCCACTGAGGATTCAGTGGAGCATGTCGCTCTTCCGATTCTTTGCATCGTTTCGCGTAGATTTTGGTATTCGTTTTCCAAAATCCGTTTCGCGTGTCGATTTGCGACGTCTTCGTTTCGTCCGCGAAAGTGCTTATGCCCGCGGTGGCTTTCAGTTCGGTCACGACAGATGTTGAATGTTGAGTGTAATCATTTTAACCACAGTGTCTTCGATTTTCTCCTCTGTCTACTTGTCGTCGTTGCGGTTTCCATAGAAAAGCTGCCGACTCGACCGTATCTAAGCTTAAAGCTTTCGGGTTGACAGCGTGGCGATCGGATGCCTGAAGGGCCTCTACGTTGGATGCAGACTCGGTTTTGTTTACCTAGAGTAGAGGTGATTTGAGTTAGTTTTTCAGTCCAGATTAGTCAACCAAGTCAAGAAGATGCGACCCGAGTTTTCGCCATTTAGGATTGCAGTTCGCATTTTTAGACATTTTCATATGCACACTCTGTTAGCATAAACAATCAATGAAGGAAACATCTATTTCAGAAGAGGTTGGCGACGGCAAACTGACGAAGGCTGTGTAGAAGTGATTGATTAAGTAGATGCATTTATTTGACTACCAAGTGCACCCTTTTTCCCTTAATCGACCTGTGCTATATTCCATGACACGATAGAGAAAATAGTGTCCGAGATGCCCCGGTGACTCTGTTGTCTATTCATTTGCCTGATGCTGAGTTCCACTCTAGAAGTTATTCATTTGTTCATGATTGATGGTGCAAGTGCAAGGTTGATTTAAATGTATTGAATGTGTACATAGCACGTTGCGATAGGTTACAAAGAATATGAGCAGATTTCATGTTCTGTAGGACCAAGGGTGCTCAATTCGGGCAACACTGGCTCGATCGTGGCATTTAAACAATTTCAAATGCAATGTCGTTGATTCTGAAAATTGATAAACATGCGCTGCTTTCTTAGATCAGAAATGGGTCGTATCGGTGGTGATGATTCCAAATTTCCAAGAGAGCTGTAGAAACATACTATGGGAATTAGTACTTCTGCAACTGCTTGGCTATGAAATATATTTATCATTTAATTATGGCTGTTTTGCATTAATCCTTCACATTGTTAAATTATGTGTACCTTTCCAGGCAATCGTGTGCAGCATCTCTCCCCTGATGGCATCTGTGAGTGCTGCTCGATTCGTCCCCGGGAGCTCTTACCTCAGCACTGCAGGAGCAACTGGCTCAGATTCCAAGACAGTATTGACCCACAATGACCTAAAAAACCAGCCAATTACACACTGCGGCTTAAGGTCCTTGAACAAGTTGGATATGCTGCAGATCAGGACTAATGTAAGGGCAGCTAGCAGACAATCAAGAAGAAAGGCATTAAAGACAGAGGTTGCGAGCCCCTTACAAGTTATTACATGCGGAACTGGGATGAACTTAGTTTTTGTAGGTGCAGAAGTTGGTCCATGGAGCAAAACTGGTGGACTTGGTGATGTTCTTGGAGGACTTCCACCAGCTATGGCTGTAAGCATGTCTTACAGCATACTTCTGTTTCTGTTTATCAACAAATTCTATCCCTTTTAGCTCCTGTTCAGAAGTTCAAAAGATTATGGTTTTAAGCCAATGTTCTATGCTTATTTTCTAGGCAAACGGTCATCGAGTCATGACTGTGTGCCCTCGCTACGATCAGTATAAAGATGCTTGGGATACAGAGGTGCTGGCCGAGGTAAAGTTTTCGGATGGCTCATACTTGTATTATACTCACATTCCATGGAATATGTTTTGGAGCTTTCTTTTTGTTCTGCAGGTTAAAGTCGGTGATAGAACCGAAACTGTTCGCTTCTTCCACTGCTATAAAAGAGGAGTTGATCGTGTTTTTGTAGATCACTCCTTGTTTCTCGAGAAAGTGAGTTTCATGCAATGTTTATTTTTTTTTGCGGGGAAACTTTCATTATTGACTATTGAAAATTGAATCGGTAAAAATCTGTCTAGCTGAACCCTTCTTCATGGTTTGACTCATAAGGTATGGGGGAAAACTGGATCCAAGATTTATGGTCCCCAAGCAGGGAAGGACTATATCGATAACCAACTTAGATTCAGCTTGCTATGCCAGGTTAGTTCTTTTAGCTGTTCATGCGTTTTAAACGTGAAAAACCGAGCTCACGTTCAGTTTGCTAACGATGTTTGTAAATTTTTATCATTTCATTTGAGAAAACATACATATTCTATTAAACAAATAGTTACCATTAGAATGCTTTGACACTAACATGGACTGCAATGATCATCAGGCAGCTCTGGAAGCACCACGACTTTTAAACTTGAACTACAGCAAACACTTCTCAGGACCATATGGTGAGGCATCGTTCCTTTTCTTTTCTGTTAAGTAAAAGGAAAAAGAATAGTGAAAATTTTAAATTATTTCATTTGATGATTCATGATTAGATACATGAAAAATTCACAAAACTGTGCAGGGGAGGATGTTGTTTTTATTGCTAATGATTGGCACACTGCTCTTCTCCCCTGCTACTTAAAATCAATATACAAACCTAGAGGAATCTACAAAAATGCCAAGGTATATATTTCTTGTTTAGTATAGTTGCCTGCTCTTTTCAAGTCTTGAGAGGTTGACGAGCTAAATCTCTTCATGACAATGGTTTTAGGTTGCTTTCTGTATCCACAACATTGCATACCAGGGCAGATTTGCATATGCAGACTTCGCATTATTGAACCTTCCAGACCAGTTCAGGGCATCCTTTGATTTTATTGACGGGTGACTACTTTACCTGTTTCTTCAACCTTCCATCAAGTATATATTGAATGCGTGTCTGATCCAATAGCCTTTTCTTTCCAAAGCTACGACAAGCCTGTGAAGGGCAGGAAGATTAATTGGATGAAGGCTGGAATACTAGAATCGGACAGAGTTGTCACAGTGAGTCCATACTATGCAGAGGAACTTACCTCTGGCATAGAAAAAGGTGTAGAATTGGATAATATTATCAGAATGATTGGTATCACTGGAATCGTCAATGGCATGGATGTCCAAGAGTGGAATCCAGCATCGGACAAGTACCTCGACGTCAAATACGATGCTACAAATGTAAGAACCTCAGTGCCAGTACTTTCTCTACTCCTTGTCTGAAGGACTTAAATTGACATGCCAGTGAATATGAATCTGCATTAATCAACATCTTCGATAATTCTCAGGTGATGCAAGCAAAGCCCCTGTTGAAGGAAGCACTGCAGGCTCATGTTGGATTGCCAATTGATAGAAATGTCCCTGTAATAGGCTTCATTGGTAGGCTTGAAGAGCAGAAAGGTTCAGATATTCTTGCGCAAGCAATTCCTCAGTTCATCCATGAAGATGTTCAGATAATTGTTCTGGTGAGAATGAATAGGATAGGAATGAATGATTTTCGAGTGTTGCTTCTGCTACTGCAATTCCAGAACTAGGTTTGCTCTGCACACTGCTTGCGTAGTTATTTACAATTTAAATTACTGATATTCAGGGCACTGGGAAGAAAAATATGGAGAAACAACTTGAAGAGCTTGAGATCAAGTACCCTAACAAGGCCAGGGGAGTCGCGAAATTCAATGTTCCCCTTGCACATATGATCACAGCCGGTGCTGACTTTATGGTGGTACCAAGTAGGTTCGAGCCATGCGGTCTCATTCAGCTGCATGCCATGAGATACGGAACAGTATGCGCTCTCACTTTTTTCTGATCTTCTATCTACACGATAGCTCACTCTGCATTTGGCCGTGAAGCTTGTGTCACGATGTACATGCGATCCTCTCCATCTTTTCATAAGCCGAGAATCATCCCTCTCATTAGAAGCTAGTCTGAGACTCAACCATGGATGCAGGTACCAATCGTGGCATCCACCGGCGGTCTGGTCAACACGGTACTAGAAGGTTATACCGGATTTCAAATGGGCGCCTTCAATGTTGAGGTGATTTTACGTCGCTTCCATTTATCATCCCGCAAGAGAGTCAATGAATTCGTGCTGTGTAACGAGCAGTGTGTTTTCTACCTTTCAGTGCGAGACTGTCGATCCTGCTGATGTAGCAGCGATAGCAAAGACCGTGACAAGGGCACTAGCAACTTTCGGCACCCCTGCTCTGAAGGAGATGATCGCAAACGGCATGGCTCAAGATCTCTCCTGGAAGGTCAGAATGATTGTTACCGTCGTATTTACTTCACAGCTCGCATAGTGTGATGTTTATCATTGTAAAAGGATCGTGTTTGACTATGAAGCTAAAAAGAAAGAACTGCATAGGGAAATCGTCACATTCCAAGTGCTGCACCGGAAAAAGAAAGAACTACCATTCCCATATATTAAGCTGTCCTAGTCTAGAATTAATGGACCGGTGGTTTAATTCACATGCTGCCATTTTCTCAAGCTTCTCTGAGAGTAGCCTCTTTACTGTGACAGGGACCAGCAAAGAACTGGGAGAAATTGCTATTGAATCTAGAGGTCGCCGGCAGCGAACCCGGAGTCGACGGAGAGGAGATTGCTCCTCTAGCTAAAGAGAATGTGGCCACTCCTTAACTTGGACAGCTTCTAATACCTGCTTTTCAGTATATGCTCCAATGAACAAACCAACTACCCTGATGGCTGACTACAGGAAACAAAATAGTTTCCATCGTCAAAAAGGATAAAAAGGTACCCGAATGACCATCTTATATAACCCTTCTTTTCTCCCTCTTTCTTCTGGTGTAATATAGAAGCTTCTTGTCGAACCTTTCCTCATAACGCACCAGCACTCAAAGAAGGTAGTGGATGCTGCTCTTTGCAATGTTGAAATTAGCTATATTCAGAGGCAATGAGAATGGAAGGGCCTAGGCAAATCTATGCTCAATCTGTCATGTGTTGTATAGAACGTTTTTCTGTAGTAGTTATTCATTGCGTTGAAGGTGCAACTGTGGAAAGACTTGTAGTTGTTACACTAATGATAGCAATGTATGCCATTTGCCACGGCAAAAAATGACCTTCCAATGTTTATGATCTCCAAGAGCAATTCTCAAATGCTGCATTTACTTGCTAGCGACGATGGTCATTCACAGCAACCAGTAATTTTTCATTTTAAGTAAATGTGCACCTAGCTACTAGTTTTCTATTTGTTTCAAGAATCTCCATGAGAAGTAACTTCCAACATTTTAAGCGTGATAAGGTTCAATAGCAAATGATCCACAATAGACATGTTTCTGTTTTCAAGCCAACTGAATCGTAGAAAAAGCCTGGTTGAAGCCAAATGTCAACATTATACCAAACAAAATCGAGGGTGAAACTTTCCAAAAGTTCCTAATCTGATGAACCAAACAAAAAATCCCGAAGAATCAGAATGAGTACTTGTTTTCTTAATCAAACAAGCTGAAGCCCATGTCGTCATCACTCTCCTCCTTTGCTTCTTCCTGCAGTCAATTCAAGAAGAAAAGGAAGCAACTCAGACAAATGACAAAGCGATTGTCCATCAAAGACACCAATTAGACCAGGCAACATCACACACCCTAGAATTTCCAACTAATTCTAGCTACGGTGTTCGTATACCATAAGAACTCGAACAACATCCTTGCATATTTCTCATGCAGAACTTTCAGAAGAATTACTGATTGCATATTTAGCTTTCTTTATTTCTAATACAATCCTCCAACTCTATACATTGACGAAGAGAACATTAAACATATAATTGCAGAGTTCACAAAGAAAAAGCACTACTTTTCACTCCGGGGGAATGCAAACTTCTAAACTATCTACAGATTCATTCATCACTAACTGATATCAAGATCATCATGCGCATAAGGCTTTTGAGATGTTCTTGCGTTGAGGTACATAATCCACTGAGAACAATACCGAGGACTTGAGATTTCAATTGCTAAGTAGACTCGGGCGAGCAAACGAATTTCCTAGTTCTTCCAATGATTCGTAATGACAGATATAGAAGCCTTTAGTGATCTTCTAGATTTAGATCAAAAGGAAGAATGCAAAGTCACAAAAGAATTTTGACCAACTAATTTCCATTTTCCAACACAGAATCAATCAGATGCACAAAAGACCTCTACAATTCAACACAATCAAATCTTATAGCTGTCTGTCTACAAACAAAGTAGCCAAAAGGAGAGGAAAGTACCTTCTTCTCCTCAACAGCAGGAGCCGCGGCAGCCGCCCCGGCGGCACCGCCAGCCGGCGCGGCCACGGCGACGGGGGCGGCGCCGCCGCCGGAGCCGACGTTCATGATGAGGTCCCCGACGTTCCTCTTCTCCGCGAGCTTCGCGAAGAGGCTGGGCCAGTAGGACTCCACGGGGACGTTGGCCGCCTTCACCAGCGAGGCGATCTTCTCCCCCTGTTCCGTTTTCACTCGACATTTCAGCGACAACAAATCACGAGAAGGAAGACACGACCATTAGAGAGAGAGAGAGAGAGAGAGTTACGGTAATCGGGATTCCATCGTCGTGGAGGATCAAGGTGGCGTAGGTGCAAGCGAGCTCGCCGGCCGACATTTCTGCAGTGGTGGGAGAAAGAGGCCTTCGCTTCGGAATCTGCTAGAGAAAGAGAGAGCGACGGATGGTGGAAGCGAGCGCGCCGGCGTGAAGCTCTGGAGAAGAAGATGGGGGACGTACTTATTGATGATTCGGGGAAGGCTAGGGTTTTGGATCGTCACGTGGATGTAGCACGTGACTTGTGTGCTGGGCCGAACGAATAGCTGGTGGCTGGGCCGGGCCGGCCCATGGATCCGGACCAGTCGCGAATGGATGTTCTGAGCGATTCTGTTAATTTAGAGAAAGATTAACTGAAGTCGGATTATGCCGGGATTTTCGGTAGGTCCATCGCCTGTGTAAAGAAAAAAAAAAGAAATAATTAGATGACAGCCTTTAATCTAAAGAATAGTAATATATTCTAGACTATAAAAAATCAAATAAATAATAATAATAAATTGTTGTGGATTCCATTTTTTCAATAATTTGTGACTCATAATAAGTTATTATTTTTACAGCAATCCAAAATTTGTAATGTTAGCAAAGCCAAATAAATATATAAGTAATTTAGATTTTTTGCGAAAATGATAATTTGAATTGAGACTGATTGGCTTGAGAATATGGAAAGATTCAAATTAAAACGATTACCCTTTGGATTATTATTGAATCTATTGCCAATGTAAACATTAATAATGAACACTACATGTCTTTTAAAGATAGTTATGTAACCGCGCTTCCGTCCAAAGATGAATATGTAAAACGACTTTGACACTATCAGTGATGCCAATAAAATTCCTTTTTATTCCATTTTCATTTTTGTGAAATTGACATGGATATCAAAATTCTATTAAGCATGAACTTAAGTTTCTAATAACAAAGGTTACCTAATTCTATTAGACTTATATATGTAACTATATATGACCATATGTGAGTTAATAGTAATTGGTATGCCGCTGCCATGAGAGGACATTGAGTGAACAGTAGCCTGTCAACCTATAATATAAATGTATATGTATATGAATTTATTACTTGATTCTACTAAATATGTATGGCCCCTTGGGATCAAGAACCGACCCACACAATACTGATCTAGAAATTCTATAGCCAATGATTGACCAATCTCCCTAAGAACCAGACCAGGATCAGCAAGATTTGGCCGATCCAAGGTCGGTTCAGGATTGATCCTAGACCGACGCTCACTCCTACATACGATAGTTAAAATCTCCTTTGAGGATTTTATTTAGCGGACTTGATTGGGGTAGATCTTCTTTTTTGCTAATGTTTCATGTTTCCAATTATAAGATAACTAAATATTATTTGAAGACGAGTAAATTACCAAACCTCTCCAGTAATGTAAACTTATGGAGTGCCAAGTCATTGACGTTTATTAACCGGCTAACGCCGGTAAAAGGATCAAGGTTGAGCACCCGGCTCATCTTGGCACAGTATTGCAGAAGCTAAATCAAAAACAGAACATAGAATTAAAAGAACAGTCGACAGATACAAATTCCAGAACATCTGGACCTCAAAAAAACACATTTGATATTTTTCCAAAACTCAGGGTCAAAATTGCCATTATGCACAATACACCTCGTTTGCTATATAAGTTAGGGCTCCTCTGAAGTAGCTCCATACAAGAAAGTAATGGAAAATCCTAGGCAAAACTGCTGATCCATCTCAGGATCTTCATATCGTTCTCTTTCGTCTATCTCATGAAATTGGCTCTATATGCCTCTGTGAACCCTAGAATCCTACAATATTTTCTTTTGGTTAGATAAATATACTTAAATGGCATCATCCACTCGCCAGCTTCTACTATCGACCATAATCAATTAACAGAAAGCAAATACACTCTTCTCTGACGTCATCATCCTCTTTGCAGCCGTGGAACCGACAATTCTCTCCAGCTGAATATAATCACCACAAAGAATTAGAATAAGTCAGCAAATCTAAAGCACATTGCACATAATGCAATATCCTTACACTAAATATGACACAAGAATCATCTCCAGAACATACTGCCTTTCCAGTTCACCAAAAGTACTGATTTTTGAACAGTTTGAAGTTAAGTACTATTAGTAATAGTTAAAACGTCTCTGATCTCAAAGAACTAGTATTGACAGGAAGCTTGGACCTTGACTCAACTGCAAGAAGTGAAACCTTTTTTATAAGAAGTGAAATCCTTGAGTATGAAACTTCAGCCATGATATGAACCTCTTAAGCCACCACTAAGCTTACCAATGTAAAAATATCCGCAAGAAGTATAAGAAGTGAAATCAAAACAAGCAAGACTAGAAAAAACAAGCAACACTAGAAAAAGTTATAAACCATTCCTCGACGTATTATCTCACAGGAAAGTAAAATGAAGGACAGAATAGGAACAGCACATTACCCGGAGCTGATCAAAACGAGAAAAAAGCACTGTGCATGTCATGCCATGAGAACCCTCCAGCATATTTACAATCTGTAATCAGAAAATAAAAAATCCCAGCAGAAAAAACTAATGAGAATCATTAAAGAAAACATATCTTGAGCTTGCATCCATGGCATGCAAATGATGCCCAATATCAGACAATGATCAAATGCTAGGGGAAAAAAGAAGCAGCATGGAAAACAAGTGTCTACCTCTGGATAGAACTCTTTCCTCTCAGGCAAAGAATAGATTATTAAATTTTGCATGCCTCGGATCTGTGGACGAAAAGATAGAAGAATTATTCAACAGTATGCATCAACAAAATGAAAGTATCAAAAGAGAGACCATGAATGAGGTCTCGGAATGTAATCATCAGAAGTTTTATAAACCGGCAAGAAGAACGATGTAAACATGTAATTGTCACTTGAAAGGTCATTGTATGTCCCCCAAACATTAGTTATAAAGATTTAAGTATAGAAGAGAATTTTTCAATCCACTTGCAATTCTTTTGGCTCTCTTGAGAAAGTTTTTGGCAAAAAGGGCATCAAATGGGCCTGCCCAATGTATTATATCAGTAATTGCAGCTTTTGGCAAAAAACAATGAATATATCAGTAATTGCTGTTGGTGCATTCCTTTTAACCAAAAACTTGCCGTGTTTATTTTAAATGTTTTCTAGCATATTGTGTTATTATGAGCAGCAATGCAGTAACTGCACACCCCCCCAGTTTCTCTGTAGAATCCTCTTCTTACGATCAGATGCATCTCCACTCAATGTGAAGAATCATTTGAAATGCATTAAAGGCATTCTACCCGAATAAGACCTAGATTATCTATCAAGCCACAATCATTTAAGTAGATAAACACAGGAAATCCAAGTAAGAGAAGACAAGTATCATAGCAATGGCTTGTACCAAAATCTGTTAGGATACATCCCACAAGTCAAAAAGTACTTTCAGATTTTCACACAATTCTCTGGTTAGGTTATTCAGACGGGTTTGTCGTTGACTTCTGTCACCTTGACATGGTATGGTACATTCATTTGCAACTCTGAATGTATATAGGCATGAAGAACTGCATGCACATGCTCAAGGACACGTGTGCATAGGCAACTATGAACAAGTATATGTATATTTGTTAGTATATATAGACTGCAGACAGATGAGGAAAGACATCTACACATTGACTTCATGAACCAAGTTTTGCAAGACTAACCAAACCTACCAGTCTAACAGTCAGTCCAGGAACCAGGTCCAAGCCTATTTCAACTTGATTATTTAGGTCTACTCCACATCCCTTGTTGATGGGGTTTATATAGATTAATGTCTCCCTCCACCCAATACCTTAAGCTTTTAGGTTGAATATTCTAACATAGTATGAGAGCCGGGTTCGCCCTAGATTTATCTCATGTGAGGCTCCCCATTCATTGATTCCACATGCTGTTCTTGATCCAGCTCGACATGTGAGAAAGGGTGTGAAAGAATATCCCATAATGCTTACTTACGGGGTCAACATAGGCCTTATATACACATGTTATCCCTCCACCTAAAAGCCTTAACTTTAAGATCAGACATTCTTACAGGGTCATTTGAGGTCAAGAACTAGGATTGGACAAATGTTGACGTTTAACTAGTCAAATGTAATCAATCAAAAAATTCAAATGGCATGCAATATTTTGATTGGTAAAACATGTCTGCAAGCTTGAGTTGAAGGGCTCAAGCATTGTGCACACATGTGGACAGAGAACTCCATCATCCACCACATATATTGTTTGCTTTATAACTTAAAAGTATTTATCAATTCCACATACAAAACCCAAGCTAAGGTCTAAGCCACAAGTGGGTCAGGGGTTGGCTATATGAATCCTTTCACACTATTGCATTTGATTTTGTACTAAGTCTTTTGCAAGCTCCATTCTCTATTGATTCCATGTGCTTCGACAAATTGCAAAGGAACATAGTGTTAGGGTGCAGACCCTAGTCCTCAAGGATGGAAGAGAGCGAGCTCTTACATCGTATCTTGATGCTATGGTAGATTGCATATTTTCCAATATGTACTAAAATAAATTTTTTTATGACAGCAACTGCAAAGCAGCATAAAAAAGGCTAACTCGTATCGTAATCAGTTCGCATATTAGTTGGGTTCTGAAAAGATGAAACCAAATCATCATTAATATAAAATGTATGTCAACTCAAGACTAAATGAAAATGCCTTACAAACCAAAAACTTGATGGGCGCATGAATCTATCAAGTCCAACAAGAACGCAAATTGAAATAAATGACATTTTGAAATTCATATGACCAAGTTCCAAAAGGTGAGATTTTTTTTTTTTTTTTGGGGGTGGGGGGAAGAGGGGGGAGGAAGTAATTACAGCATCAAGAAAATGAGCGTCTGATCATGTCATCAATTTCAAAGAAATAGTAACAACTGGTTAACATAAGCTGGATTTGAAATTGCATGTATCCTTTTAATGAAGTTGAAATGTTGGGCCAGATTCACATGAAGAGTCAAGTACCAGTTCTTTCTCCGATTATAATGCCGACTTTACATTCATATTGGACCCAAATACATTGCCTATTCTGGCTTAACAGTGGGTTTTATTGACTCGTGAAAAGTCCCATGTGGGTTTCTATGGACACCTCATTTTTAAATATACAACATAAATGAAAGGGCATGTGTCATATAACCTTATATCTGTGGTAAAAGTGAGCTCTCTCGGTGTACAGCATAATCTTCCTTTGACCTTCGAAGAACCAAACTCGTGAACGAGAAATATCACTCTGCTTTGTGTACCTAAAGTAAGAAAAAATTCAAGCACATATTTCAAATGAATGCACAAAACTCATTTTCAAATTTGATGCCTTCTAACTCAGAAAAGGCAAAATGGTAGGACATAGATGATCATTATGACATAGTAGAAAGGTCCTTACTCCCCCAGTAGGCAGAAAGAAGCATTTTGCGACTTCAAAAAGTTCCGAATTCGAACAAACTCAAAGTAGGAACTGATAAAAAGCATGATCCCACCCTGCATAAAAACAGTCATCAGGTTCGAAAAGGAGGGAATCAAATTTTCTCTTTTTTTTAATAAAATAGGTTTAGTGCCGCTACAAAAATTACAGTTAAAAACATGCTATCTTAAAAGATCATGAAAGTCCTATTCCTTTTTTGCCACAAAAGATCATCTGAGTTAAAGAGCAAAATGAATGTGATGGAAAAGAATATACTCTAACTATAAAGTGGTCCAGATATACAAAAAAGGAAGTTTTCTTTGTCCTAAAGAAGGTTTTGCCCCTCGAGAAAATCCTATCTTAAGAGGTCATCTAAGTCTTGTCATCTTTTGCCATGAGAGGTCGTCTAAGTTGGAGAGGAAAAACTTGAGGATAAAAAACATCCCCTGATAAAAGAGAACTGTCATCAGGTACAAGAAAAAGGAGACTGATTTTGACCTAAAGTAGGTTTAGTGGCCCCTACAAACATTAAAATCAAAAACATGCTTTCTCAAAAGGTCATTAATGTCTTTTTCTGGCTTTGCATTCTTGTCAGGAAAGTAATATGAGTTGGAGAGGAAACTGAATCTGAGGAAAAATATAATACTCTGATAATGGAAAAAGGTCATCAGAAACCTTATACTACAAATAAGTTAATCATTTTAAACACACAAACAGAGCAGCAGAGATTTTGCGTCCAAAGAAAATACCATATTGTATAGTCAACATATCCAGTACAAGCATCAAGAAATCTATTGCATATACCACATGGAAGATCTATTTATTGTGAAGAAATCTATAAAAAATCTAGAAAACTTCACAGCAAAGCCTACAAACTATGCAACATGACAGAGTCTACATGTGCATGCGTGCGTGTGTGCGTGTGCGCGTGTGTTTTAAGGGTTGGGTTGGATGATGGATGTCTGGATCCCTGTCACTTATCTACGCTAATTCCAGTCAACATACCTGTATTGAATCTTTAATTTTTGGGAATACCTGCACCAAGAAACTGAACTTAGAATATGAGAAAAACAAGTTTATAAGTGACTTGAAAAGGCATTCCAATAAATAATGCAAATTAATAAATTTCTGTATAGAAGCATCTCTATCCCAAAGGTAACAATCTGAAAACCAATCACAAATGAAGGTGGAAAGGAGTTCATTAAGCAGACTCCTTAATTTCACAAAACAATTGAAAGGTAGACAAGCATCCGTAGATTTTCCCAGCATGAACCTATGGAGGTTGACTTTTCAGTCATTATTTTAGTTTCTTTCTACTTGTTGATTGCTCAAATATGGGTCATTCAGTCCACTTGTTTGCACTTATGCTTCATTCATTTCAATCATGAAATAAGCACTTTCATGATTCTTCAATATTCTTCATCATATATTTCCATAGGACATGGTTACACACCTCTTTCAAATTTACTTTTCCAACTATATATTAATTATCCTCAAATACATTCATAATTGGTACTGTCCTCTTCAATTGATTTGGTGAAAATTCATCATAAAGCACACATTCAAAAGTGAAAGTTCATTAGTTAGACTGTAGAGTGCACAAAGGTCTTAAATCAAACAACTACATGATTTCACTTGTAAACTCAGCCAATTTGCCATACAATTAGAGAGACCTAACACTCACAGAGTCTAAGCAAAATAGAAATCAATTGAACAACACAGGGTCGAGAGACAAATATCAGCAAGTAAAAACAAAAGGAAACCCATAGATTATTGTATAAAAATCCCGAGAAATTTAACCAAAAAATAAACTTGAAGTATCGCAAACATTTATGGATATGCAGCTTTACTGAAACATCACAAAATTTAATGTGACTTTCAATGGTGCACTAAAATAATCTTCAAACACCGAGCTTGGTGGCTAGGCATTGCGAAGCAACTTTATGGGCCATTTTGGAAAGGAACATTCAGAAGATCATAGGTTAAATGGAAAGATTATGCAATTTTAAAGTGGTAGAAGATGGAATAGGAATCTCAGATGAAACTTGAATACAGAGATGGACGTAAAACAAATTAATAAAACAAATGAGACCAAAATAAAATATTTATGGATCAACATAAACTTTGCCCAAAAGACGGAATCAGAGCAGCAAGAGAAAGGCCTAAACAAAATTCAACCAGCGTAACACAAGGACAAACAACCACTCGGCAAATGGCATCGCTGTACAAAACAATCGATGCAAAATGCACATATAAACTGATGCATACAAGGGACAGACTGACATGGCCTAAGTTACTCGGTTTACTAGATGTCCTGGATGAAATAAACACAACAGCATGCAAAACAGCAAAATAACCACACCCATACTTTCTTAGTAAAATATTCAAGCCGTGCATCATCAGCTTCTGCTATTGAGTCAGCATCAAATCGTTCATAGATCTGCACGCAACGAAGAAACTTTAGTATAAGAGAAAGAAGCCCACCTAAACCAATGAAAGAAAAAAGATGAAACGTTGTTAACTGATAAATAAAATAAGCAAAAATCAAAAGCTATATCTAAAAAAGAAAGGCTATCACGAAGTTTGGACAGAGCCAATATTTTATGTAACATTGCTTCTCATGAAGACTCTTAGGTCAGGCAACTATTAATTATCTGAAACTTTGTCCTAAAACAAAAACTTTTAACTCTGACAAGCAGCTAACAGCAAGAGTAAACTAGTAACAACTAATGCCATGGGACTCATCAATCAAATTTGCAATTAATATGGTAAAAGTCAAGACAAAATTCTCATGACTACATTAATTGAGTTGGCTATCAAAAAACCATTTGGTTAGGATTTTAGTGATTGCAAGAGAAAGGATAGAGGAAACACAAAGGGCAACGTCTTTACTCAACTTTTTTGTGCAAATACATCTTTACTCAACTAAATTCAATATTACATGGAGGCTCTCTTTGTAGCGCATATATACACAAAGTCCACTTAATACCCAAATCCCTAGCTTATTTGATATTTAACAATGGAAATAAAAAAAAAAAAAAAAAAAAAAAAAAATTCAACAGAATACGACAGTTTCACGGTAATCAGAACTTGTGACATTTCATAGCTACTGTGCATTAGGTCATTTTTTAACAGCATGTATTTGGAATTCATGGGAAAGAGCCACTTAGTTATGTCCAATAACAGTAGCTACAAAATTAATTGGTCATCTGAAGGCTCCTGTTGTATATTGACCAGTATGGTTCACTTCCTCTATACTACATGAACGGACCATAAAAACAAATCTTTAGGATTGAAGAACGAAATGTATGGAAGGACTATAAAAGGAATTTCTCAGATTGCATGACGAAGTCTACCCTGCAAACAGAAATGTCCTACCAAGTACAAACACAATCATCTTAATGTAAGAGAGGTGAATCTGAATGCACATTACAAACAATAATCAGTATAGCAAAGTCATTTACTTGACGTGCTTGGATTAACACTTTAGGCAGAATTCCTTTGTACTCACAGACCAACTTCACCTGCACAAGTTAATACATATTAGAAAATTAATTAGTCATTGAGAGCCAGAGCAGACTCTTTAGTTAAGATTGACCAAACATCTGAGAGCATTGGAAATTTCTCTCCATCCACACTAAGCACACTAAAAGATTCAAAAACAAATGAAAGGCTCTCACACATTGTTGCCATAAGAAGACTAGAAATAGATCGGCCTTCTTTTTAATATGAGATCTTTAAAAGAAAACTCCAATCTGGCCCTATGTCACCTACTTTGCTACTCATGATGGCTCATCAAAGATCTGGCCCCAACTCACCCCCCATTTATTACTTTTAAAATTCAAATTTTTCTTAATTTTAATCTCTGGAACACAATATTGGACATTGCAACACTAGGTAAAATCAAAGACTACCTGTTCTCAATGTTTATTCAGATACCATAGCATAACTAGTCACTCATTAAAAATTTGATTTGCTCAAGTACAAAAATTTAAACTTGTGTATAAAATGAGTGCGGAAGACATAAGATAGTATTGTTGGATGTACGATCACTGTAAAAAAAAGAGGAATATAAATGAACTACCCTGAGAAAAGTAAGTGTTTCCCCAATCGAAGATAAGATGATAGAAGCTCCTTTGAGATGGTGTGGTCATGTTAAAACAAAGACATTCGAATGCTCCAGTAACAAGAGGTGAGCAAGAGATGAAAACACTTTTAAAAAGGGCAAGGGAAGGCCTGGAAGGACGTGGACAGAAGATGAGCAAATACACAGCATTTAAAGCTTAAAGAGGATCTAATACAGGATCGAACATTCGTATGATATTATTCATATAGCCGACTTTGCTTAGATTGGTTTATTATTGTTGTTACTCTTATAGCTGATTATGTTTTAGCACTCACATGTTTGGAGCTAGAAGTGTAGTATTGCTTGACGCCGAATCTTGCACAATAAGAAACAATTCATGGCTATGACACACAGCCCATTACACAATATCTGTGTCACCCCGCTTCTCACCATTCGTTAAGTTACTGTATGTGAATTTGACTAGATTTAATTTCTTGGTGCAGAATTATGTATTCAATATTTGCATATTGTTTAAAAGAGTAGATATTAAGAAACATTTATGAAAACGGACAAAAAGTGGAGGAGAAAATATAAGCAGGTCATTGATGGAGATAGAGAAATGAAAACAAACAAAATTCAAGCTTTTTAACAATATTCTATAAGTAAAGCTATTGAAAATTTGCAATTCCACTTAAAATCCAGAGCAAGAGGATATTGCCCATTCAGAGAAATTTGTGTCTCAAAAGATATTAGTATGTCTGCTCCAAGAATAAGTAGAATGAAAGACACAGGGCACCTTAAAAAACTGCATTCATCTCACATCCCTTCTTGCACCAGAATATACATGGTCCACATACATAGCATCAAATTAAATGGTGTAAACATAGCAAAGGCCATGAATGCTCTGATTAGCACCTTAAAGGTTTCCTAAGAAAGAAAATCTACTGACCTTTCCCTCATAATTAAGGCAGTGTTGATTGAACAGAGAATTCATATCTGCAAAAGTAGTATCGTCAGGTTAGATCACCTAATATAATTTATCCAAGAGTTAGCTACTCCTCACCCTGTACATCTGAAACCCAACATGAGTGACAGCAACCCCCCGCCCCCAAAAAAAGAGCAAAACACAAAAGACCAAGTGAATTTAAACCACAAAGTGATAAGCATACAAGAACATATTCACACACAAGAACTCGACATCTGTATGCTGCTTTGTGCATACAGTGAATGCAGAAGGCCATGTGAACCAAGTACAGGAAAATGTGATTAAGAAACCTAACTGTGATAACGGTATGCCTAGAGCTACATAACACATCCTTCATTGTTTCAAAGTTGTTCTTTTCCGGAAATTAATCCTATAAAACTTACTCCAATGGAAAAAATTTGTATGTATCTTCTACCTCGTATTTTTCACAAAGACTTGCCTACTGTGATGTTTGTGGAAGTAGACATCTGACAGGGTGAAAATAAGGAATTTGGGTTGGACATACCTGGATTCAAAAAATAACCAAGTACTATTGACTGACGGTAGAACCTTGCATATCCATCCAAGTACCTAGAAAAGAAATATACGAATATCTCATTTAGGCTGATTAAATGAAAGAAAGAAGAAACAATAAGACTTCACAATAAGTACTGCATAGCTCACCACTGCCTCATGCGCATAACATCCATGCCATGCTGCTTTGAGGGTAAGCAGTTCAACTGCTCCACCACTGTATTTACATGTGACCAATTCTGGAAATTTAAAGCCAGTATCGGTCAAGAAGAAAAATATTCGCTGAAATCTAAAGATTTTTCTGGAATGCAAGACATATCATAAGCAAGAAAGCAGATGCCTGCCATACCTGCATGGCAATGACATCTGCATGATCTATGATCAGGATCTGCAGAGTAAAACATCCTCACTCATTTAGCAGAGAAAAACTGTACTACCCTCCAAAACAAGAATTAAGTTAACCCCTGACAAATATGCAATATAGAATGTGTAAAATGAATAACCTCTATAGATGACAGGTAGTCAACATCTTTCTCCTTCTCTCTTTCAGCCTCCCCAATTTTCTGTCATTCACAGTTCCAATGTCAATCGCATGGTTTATTAAAAGCAAGAAACTTTATTATTAGCTCAACCATTGACATTAAAAATTCCATAAGAAATGAACTTTCAATCTAAAGAACAAATGATATTTTTTAAAAATAAGACTTTCTCTACAGCTGCCAACCTTGCCCGGCCAATCAGCAGTTCCCCTCAACGTGTTGTACTTTATCAAGTGAAATTCTCAAGAACAATAATGTAAAAGGTCTCATGAAAGCACGGGCTCTTAGATGTGTATCTCTGTAGACAATATATCCTAATTGAACAATCCTCTTCCAATCTGAGCTATTCTAAAATTGCAATAACTTATTTTCTAGTGATGATAAGAGCTAGCCAAAAGAAATTGTGCATGTAGATTCTGAATATACACAAATGGATCAAAAAGAAAGAATAAATAGTACCCCAAAAAAATAAGGAAAATCAGAGCAATCCCATAAATGTTTTAAAGCTACAAAAACAACAATCTAATGATCCTTCAAAAGATCTTTTTGTTGCATTCATTGCAGACACACCACATATGACAAAAAGGAGCAGCCTTCCCAGATTTTCTTGAATAAGGGGAACAAGAAGGGAATTTCCAGCACTGAAATAATTGCAAAGAGTATCTCCACATGACCCTACCCTGTTAAGAGTGGTGCTTCCATAAACCCTACCACATGCGCTTCCATAAGTCATTCATCTTTGCCTTATGTGCTTCCATAATTCTAACACATGCACTCCCCCATTGGCATAGACATACACCCTTCACCATGGATCACATATGGCAATCATCACCCTCCTCACACGCTTTCACCATATCCAAACTCCACTGCCATTTTGCAAGCAAAGCTTTATTGAAGAATACCAATGATTTAATGCCCATTACTGACCAACCAATCTACGACTTTCCAATTGATCAAATGATATCTCAGGTTATCATCGCAAAGAAACTTGTTTTAAGTGGACAAGAGAAGTCAAAATTGCAAACGTAACAGTAGATGCCGGATAAATTGAATAAAAGAAACTTACATAAATTGGAAAGCAAGATAGATTTTATTTTTGTCTATTTATTTATTTGTTTATTTTTGCCAACAAAAAGCAACATAATTTTCGAGTGGCTTATTATGGTTCTCACACTAACCCTCTAAAAGCTCAATTTCAGAGCTTCTTTAGAATTCCATGCCATAAGGAACCAAGTATCGAGTCTTGCTTGACTCTCATGGAAGGGAAGATGCTTTAGGGTGTTGAGTTCATCAAACACTTTAATGATAAGAACTGTGGTTGTAGTGGAATTCTTCCAAGTGACAGAGAAAGCAAAGGTGAATCTTGACTGCTCTGATTCTCCAAATGATCACCAACCAAAAAAACGAAGTTTAGAGAGTCACCGCAAAGGTCCACCAGCAATTTTGTCCTCTGATGGAGGATGAAGAACAGATGATTTTCGTTGGAGACTAAAATCACAACAAAAGCTTCAGCTCATAGCCAGCTCCATCACTTTAAGATCATAAAGTAAAATCTGCCTTCTTATTACATATGCTTGCTGGTGTGTGACTTCATTGTCGATCAAAAAGAGTGTGGAGTGATGAAAAAGGAAAATGTAATTCTTCCCAACAACTTAATAATCCTTAAGCATAAGAAATATTTGCTTACTGTAATCAAACCGAGAGGAGAAGCTACAATCATGTCTGATGTGTAGAAGTCACTGTACAGCTTTATGCTTTTCCTGTAGTAAGTATAAAATAGGAAGATTAGTACCAACAGAATAGATTTCCTCTTCAAAGGTAAAGAGAATTTCACTATGAGGCACCAAAGGCATGCCAACTCATTCAAATAAAGAGCCCAAAGCCGAAAAAAGAGCTAAAAGCCATTAAAAAAAAAAAAAAAAAAAAAAAAAAAAAAAACTAATTTGCAAGAGCAGAAATCCACAATGTTAATCAAAGCATTTAAATCCAAGAGTAAACCCCCTCATTTGAAAAGTTAACCAATTTTTAATAAGTTCCTTATGCAAGTTTCTTCCCCCACAAAGGCCCTAATATTTCACTCTTTCCAAATCAACACAAAACCAGATAGAGGAACAGAGGATCTTCAACCTATGCCATAAGTAGAACGAAAATCATTAATGGTAATGTTCTGTTTTGCTTGAACAGAAGGCATTTTAAATAGACACAGTTTAGTTAGCAGTTGAACACGACTTAGGAACACCCGCTTACTGGAATCTTATGTGAAGTTCTTTATTAAATGAACTGTTGAATTAACTGCAAAATACACAACCCTGCCAAATCTACAAAACGAAAGATGGCCTATACAACCACCCTGCTTAAGAGGGATCCTATTGTCTGTCATAGGTTGGAACGGGAAGATAATCCTAGGTGGCTGAATAATTTTCAAGCCCCAACTCAATGTTTAAATGACTAAAAATGGTGTTCTAGAATAGTCTTACATATTTTCACATTTTAATTTATTTGATATCAGCAACAGTGTCACTCTTTATGTCTGGAAAAGATCATGAAGAAATTTTTTTCTGGCCAATAGGCTTTCCTCATCTGAAACAAAAGGAACATAATTAATAACATCAGCACCATTGGGTTGCCCTGGTTGCTGAGCGTTCTCCTGAGAGCTGGATGTTAGGTATTTGATTCCTGCCCCAGAGGATTTACACCAGCAAAGTTTGTCCGGTTCAAGGTAAGGGTACAACCTAAAGGCCCCAAGTTAAACTGACCAGTATGAGTTGCAGTGAGTTGCAGAATGGCTCTTCCTTCAGAAGGTTCTCCGTAAGAAAAAGAAATAAATAAATGACATCAAAACCACGACTGCTGTAATTGTTACATTCTGGGATACTTCTTTTGTTCTCTTGGCTTGGATACATACTGATATTCTTTCTTTCATGATTTTGTAAAAAGCGTCACAAAATCCACCTTATAGTCATCAAATCATAATCTTTCACTGGAAAACTCTTTCATATAATTTTTCTACTTTATGTTAAAGAATAAACAACAGAGAAGTATAATAAGTAAAATCAACAATGATCACAGTAATAGAAAATGCATGGAACTTCAAAAGAAATGGCACTAAAGGAAAAATATATATACCTAGTAAATTTAATTCCAACCATAAAGTGATCATCAGGATTTCCATCAAACAGTGCGTGAAAGTCAGTAGGTTTCGAAGACTTCTGACCAGAGCCATGGACATCCTGAAACACCTCATTGTCCTCATTGTCATGAGCCTCTCCAGCACCAAAATCGTCAGAGAACCGTCCCAAGTACTCTACATTAACCTGGGGACAATCCATGCTTCCATTATTCAAACAAAACGTGACACGGGTTTTCATTTAAAGTGGGGGGGGGAAGGCCTTGAATTAACTCTTCCATTTTCCAAAAGCTTTAACAACACAGTGCCACTACCCTAAGCTATGTAAAGCAGTACACACTTGGGCACATGGAAGAAGTATGGAGATGAGGAGCCCTCCTTGTCTAGCACATGGTATGACTAAGGTCTCCTTCTGTAAATCATTTGGTTGAGGCAAGATAATGACTCATGCTAGACGCCAAGGTAAAACAGTCCTATTTCATGGAAAAACACAAAATTTTAAAAATGATAGGCTCGTAACCCTCACTGTGGTTGAGTCAACATCCTGCAGAAGGCTGGGCAAGGGCTGCACAATCCTTGCCTTAGCTCACCAGGGTCACATCAGGCCTTGAACAGCCCAGGTGAGGGTGGCATGACCCTGGTCATGGACTGACATGATTCAACAAGGCAGCAATGTTCACTGAATGGACCACCTACCCTCTTTATGCTTCTCTCTTTAGTTTCTTTAATTTTCAAAGTTCCACCAGTTAATTTTTTATGATGTGGCTCCCCATCAGCCAATACATGGTGCCAGGTTAGCCCTGATTCACCACAGTAATTTGACAGAGCTCTTTTTTTTTTTTTTTTTTTTTTGGTGAAAGTAAGAGATATATTGGGGAAAGGTCAAACTGTGCAACTAATCGGCTTCAAAAACTTACACTCAAGATGGACATGCCCATTATGAGCGGAAGGAAGCCGAGGAAAAAACCCAAGAGGCAACCGAGAACGGCCAAAAAATGAAAAGCAGACTGACAACCAGAAACGACCTAGCAAGACGCCTAGCCAGCTGGTCCACAATCAGTGGACAGCACTCTTAATCGCTGAAGTAAAGGAAACTATATTTGATACAGGTTTTGAAGTTTGGGACATTTGTTACCAAAACCAGTAAGGTAGAGATTTTCTGGACATTTGCTCATATTTTTTCTTTACCCGTTTCCCCTCAAAAGAGACCTTAATTTTATCTTTTTCCTCATCACTCTGCCGTACTTCACGTGCATTTCCTCCTATTTCTTTCTATGTATTGATGGCATTGTACAAATTTTGCCCTTTGTTTTTTGGTATGAATTTTTGCCCAATTTAAATGTTCACTCAATGAATATCTTTCTGTTTGATTGCTTTCCTTGTTGTTCCAACTTCTTTTATTTGGGTAGCCACTAAACATTTGGACTAGCAAGATACCAATGCAAATGCAGCAAGACATTAATAATAAAAGCATTATTATTATTACCATCAAGAAAAAGTAAAAGTGCTATAGAATAAGTGATATTAAGGAAGAAACATATATAATAAAGTTATTATAATGTTATTTTTTATTATTTATATTTAAGCGACAGCACAACCACCATTAAAAGATCTGCTGACTCCATGACAGGGTGTAATGTACTCATAGCAAATTCCAACTCCACTCTTTTCAATAAAATACATAAAATGACGAATACAACTCATAGTTCCTCTTATTCAAATTGTGAAAGAAAAGAGACGGGAGGGGAGCCAAATAGTTCTTGTACGATGATACATCAGACTCAAACTCTTTAATTCTGTTTATGATGAGAATTATCCAAAGAAACGAAAATCAAAATGACAATTGCAGTGGACTGCAGAAGACAATAATAGAACATTCCGAACTTCAATAAAGAGTAGAACCATGTACATTTTCATAAGTGTCTATTGTCATTGTCAAGAACTTCAATGATTCTCTTTTTTCTTTCAACTTGGTACATTTATAATCATGTCTAGGATAATACCGTGAACTCGTAAGAGGGTAACAATCTTTAGATCTTAATTCAAAAATAGATATTTTGATTTTTGGGCAAATGGTTTGAATTTTCGTCACTTATAAGATACAATGCTGCAAAATCAGCTCTAGAATTTTCAACACTAGGTCAACACCTTTAACAAACAAACTTAAATTGTACCTTGTGATTTGAAGGTGTCAGCTGTATCAGCCTCTTAACAACTCGAAATGCAATGTTACGAAGAGGCAAAAGAATCAAAACCTGAAAAGCATTATGAAAAAGTAAATCAACCAAGTTAGAAACCTAACATAAGGACAAAGTAAATGTGAGATAGACAACGAAATTTTGTTTTCTTAAAGGCAAAGAAAACAAAACTGGATTCATCAGCTCATCAAAACCAAGACAGAAAGAAATGAACAAACTAATCATTTATTCAAAGGGCAAAGAAACACACATAATTAGCTATGCACAATGCAACATGTGTGATTTCTCTCTCACAAGCTTCCAAGATTAAGGACAGAATTTTCAGCTACAAACTCAAGATTCAGGTTGGATATAGTAGTTTGGTGGATCTGGAAATGCATATGAAAGATATTTTGAATGGTTTGGGGAAAAGATTCTTATTTAATGAAACAGTTATTTTGCTAAAGCCATTGTAAGCAGCAAGGACAGTCATAAAATATAGCAAGTACCTATAAACTGCACTATCTCAAATGAAACCGAATATTATATTACTACCAACTCATTTTAAGCATCACCATGAAAAGTGAGAAAAAATAGAAGGTACATTTCGACAATAATTCCAGAAATCATCAAAATTCATAAGAACTTGCATTACATTAGCTGGACGCTGCACACAGAGAAAGAAAGCCAGAGAGACAGACAGAGATGCAGAAATCCAAATACAAGTAGGGCCGTCCAATTAAGGGGTTATGAGCAACTCATAGCAAGAGGTGCAGGAACACCCAATAGTTAATTCCCCGACAGCACTTGTGTCCAACTCATTTGCTTATCCCAAGATAATTAAAAAAATCCTCAATTGCCTCCTTAGTACAATGAACCTTCAAAACTAGTCTCAAGACCCAAACCCACAATAAAACATCAGTTTTGAAGTGCTCTCTTGCAAAAGCCTAAGTAGAAGTCCTTAGTAGTAAATCCTGGACATTGCTTTGCATGAAATGTAGCAGACTTATATGTCATCAGCGGAGTTCAGAGAGAAATTTGGGATGACAAAGGATGCTTTCTATAAGTTGCCCAAATGGAGACAGGATAAGTTTAAAATGGCAATTCAATTGTTTTGAGTCTGGTTTGATAGCTCTATTTATTCTTTTGCTTTCTCCATTAAGGCATGGCGAGCAGAAGGAAGCTTTCTTGGATATCTGTAACAAAATCTTTCCTTGTCTCAGCTTTCTTCAATATTACTTTAAATATAGCTTCATTGAGTGTTGTCTAACCACCAATTAATTACTTTTCATTGTGCAGTTGGTGAATTTGGAGCGGCATCAGTCAAAGGGACAGGAAGGTGCTTTTATTTTTGGATGCTTTTGCTCCCAAGGAAATATTTTTGGCAATTTATGGACATAGAAGCTTTGGTCTGTCTCTTTCCTTCTTCTTGGTTCTGACGGGTAGGTTCCAGGTTCCAAAAAATGAGGAACCTGTACCCGAGGGTAGGTTCCAGGTTCCAGCTGGAACCTGTAAGGAACCGGGAACCGCTCACCCCTAGTAAATTCACAATACATAGCATTACTACTAGTAGCTATCACTAAAGACAAAGTGACTAAAGGTCATATACAAAAAAACCACACCCAACTAAAATGAAATGTACACGTTTGGTGACTGGATCAACATTTTGATCTATAAATTACTCAACTAGATCTGGAACATGCAAAGAAGAAGTGGCATTTGTCAGTATACCTTGGGACGAGTGAAGCCATGATCAAGGAATTCACCACCAGAAAGTATTTCATCCTTTGCCATTTCTTGGTGTTTGGCCATTTTCGTGTCATTTCGAGTCACAAGATCTCTTGTTCTGAATATGTGATTCAACTGTCAAACACATCCCACAAACTGTTAAGGTTATAATACTACAAAAGACTTAAGAAGGAAAAGAGACCAATTTCTCAACAAAAGAAAACTAAAAGATCGAGTACGGGAAAGGTAGGCACGCACAGAATGCATGATGTATGCGTCTATGGTACTCAAGTCTTCTCCATGGCCCTTGCGATAAAAGGGCCTCTTGCTGCAGTTCAGTATATCTCGATAGCTGTTGCCTAAAATATAAAAGTAGTTTGAGTATTTCAAATTAGCATAGTTAGTCCACTGGTGATGAAAATTCATTGAAGACGAAAGCCTGGTACATTCAAGTACACAGGCAAACAAAACAATTTACTGTTATAACTGAAAAACAAAGAACAAGAGATGACAAAGGAGAAGGAGAAAGAACTAAGGACACAGTGTGATTGCTTATCATATTGCCACACAAAACCAAACCCAATAAAGGGTTTTGCTGGGTTTTTAATTGAACTAGCAACTCAAACATGCTGAGGCAATCAGACAACTTACCCATCAATACCAAGGATTTTAGGTCACCAATCAACCTCAACTTTACAACAAACAGATTGGTGGTGACTTTTGGATATAAAGGCAAAAAATTTTATTCTAGGGAGATTTTTAGGATTTTGAGAAATTTTGGGGGCACAAGAAGGGGGTAAGCTAATCATCTTCATTTTTAACCAATTAGTACCACCCACATAAACTCACAATAAAGAATGTACAAACAAAAGAATAAACAATGTATAGTTTTAAACAAGAAATGCAAATACAAGTAGAGAATATTGCAGTAATGAAATCCAAAGTAAAATTGGCAAAAAAAGCCATATTAGAATGCAGACCACCACCAAGCACATCCCCTGCCTTCTCTTCTTCCACTGGCGTGGGATGCTATATTGAAAGAACTGACCAAAGAAAAAAGGGCATGGAAGGAACCGACCACAGGAAAACAAAGTATTGAAGGAAAAAGAGACAGACAAACATGGAGGAATTATAAAAAAATTCAATTATTACAATAAATCCAGAAAAACAGTGAAAAAGAGCTTCAGGATCCCAACTTACAAAGGGAGAAGAACAATCTTTCTTTTGACGTATGAAAATCCTTGCCTCCAGACGTTTCATAGATGTTTAACCAGTGTTTATACAAGCTTGGCTTCAGACCATACCCAGATTTTAGGTTGTCGTCCTACAGAACAAAGTTTATATTAGGTTATGTATTAATTTGCAAAGAAAGTGCATATAAGCAACGTCCAAATGCCTTAAAATTTATGAAAGTTCAGATACCCAGAAAATGTATGTATATAAATGACACAATACATTAAAAGAAGAAAGTAGACTTAAAAATAAACTAATAATCACACCACCAAAGCTCATGCAACTAGATGTCACTTGAGAGGTGATCCTCAAATGACTAATGTGCCTTTCTGGGTTCAATTCTTTGTTTGGGAAATCTGAAGCTAACTATAGCTATTAGGCAAAGCTGTCTCTCATCGAAAAACAATTAACGATAAAAGATATAAGGTTTGCAATCAACTCCTTTTTATCCCCTGCACTTCTTTGCTACTAATGTCATTTACCTCCATGCAAAATATTAACAAAAAAGATCTAAAATAGTAGGCATTTCAACAAGATTTTTAAAAAGATAAATTGGTGGTTAGAACTCTCAGAAATAAGAAAAAAAGTACGGGTCATACAACAAACATACCTTCATAAAGCACTCTCCAGTTCCTACCCACTTGCAGTTTTCAGCAGCAGACACCTCCCATTTATATTTCCATCTTTTTTCTGACAATTCATCAATCTCTCCTTTTGATATCTGATGACCCAAGTGCATAGCATATGAACTGTACCCAAAAAGAAATTCAAGGTCAATGAACAAACTAGGTCAGAAATAACAACAAATGGGGGTCAAAACAAAATAAGCATGTATAAGTCCGGTAGAGATTACAGTAGGCCAGCATGTACAGCATCATCTTCTAGAGAACATTAAGTTAGTCAAATTTGACACATCCACAAAATGAACTCTCCTTCTTCCAACAGCTGCTAATAAGTCAGTTTCAGATACTTAGGCCAGTTGGGAATAGATTTTGATCATTTAATTGCAGCTATTTTGGTTTAGCCGTGGCTTTCAGCACTTGGCTGTAGCCTCGACTTCTGCTCAAGTAAGTGTCTTTCTTTCATGAGCAACTAGGGCTCATTTTGAAGACACTTTAATTTGAAAAACTTAAACTATAAAGATAGAGAGATGTGACCACTTATAAGTCCCACTAAATAAAATACAACCAAATAAAGATAATCAGATATTGAATAGAGGCTTTTTTGTCAACAAACCTCACACAGCCTGATGCCTCAATGGCAGCATTAGAATGGACGTCTAATTCATGCTCTTGCTCAGACTCAGATGTATCTTGATCATTCTCCATTTCAGCATCTTCACCCTCCTCTCCAGCACAAACTACACCAAACTTTTCTAATGTACTTCCCCTAGCATCAATCTTAGGGGACTCATCATCAGATCCTACAAGCCAAGCATGAAATACAAATTAAAAGAGGAAAGGTTTCACAAGTCATGCTGGTAAATAATAACTCCACCAGACGTTACATTCCTGATGCCATTCTGTGACAGCTCCATAGCCACGGAAATTGTGATCTCACTTATGATTGCTATAAGTGAGAACTTATGCAAGGACACTAGGACCATTACATGCTTCTATTTCTACTTTTCAAATTTGAATATTTCAACTCTGGTTATGGGGATTTAAATACCATGCTCTTAAAGCATAAAAAGAATTGTAACTATATCAAAGCCAAAAGAATAGAGTTCTGAATTCCTGGTCAAGAGTCAAGAACTACTCTACAGGGTTTGGCACAATCTTAAAGCCCGTGCTTTAAACTCCAAAATGGTTAAAGTAAAATATCCGCATAACAGAAAAATCAAAACCAGGAACTCCTATACAACTTCAAAATCTTTAAGTTAGTTTAAGACATGGAATTTCAACACATGGAACTTTGAAAAATATAAGCAATACTTAAAGTTTAAGTTTTCACCTCTTTCAGAATCATTCAAGCCAGATCCACTAAGAGAATCAGAATCATCATATTCACTTTCTTCACTGTCACTTTTACCTTCTTCTTCTCTCTGTCTGTTCAAAGTAAAAGTTTCCAGCACCAGAAACTCTATTAGTATCCAAGAATGACAACTAGACTAGGAACATAAATCAAATTCTATAAATCAACTAAAAGTACGCTTGTATGAAAGATTGTGAACTTTTAGGTCATAGGAAAGCATGAAATGCATTTTGCTTCACGGGTAATGTGTTACCATGGGTGAAAACTCACAATTAAAAAGAGAAAAAAGAATAAGGATTGCCGCCATATTTTACTTTTCTTTTCTTGAGACCTGTTTAATAAGCACTCTTTCTTTCAAGTCGTTTCCAAAGTGACCTTCCATACTCTTTTTGGCTATTGCTATAGTTTCACCAGAAAGACAAGCTGTTGTGCAGTAAATCTCTAATGGAACTTATTTCACATTACATGAGTGGCAGCAACATTAATCCACAAAAACCTACAGATAAGGATATCTCACCCTGATATAATCACCCATGCACAGTACAATATGATAGTACGACTAGCAATATTGTATGGTGCCCTTAGCAAACTTGTAGTTAGAGCATCTATCTTACAGTTGACTTCCACCAAGGGAAAGAAAGAAGTAAGGGGGAATAGTACCATTACCTTCTTCTATAGGCATCAGAGAAATATTTGCCGCTAGACCCCAGAGTCACTAACAAATTATTGTAAGCCGAAGGCTCTTTATAAACTGCTTCATCATCGTTATCCACATTAGTGAGTTCTGCGGCAAATGATAACATCATAATTATACTAAATTTAAAGTAGAATATTCAATTCAATTACAACCCTTTAACTTAAACTTGATTGCAGGCCAACAAGCTGATCCTCAAGAATGCTGGTCCCAAATCTCATGTCAAGCATTATGTTTTTAGATAGAATCATCAAGTAAGGAATATCCTAATAAAGGTAATTTCTACAACTTAAAATCTCATGTGAAGCATGATAATTTCTACTAAGGCTTCATGAGATGACATAGAGGAGTGCTGTAGACATCTAAACAAATCCTTGACATTACTTAATTTAATAATGTTAGAGAAGAAAAGATCAGTAGTTGACTGAAAATTAAGAAGCATGTTATAGAATGAACAATTTGATAATGAACACTTCCAAAAATGTTTATATATACATATTATATTAATAAAGCTGCATTGACATGCCTGCAGGATCAGGAGATATCCTTTGTGAAATGTGTTCTTCAACCTTATGCTTCTTTCTCACAATCCCACCATCTTCAGATATCTCACGGGTCTTGGGTTTCTTAAATCCTGCTTTATGGAACAAAGTAAATAAGAATTCATTTCAGCTTCGCTGCAAAGAAATTGACAACCCAAATATAAAAGAAAATCTAAGAAATGTGAATAAAGTAAAAGAGAGTGATTAAAAATGTGAGGCCAAATTTAGACATCAGGGAGGGCCGAAAGGAGAATAATATAATGTAAACAGACTAATTGCAATTTACAACTTATCAAACACCTTCTCTTGGATAAGCTGTTGTAGGTAATCAACTTATATAAAATACCAATTTAACCAACTATAAGGCACAGCATGTTAAGCATAAAAATAAGAAATAGCCAGAGAGATGTACCATGCTTCTGACGATTTCTCTTGCCCATAGAGATCTGCCTTCGGTCACTGAGATGCATAAAGAGTTTCAATTGAATTTTACCAATAGCAAACTACTTTTCAAGAAAACAACACATTGGTCATAAGCGCGGAGTCAGCTTGGCAGTGAAACCACTATAAACCACCACAAACGAGACAGAATAACCACAGCGCGACCAAGGCGGAAATCAATCGAGAATATTCAGTGTCAATCCTTGTTGTGTCGAACCAACCGCCACATGTAAAAAGAAGACGAACCAAACGTGAGTGATCCGCTCTAAAAATAGTCCGCCAGCTCACCTCGTGTTGAGTAATAAGTCGTATTGCCTTAAGACTATATAGAAACAAGATAAGTAACTAAAAACTAAACTAGCCGAGGGAAAAATGAGCCGCACTACTTGCGACTGCTGGAGCCACAAGGACAGGTGAGAGCAGGGCTGGCAACACTCGAGTTCCGCATCAGTGGCAGAAGCAAGAAGGAAATTGGTCGAACAGAGAACAGGTACACAATTTGAGACGGCCACAGGGCGGCCCCAAACAGGGTCCGTGTCTCGCGTGCAAATAATTACTACCGTCCCCACTCAGCAGATCGTTTAGAGCGAGCATTACATTCGCATCCCCGTGTCGCGACCAAATTTTTGGGTGAACCACCTAGGGTTTGACTAATGGATTGTTAAGCCTAGACTTAACTCGGGCTCTCTCAAACTCATACCAATTCGCGACTTTAGGTTCGAGTTCTTAACATGCAAATGATTTTTAACTAGGAGTCGCCACTAATCTATTTTTAGTGGGTCGATTAGAAACCCAAGTAAAGTAACATTACTTTACTCCTACGAACCAGAAATTATAAGTTTGGAGACTTGATTACGCTAGATTTCTCTAATACCCTTTCGGTACCTTTCTTTTTATTTTTGAAAAATATTTGGCAAGCAGCTTGAATTGATTTTAATTAGCTCCCTAATATGTGAGTTGATCATTCGGGTGCGCAAACCACCAATTTAACACCCAATAAAACAATGAATAAAATTACAGGACTTAGCAACGAAAGCATCTGCATTGTTAGATCAGAATTCACATCATCAACCATAGATATGATTTCTAATTAACACGCAATTTCTCTTTTTATGTTTTCACTTTGTTTAATGAGAACTTAATCTATATACAATGCATGCTAATAATCTAATATGATATGGCAACATGACCTAAATTACGTGACATGACAACATAATTTAAATTATTTGACGTGAGTAGAGTAAATACTAAAGAAATGCAATAATTAAATGTAATCTAAATAACCTAATTCTATTGACAAGCAATTTCTAATTAAATGGGCCTGAAAAATAAATGACGTGCATTTCAATTAATCTAATCCTAAATGACATGTTAATGACATTTTTTTATTTTTCCTTTTTCCTAAAAATTACAATTTATCCTAAAAAATGGAAGTAATTTATCCTAAGACTTTTTTTGGATTTTTTATGAAATTCGAAATTGGGTAAATGCAAAAATTATCTAACTAGATTAAGATCCTATTTAATTTATATTAGGAATTAGGTTGAGCCAAAATCCTAATTTAAACTAAAATATTATCTTAACATAAATGATCCTAAAATACCATCTATCTAATATTATCTAAACTTATAATGAATTAAAAAACTAATATCTAAGATTAAGCTACATGTAATTTTACCCTAAAATGCAATGACGTGCAAAAGATGCCCTAAGTTTACATGCATGATGATTTTTGTTGTTTTCTATTAATTCCGAAATTAAAATTTAACATGCAATTCAAATAATAATAAAACTAACATCCTAAATGAATTTTTTATTCATTTTTAATGATTTAAAATAAAAATCCCTATTCTAAATATGCAATACAATAAATAAATAAATAAAACCCTAATCCTATCTTTTTGTTTTCCTTTTTTTTAATTTCGAAATTGACAATTCCTAATAATTAAACATGCAATTTCAAGTTTTAAAAGCTAATAACCTAAATCAGTCGATTTGATTTTTGATTTTTTGATTTTTATTATTTTTATTATTTAAAAAAAAACTATCCTGAACATGGAAATCCTAAAACTACATTTTTGATTTTTTTAAAGAAAATTAATTTAAATAACATTACAGCAAATCAAGCAATATTTATCCTCAAATTGACGAACCGTATCTCGAATATGAGATCGAGTTGACCAATTTCACGAAAAATCACAAATCGGATCTCGGATGGGAGATCGGATTTTCAACTTTTTTAAATAATTGCGAGTCGGATTTCGAGCGGGAAAATCGGACTGACAATTACTAATTTCATGGCAATTTCATATCATGGAATTTCAATTTTACATTAAATGGATAATTACACTAAAAATAACGAGTAGTATGCAATATCAACAATAATAAATAAAACAAAAAATAAATATGAAAAAATAAAAATAGAATTTACCTAATTCTTTTTTTGTGTTTTCCTTTTTTGTTTTCTTTTTTTTCGAAAAAGGAAAAAAGGGGGAGACCGGCCGGCGAGAAGGGAGAGATCTCCGGCGAAGGTTCCGGCAGGGCTCCGGAGGACGGCGCGACGGCGGCGCGGCACCAGGGGCGCTCGGGGCTTGGCGGATCGGCGGCGGGGCTGGGCACGAACGGATCTCGGGCGACGTCGCAGGCAGAGGAGGGCTCGGTTTGCTGGCGGAGCGATGGGGGTGACGAGCGGCGACGGCAGGGGCGCGTTCGGAGCGGGGCTCAGGCGGCGAGGGCGCCACGGGTTACAGCGGAGTCGCTTGAGCTTTAGATCTGGTGCGGAATAGTGATGCGGCGTCCGGCGAGCAGGGGAATCAGGGGCGCGGCGACCGGCACGGGGGGGAAGGTCGATGGCGTTGGGTCGTCGCGCGCTGGGTCGGCGGCTGTGCGGAGCGGGAGCGCGGCGGCTGGCGGCGCTCAGGCGCGGTGCGCGCAGGCGAGCGACTGGACACGGGCGGGCACCGGTGGCTCTGTGGAGAAGACGAACTGTAGCCCTTTTCTTTTTTTTTTCTCTTTTCTCACTCTCTCTCTCTTTCTGCCGCACGCCCCTCTCTATCTCGGCAATCTCTCTCTACTTTTTCTCCCTTTGACTTTGCTTTTCTCTTTCACAGACCCTCACGTCACTTTCCTCTCCCTGCTCTCACGTCCATTCTCTATTTTTCTTTTTCTTTTTTGACTTTTTTGTGTTTCTTTCTTCTACCGACGGAAAGGACCCCGAATTAATTGTACGCGAATCCTTTTATAAGCCAAAAAATTGAATCTCTAAGGTGTATTTTATTTGGGATTCGCCCCGGTGGTCACTCTTTCAACATGAAAGAGGGAGGTAAGGGGTTCAAACCCCCACATTCTCAGGGAGGGATGTGGTGGGGATGCGCAAGCTGTAAGAGGTAGGGCAAAAGTCTGAGAGTGAGTGTAGAATAGGTATAGAGTAGGACTGACAAAAAAAAATGTATTTTATTTTTAATTTTTTTATGACCCAGGGAACCCCGCACTAGGCCGACAGGCCCGAGGTACAGAGGGAATAAACCCTGGGGGCAGCATAGGTGAAACCACCACCCCGTGCCACCGGCAAGTCACCATAATGACTTGGCCCCACTCGTCGCAGGGGATTCAAACCTCTCACCTCTAGGCGAAAGGATCACGAAACTCTACCATCTGCGCTGCTTCGGTCGATGGTTTTTATTTCTAATTTTGCTTATGTACGATATCCCTAAATATATCGCTGAAATATTTTTTACATATTCCATCCAAAAATTCCCCTTTTACACAAAACTGCATCTCCCAGTGTATATATGAAAATCTTAACAAAATATAACAAAAAATAAAATTTGCCTAAACTATATGCTATGTGGTTATTTTTAAAAAAAAAAAAATTATTTAAGGGATAATTGCATTAGAAGTTCTAAAACTTATCATGAAAATGCAATTGAGTCCTAAAACTTTCAAAAAGTGCAATTAAATCCTAAAACTTATCATGAAAGTTCAATCAAGTCCTAAAACTTTCAAAAGGTTCAATAAAGTCCTAAAATTTGTCTTCAAAGTGCAACCGAGTCCTAAGATTTTCAAAAAGTGCATTCCCTTGAAGGACTTTAATTAAACCATTTTGATAAGTTTTAGGACTTGATTGCACTTTTTGAAAGTTTTAGAACTTAGTTGTACTTTGTGACAAGTTTTAGAACTTAATTACACTTTTTTCAAAATTTTAGGACTTAATTGCATTTTCATGATAAATTTTAGGACTTCCAATGCACTTAACCCTTTATTTAACAAAAATTAACCCCAAAAAATTAAATGTCAACACCTCATCTCCCTGGGGAGGGCAAACAGCGTAGAGAGAGAGAGACAAAGAGGGAAAGAGGAACCTCAATTTGACGTGATGGCGAGCGGCGAGGAGGCGGTAAGAGACTCCGAGGGGGACAAGTGATGAGAAGTGAGAAGACGGAAGAGAAAATTTGCAGCAGCTCATTGTGCAGAAATTGGCTGCTTTTGGTTGCGACTTTCATTCCTAACGCGCGGATGACTTGGAGTTGCACCGAACCATTAGAAAAAATTTTCGAACCAAACCGAATGAGATCCGAACCAAATCCGAATTTCTGTTTGGTTCGATTTTTTGGTTTTTGGTTTTTAGTTTTTAGCTTTTGGTGGCTCGGTTTTCCACACAGAAGCCTCGAACGTCTCTACTCACTGAAATGCCCATGTTCAACGCAAGACCCACACCAAAAACCAATCGCTACGCGCCCCAAAACCAACCCCCCCTCCTTTCCTCGCCAGTAAACCCTCACCACTCACACTCTCTTTTAGCCATAACAACCAGGCGTGGATTAGGGGCGAGTCTCCACGATTGCCCTGCGGAGCTCTGAACCTCAAAGAGTAAGGGGACTGATTTATCGTACCTGTACTAAAAACGAACACCCACAAAGCAAAGACCACACAAAGAAACTAACAAAACAGCGTGAAAATCCATAGAGCCATGTCTAATGACCACAATACGCTAAGGACAGAACGAGAATCAAAGAGGATAATGTGGATCTGGTTCAGGCATTTCGGTGGGGTGCATCGACTAAAGCGTGAACGCCAACAAATTCAGGACTCGGATTTGCATTCGAATTCACAACAATCATCAAGCCAAGACTAAAAAGGACCGGGCACAATCTAGCGGGACCAGAACTGATTCGATGAATCCCAGTCTTGCGAATCCGAAACGGGTCAAAACAGGGCAGAGAAAAAGGGGTCGGCGGTGCTCCCTACCCGGCTCGGGTTGGCAAATGAGGGCAAGCTCGATAGAATGGACTACCGCGGTTACAGTTGCAATAAGTCATAATCTCTATGGGATTCCCAAAGAAACAAACTGGCCCATTTTGGCCGGGAACCATTCGAGAAAGAAACACAGCCGAGCCGATCCCGTAGTTTACCCTGCTTGTAGTTTACCCTCGCCCAAGCTCCGGGCGAGGGTCAACTGATTTTGACTGAACTCTGTCTCTGGACTAGTCTAACATCTTCTCCCCGAATCCTCAATAGAAAACTGAAGAGTAACGGCAGCAAGTCGTCCAGTCGCCTCACACACCTCTGAGCCAGGATCCTCGGGAAATCGACATGGCCAGAAGAAATAAAAGAAAATAAAGCCGAGACCTACCGTGGGGAAGCGGGAGTCGGGGTCGAAGCCTTCGAGCTCGCACTGGACCTTCAGCTTCTGCTGGTCCAGCTGTCGGAGCCACCACCGTCGCCCGTTACAGCCGCCGCCGTCCCGCCTGGCCTTTTTCCGCACGAAGCCGAGCCCCGACCAACCTCTCTCGGCCCAAGACCAGAACCGAACCTCACAGCTCGTTCCTCTCTCTGTTCACGATCTGGTTCTTTTTCGGTTTGCGATGAGTAGGTAATGATACAATATCGATTTTCTACCATGGCATGCAATTCAGATTCCAGGGCTTGACGCCTTTGCTGCTTCCGTCGTCGACGCCAGCAGCCGCGACCCAGCTCCGCCGCTCGATCCCGCAGCAACCCGCGCCTCAGCCCGCGCCACCTCCGTCCACGTCGCCCGCACGAGCACCCCCGCCGGTCGACCCTGGCGCCGTCGCCGTCCCTACCGCCGTCGCCGTCACAGTCGCCGTCGCACACGAGAGGAGAGGAGACGGCCCAGATGAAGACGAATAGAATTAGAAATAGGGTTCGCCCGTTTGGTTAACGGTTTTCTTTTTTGTTCGGTTCCGAAAAAAATCGAATCAATACAAAAAATTTCGATTTTTGATGAAAATTGGACAAAAAATATCGAATTTTTCGGTTTGGCTTTTAATTCGGGTCCCGACACCCCTACTTGTGCAGCTGCTCCACAGATTGATTCGAACAAAAAATTATTTTAAAAAAAAAGTGTTATTATCAAGAAAAATTTAGGTAAGTAAGAAATTTTACTTTAAAATAATTTTTGAATTAATTTTTTTGACTATCCAAAAACTTAAATTGGTGTATATATAACAATCCACAAATTTACCCTTTAAATAATTTTTTGACAATAAAAAATCCTAAATTAATATATTTATAACAAATTTATCATATATTAATATTCCTTAAATCAAATTAATACCCCAAAATTTACAAATTAGTATACTTATAACAAAAGGATGGTAAAACTCTAGTCTAATATATCTATTAATTGTCACGTGTCATCTAATTCAAATTAATTTAACAAAAATAAATAAAATAAATTAATTAATCACAAATATAATTTTGGATAAATTTATTATTAATTTGAGATTTTTCATATTATTATCCAAATTCATTTAGCTATAGCAAAGCAAATAGACTAAGAGTGTGTTTGTTTATTTGTGTTTCTATTCCTCGGAGCACAAATTTTTGTTCATTTGTTTCAGGGAATAAAAAAAGAACAGAAACGTTCTTGTTTACAATTTTGTTCTCGTGAACAAATTTGGAACAGAAACAAGAAATAAAAAAACTTATTTCTTGTTTCTGGAATACTTTTGGAAAACACTTTTTTTCTTCTTCTTTTTTCTTCTTTTTCGCTGGTCGCTGGCCTCGGCCATGGCTAGCAACAGGCCGTTGAGGGCCGGTGACCTCGCTGAAGCGTCTCCATCGCCGATGGCCTCGGTGGCCAGGCGAGGTCACTGGTGAGGCTTGACCTCGCCCAGGCGATGCGAGGTTGGCCTCGCCGAGGGTTAACAAGAAAAAATAAAAGAAATTAAAAAACTTATACAAGTTTACCAAACGCATTTCTGTTCTTGGAGTATAAATCTTTTACGATTACCAAGCATGTTCTTATATTCATAAATTATTCCCAGGAGTAAAAAAAAAAAAAAAAAAAAAAAAAAAAAAAAAAAAGAACTATTTCTGTCAAAAAATTATTCCCCGAAACAAACGTTATCAAATATGCTATAAGCTTTTCCTCTAGAAATTGATCTTGCCCAACAATACATCTCGGGCCCAAATTGACTGAAGCAAAATCATTAACCTGACGTGAAAGAACGGGTATGGTCCAGCTTGAATTGGGTCAAAACTACTTAGCCCGATAGCTCGAGCCAAGCTTTTAGACTTGATTCTTTATTACATTCTGGATATATCTCTTTATATTTCTAGTAATATGTCATTAATCTTTTTGATCCTACATGAAGAAAGTGAAATTTCAATAAGTGGGTTTACTTATTTTTTTAATGCTATTGAAAAAAAATTTAAAAATTTGAACCTTCATTGAACTAAATTCTTCACTTAATTGAACTAATGGATTGAACAAATCATATGAGAAAAAAAAGTAATCCTCATGAAAATATCCAAATGGAAATTGACTTGAAACCACAAATGGCATTGAATATTGGACTTTGAACTTAAATAGACATTATTTTTTTGTTGAATGATAGACATAATTTACTTAATCAAAAACGTGTGAATCGAAATCTTCAATTAAACTTAACTAATAAATACAATAAAATACGGTGAAAAATAGTCATCAAGAAAGCGAATAATCCAAATTGAAATCAAATTGAAATCAATTCGAAATCACAAATTAACATTAAATATTGGCACTCAAATAAAGAGTTTTCTCACTCAAAGAAAATGCTTATTGAATTCTTTCATCAAACTTATTGTTGATTGAATTAATGAGATGAAAAAGCATATGATCAAGAAAATCATCGTGAATTCATTGTTTATATCAATTAATGAAATAATATACCATACAATATGGAGGGAAAACATGAGCTTTCTAAAACTTTGAAAAATATAGACAAATAAAGACAAAGCACTTTTACTAGTAAGCAATAACACAATGTGGATTTGATGAACATAACTTTACTAGAGATAGTCCATAAAATGCACTTCACTAGAGACAATCCATAAAATGCCATCTAGTATTAGAACATTACTGATAAATTGCATGGATTATTAAACGTTAAACTTTAACCCTAAACAAAAATAAATTTATTATAACTTATGTTTTTTTTGAGCATTTGCACTAATAATAACAGAAATTATTAAAATGTGGGGGTAGTTCAAGTGGACACCATACCGACCCAGTCCCCCTCTCCCTTTTCTGCTGGCTATGCCTTACCTAGCCTCCTTTTATCTCCTCTTCCCCACTCCACACAGGTTGGCTCCTTTCCTTTCCCCTTTGACCCAACCGGTGCATTGGTCTCTTGCATCTCTGCAAACGAAATACAAAAAGCAAAGCAGAGGTGGGAGCAAGGCTAGGGCCACACCCAAGCTACGGTAGACAACACACTATTATGCTACTTTTCCAATGCTAAAGCTACGATAGGTCTTGACTCGTTTTTTTTTTTTTTTTTTTTTTTTGGCTTTTAGTCTGGGGGTCAATTTCTTGACGATCCTGGCTTGGAGGCATGTGAAGCGACCGATCATCATCCGATTTGTCAAGCTCGCCCTCCATTCACTGCTCCCAAGCCGGGTAGGGCCATTGCCGTTAATGTCCTTCTTTTTTACTTTACTTTGAATCCCTTATTAAATTCTGTTTTTGGGGGGCTCTCCAGGCTAGCGCTCAAGGCCATTCAGCTTGCACAAGCTCTAGCCACGTTGCCCTTGCATTTTGTTATGGTATACTCGAATGTCACGCCTTAAGGCCACTGGCGTAAGTTTAAGTCCCAGTTTGGGTCAGCAACTCTTCGTCCCAGTAGCGGACTCCAATTGTTTGCATAAATGCTTGAGTGAGATCTGTTTTTATTCTACTATTTTTGTTCGGAGTACAGCCATTTGTGATCAGCCACGCCTTATTGAGGTGCCCTATGGTGTTGGCACTCCCAGCACCCGCTGTTTGGTTGATTCAACGTACGCTGTCACCCTTCCACCATTTTTCGTCTCGGCCAAGGAGAGGGCTTTCTTGGCCAGCTTTTGGACGACTGCTAAGGCTAAGGCGTCTAACCTCTTCGAATGAGTACAAGGTCATGGTGATGCGCAGCGGGATCTACAGGATAGCACTTCTGAACCTGGAGATGCTAATTGGAGGTGCCTGCCAGATCATCCTAGGATAAGAGTATTCAGAGATGTAATATTCTACAAAAGGGCTCTTTCATATCGTGGATTCCTATAGGGGCATGGCAAATATTGTTGCAATCGGATGATAACGATCTGAAAATAGAGACGATCACCCTGACACTGGCACAGCGAGCACAACTAGACGATCCAAATTACAGCGGACAATCATGTACTCATTTGATGGAAGCATCATGGGAAAATATGCTGTTGTTTCAACGACAAAAATGATCAAGGCATCCATTTTACAGGTTCTTTCCATCTCTAATGAGATACTAGTCAGAGCAGCTTTCAGGTCGGGTAATGATAAGAGAACCAGTTTTGCTATTATCGATGATATGATGCTCATTTCTCTGTTTCGAGTACGTAGTCCTGTATCCACTTCGTCGGTTTTTGGTAAACATTATCGAAGGTATCCAATTGGGAAGAATTGTGGATTCATCCAGCAGTCTATTCATGCAATGATACCTCCCCGCTGAAATACGACAAGCTCCAGGTGCAAAAGCTTCCTCAATGTAGCGGTTGACTAGAATTAAACTCTGGCATTATGATCGTGATAGGACCAATCAGTCCGTTCATTTTCAAGTTAAAATTGCCTTAATATCCTCTTGAATCCATCAATCACATCAAACATCACTAGAAGGCCAAGTTCAGATTCCTCTGCGTAGTTAAATATGGGATGGACCTTGATAAGGACAAGCATATATGACTGCTTTCCCTTGGAGGTTCAACGGCAGCATTAATTTGAAACCAGGATGCACTTTCCCTTTAACTTGATTTGAGCCAAGCCATCATCATCATTTCAAACAGTTACACAGCATCTCCAAAGATCTTGCTAGCGAGCTATGTAATATTCAGACGACACATTGAAAAATCCAACACTTCAGGACGTCACGAAACAGTATAAGGCATACTCGAGTACCTAAGGTTCTTTGATTAACGCATCATAATCCTGACAGATGAATCCCAAAGTTCCCTAACTCACTCACTTTTCATTACAGCCATAAGCACCGGGATTTCTGCTACAAGAATTCAGCCACTACCTGACCTCACCTGAAAAGAAATGAAGATATCTTCAGAGATGCACACGAATCACCAACCAAGAAAAGACCCACTATTGACATAAATATGTTAATATCAGTATTTCATTAATTTAAAAGTAAAAGTTCGTCTTCCATAGGAGCTAGAATCTTGTATCCATCCCATGTGCATATTGAGGGGTTAATAGACTCAACAATTTCAGTCACACAATCAAGGGATAGGAGTGCTGGGCATCAACTTTGACCAGAGAGCCTTCCTATCAGTATCTAGACTCAAATAGAGCCAAGCCCCAACCACCACCCCCCCCAACAACAAAAAACATAAAACCCCCGGGGCGGCGGGGGCAGGCGCAGTTGTAAGACATTTGTATGAAATTGCCAATCATTCCTGGAAGAGTGCATCCCTCATTTTCTCTCAAGGCACTCAGGAGGACCTTCATCTTGTTTTTATTACTATTCTAGTTTTTAACTTCCAGAAGCAAAACCCTAACACTCAGTAGATCAGCTCTAAGTGAATTTGCCAACCATAACATGCATCTTAGTACACAAGGGAAAAACAACTCACCTGACGGGGAGATGCCGACCTTGATCTGGACCTTGGTCTGTATGTTTTGCCAAAGGAAAAATGACCAAAACTATAAGACACAGAAGCTAGCACAAAGAAGCAAACCGAGATCAGAAAACACAAACCTACATACCTGGAAGACCTGACTGGAGATGCTGATCTAGATCTAGATGGTGATTTTGATGCAGATCGACCCGGTGATTTACTAGAGGAAGAAAAAAAGGCATATAAGTGCACCATGAGAGAGAGAGAGAGAGAGAGAGAGAGAGAGAAGGGGGGGAGAGGGAGAACCTCCGTTCCCTTCTGTCGCTTCTGCTTCTACTGCGACTTCTGCTGCGAGACCTAGAAGGACTGTTTTCATATTTTTTCACCTAGCCAAGTGACCAAAGACGCAAATCAGAAGAGGATTTTAACAAAGTCACTTAAACTCCATCTTCTTGAAAAAATAACCTCTACTTAAAAAAACTCAGTTCTACAAAAATTAATTTATCTAAAACATCAAATTTATAAACCAAATCATTAAATAAGTCACCCGTATATAAGATCTCGCCCAGGGGTTTTTGAATTCAGTGTCATCAAGTTTCCGAATCTGAACAAATAAAAGATTTTACACAAAATTATAAAAAAGAGTGGAAAAATCAGAAGCCATAGAAGATAATTCGAGCAAATTAAGTGCTCCTTTTCATAAACTTACAGCATACTTCATATCGTCATAGTTGGTGTAATCAACAATGCCATAAGTCCCTGATTGTACATAACTCAAATATTAGCACTTCTAAAAAAATAAAAATAAAAAACTTAAGATGAGCATTTCCATAATCATAAGTTTATTGCACAGTGCAGACTCTAATCATCATTATCATGCTCTAAGCAGTATGACAGTTCATTTATAACCAAGAGCCAGGACCAGATTTAGCAGTTCATCAAAGCTAAGGAGGTTTTCCGAATGAAAATGAGTCTCACATAGAAATGACATCAGAAGTTGGCTAAAAACATACAAAGTAAATCAAAAACTTTATATATAATAATAAATCTACCAAAGTGCAGTGCTCTCTCATTCTGTGAAAGTATCATAAACCCACGAATATACATTCATGAGCCTAGATGCATCTCAGACCCTCAAATGTAAAAGATGAACGTGGAGGGAAGCATAAGAAATTATTCAAATACTGACATCAACATTTTGTAAAAACCACACTATATTACCAACATAAAAAAGCAAGCTTTCACAAGATGACCAGCTCAGCTCATTCAAGCATGAGCACCTGCCGCCCTTGTTTCAAGTCAGCCTCAGCCATGTCTAGATCCAAGGAGGAAGAAGTACTGCTTCAATAAGCGTACTTTGGAAGTTTCGCTCAGTCTCAGCTTGTTTTCTAGAAATTTATTTAGCATAAACAATTAATACTTCACACAATTTCTGGGTACTTTAAGCTTGACTCCCAGAGCATGATCAACAAAAGAAAACAATTGGCAAAGTAAATCTATTTGTCTAACATTAGCAATGATGTCTGTACATTATAGGAACCCATCCACTTTATGACATGAAGATGCCACTTTAAATTTCTGAAGGCAAGGCAATCCTAAAGAATTCATGTCAGCTAGAAATTCATATTCACAGATGAAGATGCTATCTTAATTTTCCTTCCCTCGATATTGGGGCAATGAAAGGGTCAATGCTTGTGCTCAATGACTCATATAAAACATCTGCAGTTTCCCTTGAGAAAGATAGAAACTCTAAGAAACTGATAACCCATGCTGATCATTCATCAACCCTTTGTCAACTAAAAGTAGCACTCAATAGCTATTTCCATCTCCACCAGCAAAAAGGGAAATGATACAAGAAAATCATGCATTTTAAAATTTGATAGCAAACCTTCACTATCACGCGCAACATCCGCAAAGCAAACATCACCAGCTTTTCGCATATGATCCTGCAATTAATATGAACAATCAAGCAGACAAAAAAAAAATGCTTGATTCAAAGCTTTTTACGGATATAAAGAGGCTTCTCACCTTCAAATCTTGCCATGATGCAGAAGAAGGAAGTCCTCGAACAATGACTGTATTTAAATTTTAAAAAAAAAAATTAATTAATTTCGTTTTCATGAACTCAAACCAGAGTCTCCTATTACATCTCTAATTGTATTTGGGAGAGTCCTGAATTGAGTACCTCGGTATTCCGAATGGCGTGAGATACCAAAGCGCCCCCACCACCTCCACCTCCACCGCCACCTCCACCACCACCACCACCACCACCACCACCACCACCACCATAGCTACCACGACGATCACTTGAAGATGATTGTCCTCTACCACCATGAGCAAGTTCAACCTGCATAAAAAGACTGGTCAAAAGCCAAAGGGAAGAGCCGTAACAATAGAACACGACAAAAGGGGAAGACATTCAACTCACCCGTAGACGACAGCCATCAAAATTGTATCCATCACGACCCCTAATTGCATCTTCGGCATCTCGAGAGCTCTCAAACTGTTCATAAATGATACACATATTAGCCAAAGTACATTACTATAACTGTAAGCATTACCAATAGCATCACATGGTTTAGTAGAATGAAGGCTATTGTGAGGTACCTCCACAAAACAATAACTTGGAGGACGAGGCGGAATCTTCAGCTCGATATCCAATATCCTTCCATACTGCAGATGGCAAAGGAATTCAAACAAGTTCGCTAATCTAGTCATAGCTCAGTAAAATCTGAGAATTAGTCATTTAAGAAAGAAGCCTTCTGAAGGGAACCAACCCAGCAGTTATATTATAGCAACTACAGGCTGTGACCTATATAGACACATATGACGACATAAAATCCACAGCAACCTTAAGTAGACAATGTATAAGGGAATCAAGACATTTAAAGGACTTTAGAGCTAACTGTCCGAATTTTATAAGCATCACATAGAACCGGTGGCAATTGAGAAGATAAACTCAGATTGATCCACCGTCTGCAGCCCTAGGTATCTAGAAGCAATTTATATGCAAAAAATTCAATCATATTGATATAATGAAGCTGGATGGGTAAAACAACACCTTACAGTTCAGACACCAGTCACAGCCACCTATTCCAGAATATCTGACAGCTAATTTGACAAGGCAAATATGGCAGGATAACATCTATCGGAAGAAGAAACTTTGAACTAGACCTTGTAAAACAGATCTTCGACTTCCCATTCCCTTATATCAGATGGCAGGTTGCCAACGTAGATTGTGCGAGAAAATCGGCTACTCATTTCTATCTCAAAAGTTTTTCACTGCAAGAGGGCAAGGAACAGGTTAGTGGAGCTTGAAAAGTAAGTTGTTCTTACTCAATTCGCTGACACATAACCCATCTGCCATGATCAGTCAACCGTCGCTGTCAAGAGTAACGAAAATAAGGAAAGACCAAAACTATGAAGCCAACCAAGAGAGCAATCCCGCGGTGAGCCATGCTCCACAAGCTCCACTGCTCATTTGCTCCAAGATGCTCCAAAGCTATATTAAATTCGAAAACAAATTTGATCTCCACATCCTCTCCAGAATTTTCGCAGATGTATAGATCTTCTGGAAGTGACCAAGGTCTCCAGTTATTTAAAAAAATACCCATTACTCCTCCCTGATTCTCCCACTCCCTCTCTAAATCCCTATGAATGACTGCAAAGCTCATATTGGTCCAAGCACTTGTCATCTATCATAAACAAAGGATCCGTGTCATGAGATCAGGTAAGATTGAGAAACATCAATTCATTCACCTTACTCATCTCTCTTTAAGATCGTCGGAGTTTAAAAAGCCTGCTAAACATGTATTCTGTCTAATGAAAACGTAGATTTGATTAAACACCAAAAGGCCACTGTAGCAAAAAAGTAAGTAATGAGCCAGACATGTCTTGTTAGTGAGTCACTAGTTTGATAAGCCTTACTTTCCAGAAGGCAATGGATTAATACAACCTGCCTTGTATTGATTGTCCTGATGGACATATATTCCTATTGGTTGTTAATGTCAAACTGAGTATAGCATGACATTGTTCAAAGGGTGGAATGAAAGTGAGTGCTCAATCAAACTCCAGTACTCTCCAATATGTAAATAAGCCTAAAAATCAATGCACAAGCCCTCCCTAGCACAACAGAATACTTGCATCACATCAACTTTCAAATAATGCACTTCATGTAACAGCGGCCAGTAAAATACTTCCCGAATTTCAGTTAAATCTACAAGAACTTGCACCCTGTCACATATCTCTCCCTCCAGTTATTTTGCACAATACAAAGATAAATATATCACCAGTGAATATACTGGGAACTCAGCAGTCCTTACCATCCTTCAATCTCAACAACGAACACAGTCACATAGACGAAAGTGAAAATCAACAGGAATTGATCATAGAGTCATTAAAAGATAGCTAAAGTTCTGGCCATATCATTCTCTGCAAGCTAACTTCTACCTAAAAAAAAAAAAAAAAAAAAAAAAAGAAAAACACTTTAACAGGTCATCAATTAACGGCAAGTTAAGTGAAAACCTAGCGGTTTGTCAGAAATGCGTCACGCACCTCTCACATTTCAAACTTGCGCAGGCCACCCCACCAATCACACTAACACATCCACATTTGTTTGAAAAGACGACACTCGCCACTCTCAATTATGAAAACGCCCCATGTCTCTGCTCACAATCCGCTCGATTGTGCTAAGAGAACCAAGCGACGACCACCAGAACTGCCCCTCTATCAAAAATCCCCGCTCCGACATCGCATTTCCAAACCCAATTCCCGAGCCGAAACAGACAGATCCCAGCGCATTTCCCACACATCCTCGACCGAAACCAAAGCATTTACACCCAACCCCCTGAAAACGGCGAAATCGGCAAACGCAAACCCGAACCACTACCCCCCTCCGATCGTTCCTCGCAAGCAAAACCAAATCGCACGACACCAAAAGCTAAAGCGACGCGGCCCCTAAATTGCCGACGCTCAGGAGACGCACTCGATCTGCCGTGACCAAAATCTCGAAGAAACGACGCTACCGTCTGCACACGCGAGATGACGAATGCCGTACCCGAGTCCGGCGGCGGCGGGGTAGCGTTCCCCTCCGGAGAGCGACCGCGAGAGAAGAGGCGAGCCGAGCCGAGCCGAGCTCCGAGCGAAGGTCGATGGAGACAGAGGAGAGCAGGCGAGCGCTAGGGTTTTTCGCTTCGCCGGCCGGCGTGGTGTCTGCGTGCACCTCCGCGTCGGGTTTCTTGCCGCTTTTTACTTCGAGAGCTGCCGAGCTTGAGGTGGGCCCGGGGTCGACGGGCCGGGAGCTTCCGGGGTCCGGCCCAATCGAGCCCAATGGGCCGATTCGTGTATCGCGCCTCACGGCCAGCCTACAAAAGAGAGGGCTGATTAGTTCTCGATCCTATCCGATTTCAACGGAGAACTGGAAACCGAATTAGAAGGACCGATTCTCCAAAATCAAAATAGGGCCGGATTTTTTTTTTTTTGGTCGAAAAATAGGGCCGGATTGAATCGATCACTTTTTTTTTTTCTCTTTATTTTAGTATTTAATTTACATTTTACTAATTTTTAAAAATAATAAAATTAAAACATATATTTAGTCAATTCAACATGGTTAAATACGTTGGAATCAAAAAGTAAATTGCTCATATACTTGATACAAATTCCACTTTTAAAAATTAAAAATTGAATCGATATTCTCAACAATTGATCAAGAATCGATCTAAATTGATTGGTCCAAATCTGATTAAAGCAATTCTCGATTTGGGCGATCCGTTTCAGGAGTCCCTAACCCCAGTCAGGACCGAGACATGTCAAAGCTGCCACGGCGTAACGGATGGGGATGAGAATTTGTTCTCTCTGGTCCTCTTTTGACCTTATCATCGCGGTGAGCATTTCAAAGTTCGATTCGTGATAAACCCAATCCGATCAGGACGACGGCCAAGGTGCACGTGTCGCCTGATGAGGCCGTCTGCGCACCGCGCCGGTCATGGACACTACCGCACGGCATTCCCTCTCCCCCTTCGCCCCGCACGCCCCCAACCCCACGCCACGTCAGCGGCATATCCGCCTAATATTCTAGAACTCTCTCCCCTTCTCTCATATTCTCTTTCTTCTCCTTTCTTTCTTTCTTTCTTTCTTTCCGCTTGCGGCCTTCCCCCCCGGTTCATACGAATTGCCAAAATTTTATTGAAGAAACTTTCAATATTGTCCAGAAATCTTTTAAATTCTCTATTAAATTTATTCGTCCGCACACATGCGTAACCATTTTCTTCTCTGTAGTCGCATGATTACCAAATTCTAATATAATTATTCAAAACACGCGTTTGTTTGAAATCGATCATAAAAAACACTCGTTTCATTTATTTTTCTACGCGAATTTAAAATGATCATCCGAATTTTAAAGAAATTATTAATGAATTATAGAATAATCTATCCTCCACAATCTAGATAATGTTAAAAAGTTCAATAGTATTAAATTAAATAAAAGAGGGGAAAGAGTACATAAACAGTAAGGATTTCAATTAAGTTTGAAGTTAAATGGGAAAAGTAAGCTCTTGCATATATTATGCAATTCGAATAAGAGCATTACTAGTAAGAGGGCTGAAACTTCTCTCATCGCCATCTGGACATACACTAAAATGTCGACATCCTACGTAATTGAACTATTGAAAGAGATGTGATGAAATTTTCCGATATTGAAATCTCGAAAATGATTGAATCCACTAAACACGTCTTGAAAAGAGATAATGACAAAATCCAGATGGCAAATTGCTCAAGAAAAAGATAAAGAGTAGTAAAGTCTCGCTTGCTCTCGAAGTTATTTTGAAAAGAGAAAAAAAAAAAAAAGAAGTCTCGATTGCTGTCCAAATGGCTCAAGAAAGATCGGACGAGATGACCACATCAGGAAATGATCGCCGCATGCGTGGAGAGGGGAAACGCAATGCGAGCCGGGAAGGAAGGTATGTAAGATGACCATGCCAAATGGGCATCGGGCGTCCGAAGGGAGAGAGAGAGAGAAAATGGGGTTTTCCTAACTGAGACTTTTCTTCCTTCTTCACCAGGCGTCACGCACGCACGACGCCCGGGTGTCCCGTGACAGAAGCGCAGGAGGTCCAAAAACGGGGGGCCACCCTCTCCTGCTCCGAGCGGACGATCCGATCCGAAGACGGGCATCCCCCGCTACGACTTTCTGTGTCCATAGCCTGCGCTGCCCATCTCTCTCTCTCTCTCTCTCTAAAACCCTCTTCCAATCTCTCTCTATCCCTCGCACGGGTCGTCACTGGGGACAACGACTCGACTATAAAAAGTGGGTGCTTTGCCCCCCTTATTTTTCGACCTCGTTCTTCTCCATCGCCCCCCCCGGCTACGATCTTTGGTGGGTTCTTGTTGCCATTCGCTTCTTGGGTTTTAGAGACACGATCTGGTGGTTCTGGTGGTGCTGGTGCTGGTGCTGGTGCTGGTTCTGGGGGTGGGTCTCTCTTCTTTTTTCGTTTTGGGTTCTTGGGTCAATGCGAATTAGATAAGGCAGGTGATTCGCTCTCGCTCCGACTCCGACCGTACTTCGCTCCATCCACCATATTTTCGGGATTTCCTTCCTTATTCGCGTCGCGTTTTGATCCCGATAAAGCGTTCTCTGCGCAGTGGAGCGAAAAGGGTTGAGCTTTTCGGGGGAGGAGAGGAGGGAGGAATATAAAAGGAGGGCCCTTTGATCATGGCGGTCGCCGAGAATGCCGGGGTCAAGATCGGCGGGTCGGGCCAGAATTTGGGCTCCGCCGTGTCGTCGCCGTCGGAGGACAGGAGCGCGTCCGGCGATTCCGCGAAGCCAGAGCCCGGGAGCGGGGCCGTGGTACGGCTCGATCGGCCCGTCAACGCCGGCGAGGACGGGAGCGGCAGGGTCCTGGTCGCCAGAGGCGGTAGGAACGGTCAGATGGGCCAGGCGAGGGACGGGCTCCGGAGGAACGGGAGTAGTTTCAGGCCGAGTGGAGTGAACGACGTGAGGGAGCTGGTGGATATGCTGTCGAAGCTGAATCCTATGGCCGAGGAATTCGTGCCTCCCTCACTGGGTCAGAGCTTTGCTTATTTAGCTAATGGCGGCTTTGGCTATCCCCAGAATTTCGCCCTACAGACTGATGGGGTTGACGGCAATGGACATACTGGAAGAAGGGTATCGACGCTATCTGTACTTTCATTTTTAGAAATCTTTCATAATGTTGTCTGATGTTTAGTTCAGAAGGTCGAGACAAGTGAGAACATTGAATCATGCGATCTTCATTTTGTTAGTAAATTGTCAGCTTTCGAACGATTAGTTTAACGTTCGGTGAAGTTAACCGGGCCGTCGTTTTGTTATCTAATTTTTATTTCTATTGTCTGCTAACTTCTGAGCATATTGCTTACTATAGTTTTCTGTCCTTTTTTCTGTTCTTTTTGCGGTTTTTTGTTTTCCAGAAGAAGAATAGCTATAGCCAGGGTAAGCGGCGGATAAATAGTAGAACTAGTATGGCGCAGCGTCATGAGGTAATTAGGAGGACCGTGTATGTGACTGACATTGATCAACAGGTAAGCATTTTGGTTTACATGGTATGGCTCTATTAGACCGTTATTGTACATTGATGGAAATGTGATCTGTTGCTCGTAATGTTTTATCCTTTCCCTCTTACCAGAACCTTCCTCTGGGTTTGATTGTGTCTGTAATTTATTTTGAAATAGGTAACCGAAGAGCAACTTGCAGCCCTTTTCAATAGTTTTGGGCAGGTAAGCGGAACTTCATTTGTCCAGTATACTGGTTTGACGCTTGTTGTGCTGTTTCATTAAAGCTTCTCTTTTCTGCTGAAGGTTGTTGACTGTCGTGTCTGTGGCGATCCGAGCTCTTGTCTCCGGTTTGCTTTCGTTGAGTTTACTGACGAAGGTATATGGTTGAACATATGTGTCCTTATAGTGCCATGGCAAACTTTTGCTTTTCACATTCACTTTGACATAATCATTACTATTTCTCGCAGACGGTGCAAGGACTGCTTTGAATCTTTCGGGGACTGTTCTTGGTTTTTATCCTATTAGGGTTCAGCCTTCAAAAACTGCGATCGCACCCGTTAATCCAACATTTTTGCCGAGGGTGAGTTATCCAGTATTGACATTTTGACATTTTGGTACCAGTTATCTCATCATGCCTTCCATCTTCCGTGAGATTATTATAATCTTGTTCTGTTTGTTGTCACTGAGTACTGATTTCATCATGGTTTCAGTCCGAAGATGAACGCGAGATGTGCTCAAGAACTGTTTATTGCACAAACATTGACAAAGCGGTAGACATGAACTTCCCTATTTTTGAAGTATTTATCCAGGTGGAATTGCGTTTCCACTTCTTCATTTTGTTGATTATCAATGCAGGTTACTCAAGCGGATGTTAAGCTCTTCTTTGAGTCACTCTGTGGAGAGGTGAGCAATTGCAGCTTAAGCAATATTTTATTCCTTGCTTCACTTTGATTTCCTTTCCCTGAATATGTATGGATTTGCCTCCTGCAGGTTCACCGTCTGAGGCTACTTGGAGACTACCATCATTCAACTCGTATTGCCTTTGTGGAGTTTGTGATGGTAAAGCTAGATCTTTTGATTATAATTTCTTATAACTACAAATCATCAAAATTGAAATACCAGTAACAGTGAAACCTCTCAATAAAGACACCTATGTAAATGTGGACATGAAAAAACAAAAACCTTTCTTTACCAAAAAAAAAAAAAAAAAAAAAAAAAAAAAACAAAAGCCTTCACTAAGAAAAATTAACTAACATGAGATGATTGGAATACAGAAAGGCATCGTTCCACGTGACTGGAAGGCCAAAACCACCCAGCCATCACATCCCTTAGAAGCAATCTAAATTAAAAAGATCTCATCTCTTAGATTTGAAACTGCTGCTTATATGGAAAGAATCTTAACTTACTATAAAGAACCTCAATTCAAATTGCATCAGTTCAGAGAGAGCTTATATTCATAGACAGTAGTTTGACTCTTACTGGTATTTCAATTTTGATGATTTGTTACTTGTAGACGTTTGCAACTAAGTGATCTCTCTTAGGTCTTTGCTTCTCCGTTTCCATTTACATTTGGGAAATTCTCTTAATGCCTAAAAGAAGGGTCCTCAGCATCTGTGAATTCACACTAGTGGAATACAGTATTCCTAAAACACTATTTATAGTCGATTGTTCATTTTTTGAGCACCTTGTGCTGAAAATTTTAGCTTTTAGTGGTCCTCAATGTCAGGTTAACTGTTTGTGCCACTTGGTGGTGATGGTCTCTCACTATCTCTAGCAAAATAGACACGAATCTTACTGTTGCTGGCTGGAATCCTCTGTGATTACCCGTTTGATTGTCACCAGTCGACTGTAGTGATTTCTTGTGTCCCTATCTTAATCACTTCTGACACTTTACTAAACAATTTTATGACGTGGGGAGTTTTGCTGAACCTCCTTGGTTTGAAGTTTTAGGGCCCTCAGGGAGCGGTTTTTATAGATTATTTGAGCTCAAAGTCGAGAGGCCAGTGTGTTAGGAAATGCATAGCGTGAAGTTTAAAGCCTTACTGAGTTGGAAGCCTTGTCCAAGTGAGCATTAGCTAAACATTGAGCAGTAGGTGCTGAAGTTAGTATGTGGCAGGTGAGCGCTGAGTGGAAGTGTTGCTACATCGGGGACTAAATTGTAGAGTAAAGTCCATAGTACTTAAACAAAAGAATTTGCATAATGCTACACCAGAGATGGAATAGTCCTGTACTGATTAAAGAGGAAGAAATTACTTTATTTCTTGAGGTTTGGCCAAGCATTTGTTGTTGCTGATGGCCTTGAACAGGTCAGAATAATTCCATTGTGATCGAGTAAGGCTCCCTCAGCCTTGCTTTGCCAAGGGTGAAATTAAGCTTTTTCTTTTTTTGGTTGGCGTAATTAAGCTTTTAAATGCTTTTCTTAATCAATGCTTCTGCTACGAGCAGCTATATATATTATCACGGTGTAATTGTTTTATGCACAAGACAATGGAAAGACACAGATAACTGATGTGGTGTTGCATTGTCCTAGTTGTATTAATTAGATCAATGACAATAAAACGTTGAACCATTAACCTCTAAGCCATCTTCTATAATTTGATTTCATCGAACTCACTTGTAGATATTTGAATCCTCGACAAGAACACAAAAACATATATTTTATGCTAGGACGAAGTCAGGACCGGTGATATTTTAGCATTTGCATAGATGTATGGTACATTAGCCATGACATGTATTGCTCCTCCATGGTTTCGTCATTTTGTAATGCTTGGCAGAATGAGAAGATTAGGGGAGAAAAAAACCTTGATGCAGCTTAGTGGGTTCACTGTTGGTCATTATGAGAAAATAGCTGGTGCATTGGCATATGGGCATTGTTGCTACATAGGATAGCCCTAAAATTCACCAATCTTAGTCTGGTGTCCTATCTTTGTGCGTTTGTTAGTTTTGTAGAGGTTCTGGAATTTCACTTGATACTTTTTCTTGAAATATGGACAAACGGAAGTTTAACTTCTAAAGAAGCACTTCATGAAGCCTCCCGGAATTTAATTGATTTATTTATTCCTTTCGGGTTGTGAGACACATTCAAATTCAATATAAGTCCTCAAAATGGAACTAAAGAAAACAAAAAAATTTTGGGGGGGTGTGAATGTATGTATGCTGCTTCTGGATTCTTTATGACAAGCCGCCTCCTTTGTTCGCTATCTATGAAGTATAGAGCTTCTCCTTATGATGTCTTGAGAAAAATTTGTACAGCATATTTATGTCTATTTTGGTTTGTCATAGGCTGAATCTGCACCTGCTCATTGATCAGTTTAACCATAATTGCAGGCTGAAAGTGCAATTGCTGCTCTTAGTTGCAGTGGTGTGGTTTTGGGATCTTTGCCCATAAGGTTTTTCTTGTGATCTAACTGTTTGTCCTCTCCGGATTCCAGATTAATAAACTCATCTATTTACCAGTTTTCTTCGTTTTATGCTTGCAGGGTGAGTCCATCGAAGACCCCTGTCAGGCCTCGAGTTCCTCACTCTCCAACGCTTTAATTATGGTTCCATCTTTCTAGGACTCATCTGCTGATGATAGACATTTAATCACATACACGTAGGTACATAGTTGCTATATGGTACTTGCAACGTGCCCGTCTATCTATCTGTATCCTTTCCTCCATCTCAGGCCGGTCTGTTTGGACTGCTAGGACAACTTCATGTTTTGTTTGTTAAGCATGTAGAGTTGAAGGTCTTGAGGATATGAGTGGCCTAGTGCATGTTGCATAGCGCAGTGCAGTTCTTGCTATTTTCGGGTGGAACTATTGCCCCTTGGAGGATTGCTGTGATATTTGAAGAACCCCAAAAGTTTTTATTGTCTGTTTGTTCCATTTGTGTAGTTTTAACTCCATTTTGCCGTTGACACAAGTTGTTAAATGAATTTTAGTTTCAGTTAATTGGATTTGGATTTGATGGTGGAATGGATATTGTTGCAGCATTGTCAGTTCACACTGGCTGTTATGAGATCCAGGAGAGTTCACAGAGAGAGAGAGAGAGAGAGAGAGAGAGAGAGAGAGAGAGAGAGATCCTTAAGACTCGGAAAACCTTTTGATCAGTGCTTCTGAAACATTTGTTTAGCATCTAACTACAAAGTTAAATAACCAAAATTTTCTCCCCGATATTATTCTTTCAAGAGTCCCGTTTTAAAAGGTGAATTATTTATTCATGTGAAAGGTCTGGTTTTTATTTTTATTTTTATGTTGTTGCTTGCAATGTCAAAGGTCTCTGGATTACAAAAAGCACAATGGCAAACACTCAATAGACTACAAGACAACCTTTCATCCTACCGCAGGGACAAATTGACTTTATTAGTCTTGGCATGTCACGAGAGCTTTTGCTTCAGCATGTTTCTTTTCCGCCAAATGGCATCTCGAAAGAGTTTTTAAAAAAATCGTCAGCACGAGACTTAACCGAGAAAATATATCATTTTAATGCATTCCATGGAAGTGGATTTGCTCGTCTGGTAGGATGGTCGTTCCTCGGCAAAGCAGTCTCCAGTGTCATCAAATCTTAGTTCACACCCAGCGGTTGTACAATGGTGCAGTACTACAGAAAGCTAAGATGCAAATGCGTGGTCGACCATTTCACCTTACACTTTTTTTCTCGGGTGACATCGTGTATTTCTGGTGTTTAGATATCGCTAAAGTTGCAGGTACTGGTTATTCGATTGAAGATGCCCGACTGTATTTTACTAGGCCAGTATGTAAAGCTACTTGGCATCGATAGGAGGCACAGAAAGATACTATTGCTAACATTATATAGAGGTATAATAAACCTGAACATTGTCAAGAATTGAGTTCAACTTTTCGTTAGAAAAGATCATTCCATGTCAAGTATCGTATGCAATGTGCATGTTTGTGAGAATGTGTGTGGTGGTGCGAAATGAAGCTTAGCATGACTTTCTGTAATCCATGTGGATGCAAAAAGAAGCAAAAAGAGGACAAGAGACCTAGCCTACAAGATAGTTAAAAGTGAAAATTTTTGCTTCTTCATGCCTCCATATAATTTCTGTACTCGCAGCCAGAGACGTTGAGCTGTGCTCCTTTCGCGCTTTTCTCCGCCTGCCCGGCAAATCTTTTAGTCATTTTTGTGCACTGGTTTGTCCCTCGTTTCCGCAGGAACTGCTGATGCAGTCGATTGTGCTGCAATTCAACCATGCAGTATGGGGACAATCTTTTACGTTCCGCGGGTTAAAACCGAAATACTAAATTTTTAGACTAGCAGCACTATTATACTCAACTGGTGACAACGGGTAGCAAAGCAGCTGAGGTAGTCGTTGACGAGAACTCTAAGGCACGGACTGTCGGAGATAGAAGCGGATGTCGCATCAATTTCGGGAACTGTGTCGAACTGCTCTGCGCCTGATGTGCATAGAATGGATAGTAGTTTAAGTAGAACCCCGGGGACCCAGGTGCTGGAGAAGGGTAATAAGTCGGATGCTGTTGGCCCCCAAATGCATTGTAATAATTCTGCAATGCATACACTCGGGTCGTTCAAATGACATTACCTTACGAGATCAGCTAGCACAAAGTTAGTGATCAGCAAAAGATGCATGAAAACGTATAAAACTTTCCCTTCTATACTCATCATCTGAACAGGTTTTTTTAACTAATTTGACCAGCCAATTGTTTCCCAGTAAACTCCTACTTCTGAATGGAGCACTGAAACTACTACGGATGCATTGTATCTTTTATGAGTGCAAGGAAATTGGACTGACCATTGCGTATAGGTTGTGAGGATATCCTGGGTACCTGAAATGTCGAGAAATGGAATTTAGAGCAGAGAAGGATGTTAGTATGAACAAACATGTGCATGATACATGATGGTACTGAATAATTCGTTTTGATACCCGTAAGCCGAGTAAGTAAATGCGTTGGGGGGGACAGAATGCGGAAAATATGCAGAGGAGGCATTGAAACTGGAGGATGCCGCTGCTGATGCGGATTTCTGCCTAAATTTCTCAGTTCCTGCGCGTTGCGAACAAAGCTAGCGTTACATCCGTCGTTCAGAGAAAGTAGAAAAGCACTTGAAAGTACTCCTGAAGGCATTAGCCAGTAACAAACAACGGCCATCTGATCGTCGGCAGAAGTGATGACACACCAGAATGAGAAAATAGGCTACCACTAGTTTAATTTGCAGGAACGACCAAACAGAGCAATTGAAACAGTTGCATGTTCTTGCAGATGAATAAATTGATAGACTCCTAAAGAAACTGTCGGAGACCACAAAGAATGAGCACCTTGTTGATTCGTCGAGAAGCGGCTCTTCTGAGCGCCGAGCGAAGCAAGATTGCAATTAGCCCTCCTCCCATCAATGACAGGGTAAGGATCCTGGCAAGCCCTGCTCGCCGATTCCGGGTCTCGAAATGTCACCTGATACGAAATAATCAAACAGGGATTGAACAACCACCGCGAGACACGGTCACGCAACGCTCATTTCCACGAAAAAAAGGGGAAGGCACCATGTCGCTGCAAAGTGTAACTTACGAAGCCATATCCCTTGGATTTCCCCGTGACCTTGTCGGCAATCACCACGGCCTCTAGGATTTCCCCGAACCGATCGAAGTAGCCCTTCAACGTGTCCCTCCGAGTCTCCCAAGCCAGCCCACCAACGAAAATCTTGGTGTAGGTCGTGTCCCCCAACTGCGAGGGGGCCTCTCTCGCGTTGACCATCTCCTTCTGCGTCGGCTGCGAGTGAGACATTTAAACCCGAAAGCCGGAAACTCGCCGACGACAGGAGCAGCAGCAGGACATACAGTGGAAAAGAAGATTCGGATTCGGAGAAACCAAATCGCAGAAAAGGGTTAAGAAGAAAGTGAAAGAGAGAGCCCCGTGCGATCTCAAAGACACCCCGCGAAGCACACAGAAACCTAAAAGCAAAGCTAGCGAAAGGATCTGGTCAAAACAAGGCCTAGGACCATGATCAGGGTCATTGAGTGTGCTTCCTTTGCTTTATAGCAGAGGACCAGCTGCTATCAAAAACATTCGCATAGAGCCTTCTCAGATTCCCCCCAACCAAGATTCCTTCAACAAGAAAGAGAAAAAACCGCCTCCTCCCTGTGAAACTTTCAACGAGAACCGTTGATGTAGAGAGAGACGAATAGACCAAGAACAGAAGGAAATCAACGCGGAAAAGTGAGGATAATATATGCACATGCACGAAATCGTGGAGGGTGAAGATTACTCCAATGGCGAATAAAGAAAGAAAACGACAAGAACGGTGCGAGTGCGGGGGTGGAAGATTAGGGGAGGGATAGGAGAAGAGGTTTCCAAAGAAGAAGGCGATAAAATCTTAATATTTGATTACCAAATACAATCACTGTCGCACCATAAATTTCCACTTTTAATGAGTCCAAACACGATACGTGCCTCGCTGTAATCAACTCGCCATCCCGTTCTCTCCTCATCCGGAATTTGTTTATTGTTATATTCGCTTTCCATAAACATCGCGTCGCTTTTCTTACAAGCCATCACCATGCAATTTCTTAATGCCTGTTGTGGAGTTTCCTGGAAACATTGGCGACATGTTCGGTAATGCTCTCCGCGCGAATATTATTAATGCGCCCCCTCTCGACCCGCGGCCGGAATCGGACATTCTTCGCACGAGTCACGACGTCGCAACGTGCCGGCATCTCAGTTTCGGATAGGGACGACGACGACGAGGGGGGCATGATTATTGATTAGCCAGGGGAAAAGACAACGGTGGAAGACGAAAACGGGGACGACCCGCGTTTCGTCTCTTAAAATCTCGTGCTCTCGTGCGTAGGTTTAGCATCCTATGGGAAAGACAACAACGGCTATATAACCAAATTGGACAGCGGCGAGATAGAGAGAGGAGAACATCGGGTGATGTGTGGGTGCAGGGTATCCGAGGCTTGACATCATTTTCGTGGGCTGTCACGGCGGCTATCTTTGCCCACTGTCTGCCACTTGGGGAGGACACGTTTCTCCATCGTGGTTCTTGACGAACAGAAGCGAAAACGAAAGGTACATAGAAAACGTTAGAATCTCTTCGTTCTCTCGCTGATGAACAGTTCCTGCCCATCTTGGGCTCAACTTCGGCGAGCCCATTGAAGGGCCGCGAGATCCGGAAAGCGAAACACGAAAAAGATGGTTCCTTTCTTGAACATATATGCATATACGACGAGGTAAGGGAACAGAACCGAGACACGGGCAGTACAGGATCTCCGTAACATCTGCGGAATCCTATTCGCGTCCCTTGTCACTGGACCTCAACATCGACAACGTTGCGCTCCACTATGGCCTTCGGGATCGAGATGAGCAGCACCCCGTTCTTGAGCTCGGCCTTGACTTTGTCCCTCTCGCAGTCGTCCGGGAGCTGGAGCCGGGTGTAGTAGGAGCTGCCGTAGCTCCTGGCCGACCAGGGGCCGTCTCCTCCTCCGCTCGGTTCCCTGCGCTCCGCCCCCTGGATGACGAGTTCGTCGTCTTCGACCGAGACCTTGACGTCCTCCTTGGAGAGCCCCGGCATGTCGAACCGCATCTTGATTTCACGGTCGTCCTCGTACATGTCCCACGGGGGGCGGATCTCCCATCCCCCGCTGCCGTCCGTGTCGTCCTCGAAGAGGCGGTCGATGGCATCGAGCATCTGGCGCATGGTCCTCATCGGGGATAGATGATCCATCATCCCTGCCATCAGATAAAACGTATCAGGAACCTCAATTGTCTTGTCGCAAACATTAAAACACCATGTCAAGCATTCATCCTAGAGCTTATATCGATCGTACGACGTGATAAGCCATGCTGAATTCGATCCTACATCATTCATTAGCATAAAATAAACGGATGAGCATTTAAGCGTCCAGGTCCGATGTAGAAATATATCTAGAAATTACCATAGGGAGAGATGTCGACGGCCAAACGCTTGGGCCTCCTATCAAGAGCAGTCCCTTGGTTATTCTGATTCACCTGCACGTCCGAAGACGTGTCCCTGTGTTCCCCACCCTGTCCCGCCCTCGTGGCCACCACCCGCCGTGGCGGGTCGCACCAGCGGCGACGACTCCTCGATGGAAGCCCGGCCGACAGCGGCTGTCGCGGAGGCCCGGCTTTGACCGATACGAAAGGTGAAGCGTACGACAATAACGACCCGGCCATCATTTTCAATAAAACTATGCTCTGTTAACGTCGAGTGTAATCCAAAGAGCGAGCTTTTGAATATGATTCTTCTGGGGATGAATATGATCTTTTATCTGGAGAGAGATGTGCGAGGTCGACTAGCGTAATACGTGTGCAGGGGAAGAGTTTACAAAGTTCCTGGTTCCGACATCTGTCACTGCTCAAGATGCTGCTGTCGGTCGTTCCTCACATCATGCAAAAACTCGTCATCTTAAAGACACGCCTCAACACCTGCACCGTTCCAAACATCTTATTCGCGAACTTGGCTTAATGTACCCAGCACAACCTAGAAAAGCCCAAAACTGTGCAGAGGAGGAGGAGGACGAGGTTTTCTCGACAGTTGAAGGATTGATTTCTACTGTTCACAAGGGTCACTGCGCTTTGGTGCCCTGTGAATGGCCAGTCCGTAGCCTTTTCCTTTTTCTTTTCCTTTAGAATTTTCGGGCCAATAACACTAACAAGCCCTAACGAATAAAGCAAACAGCCCCAGAGGATCCAAGGCACTTTGACTAGTCTCCCTTCGCTAGGGGTGGGACAACCCCCTTTCTCTTCAACTTGCATAAAGTTAAAGCTGTGTACTTTGAACTCTGCAATAGACCGGCGGATGGAGTTGTTCTCTTTTAACTTTATCGAATAGAAATGAATTTGAGACTGCTCTCAGTACAAATAGCGATCTTACTTTTCCTAATAACATCGCGGCACCCTTTAGCGTGAGGCTAGTGTAAAAGGTAAGTTAAGATGGCGTTCACCCATTCCAGACGATCTTGAAATGATTGACTACTTGACCTGATTTTAAAGAAACATCTTAAACGGGAAAGGAAATGAGAGGACTCTCTCTCTCTCTCTCTCTCCCTCTCTCTCCTCATGTGGGTGCTTTCATCATTTTCGAGATTGCTCACCCTCTGTCATGAACTGTCTCAAGCGTGACTGATACAACATCGCCGCAAAAAGAGCACCCCCCATTTCTTCTTTTCGACATCATATGAGCGCTGCACTCTGTTTGGCACATATAAGGACGTTTCACATAATATCGGGCAGCGTCTGCTCCCCACATGAATCGACCAGAAGCGCCCACTTCCATCGATTATACACCCGCATCAGTCTCGTCTCAGTTCTGTTCCTTTATTTCCCGCATTTAATGATCCCAACCACGGACTAAGCCAGGCCAGGCCCGTATAGAAAGAGATTCTTTCCCTTCGAGGCGTGTCTGGACTTCAGCTGAGCTTTGTCTAGTTGATGCGATATTAGCTTCTTGATTCATGGGGAAGAGTGGTGGACGAAGCTCTTGGTTCAGTGCCTTGAAAGGGATTTGCAGGAGGAGAGAAGAGTTTCAGGAAGAAGACGAAGAAGACGAGGTAAATATCCATATGCGTCGATTTTCTCAGAGGGTCGACACAAGTGATGTTCTTCTCCTTTCTTTTTATGTTGATTTTTTTTTTTTTTTACTTTATTTTGGTTTTGCAGGGGAGAGGGAAGAGAAGATGGACGTTCTTGAGGCCTACTAACCATGAAGCTGCGACAACCCGACAATGCAGCCGCGAACGGACCATAAGCACGACAGCAACGAGAACTGTCGTCGAAGAAACCCATGCAGATGGCGTCGAACTTGAAGTAGCAATGGCCACCACGGCGGCTGCTCAAGCGGCGGCCGCAACGGCAAAAGTGGCTCTTGAAGTCCTGCCGCAAATCAGTAGGCCTCGCACCGATGTTCAGAAAGAACACTGCGCCGCCATCGTCATTCAGACAAGCTTTAGAGGATACTTGGTAAGCAAGTGCTCAAATTCGACGTACCTACTTAAATTTTTCTTGAAACTTCTGATCGACCACACGTGGTAAAGCTGCCTTGATCAATAGTTAAGTTTCCACCAACATGTGAATATTGATGAAGGTCGTTTTGTGTCGTGTAATCTTAGGCGAGGAGGGCGCTCCGGGCGCTTAGAGGATTGGTGAAGTTGCAGGCAATAGTAAGAGGCCGCAACGTGAGAAAGCGGGCGGAGATGACACTCAAATGCATGCAGGCTTTGGTCCGAGTTCAAGCGCAGGTATGTGAGCAACGCAATAGGCTCTCAGTCGCGGATGCAGCAAGCACAAATTGCAGGTTTCCCGAATTCGGCAGCTTTTGGAGTTCTATCGACTCCCTCGACATCAAACTCGCCGTAAGATTACATCCCTTTCTCGATCGCTAGTAATACATCCAGCATAAGTGATCTATGGACATCGATCCATCAGATGTCAGCCCGTAGCACCTTGTCTGTTGTTGAGTGTTGCTAGAGAAAGAGCGAAAAATGACGAGAAGCAAAAGTTCGGGCACTTCATGTTCACTTGCTCTGCTTACCGGAGAATATTGTAGTCAAATTAGTTAATTAGTTCTTTCATGTGGTTCAAGCCTCTTCCTGAGGCTCCATTCTGAACAAGATGTAGTTATTACTATGACAAACCGGGTTTCATGCTTCAGACCACAACACAAGCGGATTAGCATTCACCGCATTAGGCAGTGACATCAGTCGAGTCTATGTGAACCGGTCTGTCCATGTCGGCCATTTGCCAATTTCAGTTTTTGATGAAACTCGGGACTTTCATTGCAGCCTAGAGATGGAAGAAGTGTTTCTTGCAATAGGAGTAACCACTGGCGACCGTACAAGTTGGCAGAGACCAAATCCTTGTTGGAGAAAAGGAAGGAAGTCACTTGGAAAAGCGAAAATGACCTAGCTTTTGCTTTCTCTCAGCAGGTTCAATTGGAACTCCCCTTCTGCTTCCGCAATCATCCAACCTCACCTAGCTTTGCCAGGCATCTAATTCCCCTTTTCACTTTTTGCATGATCCATTAGAAGATATGGAGGGATTGCAGCAAAGACCTGCTTGCCAGTGAGGAAGAACCAACCCTGAACACGCCCCGGAGGTCTGATCAGAGGATAACGGGAAGCAGTCAAAGTAAAATCTCGTGTGACCAAGGAGAAGCCATAAAAATCATCGAAATCGATACACGCGGACACCATCCATCTTCCATTTCGCACCAATCTCCAATCAAGTCAAGACATCATGACCAAATCATACAGTCCTCGAGCCCTCGCCTTATCAAATATCACCGGAACCACCGGGAATCGCCCCAAGCACCAGGGTATGGTTCCAGTCCTGAACCTAGGTTAAGTGGCTCAAGTGCTGGGCTAAAGCCAAACTACATGGCTGCAACTGCATCCGCAAAATCAAGGTTACGGTCCCAGAGCGCACCAAGGCAGAGGATTCCAACTCCATTGAGAGAAAGGACCAGATCGGCAAGAAAACGCCTGTCCTTTCCCGTTCCCGATCCATTTGGCAAAATGGATGATGAATTTCATCATTGTTTGAATAGCCCGAGCAACGAGGGAAGAGCTCTTGGAAACAACCGTTCCAGGAATGATCTCAGGAGTCTTTTGAGGTAAGAACTTAAAGGATATGAACAAGGAAAATGCTGATTTAGGAGAGCGACTGACCATCAGAATGCCGCCTACCTCCGCATGTGCTAGTTTCTTTTCTGTATGTGCAAGTTCAATGCAAATGGTGTCATCATGAACCAAGTACCCAAAAGTTTGGATGTCAATCCTAGTGCAATGATAAAGACACTGCCCTAATGTTTCGGATTAGCGCACACAGTTTTCAATCGATGAAAAATATTCAGACTCAAGAAGGGAATGCCTCCATTATATTACGATAAAAAGCTCGTAAGCTTATTTAATTGTTAGAAGACGACATTTACGACTTGTACTCTGCACTTACGCAGCAACACCTCGTTACGAACAACGAGGAGCATCTCCGGTGAGCAAGAGGTGAAAAAAAGAAGGAATCAGCATTTACATGCTCATTGCGTGCTTTGAACTTAACAACCTGTCTTGATTTGCAGCAATTCACAAATCATTTCACAACTTGCCCAAAAAGTAAATTGCAAAGCAAATTCATCAGGAATCGGCATTCACATGCTCGTTGCGTGCTTTCAACTTAACAATCTGTCTTGATTTCCAACAATTCACAAATCATTTTACAACTTGCCCAAAGTAAATTGCAAAGCAAATTCATCAGGAACACATTCAAGTAACAGCTCACGCACAAAGATGAAAGGAAAAGTCTGCCTCCTCAATCAGACGATGCCAATTTGTTGGGATTGAACCACTTAAGAGTGATTTCTGACCTCACCATGGAACTTGAGGGGCTCGGACTGCTACCGCCACTACTATCAGACAAAGAAGCCAGTGTTCTATGCAACACCCCTGAAGGAGCAGAAACTGTAGTCGTCAAAACACTACCAGGATCTTCATTACCTGCGCCAGGAGATGGAGGACTAGAAAGGGTCGCATTTATACCACGTCCGAGCACTTCGGCCAATGGTCCTCCAGGCGTTGAAGAAACCCACGAATTCGAACCAAGCCAAGAAGTGGCATGAGAGTGGTTCTTGCTTGGATTCCGATAAGAATCCAAGACACTGAAGCCTAAATGCGCTCGGCCCATTTCATCTTCGATTGAATTATTGCCACCCACGGACAGAGTGAGTGGGGAAAGAGAGATATTTTCATCTGATGAAACAGAGCAGCGGCTATTGTTGCCAGCTGATACCGAACTGGACCAGGCATCAATGAATCCCTTGGGATTCTCAATCTTGGGCTTGTCGAGGGGAAGCAAATTTGAGTTGAGGAAATATTGGTTTTTGCCGAAATGATGGATTTCACCGGAAGGATAACCTGTAGAAAAACCTAGATTCAGGGGTTCTTCTTTCGGTAGAAAAGGATTGAAATTGTCGAGTGAGCTCTCAGCAGTTGATCCTATTTTGCCATGCATCGTACTTGGCCATTGTTGTTGATCCAGCATTGGAACTGGAGAAGATTCTCCTATCATGAGCCAGTCCGTGTTCCTTGGAAATGGATTATGCAGAAACAAGTCAAATATCCATATAGTATAACATTTAGCCACTAAAGATTCTTGTATAAGCTTCTCCGTGATTTCATCATCTTCCGCACGGAAGCAAGTGCATGTATTATATCTAAAACTGACTTTTCCTTAATCCTAAAGGCATCTAGATGTACAAGCAATCAAACAAACGCACTTCTGGTTGCTTTGCAGAAGACTAAAACAATCAATATCTAAGCATACAGTAGTAGTTACTCAAGTTGTAGGTTTTGGGTTTGATTTTTCACTCACCTAGCTTCCTTGAGCGGAGATTCGAGAGAGTGAGAACCCTGACTGGGCTTTTGAAGAAACAAAGAAGGGTCCTCTGTTTTTGGAAGAGGACTGGGTTGGTGAAGAAGGCGGGTCTTCTTGGAAACGGAGGGATGGAGTTCCACAGGCTTTCTTGAACGTGGACGGCCTCTGTGCAAGTGACGCTCACAGTACTTCTGATCAGGAGCCACTTCTCTCGAGCACCTCCACTTCTTACCGTCCGTTCTCTTGCACCTCCCCGGCTCCGGATCTCCACTGTTTGAGTACCTTAGACTATAGCCATTCCCAACTGCCACCGCCACCACAAGAAGAACACACTACGTTAGGCTTCACGCACACGCAGATTTGACTGAAAACCCAACTTAAACCAACCATGAAGCAGTTTATGCCTCAGCAAGTACAAGCTTACGGCAGATACAGATTAAGTTTCTTTTAGCTGTGTAGGAACAACATGCATTAAATCAAATAGATGAAGAGGCTGATGTAGTAGACCACAATGAGAATGGTTCTGCTAGAGGCAGGGAGTACAGAAGGAACTTTAAAGGGGAAAAAACAGGTAGATTCTGAAGCCATTAAAGGAGCGGTGACCAATAGCTGCCTGCGAAAGAATCCGGAAAAGCTAAGGAAAGGAACATAGATTCAAGCTTTTCCACTGAGATTCATAAAGAAGTTATCAGCAGACACTGTCTATGTCATCAGATACAGAAAACAAGAGTATCATTGAAGCAAGAGGGACGGAAGAGACATCAAGGATTCAACAAGCGCATATAAGAAACCAATATAAATGTTGCTTCTGCTGGTAAACTAGAGAAGCGCCCAAAACCCATCAAATCAAACAAACGGAGCAAAAAAGACAAGAAAAAAGAAAAAAAGAACGGATTCTGAAGCAAGGCGTATAATCTGCATGTCAGAGCAGAGAGAGAGAGAGAAAGAGAGAGAGAGAGACGAAACATTACAGGAATAACGAGGGAGACCGTCTCTGGGCGTTAAGATGGGGATGAGAAGCTCAGGAGGTACTGGAACGGAAGCCATCATGTACTTGTAAATCATAGCTTGCCTCTCAAGCTCCTTCCACTGTGCATGTGTAAAGGGATACGCCAACATCGCTCCTGAAAAAAAAAAAAAAAAAAAAGAGCCCACAGGATGAGAGAGAGAGAGAGAGAGAGAGAGAGCTGCTTCCTCAGTGACTGTCACAATAACCCATCAGGTTTTCTCAGTGGTTCATGACTCAAAAATGCGATTTTTAACCACAGCAACACCAAAAACAGGGTGAAAGTGGAGCGACTTCCAAAGGTGAAAGGCTATAATACCAGGGGATTTGAAGGCAGTGTGAACAGTAGAAGCCATGTCATAAGGCTGCACAGTTCTCACAAATCCACCTCCAAGCCCACCATTATCGCCACGAGCACCAACAGAAACATCAGAAGGAATTAGAACAACGTTGGGAAACGCACCGCCGGCGGGGCCGCCGCCGCCGCCGCCGCCGCCGTGGTGATTCTCGTGATGGACCATCATCTTCTCAAAACATAAAAGAAAAAAAGGGTCTGTCTCAGCTCGGTCACTGCTTCAAATCAGTCCCAGGAACATTGCCATTTCCATCTCCACCCATAAAGATTCAAACTTTACCGAAATGGCAGATCCCCAGGTCGTTCTTTAAGCAAACAAGGAAAGAAAAACACCAAGACTCTCCGTTTCAGACAGGCCTAACGTGTCTCTGGCAAAGAAAGGAAGAGAGAGAGGCAGAGAGATCTCAAGAGGGGCTCTCGCAGGACATGACTGAGAGGACCCATGTCTTATATCGCAGATATTTTATCATCCTTTTCACTTTTTAAAAAGGTGGGAACGATAATAATAGCGCGATAATGTAATAGTTTCAGAATGAGGTCGAGAAGGAGGAGGAGGAGGAGGAGGAAATGGGCTGCCGCCATTCTCGGCCTCTGCTTTGCCTCCATGCTTCCAACATTCGCACCACACTAGAAGACAAAGTACGGAGAAAGATACTAATCTCTCTCTCTCTCTCTCTCTTCATTATTGTCGCGTCTATCGTTTTCTGCATGTAATGCTCTCACCACCTCCGTACCCAACCATTTCCTTCCCTCCCCCACCAGACACACACACACTCACACCGACCGCCCCAAAAAAGAACCGCCACCGTATATAACTTCTCCATTTTGCTTTTTTCCTGCCCGGTTCGAAATCCGAGCCACCCCCGTTTTCTCAAACCGGGGGGGACGATCTCTCGACCCGGGACCGAATCAAATTAGCTCGGAAAACGCCCTCGCCGACCGCCGCCCGCATCTGCCGAGGTAAAACATTGGCCGACATCTCGGGCAATCGCGAACCGTTTCCGAAACGTCCCGTGCTGGATACTTCGACGAGGCCGCCGCGCTTTCTAATAGAAGAGACAACGACGGGGGACAGAGCGGATCGGGGAAGAGATCGGAACGAGAAAGAACGGCTTTTTGCAGGGGGACGGACCGGGGCGCGGGGAGGTAAAGAAGTTAAAAAAAAAAAAAAAACCAGCCTTGGCTTTTCGAGCGACGGGGAGGAGACCAGCGGCCGCGGGCCCCGCGTGCTGACGTAGGCGGAAGCTTTAAAGAGGCCTACCCCCCACCACTTGGACCAGGACGAAGCCGTGCGTCCCCCGCTCCTCACGCTCGGTCCCCCGCGTGCCGAACACGCGGGGATGGGGCGAAGGGAGGTCTTCGCTGAAGGAGGTGCGATTGGGCGGTGCGGTGCGCGCGCGGCGGTAGAGGGAGCTGAGACGGAAGTGGACTTTCTTTTTGGGGGGATGACAAAAGAGAACGAGCCAGTTTGGTGCCTACTTTCAAATACTGGGATCGGCCGACCCCCCTCCGAAAAATTACAATAAAGAAAGAAAAATTAAATCAAATTTACTCTACATGCCAAATAATTAATATCCTAAAAAATCCTAAACAGATACGATTCTGACAAATTTGTTCAAATTATTTTTTTGACTATCAAAAATCTCAAATTGATACATCTTTAACGAATTTACTACAAACTGGTTCCTCTATTAATTTTTGTTAAATTTTACCGTAAAATTATCAAATTAAATAATAAGTGACAATTGATTAGTATACCAATATGGGATTTTACTATCCGTTTGTCACGATTTATAATTTTTGTGATTTTTTTGTGATATTGATCAAATTTAACAAATGTTATATTTGTCATAAATATATCGTTTGGAATTTTTTGCGTCAAATAAATTTTTCATGAATATATCAATTTATGATTTTTTATGGTCAGTCAGAGTAAATTTGTCACATGTGTATCTTAGTTTGAGATTTTTTATGATTAAAAAAATAGTTTTTTGGTAAATATATCACACCCATACCAGTTTTGGGTTTTTTGGATATTAACCCATTATCAAAAACTCCAAATCGGTACACTTATGATAAATTTATCCCGAATTAATTATTTTTTATAAGTTTCCATCAAATTAAATTAATACTATAAATCAGTACACATATGATAAATAAATGATAAAACCCTAAATCGGTACATTCATCAATTATCACGTGTTATTAAATTGGCAATAAAAACTAAAGAAAAATAAATTAATCATAGATATATCGATTTGAGATTTTTATGATTAAAAAATTAGTTTGGGTCATAGGCAGTATGGTTTTTTTCTTTTTTTTGGCTATATTATACGAAAAAATAAATTGAATTGGAGCATTTTCTCATGTCGTAAATATTTATTAATCTCATATCGCATGGAACAGCATAATTTTCAAAATATCGATCATAAAATGATATAACTACGGTTTTAGTAACACATATAATGAGCATCGGTGGATTTTGTTAACAAGTGATTCGGAAATGCTTATTGCTAACAAATAAATCCTGCACTTTTAAAAATCTAAATATCAATTATTTTGAAAAATAAAGTTACATTGAATTAATATAATTTGATAATGTTTCAAATAATTTGTTGCTATTGCGGGTAGCAAACTATTTCGTATTGTATTGGCAATAAGGGAATCCTACAAAATATGTCAATCCAAACACGAGACGATTAACTAATCGCATTGACCCACTTGAAATAAACACGACTTGAAAATTATCGAGTTTGCATGACATGATCCGCATACATGTGATCAACACGATTGATTGATGGGTCAACACAATACCAAATTAGCCTGTTGACACAAATTTGATGCAAAGATCCCCAATTTTTCCATAATTTTTTCAATAATACATCAACAAAACACTGTCCAATTAGACAACATGTTCATAATTGATAAAAAGATCGATTGAAAATTTAAATAGTGACTAACATGGAATGAATGGTCTTTTAACTAATTGCATTTAAAAAGATCGTATACAGGTCGTGTCTTTTAACATGTTCGTGTCGTGTTAAAAACTTTCACCCCTCCTCGGTGTCATAACCCAAATTCAATGTGTACTTTGCCTATTTATTAAGTAGGCCTTGTTTTTGTTCAAAAAAAAAAAAAAAAAAAGTAGGCCTTGTTATAAGACTTTCTGAAAAGACAAATAATAATAACAGATGCGGTATTTAATTTGAGAGGGTGGTGGGCCTCTTTAAGACCGAACTCATTGGGCGGTATTACGGCCATTTATTATGATGCACCATATTCCTTTTCTTTTGTTGGACATGCATGTTGGCACGTTGCCATCCGGAGGACGGACACCATTGACCTCCGAAGAAGGAACAAGATGAATCCACGAACCTTTTACAATAGCAAAACTAATAGTAATAATAATAATAATAATAATAACAACAGCAATAATGATCTTTAGGGCACTTAAATACTAATCAAGGAAATTTTTGTAGTCCTTAATATGGAAACAGGCGGACTTTTGCCCTGTCTCTTGTAGGGTGTGGGAATCGAAACCCACTTTTAAAACTTGCGCGTCCCCACCCTATCCTTCCCTAAGAAGGTGAGGGGTTCGAGAATGTGGGGCTTTGAACCCCTCACCTTCCCCTTCCATGTTGAAAGGGTAGCCATTGGGGCGAATTCCAGTGGTTAATGATTTAAAGTTTTATTTATTCCAAAAGGTGTATGCTTAATAAATACTCGTACTAACAAAATCCTTAGTATAATTAAATCTTATTTGTTCAAATCTCACAAATTATAAGCTATTTGTTCAAATATAGTCGCGACCATGTGTAAACCGTCTTAGGTAATAGTCACTCACACACGTGGGTCAAGGCAAGTCTTAATCATTTCATAAAACTTATATATTGTTCAATGATCTCACGGGTGACAGAATTTTTGTGCTCGTGCTCATGTTCCTGCTTGTGGTCCTAGGGTATAAAATAATGATCGCACCTCGAGATACTTGTTCAACATGCTTGACTTGTAATAGCTTACTCTTTTCGGAACAATTATCGCTCGTGAGAGCTAGAACATTCAATGCATCCAACACTGTATTCTTTCCTGATTGGATGCTGAACGAGAGCTCTTAAAACTCACGTTAATAAAATCTTCCTTGTATTATGTTTATAAGTTATATCATGTACTAATAAAATAGGGAAAAAATGTATAAAAAAGAACACTTGAAAAATATCTCAAGAAATTTTGATTAGGGATAGGGAAAGTAAAGACTTATTTGGTAACAATTATGTTCCTTTGAATAATTTATTCTCATAAATAGTATTTGTTGATTTTGTTTCTTGAATGAATGTATGACCATTCGATGGCATTTAGTAACTAAAAAACTTCTATTTTTTGAGTAAAAATGCATTTATTATGATACTCGATTTTTTGTGTGATTTATAATTTCTTTTAATTTTTAGATTTTTTTTTTTCCTTCTATTCTTCTTCATTCTCTAACTAGTCGCGCAACCAACTAATCAAATGAGAGTCGGCGACCTTACTGGCCTAGGAGGTAGGGGTGATCAGTTCCCAATTCATTTATCAATTTTTTGGACTAGGGGACCGGATTGGACAATCCTAGTATCGGGAACTGAACCAGACCATTCAATCAAGTTTGGTCTGGTTTCATGGAACTGATCATCTAGTATAAAATTTTTAAAAATTAAGAAAAATACAATAATTATTACTATTTTTAGGCTTATTGTTATTTTAAAGAAAATTTAAAATATATTTATATATATATAAAAATTTGTTTTGGTCCGGTCCAATTCCCTCTCGAAACCGGGAACTAGACCGACAATCACCGATTCCATTTTTATGAAACCGAGAACTAGATCGATTCCTCTAGGAACCAGGCCAAACCTACTGGTTTGATCCGGTCCGGATGGTTCTAATTTAGGCGGTTCAACATGCTCACCTCTATTGGCGGGAGTCTTGCTTAGATCTAGCGAGGTCATCGGCTAGAGGAGGTTGAGTAAAAAAAGAAAAGAAAATTGCTTGATTATTGAATTATCCTCGAGAACAAAAAAGTAAATTTTTTTTACTTCTTAATCATATTTCAAATCTATTCTCGGAAATAAATATTTTAAAGGAAATTAAAAAAATTAGTCACGTTATCAAATGGATATCTTTTTTTTTTTGAAAATAAAAGAATAAAAATAACCGATAATCGATCGGTTGTCAAATATGCCATAACATGAATATAATTGGACATAGTACTCTACTGATAAATGGGGTGCTTTTTATGAACATAAATCCGAGCCGTATCACGAGCGAGTTTTCGTCTAATTTGTGCTCCAGACATTTGCCAATTCACGTAAAATTTATTCCGATATTAAAAATAATAAGTTGTGGTGGCCACTTCTCTGTACCCTTTTATTTACCAAAAAGTAATAATAAAACAAACGAGATTTTTGCAGGCACCGGGGGAGACAGCTGGAAATGAGGAACCCCTTTGTTGTACGCTTTTTCCGTTTCTTCCTTGTCATTATCTCATTTCGGAGAAATACTTGCTTGTGCGCTCGTGCTGATATCGTACTCTTCCCCTCTACCTTTGGATTGGATCTGTCGTGATCCGACGGCCAGCAGAGCCCAACAACATCTTGGCTCTGGGAGACTCTCTTTTCTTTTGTTTTTTTCCTGTGGAAAGTCGACACAAATAATCCCTTAGATTTGGTGAAGTGTATAATGTCGTCTATAAAATTGTAATTTATTTAATGTCGTTTCCAAAAGGTTTGTTAATGTTCAATGTAGCTCTTTAGGTTTGCTCAAACAAGAACATATTACACGTTGTTTAATGACATGGATTATTATATGTTGGATTGGATAATTAAGATGTCTATCCTTTTATCCATCCACTTTAAAAAATGAAAAAAAAAATTATAGTGTTGACAAGTCAATCACCATTTAATAACGTGAGTTATTAGATCTTGATTTGAGATGAATAAATTAATTGGATAATTCGAATGTAACTATTTTAGTCGTTCACTAGTCAAACTTAACGAATTGAAAAATACGGCAGCTGATATTGTTAACTCGAATTAACAAAAGGTCGACATTGACCATCTTCATATAATTTAGGGATTATATTGATTATTTACTAGTAATTCAAAATTCACATTGAGTAACCTAAAAGTCTAACAATGACATTACACATGAGACCAAATTTTGTGAATTATTTATATCATTTTCCTTTTTATTATCAAAGCAGTTTTGATGTATCCTGTCCATTAAAATATTACTAAGGAGAAAGAACATTAAAAATACAAGCAACTAAAACTAGGCCAGATATGTTTGTTTCTAAATTTAATCAATGAAAAGGTCAGAGTGGAATGTCGAGTTTAAAAGCCTTCCTTATTGCCTACCCATGATTAGAACAGTATTGAGTATTTTTTTTTTCTTTCTCTTTCTAAGAACTTTTTATTCCCATAAATTGCGATCGTATATATTAATTGAGTTAATCCTTGAACTATTCCTAAATGTTCAATCTAATCCCTAAAATTTTAAATTTATTCAATCTAAACCATCAAATGCCATAAGAGAGTGAAATTAATCATTCAATGATCGATACTGTTAACGAGTTCTCGTCATTACATTATTGCCCATATTTTAAATATCTTTTCATTCAAACTCATTTCCTAAATCAACGAAAATAAGCTCTCTTTTCATTACATTTTTTACTCGTATTACAGTTCCAAATAAGTATATTTTAGCCTATGGACACTATAAGAATATAAATATAATTTTATCGGATTCACTTTCCTTTTACTTATTTCATAAGAATTTTTAATAATGATATTAATTTATCGGACTAATTCCAAAAAAAAAAAAAATACCAACTTTAGGTTGATGGATAAATCGGGCCCAAATTTTTTTTTTTTTTTTTTTGTTTTATAAAAAAACACAAACTTTAGGTTAAGTGACAATTTAAGCCCCAATTTTTTTTCTCATAAAAAATCACAAATTTTTACCCTTATCCCAAATTTGGCCCCTACCATTAACTCTCTATTTGAAGTTAAAATTGTTTTAGGAAAAAAGGTTCTAACCATGAGCTTAACTCATTCATGGTGTTTCTCGATAGGCAGTGGTCTATAGTTTCATATTACAACAAAACGATAAAGTTTGGCCAGAGAAATTCAATCAAAAGATTTTATTACTTGCTAGTAGAGTGTGATGATGAACAATTTCACCATTATTCTTGAAGCTGTGACTCCAACAAGAAGTTAATGAATGGTGTTTTAAATCCAGCTAGTAAGTACATGTGGATTTATTGCTAAGGACAATCAATGGATCTAAGTTAAGGGGGCTAGATTTAGGATTTAAGTGAAAATTGATGATTTTTTTAAGACAAAAAAAAAAAAAAAGTTGAGGTCAATATTGTCACTCAACCTAAAGTTAGTGCTTTACACTAGCCTTGATTGGCGGATGGAAGTACCCAAGTGCGTTGGGTGGTATCTTATAGTTGATAAATGTTGCATTTAAGAGTGATCCTTCTCTCTAATCATAAGAAAAGAAAGGTTCATAAGAAAGGAAAGGTTTTGATTTAGGTAGTCACATATTGAAAATTTTATTTTTCTTATAAGAGTAGGTGTAAGCTTATAGGCAGTAGCTAAGCGCTAAGAAGTTGCTTTTTGTACTGTGCTTAATGCATGCAATTCGAATACATATGTCCCTCGACCTAAAGTTAGTACTTTTTAAAGAGACAATACAAAAAATTAAACCAGACTTATCCATCGACCTAAAGTTGATATTTCTCTTTAGAATTAGCCCCAAGTAAAAATTGATGGATTTAAGATTTTTTTTAAGACAAAAAATGTTTAGGATATAATTGGGATTAGATTTAGAGTGAGATTCTCTCACAAGACAAAAAAAAAAAAATTAATGATAAAGTTAAGATCAAATAAATTGGGAGTTTTTCAAGAAATTATGCTCTCTTTTTTTAAGGCTGGAACGTGTATTTCTACTCACTGTAGTCATCATTTATCGAATTTTGTCCTCGACACAGAAAAAGAATTCTAGATCCCTGGCCTGGTCTCACGTCAACATCTCGACACCCTTTCTTCGTTAGAGCTGTCGTGCAGCTCCTCCCCTCCCGCCCTTATCTTCTTGTCGAGTACATCCCACCATTTCCAAACCCTCTCTCTCTCTCTACTTTACATTTCAAGAATTGCGACGATAGAAGATAACCCCAAATTTGCGTCTTATTTTTTCTTTTGGGCCAGTGATTTTGACGAATCGTTATAAGTGGGGGTGGGCGACGACTTTAGGGGGATGGTCTTGCCAATGGTGGGGGCGGCCGACGAGGACGATGCCAAAATGCAGGGCAAATATCTTTCTCGGTACGACCACCCCCCCAATGCGTGTGTTCCCATTAGTTGGACGAGAAGTTCAAGCATAAAAATTAGCTTTTTTTTTTTTTTTTTTTTTTTGGGTAATCTGAGAATCGCTGTATAACCAGAAGTTGGTGACGTAAATCCGGAGCGACGCTAGCACAGGCTCCACCTCCCACGGCGCCACACTTTAGTCGCGCAAATGACGATGTTAGGAGTCGAACTTTGGCCTTACAAGGGACCAGTGTTCTGCCACCAACGGGATGGGTTAAAATTAGCTTTTGGTACCCAAATTAACGTAAAAACGGTGGGAACAGTTCTTAAATTTTGACCTACTATCCAAAGTTATCTTCAAATTTTTAATTCGTTTAATGTGATTTTTAAACTATTTCTGAATGTTCGGTTTAGCCGATAAACTCTCGACTTATTTAACCTACTTTGTAAAATATTACAATGTTTTTTTATTTAAGTCTGTTTTAGCTTACGGTCTCTATAACTATAAAAGTAGAACCTCATCTAGAGTTGCATTGAGCTGATATCCTTGCCATTTTCGTTTCCTAATTTAGCTCTAATTGGTTAAGAAAACACAAAAAAATTGTAAATTTATCTAGTTACAAAATTAAAAATGAGATTTAGATTAATATAAGTACAAGAAATCTATAGGTAAATTAAGGGCCAATTCCCAAAAAAAAAAAAAAAAAAATCAACTTTAGATCGAGGGACAAATCTGACCCAATTTTTTTTTATCTCATAAAAATGCACAAATTTTAGGTCGAGTGATGAATTTTGCCTAAATTTTTTTCTATCACATACGAAAGCGTTAACTTTAAGTCGAGTGGCAATTCGATTTCAAACTTTTTTTTTGTTTAAAAAAATCATAAACTTTCACTTAAATCCTAAATTTGCCCCCCTTAACTTAGTTCTATTGATTGTCCTTACCAATAAATCCATTTGTACTTGCGAGCTGGATTTAAAACACCACTTATTGTTCTTTTTTTAGCCAAGTTTGGAGAATAATGGTGAAACTATTTATTGTCTCCTACACTTCACTGTTAAGTTAAAAAATCTAGATCGAATTTCTTTGGCCAAGACTTTGTTGTTTTGTCATAATATGAAGCTATAGACCATTGCCCATCGATAGACACTATAGATCTACTAAGCTCACCGCTAGAACAAGGTTAATTTCAAATAGAGAGTTAATGGTAGGGGTCATATTTGGAATAAAAGTGAAAGTTTGTGATTTTTTATGAGACAAAAAAAATTGGGACAAGAATTATCACTGGACCTAAAGTTTGTGTTTTTTTACAAGATAAAAAAAAAGTTTCGGAGAAATTTGTCTATTGATCTAAAGATTGTACTTTTTTATGAGACAAAAAAGATTTAGGCCAAATTTGTCCTTTGAACTAAAGTTAGCTTTTTTTTTTTTTTTTTTTTTTTTTTTTTTTTTGGAATTAGCCCTTTTTACTGGAGTCCTAGATATGCCACTGTTAACCCTCGTCCCAAATTTTCCTTAACAATCAAGAGATGGAAAACTCCTAAGCACATGTTATTCGATCGTTCCGAGCTAAGTGTCTCGAGCGTGAACTCTCTGATAGTAAGAGATAGAAATCAACTCCTGAGCACCAGATCTAATAAGATGCTGTTTGGGCCGAAATGGAAATTCAATTCCAAAAGATGTCTTATTGAGCATGAAATTTGGGAAAAGACTAGAGCAGTTATGCAAAAATGTCTCATCACTAATGGCATGGGACAAAAAAAAAAATTCATAGTAGAATTGAGATTGGACTTAAAATAGGTAGTTTTTTTATGAGACAAAAAAAAGTTTAGAATACAATGGAAACTTGACTACAAGTCTGGGTTCTTTAATAAGATGAAAAAAGTTTAGAATAGAATTAGGATTGGAGCTAAAGTTGGAGGCTTTTTTAGGGTATTAAGCCTTTCTAAAATTGGTGAAAATTAGCTGAAGTTTTTTCAACTAGTGGGGCCAAAGTGAGATGAAATCACTTACGATGGACTTTAGATGTAAATATTTTGAGAATTTTTTTTGGGGGGGGATAGTAGGCTAAATTATTTTAGCATAAAGTAGAAAACCCTTTTAATTATATCAGCTACATAGAAAAATGAGTGGGGCCAACGTCCCCAATCGCCCCTACTCTAGGTCGGTCCTTTTTGTGAGGCTACATCTGATCAATCTTTGCTTACATTGTAAAAATACGTGATTGCATTTATAGTAAAAGTTCTGGACGTCGGTGTCGCTTCCATTTTACTAGGCCGCTCGATTCCTTCATCCGCTAATTTCCTCGTACCTTTTTTACAAACATTGACCCTTCGATTGGCGATCAGACCGACATATCTAAAATTAGATTTGAAATGTTTCTCAATCACGTCACCGGAAAACCAAAAACCCACGAAGACGTCCCCATAAAACACACCCCCCCCTTCCCCCATGAAGGGTCGTGCCCAAAAAGTAATACTAGTTCGACGATTGCCCGGTCTTTCAAGCTCTAGAGTTCTCGCTACCGTTACCGCTGCTACTAATGAATCCACTCAGCAAGACGCCGTTCCGATCACCACACAAGTCGTGCTCATAATGACCGAATTCTTTGCCGCCATGAAAACGGGTTAATTCGTACGTGCAAAGCCCCCTCAAAAAGGAGCGATGGTCCCCTCTGATGCAGCGTACCCAGAAGAAAAAGACGGAACTTTTTGTGCCTCCATGCTGCGAGCAAAACAAGCAGGTGACGACGGCATGGACCGTTGTGGCGCTAGTGTTTCAGCTGCTACCGCAAAGGAGACACACCATCGCCTTCGCTTCACCACCTCCCACTCCCTCTCCCCAAAGTTGCAGTCAAATGGGTTCTCGCAAAATCACCTACGGTCAGACCGGCCGAAGGGTCAAACCGGAGATTGAACCGGCGCTTGGTTGAAGCGACTGGCCTGGCCCAGTGTAGTTTTCGAGCACCACGAACTAGAAGCTTTGAGTTTTGAGCCTTTCTATCTTGACAAATCAAGATGCTTTGGACTTGGGAGAAGTATGTTTGCGCAAATGGGATGGTCGAGGGTAGTAGGTAGGGCCGGGGCGGGCCTAAAGTACTTCCCTAGGCTTCGGCCGTGTTGGTCCACTAGGTCCTTTCCTAGAACAAAAGCTGGCTCGGTGGGAGTAGTCATGCACGTGATTGCCCTTTTCACGTCCATCTTCTAGGCCCCAGCATCAGATCCATCTGTGGTGCTTTTTCTGATGTTCGCTCTTTCTTTCTTTTCGCTCCTTTTCTTGCGGATTGATTATTACATCTGAGCAGACCAGCGCTCGCATAATGCATCGTCATCCGACAAAAGTTACTCCGTAGGGTAATTTGTGCATTGGTCGGCAATGAACCCAGCTGGGGTCGAAAGCAAACCTGATCATTACACTCGGAGAGGATTCGACCGAGTCTCGGCTGAGCATCATTGATGTCCGGGGCAAAGCTAAGGGGATGTAAATCACAAAAGATTCATATACCAATGAAACTAAGGCAATGCCAATCTCAACTAAAGTCAAGCGACCATCAAAACCTTCAAGCTTCCATGCATCTTATTGTGGGGTTCTATGAAATTGAAATGGTTGCCCAATTCACAGAAAGGAAAAATTGACTGGAAGTTCCTTACCACTTCCCATTTCAACGCTCGGTAAGTTAATGTATCATTGTCTCTGGGACAAATTCAAGAACCTTGAAACTCTGCCCTGGACAGTGGAGACTTATAACCCAATCCACTGCCTAAAAATATGAAGAAGAGTAAAAATGGAATGGAAAAGAAGGATGCTTCGCATAAAATTTTCGCCAAAAATGCAGTCTGTCAATTTAGTATGCAATGTAAAGTACGAAGATTCACGTTGTGATTTTACTGGGCCAGGCAAAATGAGAGACACAATAAATAAGCCAAGATATTTCAATCAGAGAGACTTTGAGCGTCAGCAAAAGGGTGCGCGCAACTTCAGTCCGAAAGAATTCCGGTTGCCTATTCGTCCACTCGCCATTGGGATTAAAGGATGTTGTTCCCTGTCTTGCTTAATACAACAGCAGTCAATTCATGCACGTCCAATCATCTCCTGCATCACCAAAAAACAAAAAATTATTCTCTACAAGCCTAGCACCCAAAAAAGGGAAATAAAAAAAGACGGACATTCGAGTTGACTAACGTAGATTGATGACTAATTGCGCATAAAATGACCATAAGGATACGATACTTACTATCTTCTGGGAATAGAAGTATGGATGCTAGCCCTGTCAAAATTCAGTACGCTGAATAAGCACATGCTCTAGAATAATTTATACTGCAAAAGCATTGGAGGAAAAGAAAGAGAACGGATACTTTTAACCATCGATCAATACCTTCCCGGCTGTCTGCCGACAGCATTTAAGCCAGCCCTTCCGTTACTTAGCCCTTTGCCATGAGCATTCACAATGCTGGATTTATCAAGATGTGCCCCGTTGGACACAAACCCAGGTGCTTGGCTTGGCTTCATTTCTAGACCATTTGAACCCAGAGCATCCTTAGACTTGCTCAGTACTGTCACTTTGGAAGTACTTCCAGCAATGCTAAAGTTTATTCCATTAGAATGCATATGCATTTTTGACAGGCGCAAGGAATCTTCAGTGACATTGAAAATATTTTCAGAAGCATTCATCTGTTTGCTATCGATGGATGAAGCACTTCTTAGTCGGGCCTGTGCCATAGGGGTAAGAGCCACAGAGGGCATCAATGAGGAATGGGGAGATGACACAGCAGCTGCGGCAGCTACTTTTGCAACAGCTGCTGTAGCAGCTATCATTTCTTGAGCACCTTCACGCAGCTGAATGTAGTCCCCCTCAATCACAAAAAACTGTAATAGCACAAGACATTATCCAGTTATATTGGATCTTTACCTATATCAATGATATTTAATATAATTGTGCGCGCGCACATGTGCAAGAATGCAAACTAGCTTATCAAGGAACTCACTTCTGGATGACTAGCAACAAACTCATCAAGTTTCCCATACTTCCTCTTGTAATCGTGCCAATGTAAGGGTGCCAGCATTTTACCCAGTCTATTTGGCAGCTGTAATAGACACAAATGGCTCATCAGATTGAGTCAATCTTTCATGCAAGATGGACAAAGCGGCTTGCAAAGATTATTACCAGGGGAAAAAAACAGACACACACACACACTAACCGTTGAACTAATTCGTATTTTACCACCAGGTGGAACAGTGCGAACTATACAAGCCAACAAGGATCTTTCATCAAGAAGATTAGTTTCTGGATTTCTTCCACCAGTTGATTTAGTAGCCTTCCCAGTTGGAATAACCATTTCAGGAGCAATTTCATCAACAGCGTGATTGTTGCCAATGGCATCACTATTAACAGGATGAAGTGAAGTAGGAGTTGGCTGTTCAGCTTCAAATGCTTGAGCCTCTATTTCTTGATTAGTCCCACTGGAAACATTCTCCTCCTATACCATTATAACGATGGCAACTTCTTTCAGCCACACAAGTTGCATGAGGAGGATGAACTCATGACACAAGCAAGAGATATTGCAAAAGTTACAAAGGCATAAACAGCAGCCCACCTTAGATTCAGTACTCTGTTGATGACCATCCAAAGTGAGAGCATCATGAAATTGAGATGAAATTTGGTTTAAACTCTGCTTGGGCTGGGAGGATCCCAAGTAGCTCCTATCAATAGACTCGGTAACCTAGTGGATAGAAGATCGTGGTATCTCATTCAAAATTGTGGACAAAAGTGTGAAAAGGAAATTTCTCAATGATTAGACGGGTATTGCAAACACCACCTTTGCTTCTCCAGTAGATGATGAAATCGCAGAATTAAGCTCTATTAATTGGCTCACAGGAACATCTGTATATTCCCTTTGAACGACTTCGCCATTAGCAGTCATCTCATAGCGATATCCAGAATCAGATTTCAGTAAGTTTTGTTCATTCTGGCTTTCTGAATGCTGTATGTGCTTTGATACATGTGCTTCTCCAGCTACATCCTGCGGATATGACGAGCCACAACACATGAACCCAATCACGATACCTTAAGAAATTTCGGTCATTAGCACGTAAAGATTATATGCTATTTTGGATATAACCTGTTGATTCTGCCACTGCTGATTGGATGACAATGAAGGTATTGATTGATACTGATCAAGCTGAGAGTGAGGAACATTTGATGGCACAGATTGTGGGATTCCTTGTTGATGCATAACAAATGGATGAAGAGAAGGGAGCTGAGCAGGTGGAAGGTATGCAGGTAGTCCAAGAGGTGATGATGACCCAAGTGGAACACCAGTAGCACGGTCCATCTAATTTGAAGTTGCCACATATCCAAAACACTTGGAGGTTAGAGGCATCAAGACAAGTAATTACTAGCATAATTTCAGTAAAACAACACAAAAGTACAGTTATGAAACTCGATTAACTACTAATTTGTCTGATTCAATATGCAGGTCCAACATCTTCTGCGTAACAACCAAAGAAAGTTCTCTTTCCAAATCTTGACCATAAAAACATTTTTTAGTGACTCAATAGCCCAAGCAAAGCCAAATGACAGAGACGATATTTTCCAACAGCTGTTTTCCCATGAAATGAATGCCCTAGGATCTGGATCATTTTCCTGGTCCTGAATCTAACGTGGCCCATCATTAACAAAAAAGAAGATCCCATATTTGGCATTATACCTGGGATGATCCATTGCTGGATGCACTGCCAGAATTATCACTTGAAAGCGCAACAGTATTCCCACTTGATCCATTAGAATCTAATTGGTTGTCATTGATCTGTCCAAACTGAGATGCCTCATTCATATTTGTTTGTGGCATACGTGATTCATCAGTAAAGGATCCACATCTTTCTCTCAGATCAGCCAGTTCAAGTTGAAGCTGTTGTATTGCATGCAAGTGAAATCTCTCTATTTCTGCCACCTAACAAATGCAACACATTATAATATCAGCATATGAAGATCGGGATAGCCTAATAACGCTATGAACTAAAAATATAAACATGAAACAGGTTAACTTAACTGCAGATGAGAGATACAACTAGAAGTATGAAAGAGAGATCATAGCATATTAACCTGTCGTTGCCAACCCATCCAGAGCTGATTGCATTGTTCAGTTCGTTCCCGCAGTTCGGCTTGTAAAGAGTGAGATTGCAAAGCATCCATTTCCTGAACACGTGCAATCCAAGCTTGGGCCTGACTCAACTGATCTTCCTTATATATGATTGTCTCTTGAGCAACTCTATACTGCAAAAAGGGAAAAGAGTAAGAAATAATAATCAGCGTAAATTATTGAGACCAACGTTATGCGCACCAAAGTACACTAGCACGTCAACCAAATAATTCATTTAGAAAAATAAAAAAGGATGAAAAATATGATTTCCTTATGCCAATAAGATTTGAAATTTGTTAACTCTCGAAAAGCTTTTCACTTGAGAAGCCTACACAACACCTCTGTTGAGCAGCACCGACCTGTTCCTGCAAGTCCATGGCCTGCCTCTCTTTGTCCTGAATATGTTCTTGAAGGTCCTGAATTTGCTGCAAGTGTTGCATTCTTTCAGCTTCAGAATGATCACGCTCCCTTCTGCACAGAGTAAAAGAGAGAAATTACCATCAACTTCACTTCGAGACGTCTAAGCATCAGACTGTCCAAATCACAGGAATAAAACCCATTGAGGTAAAAAAGCTGTCGTAGAAAATAAGCCTAGCATGTCAAGAAGCACACAAATTAAAGCACTCATTGTGAATGAGTTGACAATATCGCACCAGAGGCACAATCAAAGAGAAACATTTCATATCATCCGACAAAGTAACGCCTAATGTTCTCAAAATTAAAGACACACCGAAAAGTTGCTAATTCTTTCTTTTGTTCTCTTAGCAGATCCTCCTTGGCCCAAGCCTGCGAAATTGAAGGGACGATTGAGAGTGATAACTAGAAAGAAGCCTTGAAATGGAAGTAGGAGAAAAAGAAAATGGTCCACAAACCGCCTCGTTGTCTCTTTTTATAGCAATAAGCTCTCGATCTCTCTCTTCCATCCTCCTTTCCAAGTCATGGATTGCTTGCTCACTTTCGTGCAGTTGCTCCTGCATGACCATATAACAGCACATTTTAAAGGTCAGGGCCGATATATTTGAAAAGTTTCAGTCCATGATGACTGGTCAGAGTTATAGGGTGCCAATAGCCTAACATGAGATACCATTATCAATCAGAGCAGGAGAACATTGATTGGGCATGCTGCGTGTGCAGCTTCTAGAAATAGGAAATGCTCAGTTGGTCTTTTATTCTACGACCAGGCATGTTCCGAGCCTTTATATGGACTTATGATTGCTTGTTGGAGACTTTTATTTAAGACTCCTCATTGGAAAGATAAGAAATAAACTCGAACATTTCACCTCAGCTCCGAAGGATATCAAAACAATATGAGGATGCAAATCAAGGTTGTCCATGATCGAGGAGAGTGCTCCTAAAAACTGTACTCCAAACAAGTACTTATTTTGTATATGGAAAAACATATGGTTGAAGTTACAGTACATTATTAAAGCAAAAACTTCAAAGTTCACTTTGACTTTAGCAGACCTGAAGTTTGACAGCTGTATCCTCATGCTCCTTAATTTTAGATTCAAAGGAGGTTTTCATTTCGGCAATCTCAGATTTAGCAATCATCTGAGCTCTAAGCTCAATCTCTAGATGCTGCAAACCCTCTCTCTCCCTTGCAATGCTCTGAAGCCGCTCCAATAGGTCATCACCTGAATTGCCATCAATTGTAATTGTACAGAAGTCGAGCTGCTGTCTTCCCTGCTGCACCTTATTTAACAGCAAAGCATATCACTTTTATGTCCATAGTATAAGTCCCAACCACAACATCATGTTTATTACCTCATATATCGTTCTCTCATCAGACTGACCTAATCTTGGCCTCTCCAAGTCCTGTTAACAATTAACATGTCAGGAGAAATCAATGGAGGGAGAAAATAAGAGATGGTGAATATAATGACTATTCTAAGCAATTCACATCTACTTTAGTTCGATGAATAAACCCCCCGCCCCCTGGCCAGACAAAAAAGGACATTCAAAAATGGCAATCTCTTTATCATCAAGCCGAATTGCCAATTTAAATTATCAGAAAGACCAAGAATAGTTTAGAGAAAGTGATAGGCAACTCTAGGTCTCTCTAAACTTTTTTGAAAATCAGGCTGCCAATGCAGCAAAAAGGCTAAACCTAGCTAAGTCACTTTGCAAATTTAACTTCTACATCAAGATTCTAGAGAAAGGGAATATAAAGAGTACAAGTCCTTTGAGGTACCGAACCTAATCATACAATTCGGCTTTTCTCCTCCACCGGACATCAAAGAAAGGATAGCTAACAGTCGTTATCTACTGAGAGTATAAAAGGTAACAGTTCTTCAAATACAAATTCGAACGAGTCCCACTGTCCATGATCACATCACAAGTACGCCCGACACGACATTCGCACAAAATTCTCCACACCCAACAGTGCGGAGAAAGTGGAGGAATGCAAGCACCAACGAATGACGACGACTACGAAAAACACATATTCCAAGCCAAAGAGCAATCCAATCCCCAACAGGCTCGCGACAGTCACTTAGAGTCATGCACGTACTACGTCTTTCCAAAACTAAACTCCACCTCTACCGAAATAATCAATTCACATTACGCGAAAATCGAATCACTCGGGCGTTTGGATTCGATTTTAACCTCGTTCCCGGAGCTCCGAATCGGCTGATGCTCGGAGACGGCGCGCCACTCCATTCGGGACGAGGACATCGGCGACGAACCGGCGCGATTGGTGGCCACACCGGCCGGAGCCTCCATCGCACTCAGACCCGCTCGGCGCTGCTGCCCCAAACTCCAACACCTCCCCCTGTCCTCTCCCCTCTCCCGTGGCCCCCCTTCTTCTCGACCTTTACCAGCCGCAAACCCTAGACCATAAAGGAAAAGAAGAGGGCACCTCGGATCGAGAAAGTAAGCCGGCGAATTAGGTCTGGGAGGAGCTAAGCGGAGAAGGAGGTCCGCCGCGGCGGCGACGGCGACGGCGAGCGAGCGAACGACGGCGACGGGATGAACGGTCGGGGGCCCGTCTGAAGATTCAGGGGCGGAAGGGAGTGAGGTTTTGAGATTACAGGGTTTTGCAGGTCCTCGAGTGCAATTAAGAGAGTGTGTAGAGAGGGAGAGAGAGAGAATTGGATGTGAAAAATCTCAACGCTGCGGAGACGCCCGGTATTTATAAGGGCTCACATGATTGGCGAGTTCACGCACCCTCTTTTTGGCGCGTGTCCACGGGAGCACTGGCGGATGGGCGGGCCGGACGGATTCGGGCTCGGGCTCGGGCCAGGCATTTGGGAAGAGCCACGGCTCGGGCCGGGCGGCTGATCGGGTCGGAACGCTCCGAACCCATTCGGGCTTGGATGATGCGTGGTGTGAATGGAATCGGGTCTGAAAACGGACCCGATTGGAAAAGAGCCGAGGCTGCAGTGTGAAGCCCCAATGATGAGCCCACTGGATCCCATCACGCGCATTCCGACTCTCGAGGAATCGGGCGGGTCGGGCCGGGTGTCGTGAACATGGAAGATTGGATAGGCTCTCGCGATAGGAGTCTATCATCGCACTACTCACATCAATGATATGGGGTTAGCGTTCCTGCGCTCGGTAGCACTATCTGCAATCAGCTTCTCGTCCCACCTCCGAGCTACCGATGCGGATCTAGAGTCGACGTGGGTTATGTTGCGATTGTTCTTTCTCCTAGTTGGCTCTTCTAGAGTGTTTGGGCTATGCAACTGTAAGTCCATGGCACAATAATAACGCACGAGCATGTCTTTTCTCGTAAGTTTCGACCCAATGGTCGCGTGCATAGTTGGTACCGAAGATCAAGCCAAAAACAAAAAAGAAGATGAAAGAAATCAAGTCGATTTCTGAGAAAAAGGAAAAAAAAAAAATTCAAGTCGATATTGTTAACATTAAGCACTTAAACATAATAAAATAGAGAGTAAGAAAGAGAAATCTAGACTTAAGATTTATCTTTAAACTAGGGCTATATCCATCCAACAAAATATTCCACTATAATTGACACTTTGTACCTTTCTATTACAACTCTCAATTACAAATAAATAAATATTACATATACTAATACTTATTCATGAAGGTAAGTATGGTCCATATGGGCAATTTTATCTTGGAATCATATATCATCTACTAAGAATTGTTCAAAAAATTGAAACCATGAACTATTTGTTAGCGATTCAATTTTCTTGAAAAATCGAATCGAACTTAACCGTTAGAAAAATATTTTGAACCGAGCCGAATGAGACTCGAACCGAACTGCAATTTTGGTTGAGTTCGATTCAGTTTTTCGGTTTTTAATTTTAAATTTTGGTTTTTTTTTTTTTCCCCATCTCCATCGCATCTCTTCCGAACCTTCTCTCTCTCTCTATCCTTTCCATCTCGATCTCGATCTCGACCCGTCTTTGCATGGCAGTGGGATTCCTGGCGAGCCAGACCGGCTACCCCTGCCGGACCTACGCCTTCTACCGGGGCGCCCTCGCCCCGAACTACACCGACCTCGCCTCCATTGGCGACCTCTTCGGCGTCAGCCGCCTCAGGATCGCCGAACCCAGCAACATCTCCACCTCCGCCTCCGCCTTATCCGCCCCCCTCGTTGCCGACCAGCCCCTGTTCGTCCCCCTAACCTGCTCCTGCAACCCCACCAACGGCACCAACGACATCTCCAGCGCCAACACCAATTACACCATCCGCTCCGGGGACACCTTTGACCTCTCCTCCACCCAGCCCTTCGAGAACCTCACCTCGTACCAGTCGGTCGAGGTCGTGAACCCCTCCCTCGTCCCCACGAACCTGACCATCGGGGACGACGTGGTGTTCCCCATCTTCTGCGAGTGCCCGAACACGACCCAAGTGGCGGGCGAGGTCAATTACCTGGTCTCGCACGTGCTCCAGCCTAGCGACAACCTCTCGAGCGTCGCGTCGAGATTCGGGGTCTCAGAATAGAGCATCGTGGACATCAACGGCAACAACACCAAACCCACCGAGACCCTCTTCGTGCCCGTCTCCAAGCTCCCGAATCTGACCCAACCCAACGTCTCCGCCGCCGCCGCCGCCCCTCCGGCAGCGAAGGAGGAGAGGACGGGGGTCCTCGTGGGGCTGGCCATCGGGGTCGGACTCCTCAGTCCTCAGGGCGTTCTTGATTCTGGGGATCGGGCTCTCGGTTCACGGGGAGGGATCGAGGGAGAAGAGGGGACCGGGCGGGTTGGAGGGAGACGGAGGGGAGAAGAGGCAGGCGTACGGCGAGAAAGGGTCGCGGGAGATGGAGGTGAACCTACTGGCCGACATGACGGACTCCCTCGACCTCCCTCGACTGGAGACTGCCTGGACAAGTACCTGGCGATGCGATCTGCGCGTTTCGGCGCTTTTGTCTTTGAAAGCTTCCATGGCGCCACCAAGTTCATCTCTTTTTTTTTGGTGTAGTGTAGTTGAAACGGGAGAGGATAGATTTTATTGATTTGTGGTTCGATTTGGTTCGATTAACCGATAAAAATCGAACCAATAAAAACCGAATCATTAAAAAAAAAACTGATTTTTAATGAGGATCAAATGGAATTGAAAAAACCGATTGAAAACCGAACGGAACTGAAAAAATCGAATTTTTCGATTCGGTTTGGTTCGGTTCCTATCTGTTAGTTCTATGGATCCACCTCGAAACTAGACCACTGGTTTGGTCCAGTTTCTGGGTTAGTCCATGAAATCGGTCCCCAATTCTTACAAATTGCATTCATCAATTAATATTATAGTGAACCTAGTTTCTATTTATGTTCTTTAAATGAACTGCTAGCTCTTACTTGTATACATGATGACAAAGCACCGCAACATTTATGGACATCTCCAATTGGTCCTTTCCTTCCTCTTCGTTTGTTTATTTTGTTTTGATTAAAAAAGCAAGTAAATGGATTATTAGAATGAAAAAGAAAAATAAGAAGTTAATCTTATTACACACTCAAGAGACAAACTTATTTAATAATATTTAATAACCACATATATATATTTAGTCAAAAAATAATAAAATAATTAAGTAATTGAGATGATTTTTTTTTTCAAATATATATATCAATCTGCTTCAGTCTGGGTGGGTGGGTGGACGGTTTTACGTTTAAAACTGCGAATCAGATCGACATTGATCGATTTCACCATATTGAAATTGAACTAGATTGGTCACCATAGGAACTGCCGGTTTTAGGCTAGTTTGGACAGTTCTTGATTCCTTTGCACGCCCTAGTTATTAATAAGCCTAAGTTTAAACTATCACTATAAAAACCCTCTAGCCGCTTGGGACGTTGCCCTCTCCACCCCATCGCACTCGACCCCGCCTGCTCCCTAGAGGGTGGGACCCCGTGCCCTCTTATCAATGTGGAGTATGAACTGGACTTTAACATATAATAACCGAGTAAGGGTAACATCGTGCTGTCTACACGGTACCCGGTGGGAATGCATGATTCACACTTCAACAGACATGCGCGGAGGGAGGGCGAGTATGACCACGACAAACCCAGCTTCAATCTTTTCACCATTTCCAGGTATAAGACGGTTGACTCGTCATTTTAATAATGAATCGGCGGCAGGCGACCCCGTTGTTTAATACGAATCGCAGCACGAAACCGGCCCATGATTGGAAACATTATTCTTAAGGAAAACGCAGATTCACGATCCCAATCCCTCGGACCCTGCGGATCGGTGGAAAAGTCAACGATGTTCTGGTTGGTCGACAGGCCCGCCCAACATCCCCCCTCCTTTCCCCCGGAACGATGACGAAGCCTTTCTTAGAACCCGTCCCAGTTCTGTTCTGCACACGAACAAGCGAGTTTCTTGAGCCGACTCCCGTTTGTCGACGCTCGAGGTTCAACCCCTCTTTCGCCAATGGCGAAGACTGTTCTGCAACTGTTGTACCCACTAACCCGCCACCGAGCGCCCGCGCTCGTGGTTGTCCTCGAGTGCGGAGCGACCGGTTTTCACGCATCCTCGTAGGAAGACACGGCACGAGATCCAGGACGATAAGCTTTGGACTTTGGTCATTTTCTTTTGGTGCTGCTATTCTACGACTGGTCCCCGTTCGTTGCTTGACTTGGAGATATCTTTACAGCCACGATTTTGCCAGCTTATGTTTCGACCATCGAAAGTTTTGGGAAGCATCTTGTGTGTTGGGTCCTTCTGCATGTGCATGTTGCCTACCTTCCTTGTGCTTTTTGGTCCCAATTCCCACTGTTTTTCCCAACAGCGTTCTCCTCAATCAATGGTTAGAAAATTCCCCCTCCAACCACGCCTCTGCTAATGAGGTACGGTCATGGTATGCAATCCAATCACATCTTTACTAATGAGGTACAGGCGTGAATATCACTCGTATGCAAATTGAATTAGAATAATAAAGTGAGCGAAGTATGAATATATCCGAGTTGTAGCCACAAGCTCCTATTATATGGTTGTAGATTCCGTTGTATATTATAATGATTTCTCACGCGATTAAAATCGTTGAACCCTAACGAATTAACTTCATCTAGCTCAATGTCGCATGCGCATGTCAGTTAAAAAGACTCAATTGATTCAATTTAAAGAATGCTCAAACTAATTGGATCAAGATCAAAGTTCAAGAACTTAATTGCATATCGTGTAAGAGTGCGGGGACTAGAGATGGATTTACAGTTCTTTTTCTAGTGGGGGCCGAATTTTATCAATGCATCTTCCTTGATAAATTCACATGTTATGCATTTGTAGGCTTTGTTTGTCTAAACCAACAGCATCTTCATTATTGTGGAATTACTTATTGAGTTTCGTGAACTACATTTTTTTTCCTAGCAGGGATCAACCCTAACTAAGTGGATTTCGGATTTTCGGTCGGACGTTGACTTGCTCGTCCTAGAACCATTTACCCCTACTTATTCCTCAAACCCACCCAACACACAAAAGAGGGGATAGGGAAAATAATGCCTAAGTTAAAAGGTTATTACTTCCTAGGAGCATCGAATTTAAGTCCTATACAATAAAACAATCCGTTCAAATAATCCTTTTCGCCTCCTTCAACAGATTTGACATTATATCCTAACAACCAAATTATATCCAAACCACCAAATTGTATCTGGTACCGTATCCTACCTTCCAAGCCATCCATGTCGTATTACAAGTGGCTTCTTTTCGTAGGATCTCCCAAAGCAAATAAATTCTCAATTTAAGGATCTTTTTCCAAGTCTTCCACAATAAAGGCGTGCATCAGTCCTAGTCTAATTTAGAAACGGACTGAATTGGATCGCACCGAACCGGAAAAATCAGCCTAGAGTATATTTGGGATTTTTCATATGATTTCATTAATAGTAAAAACCACAATAACACTATCGGTTTCAGGGTGGATATGATCAACTTTCTATAAATAGAGTATAATAAAGTCAATTCTCATGATGAAACCGATCATCCCCTAATGAACAAGCATGAACCCCCGCTGATCTGAACGCTTTTTGGGGTTAAAAACGAATAGATGTTTGGCGTATCGTACCTTCGAACGCCAAAACCTTTAAAAATTAAAAAAAAAAAAACAATATTAGTTTATAGGTCCCCAATCATGATTTTTTTCCCCATTTAAATCGTGCTCCACACGTTTGAGGTTCCCACCTAGCACGCTGCCCCCCTCCCCAACTACCTCCTCCGCTTACGAAAAGCCGTGGAGTAAACGTTGGGGGGGGGAGGGTTTATCCCGACTTCCTCCATTAGACCCGGAAAGTGCCCCGAAATTGGGAATTCGAATTTGTAATGATCAGCAATTCACAATATGGTTTTATTGATTTATTTTTCATTTCCATAAATGATCGATATGGCTATCGAACCGGTAAAGGGAGAGCACATTAATTTACAAATGAAAGCAAATATTCCTTCTTTTCGCTTTTCCCGTCGAGAATATTTACAGGAATAGGGAGAAAGAAAAAAATGGAAATCCAAGCATTCACGTTCATCAGAAGACCAGACGCTTTCGTCGACATTCATCGTCTCCAACGAAACAACCCCGAGCATTGTCGCCCCCGTAAAAAATTTCAGCCGATACAAAGGACCTAAAAAGAAGCCAAAAGAAAGGAAAAAAAGAAACAAACAAAAAGAACAAGGTGACTCTTCACAGTTGCAGAAGTGATTCGCGCATCATCGACCGACCCAGAACAATATCTAACAATGAAAGGACGTGCTAGCATGTGATAATAAGAAGAAAATCGTGTCCGTGTGATCAAACCCTGAAGCACCACGCGTGGTGGTGGTGGTGGTGGTGGCGGCCGTGGCCGTGCCCGCAGCCGTGGTGGTGGTGGAGGGAGCTCTCCCGGTCGATGGACTCCTGGACGGAGCGGAACTCCTCGACGTGGCAGGGGATGGTGATGGGCCCCTTCTGCTCGAACCCGAACTCCTCCTCGGCCTCCTTGAGCAGCTCCACGAACCGCGGGTGGTTCACGTACATCACGGGTATCACGAACCTCCTCCTCTCCTCGTCGCCCTGCCCCACCATCACCGCCAGGCACCCCTTCGGCACGTCATGCTCGTGCTGCCGCGCCATCTGCTGCTGCTGCGGCTGCTGGTGGTAAGGCAAGTGCAGGTGGAAGAACAGCTTGTCCCCGCTTCCCATTAGGGTGAAAAAAAACAAAGAAACAAGCCGACACACGGAGCGAGAGAGAGAGGCGAAGAAAGCGTTGACGGAGATGGAGAGGGACTGATGTTAGAGGGAGGCGGCGAGAGAGAAGGGCCAGGGGTCGGAGGAGGAGATGGCCAGCTGGAAGAGGGTGAGGGAGGAGTCGGTGAAGGATCTGGGGATGTTGCTCATGGTAGGCGACGATGACCGATCAGCATGTGGGGGAGGGTTGAGAGATGAAGTGAGAGAGGAGGTTTGGGGGAGGAGGCGATGGCGGGCTTTTATAATGGAGGGAGAGACGGTGGACGGAGCTGGCGTCTGCGTTCCCGTTCCCGTTCGTCGCGTTCGGGTCGTGTGGGGTTTGCTCCGTTTGCTTTGCTTTGCTTTGCTTTTAGCTTTGCTTATACACAAAGGAAGAAAGAGGGAAGGGGAGGGTAGGGGAGGGGGAGATGGAGCAGTCAATATCTCGTGGGGGTCATTAGTGCGTGAAGATCAAGTGGTTCTTCTGGTCGCTGCGCCTTCTCGCTCGATCTTTCTCTCTCGCGCTCGCTGAGAAGGAGATGAGATAAGGATCGTTTTTCTTTTTTCTTTTCTTTTTCTTTTTATTTTTAATTTTAAACGGGTTTTTTTTTTTTCTTTTTGTTGATATTTTCTGGGGGTAGTTGACAGCTGGAGATCGGAACGCCCTGCTTCCAGGATTAGAGGATTTTTTTTTTTTTTTTTTTTTGCTGCTTCGCGGGGCCTGGCGCCATTTGTGTGGATTTCTCTCAAAGCTTCTCTGTATTCTTTTGACTGATTTTTATGCCCTAGTTATGCTTCTGGGACCCAGCCTTTTTGAAATTCGGAAACTTGTCACGAGGTTACGATCAAATTTTGAAACTTTTAAAGTACAATCAGGCAGCTCTGATACATGTTAAATTAGTATTAGATTTTATCTATGTGTAAGCGGGGAGGCGTGCGGCATAAAATAAAGAACGTAATAAAATAATAACCATGTTAGCTAACACCTTAAAGTGGAACGTATGGCCTGAAATCCATAACTGTGAATATAAAAGGATTTAATTTTCTCTTTATATACACTAAACGCATTGGATTCTCCCTTCCTAGAAATTGTAACACGTTGAATTCCCCCTTCCTAGAAATTGTTCCCATATAGACCTTGATCAGTAGTAGTCTATATCCATATGGTCGCCCCTATTTTTCCTTTTTAATCCTCCTTTCCTATTCCACTTTGAAAATTATGAAAGGAGAAATAGGGCACTTTTTATTTTTTAAAGTTTTCACAAATAACCATTTATATTTCAATTAAATAAAAAAGATAAATGGGGACATGATTTTCATCGCACAAACTTTATATTCTCGCTAAATTCATGTTAGGAGCACACTCTCGATATCTCTGATGTAGTAGAAATCTCAAATTATTTCCATTATGATATAAGTAACTTCAACTTTTTTTTGCATTACCAAAGCTTTAAATTTATCAATTGCGACGTAAAATGCTTTTATGAAAAGGTTGAGTTATTTGTGTCATGATAGATAAATTTAGAGTTTTAAGTGATATAAAAAAATTTAAAATATTATTTTTTTGTGATATTAACACTAATCACAATACATAGTTTAAAAAAAAAATTGTACTCAGGAATTTTGCCAGAAAAAAAAAAATTTTTGAATTGACTTGCAAGTTTCGATATCGATCTCCGACTAGAAATTCCTCTTAATTTCATGAATTGACTTCGCACCCACTTTTTTTCCAAATGACTCGAGTTTCGCATCAGCATGACTCCCCTGGAGCAGGTATGGATGATGATTGTCCAGACTTGGCCGTAGTAGAACCTCAAGCTCGTCGACCCCGCGGCGAGGCCACGTGGACAGCGAGAGGGTGGGAATGCGTTGCCACGTCGGCTTGAGGTGGGGCCCGGGAGATGATGATGGGGAGCTGACCGGCACGTCCCGTCGGCACACGTCAGCACGCCACCCCGAGGCGGGGGCGGTGGGGGAGGGGCCGCGGTGGGGGACCTCGCCCCGAATGGCGCGCCTGATGAGTGATGATGACCAAGAAAGTCTTCGGCGCCAAGGAAAAAAAAAAAAAAAAAAAAAAAAAATACAGACGTCAGGGTCATCGTCGACAGAAGCTCCTCCTAACTTTTTTTTTTTTTTTTTGGGTCGAAAGCTCCTCCTAACTTAATCCCAACGTTTTCATCATTTTCCTTCTTTCTTAATTCCTCCCCTTTATCGACCAAGAAAAAACAAAAGAGGGAAATTCCTCCCTCTCAGCTTAAAAATCCGTCGCAACACGATAAAGAAAAAAATGTATTATATTTAAATATTTAAGTAATGAAAATATTCAATTTATACCATTCCAAGTACTCGTAATATCAATGCAATCAGTTCATATGTCGGGGATTCCAAATTATTTTCAAGATAAATATATTGAAAGTATCAAATTTCATCATAAAAGCGTAATTTAATCTTAAACTTTTCAAAATTTACAATTAAATTTTAAAATTTATCAAATTAGTCCAATTAAGTCTTTTCATAAATTGGATTTTTGAAAATTTTAGCATTTGATTGCATTTTTTGAAAGTTTTAAGATTAAATATATATTTTTTAAAGTTTTGAGATAAATTTTAAAATTTTCAATGTGCTTATTCTATTTTTCTATAGACGTTTTTTTTTTTTTTAACACTGCTAGCAAAATCTTAGTACCAAATTCGAATCGAATACTGGGTTTAGTGACAAAATCATCCTCGATTTTCATTTTCTTTTTCTTTTCCTGACCGGATGTGACGCCGCAATCAACGGAAGAAATTGCCAGTTCGAGCAAAAAATTTACAGAATCATTCGTCTAGCGTAGATGGTGGGGGGGAGTACAACCTCCGGAAGATGATCTTCCAAATTAAAGTCAAATTTTAGATCTTGAAAAGATGGGTACGTTAGATATGGTGAATCCGCACTTTCCAAAAGGCAAAGTGACCTATCCTTATTTTCCTTTCATTTGTCGAGGCTTCGACGTAATCGACTTACGCAGAATTCACCGTCCCGTACTAGCAAAATATGTCGTGATTCATGGATTCGAACTCTACCAACGAACGCCCTTTACTAAGCAATTGATTAAGGAGGCCTTACGGTATTCGATGCAAATGCTGACAACGCGGCTGATGTTTCGGAAGTCAAATCATTCATTATCCAATATATACCTAATAGGGGGGCGGTTGTTGATAAGACCTCATGAAATATTAGTGCATCTTTCGACCCATATCTCAAGAAAAAACAAATGAGAATCTTTTCTAATAGAATTTCACAGAAACATTATCTTAATAATGATTGGACGGTTACGTCGGTAATTTTTTTTTGTGAGAATTGATCGGAATGATCCGCGAAAAAGGCTTAAAACTACACGAGCAAAGACAGAAAATTCAAGATTGAATTAACATCTATATAATAAATTCAAAATTGATTGGGTAATTTTCCATTCTAAAGACTTTGTTTATTTTTATAGATAGATTCCTTTTTATCTTGAGCTGATTTGATGTTGCTTTTCTATATATTCGACATCATTTACTTTATTTATTTAACTGGACCGTGGGGTCGTTGCTCGCCTCACGAAACGGGACGAGCCGGAATAAAAAGGAGAAGTTTGTCAAAAAGCAAATGATAAGCTGGAGCCCTTTAGTTCCTGAAATGGGGAACCGCTCGCCCTCCGCTTTCGAATTTCTTTTCCTTTAATTTCTTTAATCGAACGCTCTCCTCTCTTTAATCTTTATGACTCGGATGTATTGATTCCCCACGACATAAATCCTGCGGACAAAATCTAAGTATCGATCTTTATCCCGCGCCGGGTGTTTTCCTCGATGCTGTCCGAGCGATCTACTCCATCAGTGTTTCTGGTAGATGGGTTCCGAGTAATGATCCCGTTTGCGTTTGCCTTTTCGGTTAAATTTGCATGCGAACGATATTCATTTTGGTAACCCATCGGAATCAATGGCCCTTAAAAGCCATGGCACCAGCACCGTGTTTTGCATCGTGATCGATTGTCGATGAACTGTTTTGTGACATAAGACAGGTGTTCAAGCGGCGGCCATTTCCAATACGACATAAGAACACGACATTCGAAAATGCACATCCTGACTCAACTCGAAGGAGACTCGAATCAACACTTTTTGATTCATTTTTAATTGAAATTATGATTAATATCATGAAAAACCTTAAATTAATTTACATATGATAAATTTACCAAAAACTAATTTTTTAACCACAAAAAACTTGAAACTAATACATACGTGACAACTTTACCTCAAACTAATATTTTAATCACAAAACCACCCATCCTTCTAATATGGAAGGGGAAGATGGAGGATTTGAATCCCTACATTTTCAAGTGGGTTAGGACGAGGACAATTTAGTTTCAAGAGTGGGCTTCGACTCTCACGCTATGCAACGAGGCAGGGCAAAAATTTGAGAGTAAGCGTTATAATAGGAATAGAGTAGGACTTATAAAAAAAAAAATATTTTAATCACAAAAAACTCCGAATTGACCTACTCGTGATAAATTTACTATAAAACTAATTTTTGACTATAAAAAATCCGAGATAAATATACCTTCCATTAAATTAGATTAATATAAAAAAATCACAAAATTGGTATACTTGTGACAAAAAGAAGATAAAACTCCAAATAGATACACTCGTCAACCGCTGTATATCATTTAACTTACTAATTTAACAATGAAATTTAATAAAAACTAACGGGATGTAAATTTTATCATAAGTATACTAGTTTGGGTTCTTTTGGTCAAAACATTAATTTAAGATAAATTAATTAATCACAGATGTACTCGGCTTGAAATTTTTTGGTGGTATTAATTCATGAAATTACTCTATAATTATGTTGAGCATCCCTGTAACGATAGGAAATGATAAGAATTGCCAGCTCTCCAACTTTCCAAGAAACTGGACTTGTGAGTTTGATGGATGGGCCCAAAAGAGTTGGATTCGCATCGGGACCACTTTTAGCCCCGTTCCCATTAAGAGAAAATCTATCGCTAGATTGACGTGAAAATGGCGATGGGTAATTGGTATAATCATTGATAAATGGTAAAGATTGAAGGTGGGCCGTTAATGAATGCCTCCCAACATAAAAAAAGGTATACATTTCTTGAGGCATTCATCGTGCAAAACACGAAAACAAGAGCGTTTCCAAAATGATAATTATACGCCTGAATTAATTTATTAGAGATATTATCCGCTTTGATGTACGGATAAAGATTCTAGAGATCATCTATCGTGGTAAAAAAGCGCCTTTCATGAGTGATTCTCATTTCACATTTATATCCAAACATACGATTTCTCTCTATTCAATGTGTAATTTGATTCATTCTCACCTCATTCGTCATTTTAAAAACCTCAAACATTCCTGACCCCAGTTGGATTGGATCATCATAGGCTTGCCAATTTTCATGAGGTTTGTCCCTAAACGACACAACTATTGGAAGGTTTATCACTTTGATAGTATATCGTGACACTGTATGTTAACTCTTTAGATATCGCCCACTTTGATCCATTCGTTACCGAGCCTTACGGTTTTTTTCTTTGGCATACAAGTGGAGTAACATTGGATTTTCAGAAGTTAATATATCCAAGACGCCTCTTATAACTTAATGTATCTCGGAAACATTCTATCTTCATTATTTCAAAAGTCTGCTAGGAGGCACTTCTTATCCAAACCCTTTGGTCCTAGCTTACCCGCCCCGTCCTCGTCAAGCCGGATTGTTACAACAAAAATTCTTTATTTGGTTGAATTATTGCCTCGGACTCTCGTTTAGAATTCTATATTGATAAAGATTAGTGTTGTATATCTTGACTGTACGTAATGTAGTTATAAAGAATTTAAAGGATATAACCTTTTTCATTTCAAATACTTATTATCATTGATTTGACTAACTCGATTATTTTTATGTAACATTATTAAATTAACTCACTTTATACCGTGCCATCTCCTATACCAAACCTCATGGTTTTATTTTTTAGTGTACATGCAAACACTTTCCTCGGAGATCTTTGTGAGTTAATTTCAATTTTTACACACATACATCTCAAAATCGCTCACTCCTATTAGGTGTATGTTCAATTTATTCCTACCTCTTTCGCCGTTATAATTTCCTAAAAGCTTATTAGGAGCTGCTTCATGGACCACCCACCGCTCTTGTTGGATTAGATCATTACCAGAGAAGTGAGAATGCTCTGGCCTCTCCATCCTACAAGGATATATCGGCTAAATTTGCATACACTACGAAGCAGGTAAAACCAAAATCGCAATGACAAATGACCATGTTCAGCCGGTTCCATTTCTTCATCACAGCAAACAACCGTTTTCGAAGGACCTCTCTCAATGAATTTCGGCCTGCCGCATTCCTTCCTAGCCGGCGGATCATCGCCCTCGCCGTCGCCGCAATCTCGAAGCAATTGTACCATGATGCATCTAGTCAGGGTTTAGGATTTCAAATCGGACCCAAGAGGTTCATACCAAATCGATCCGTCCTCGTCATGTATCCGGCTCGCGCTCTCTCTCTCTCTCTCTCTCTCTCGCAAGCACCGCGCGATATTTTCGAGCGTCCAAATCGGGACGGCCCCGTGGTGTAGTGGAGCGGCTGACATCCGGAAGAAGCATCCCCAAAGCGAAAAAAATACGTAAAACGACGGCCGTCCCCGGCCCTCGGAGGCCACCTAGCAAGACCCGGACAGGGACGCGCCACCACCATCCAAGCCACGCCCGACAAGCAAATTGCTAGATCAGCCTCCTCTCCGGTCCAGCTCTCGAGGGGGCCCCCCTCCCTGATCTCGACCCGGAATCGACGGCGAATGATATTCTAAAATCGCACGATAGAAATTCCAAAACCGGGCCGATGTGAAGTCAGCTTTGGTCCCGAGCTTTACTGACCCACCGCGGCGACGACGACGGCGATTGATTATGATTGCGCGCCGCTTGCTTTCTTCAGTGGCTCTTTCTCTCTCTCTCTTTCCGAGGGTAAAGAACTTGAACTTGGACATGGTTCTAGCTTGACAAATCCGACAAGTCGTTTGTCGCCATTAGGCGACCGCGAAAGGGACCGACTCGTGAGTTGGTGCGGAGGACCGAACGGTGACGAGGACGCCGCCTTCTCCGTTCCCCGGTGATGACCGGGGGGGAGACGGAGAAGATGGTCCTCTGCGTGACGCCTTCGATGGAGGAAACGAAAGGAAGACGATCATTTCCGCCCGTGACTGGCCGGTCTTGCGAAGATTTTAAGTGGCCGGGATGGCTATTTTAGCGACTATAATGCGAGGAGAACCTCACGGAAGTCGGACAAGGATGGATAGGCAGCGAGACCGAAGTACAGAATTCTAGCGCGGGGTCGCGTCCCTTAGCGGGGCTCGATCCTTATCCTTTCGGAAACGTCGTAATCCTGCGATTAGGTGAGACGCGACTGTTGGGTAAATCTGCTTTCAACGTGTACTGGCCAAGTGGCCGCTTTACCCTTTGGAGTTCACATTGAGCTGATGCCGATCGATCCGTTTCTTACCCTTTTCATCCCGGTCCGTCTCCATTCTCTGCCTCCGTTGGCAACTCGGGCGTCGGGAGGAGGAGGAGATACGCGTTAGCTGACGAGTTCGAGGCGCGACTTTTCTTCGATTAAGTTTAACTCGCCCGGATCGAACTCGACGCCGACCATACTTTTAAGCACTTACCCTTTTCGAGAAACAGGAGATGGACATGGAGTTCGACGTAAAGATCCCGTCTTTGATTACAGAAAAAGCATGCTCAAAGGAGGAGGGATGATATTTCCTGCTTCCATGGTGGAGATAAAAGCTTTGGTTTTTCCTTTTCAATGACGTAGCTCAAGTGGCCGATAATCGACAAGCAGGTACAACTATTAGCACCAGAATGGAAAAGAAGAGGGAGATGGATAGCGACTACCACAAGCTACACTACAAGGATTAATATAAGAAAAATTACTGCAATACGATATTGACCCGATTGGCTTTGGATGATAAAAAAACAATTCTATATTCAATCACACGTCTTCGTCCCCCGGAAAGCAATGATCCGAATCATGTCAAGGAGCTATACTCCTAAGCCCACGTTAGCCCACACTCTTCTCGAAAGACATATCAAATCAATACACTCACTCTCTCTATTAATATTCAATTTCTGCATAATTTCTTCTGTCACTGCCCCAAGACGTTCTGTAGCACTGAGGGTGCTGGAGATGGAGAAGAGTGAGAATTGCACGGCCGGGAACATGAAGAAGAAGAAGGGCAAGAGCAAGAACATGAAGAAGGGGTTCAGCGACGAGCAGATCAGGCTGCTGGAGACCATGTTCGAGACCGAGGCGAAGCCAGACCCCAGGAGGAAGATGGAGCTCGCGAGGGAGCTGGGGTTGGAGCCTCGGCAGGTGGCGATATGGTTCCAGAACAGGAGGGCTCGGTGGAAGTCGAAGCAGGTCGAGCAAGAGTACAGGGTGCTGAGAGCCAGTTACGAGAAGCTGTTGGCCGAGTTCGAGTGTTTGAAGACAGAAAAACAGGATTTGGAGAAAGAGGTAGCACTAATCCCCCTTTTTAATTTAGTTCCTGCCAAACTGCAGTTGATCCTTGTGATTATGGTCCTGAAGAAATCACATCAAGACAAAGAATTTGGAAAAAGTAGAGAGATGGGTTGTTCGTACTTCCACTCATACTTCGTTTCTTAGGCAATGATTGATGAAAGCGAAAACTAAAAATGATTTCAATTTTAAGCATTAGATAGACTCAGCAGGTACTATGACCACACAAGTTATCGTTCATTCCACAGTGCTTTAGGAAACAAGTTGTTCTGGACAAAGATACAAACTTCATAATGACAACTTTCTTTGGTCATTTACAGTTGCAGAAGCTGAGTGGCATGTTAGACAAAAATCATGGTGGGGGCAGGATCTGCAGAGAGACTAGCAATTTAGAGGATGAAGATACTGATTGCAAGAACGAAGCCAACCTGTTTGGGCCACACGAATCTTTCGATCAGAGTTTGATTGTCACCTCACCCGACGACCAATTAAACGAGACAGAGAAGTCATCAGAAGATGTGCGGGAAAGCCGGGACGAAGAAAATTGTTCGGTGACATTGCCAGAGAAGTGGAGCAACTTTGGTTCGAGCGACATCTTAGACTATTCTTGCAGCAATGTGGCTCCATGGTGGAACTTCTGGACCTGAGAAGGGGTGCTGCCTAGGCAATCGAACTTTCCGGATTCAGTGTAAAGATGAATTCGACTTGCATCAGGGTCTCAGCAGTAGCTAGAACATTGTACAGAATGGGGGTAGCCGGTGGTGTAAATGGTCCTGCTCGAACAGAGACGAAGAGACCTCTCGGTGATAGAGGTATCACAGACGAGGAAAGAAATGAAATGAAATGAATTTCAGTAAGAGCTTGAGACATGGAAGTTCTTTTGTGATGGTATTACAGTGGACATGTAAAGACATGTTAGAGGTATTTGAATTAGCGGTTGGTTCTTGCTGTTTTCTGCATGTATTTCCTGGCTGCCACTACCATGCCGCTAACCTAAAGAATCCCAAATAATCAACGAACAGCGTTAGGGGTACTATTCTTTAACTAAATTTGATTTACCAGACGACGCGGGCATCGATTGCAATTTATTCTGGTTAGCCTAAGTTGAATCGTTCCTATGCACTCGATTCGATCCGGTGAGTTACCAGCGATCCATGGCCGACGTTCTTGTGGCCGGTTTTACAAATGTTTGTCTAGATCAAAACCCAGGCTTGAGTGTTCCCTGTCTCGAATCAAGCCAATAACGCAGCTTCGGATCTGGTTAGGGTCCGCTTTACTTGTAAAATTTACTACGGAGTTGTCTCTCTTGTTCTCGATCTAGTCTTTAGACCGCGGCCTTCGCCGGGACGATAACAATGCTTACGATAACAGTGCTTACGTGGCAATCTTTAACGTTGTTCTCGACACTGCTAGAATCACTCGTCCTACCTCATCATGAGATAAATCAAATTAGTAAGTTAGGGTCTTGACTCTTCTTTTTTAAATCTTGCCAAACTTCCACTTTCAACTTGCGTCTAATTTGAAACATTTAAATAATTTCATAGAAGTTGAATACCCACGTAGGAATCCTCTAATCTTTTCCTCCATATCCTTTTCAAAATTCAGGTGATACTTTTAAATTTCTAATTTTCTCCATATCTATATTGGCGAGGATAAATCTTCTGAAACCGACTTTAAGATGAATAAGAAATAAGGGATTTATAATTATTTTAAATAGTGGGATAATTATTAATTATCTTAGAAAACTCATGGAATCTTAGTAGAATCCTAGTATTAGACGATTACTAAATAGGAAACTCCTTCGTTGGATTCTCTCTTTCATCAAGAATCGCCATAGCAATCTCGAAATTTTCCTTGAATAAATCGCCGCCTTTCCAGTTTACCAGTTCTACTCTACTTAAGACTCAGTTCTACTCGGGCTCATCTGCAAGCCGCAACCATAGGCGCATTGCGCTCGATTCAGAAGCGTCGCAGAAGAAAAGATCGTTCCGAAGAGACTGTCTTGCGTCGAGAAGAGACCCCATCTTCGATGGAGGGTTGGATGGAACAGGGTGATTGGCTGCTGCGCCCCGAAGACTTCGCGGGGCACCCGGTCGGCGATACGTTCGAGTCGATGCTGACGGCGCTCGGCCGCGTGGCTCGAAGCAAATTCGAAAGAGAACTGTCGTCCCGCAGAGGAGGAGAGAGCCGCGGACGGGCGGCTACCGCGACGGGGTCGACGGGTGCGCCGAGGGAAGGAGAAATTATGCGAAGGCACGGATGGATCAGCAAGTTGGTCGGTGGTAACACGCGAAGGGTAGGAGGAAAGAGGAAGGCGATGGAGGAAACGTCATCTGCGGGGGACGTGCGGCAGAGCCGTCGTCGACGTCCCGGGAAAGAAGCTGTCGAAGAGGGCATCGGCTTCGCGACCGAAAGAAGCGACGAGGAGTGGAGCTCGAGAGAAGAGAAGAGTCGCGGTGCTAGGACGAAGGTTTGCCTCAACGCGAAAGCAGGAGAGGGAAGTAGCAAGAAAAGCAAGGGGAGTTTGCCGGCCCCCAGCAATCCGCCGGCGGACATGCCTCGAGAATTCAAAGACCGGATCGATCGGATGGGCGGGAAAGAGGTCAAGCTGGTGATCGAGAAGGAGCTGTCGCGGACGGATTTGGATCGACATATATGTCGCGTGTCCATCCCCAAGAACCAGGTCCGCGACCTGAGCTTTCTCAGAGACGAGGAAAGCCGGGCCGTGGAAGCGCAGGCCGCGCTAGACGTGAGCGTGATCGGCCCGAGGCGATCGCAGGTGTTGAAGTTCGCGCTGGTGGAGATGGGCAGTCGGAGCAAGGCGAAACCGTCGCTGATCTACAACTTCAGGTCCGGTTGGAACAATTTCGCGGCAGAGAACGGGCTGAGAGTGGGCGACAGGATTCAAATTTGGTCGTTTCGAGTCGATTCCGACGAGCGTCTCGACAGGCTTTGCTTCGCTCTGGTCAAACTCGGCGACGATGAACGGAACGGCAGTGGAGATGCTGGCCACAGCAGCGGTGGCAGTAGTGATAGCAACGACAAAGACAACGACAATGGCGGCGGTCCAAGCTCGGTTTCCGGCGGCTCAGGTTCAGAGCGCGGAAGCAACAGTACCCCAGAGAAGGACTAGTCTCTCCGTGTCCGTACAACTTCAATTTTGCGTCCATGTTATCTATAGTCAATTTTGAACTGTAGCCAGCATTATTTGGTTAACATGTATGGGTGTGGCGTTTTGATCTTTCCTAGGAAGTGTTTTCAGGATGTAATTACACTCACTTTTCGTCGGTATGGAAAATAGCATTGCGCGTATCTGCTAAACTTAATGCGTTCTTATTCCCTACTGTTGTGCATCTATGAACTTTGATCGATCAAGACCACCTTAAAAGGACATGCATGATAGCACCGTGCAAGGATAAAGGGAAAGATCTCGAAAGGAAAAAGAAACAAACGCTCGATTTGGGGCGGTCCAAAGATGATACTGACACGGTTAAAGTTGAGCACACGATCATATGTCTCTAAGTTACGATATAATCACTATGCATTAGATGAAGAAGCGTGTCTCGTCTTATCCCGCGATTCCGAATTAATTGCTCGGTGTCTATGCAAAGGGACCGACTGCATAGAGAAAAAAAGCAGGGACAGAGTCTCAATTGACGAACCCATCCTTGTAAATATCCAACCGAACCCGCGCATCCCCGTTTTCTGACCACACAACGAAAACAGAGCATGGAGCGGACGACGAACTGAACAGGAGAAGAGCGGAGAGCAGCCCCGCGGATGTTGATGGCGTCCTCCGCCCTGACACTGCCGACACCCAGGGCGTATTTCACTCCTCAAAGCGACGCCTCTGTTCCTTCCTCGCTCTTCAAGTCCCTCAAGCTCCCTCCTTTCTGGCCATGGCAGAGTCAGAAGAAGGTAAGCGCGACGCGGCGCGATGCCACGCTGACCCTTTTGTTTTTTATCGAGAATTTGTTGAAGCGTTGGAATTTGGGTGTGCGGGAGTAGGTGAAGATGGGCCCGCTGAGCGTGTCTCCGATGGGGTTCGGGACGTGGGCGTGGGGGAACCAGCTCCTGTGGGGTTACCGAGAATCGATGGACTCGGATCTCCAGAGGGTCTTCAATTTGGCCGTCGAGAATGGCGTCAATCTCTTCGACACGGCCGATTCTTACGGCACCGGGAGGCTGAACGGGCAGAGCGAGAAGCTCCTGGGGAAGTTCATCAAAGACCTTCAAGGTCTCTCTCTCTCTCTCTCTCTCTCTCTCTCTCTCTCTCTGTAGAATTGATGAAAGTGGACTGTAGAACTCTACACGTTTGGGGGATTAAATTGCTATGCTTGAATTTATGAAGCTTTGAGTTTTGTGATAGGTGATTTCCTGTATTGAGTGATTGCTACTGATGGGTTAGTAAAAGTTGGAGACCAAATGTTCTTTCCATTAAAATGTTGAAACGGCATGAAGATGTCTAACTGCAATATTGAGAGAGATATCAGCACCATGAAATTGTAAAATTGCATCGCGCTAGCAGATTGCCTGCTCAATCAAAATCTCAATGCAAGTTCCTCGAAAATGCTTTGCGCCAATTAGTTCTTTTCCTCATTCAGTTCATCCGACTGGTCGAATCACTTCCATGCGTTCGCAGGGAAAGAGCAGGGGCAAGATGAGATCGTGATCGCCACAAAATTTGCTGCCTACCCCTGGCGGCTTACGCCCAGTCAGTTCGTGGATGCATGCAAGTACGTTGCGCTCACTTTTATGCTCTGTTGAAAGGGCAATGCTCGTTTTTTCGACATGGTGACTCGAAGGATGAGGGAGCGGGGATAGAGAAGGAAGCCCCGGTTCTCTCCGTGTTTTGGCTTCTGAAGAGGAAGCTTGACGAGTATGTGGATCGTTTCAGGGCCTCCATGGAGCGATTGCAGATCAAGCAAATCGGAATCGGACAATTGCATTGGTCGACTGCAAATTACGCACCCCTGCAGGAGTTAGCCCTGTGGGATGGTTTAGTGGCAATGTATGAAAAGGTCACCATGATTTGCTCTAAGCCGTGAAATCTTTTCGCAGTCGTGTAGTGTTTTCGAGTGCCGACAATTTGCCGTGGTGATTTAGGGTCTAGTCCGAGCGGTCGGGGTGAGCAATTATGGACCAAAGCAGCTAGTAAAGATTCACGAGTACCTCACAGCCCGAGGCGTTCCTCTAAGCTCTGCTCAGGTGAATGCAAAGCTCTAGACAGAAGTTGATGCCTTTTCAAGTTGTCGTCTGTTAAAGCTTTTCCAAGATGGCTTCGAGGAGCTCATTGCTGTGTAGCAATCGGCTCTCACTTAGGCTTCGGACATTAACTGCATCTGTGCTCGCAGGTCCAGTTTTCATTGCTGAGCATGGGGGAAGATCAGTTTGAGATAAAGGAAATATGTGATTCTTTGGGGATCCGTTTGATTGCTTATAGTCCTCTGGGACTTGGAATGCTGACGGGAAAGTACACACCTTCCGAACTGCCGCGGGGTCCTCGGTATGGAAGTTCATTACTTCAGCTTAAGATGTTGTGGTGAATCGATTTGGGTCAAAATTGCTTATGCTTGCAGCTCTCTGCTTGTCTTCTCATGAATGAATTGTCTATTCATCGCAGTTCGTTCCTGTTCCGACAAATTCTTCCTGGACTGAAGCCCTTGTTATCTTCGCTAGAAGAAATTGCGCAAAGGCGGCGAAAAACCATACCTCAGGTAAACGGCTTTTGATCTTCCTTCTTGTGAGATAGCCAATTTGGCTTCTCAGAAAAGGTTGTACAAGTAGTTACCGTCTCTTTCTTTGCTGCTCCTGTCCTCTGACCTTATCCCGACATTCCTTAGTAGTTGGTTGAGTGTGAGATTGTTCTGTGAGCAGGTTGCTATAAACTGGTGCATCTGTAAGGGCGCAATTCCGATACCAGGAGTTAAGACAGTGGAGCAGGCTGAGGAAAATTTGGGCGCTTTAGGTTGGCGCCTCAATGCCAGCGAGTTACTTCAGTTAGAAAACGCAGCGGAAGAGTCTCCCAAGAAAATGATCCAGAACATTTTCCAGACGAGGTGAGAAATTCAAGGAAGGAGCCACGGAACAGCACCAGTAGCGATAGCATCAGCTCTTCTGAATTTGGATGGTCTAAAGGTGATCAAGCACAGGAATTTCTCATTGAGAGAATGGAAAGGAAATCGTAACGAGCTTATATGTTATATCAGCGGTAGCTGACGAGATACCGACAATGGCATCAATGTTAACTGGCAGAAGAAACTTCTCAAGAAGTGTCACGCCCGCTGCTGTCATTGCTTGTTTTGAACTTTTGAGCAGGGCATGTTTATTTGCTTAGGGGCCAACTTTGTACGTGGTACGAGCGGGTACGCGTCCCTCTTACCTTCAATTTTTTTTTTCCTGTTGGCACAACTTTTCCTGTTGGAAATACTTTATGAAGCAAATAATAAATTTTCACTTCCGAATGTGCTTTATGATTGTATGGTTCTCAATATTCATTATTCATTGGTAATAACCATAATCCTCAATTGCAAACAAAATTCCGACATATAGAACAGAAGGGAGATCTTGGATTGAAACTACCAACATGTCGAATCAAATTTCGAGAAGATGCAATGTTCTAAATGCTGGGCACAATGTATTGCCAATGACTAGTAGTACCAGTAACCCAAAAAGGTTCTGCTTCTCACGATATCTATAAAAAAACTTCAGCTTTCAAGTCAAAATCCACCAAACAAAAGAACACATGCCAAAGCCCTTCAAAACCAGCAATCTACTTGATCTTCTTCTTTGGCCTCAGCTGCAATTGATAAGTGGGACAGATATTTTAGCCCAGGAAGAAAGATGATATCGAGAGGGGCTGATGAAATAAGAGACACCCAAAGCAACTGAATGGAGTTGTTAAATTATCTACCTGGTTGCTGTGTCCACACTTCTTTTTCCTGCAGTTGACAGCACGAGGGTGCAGGCGAGCATAGCATCTGTGGCCCAGAGGAGTTCAGCATTGAAAATTACCCAAATATGCATTATATCTTACTAAAGACTACACATCTAACTGAGGAAACTACATGGAAACATTGAACTAGGCCAATGAAAGTGGATAATATGCCGTCAATTTACGAGTTGACACTTCTAATAACCATCTTCACTGATGGAATGTCATTTAGCGAAGCAAGGAAAAAGAAACTTCAAAATTTGATAGGTGAATTCCATCTTTTCTCCTCAAAAACCAGGTCACGATTATACATGCAGATCATTTAGCAGCAGCATTTATTGTTCTAAAAATGTCCAAAGCATACTTGCATCAAGCAAACGCATTGACATATATCTAACGAATTACAATTCTAAAAATGTCCAAAACATACTCACACTTGCATCCAGCAAATAATTTCGACATATATCTAGTGAATGAAAAGTCGCAACTGTCGCATGTAAATATTATGCCATATGCATCTTGCCAAAAGATTACTTACTTGCGGCAAATCATCTTGTCCTGGTTGTATTTTCTGGCCAATGCCATCAATGAGGGCTCAATAATGCCTCCTCGAAGCCTCAGAACCAAGTGCAAAGTTGACTCTGCACAATTCAACAACGAGGACGATTACTCACATTTCTTTTTTAAAAACAAGCAGAAAAAGGCACTTGGCCATGATCAGAGGGACACCAACATGTGAGCTGTGATCACAAGTAAATTTTGACTAGACTTCCTCCGTACTCAGAACTATTTCTAAGCCTTATTATTGATTTCCGTGTTTTCATCAAGATATGCGTGATGACATTATTGCCAAGCAAAAGAATCAGTCGCAAAACCAAGATATCGAATCCCTTTCTTGGCATGTTTGCAACACCGAGGAGATTTTCTCGTAAAAGAAACCGTACATCCACTTTGTTATATCTGATCACTTGTTTTCAACCAACAACAGAGATTATAGCAGAATACATCAGGCCTGATTCGGAGCTTAGAACACTGCAATCATCGCACACCTAACAGATAAGATTCCACGCATCGATCCTCCATAGCTCGACGCCTCTAACAACCAGCTGAAGTTTCGAAGAACGCAATCGCGCACCCCTCCTAACGAGCCAATTCACTAAGCTACGATCTAGCCATCTAAAAACGCAAAAATAAAGCTCAGGTTCGCGAGCAAACCTTTTTGGATGTTGTAATCGGCCAGCGTGCGGCCATCCTCGAGCTGCTTCCCGGCGAAGATCAACCTCTGCTGGTCCGGAGGGATTCCTGAAAGCGTTCAAAAAGAAAACGCGGAACGTCAAGCGTCCGCACATGCAGTAGCAGTAGCAGTAGCAGTAGCGATCGAGAGCTCGAGAATCGGGGAATCTGCGTACCTTCCTTGTCCTGGATCTTGGCCTTGACATTGTCGATGGTGTCGCTGGACTCGACCTCGAGGGTGATGGTCTTGCCGGTTAGGGTTTTCACGAAGATCTGCATTTTCGCGGCGGCCAAGAAGACGCTCTTTCGGTTTCAGCAACTGCCCGCTAGGCTATTGAGCCTCCTCTTTTATACGAGGCGGTTGCGAGGGGGGATTAGGGTTTTGGGAGTGGGCTCTGTTTGGTTCTTGGGTTTTGGATATTCTTACGAGGGATAGTGGGTTCTTCCCTTTCAAAGCCGCGCTTGGGATAAGAATAGATCGGTTGCCAACTAAGCCCTTTTAATTTTTTGTTTTTTTCCCTCTAATTGTCAATTATTTGAATAAGCAAGGCAATGCTTTTTTTTTTTTTCCCTCAATTAAGTAAAAAAATTATGGAAAATAAAAATGGGTTAGGGTGGAGATAAAATAGTCGAATTTAGACTCTCTCTCTTTTTTTTTTACTATAAGAAGAAGGGTCAATTCATAATTAATTAGTCAATCTCTTCGACTTTTAATTTGCCAATTTTATAAATGATGGTGAACTTTTTAGTTTATTATCAATCACAATGTGATCAATTGAAAGATAAAATCTTTGTCGTTTGTTTGTACAAGATATTTATCATCTGTTTATGCAAGAAATCTTTGTCATATTAGAATACTTCTGACTTATACAAAATAAGTAGTAAATTCAATGACAAGGATTATGAGCTTTTACGTGTTTATGACGCTCGTCATTCTCCTTGGGAATAGTGCACATGAGTTGCATTCATAAATGTTAAAAAAAGAAAAATTAAATATAGAGTAAATTCATCCTATTAAAAACATACTTAAATCAAAGAGACTAACAACAACACACAACAACCAAAATTCCATGTTGCATGGAAATTGATAATGCAAAGGAATAGTACACATTTACATGGAATGAGAAAATTACTTTGAAATTTGAATTTTTTATTTTAATGTCATGAAGATAAATAATTTTGAAATCTAAAATTAAAAAACACAAGAGACGGCAAAGAATTATGATGTGTATACTGTATTATATGCAAAATAAGTGACTAAGAATATTCAAGGAAGGAAAAAAAAAAGAAAAGAAAAACTGACACAAATTATCCATGAATATATTAATTTAATGTGCAATATAATTTATGAATTTTCAATTTATTTAATACGATCTATGAATTTTAACTTAATGTACAATGTGATATATGAACTTTTAATTTATTCATAATGGTCCTTAAATATTATATACTTGTTCCAACTATACATTGATGTATATGAATATATTCAATATCGTTATTCAATTAATTTAAGTTTAGAGACAATACTGAATGTTTTCATATAATTTAAGAACTAGTTTGAATATATACCAAAAGTTTATGGATCGTATTTAAAAAATTAAAAGTTTATAAACCACATTTCAGATTGAGCTAAAGTTTAAGGACTATATTAAATAAATTAAAAATTTATGAATCACATTATCCATTGAATTAAAGTTTATTAACTATTTGAATCACTATTCAAAAAAAGTTTCATCGAGATCTCATTATAACTTTATCTAATCTTATAGATGATCAAATTGATGTCTCCACTATGTAATTTTACACAAAAATTGGGCATTGTGAATCTAGGTAGCTAGGAGTTTCCTTAATTTTATGATTTAAAATGCCTCTTTCTTTCTGTAGCTCGGGAAGATCAGGAAGACTTGTAGTTGTAGTTAGTTCCAAAAATTAAAATAAAATATTAATATTCACAGCTTCCCTCCCACGTGTCGCCTAAATTCTCGCCGGCCATCGCCGTCCGTGTCGCCGGTGACACCTAAACCTCCGCCACCACCACCGAAAAGTCAAGCCCCGCCCCCTCCGCGTCGCCACCAAACTCGCCAACCGTCCTTAAAACCTCCGCTTCGCATGGCCTCCCTCTCCTTTTCTCTCCGCTCCTTCTCCGCCGGACGCCACCGCCTCCTCCCCGCCTCGCGCGCGTCGCCGCCGCTCCTCTCGTCCCGATCGCGGCCGCGACGGCTCGCCTTCTCCGTCGATTTCGGAGGCCTCTCCCTGAACGGCGCTCGCTCGAGGAACCTCGTCCCCAGGGCGAAATCGACGATGGCGGGGACCGCGACCGGGAGCGGGAAGAAGAAGGTGGAGGTGTTCGAGACCGAGGAGGATCTCGCGGTTTCCCTGGCGAAGTACTCCGCCGATTTGTCTGCTAAGTTCGTCGAGGAAAGGGGCGCGTTCAGCGTCGTCTTGTCCGGAGGTTCGTTGATCAAGTCACTCAGGTTCGGAGCTGATTTTCATTGATTTTTCCGCGTCTGGGTGAAAAACTTTCTGGACTCGAGGTAGAGAATTAGAGGAGCTGATTTTCATTGCTAAACCGAAGAATTAGCGCGTTAGGAAGGAGGAGGAGGGTTATGAACGAGGAAGATTACACCTTGGTGAAATTTTCAGTTTAGGAATCGGGGAACAAAACGAACTTTTACAAGTTTATCTGGCTAAAGAGATGTGTAATTGTCGGTAATTCAAAGTTCTCTTGAACTGCTCATGGAGATTTAGGCGACCATTTTGTTTAGCCTTTTGGGTGGTTGAGCGAGTTTTGTGAGCAAAACTGAGATTTTGGAAGCATGGTGCTTGACTAGGCACTGAAGTCGGGCTCTTTCAGCTTCAATTAGCTAATCATCTCGGCATAGAGAATTAGACTCAAGACTAGTTGGTGGTGGCTTTGTGATACCATTAGAGGGTCAAGATTGGAGTGCTGTTTGATTGTGTGTCTTTGATTCACTTTGCACTAGAAAGAGCTTGGCTCATGGTGTGAGATGTATTTCAGGAAACTAGCTGAAGCGCCCTACATTGATTCGGTGGACTGGTCGAGATGGCATGTTCTCTGGGTGGATGAGAGGGTTGTCCCTAAGGATCACGATGATAGTAACTACAAGCTTGCTTACAATGGCTTTCTATCAAAGGTATGTCTATTTTTTCTAAAGGACCAAGCAATTTTAGTGTCATTTACGCTTCTCCAAAATGCCAAGGTCGTGTTCTGAGGACGTGCGTGGATATGCTTGTTCCTGTTATTCCTCTTGCCTGATCAGCTGAGGACACGTCTCGTCATTTAGATTGCACAGAATGTTACATTGGCATGTAGCTTTTTCTAAGGTTGATAGGGTACTTGTTGCTTTTGAGCTCTGTTACTTCAAGGTGCATTTTGCATTGAAACAAATCAAATGGATAAATTGGGATTGAATAAGGCAAAGCAAATCCCAATCCGCTTTTTAAGTGGTCACTACACTGACCATTTAAGAGAGCTCAGTCAACTAAATCAGGAGTGCATGACTGTTTATTTAGTCGATCGGGTGTATTGGTGCAGATGAAAGTGGATGTGACACATCTTCGATGATATGTTGTGTGCTGGTTTCTATAGTTTGTAGTTTCCAGACCTAGTTGTTGGCAGATGTCTACAGTGGTTTTGATCTGTTGGGTCATCTGCTTTTATCTATTTGACCTGCTATCAATGGCTATCCAGGGGCTCCATCTTTTGCTTGATTGACTTATTCTTTGCATTTATAGCGAAAAGAAAAAAGAAAAATTCCATCCGGTCTCTAAGGTTGAGATGTATGAAAACAGACACGGCGCATTTCTTTGGATGTTAGGAGGATCATTTTGAATTGCAAGATTCTTGACTGATCATCCATTTTTCTTGCTACTTTCCCTACTTTAGCTGCCGATACTTCCTGGCAATGTTTATGCAATTAACGATGCTCTGTCGGCCGAGGGTGCGGCGGACGATTATGAGACATGTATTAAGCATTTAGTGAAGAACAGCACGGTAGCGTCATCAGAAAGTGGGCTCCCTAAGTTTGATCTCATGCTTCTGGGAATGGGTCCCGATGGACATGTTGCCTCTCTTTTCCCTGGTCATCCTCTTGTCCATGAAAACAAGAAATGGGTCACCTTCATTAAGGACTCGCCGAAACCACCTCCAGAGAGAATTACTTTTACCTTCCCTGTGATCAACGCATCTGCGCACATTGCGCTAGTGGTTGCTGGAGCTGGAAAAGCTGGTGTGGTGCACGCTGCATTGGGTAATAGTCAATCTCCTGACCAATTACCTGTTGAAATGGTTTCGCCCGAGGGCGAGCTGACTTGGTTCTTGGACAAGGATGCTGCTTCAAAGCTGTAGTAGCAAGGCTTTGCTATATGTGTGCGGTGTTTGTTCCTTTATAATTTAGTCGTCAAGATCTTTCTAGTTCTGTACCTTTACGTGTACAAGTTCTGGGATATTTTGATGACATTGCCTAATGATCAGTGAGGTTCTTGTGATATGTCAGAGGATCACAACATCGACGGAATAAAAGAGTGAGTTCGATACATGCATTTTCCTTTGTAACTTGCTTCCCGTGCTTTCAAGTTATGCAACAAGGTTTTGGGTTCAATTATGCGCGTTGCTCTTGCTTGTTCTTGGCAGCCACCGCATGGGTTCTGATTCATTGCCACTGTGGTGAACACCACTGTGTTTGCGGTAGATGGCTCCCAGATCCAGCCATTTTGGAGCTGTTCAAAAGCCTTTCAAGCCGCATCTGATGTTGAAAAACTTTCACCATTCTTCACCGCACGGCATGTCCATTCTCATCTCTTGCTCACTGCAGCTTGATCAGCGACGCGAGGAGGTCACTCGCTTATTTAAGGACAAGTCAGATTTCTTACGGGTCTATTATAGCCTTGCAATCGGTAAAAATTGAAGCCTATAAAACCCACTACCACGAGCTAATGCACGACGACTTTCGTAAGGAGCCTAAGGGTGCGTTTGATAACGCTTCTGTTCCAGGGAATAATTTTTGAATGGAAATAGTTTTTTTAGTTTTTGTTCCCAAAACAATTTGTGAGTATACTCGACCGATCACTTGTTTTTTGGATGTCGCATTATTGGTACCCTTGTGCGTTATTGGGCGGCTTAAGTGTAATTTAGCTTGGCAAAACAAAAGCTGGGCTGATAATATTGCTTGGGTTACCAAACATCTTGCCGATAATAGTTTCCACTATCTTATTTGGAAGGAACGGAATGAGATTATCTTTCGCAATCACTCCCTTTTCCTCTCAGCGTTGAAGATGCATCTTCATAAGGCGATAAAGGATAAAGCCTTGTCCTTCAATCACGTAGCAGACACTCTTAGGAATAGAAAATTGCAACAAAGTTGGGGATTGCCGTCGTCAATCTTTGATTGATTGTGTTCTTTCCTTTCTTCTTGTTGTTTTCTTTTCCTTGTGGCTGTCTGCCTTTTTTGTTTTATTATGGAACCACGGCAACCGTACACTCTCTTGACTCCCTTGTATTTTGAGTGTTTGTTTTGTTGGTGTCGGGCCTCCTTTCTTTGTATATTTGTTTGGTAAAATCTATATTGTACTTACCTTTAAAAAAATCCAAAAAAAAAATAATTTGTGAGTATAAAAATGCATTTGGTAACTACACAAAATTTCTATTCACGAGAAAAGAAATATGTTTAGTAAAATTGTATAATTTTGTTGTTCATTTTAATTTTTTAATTATATTTTCCTTTTTTTTTTTCTTGTTTCTTATTTCTTTTCTCTCCTTCTTCCTCTTTGTGGATGGTTACTGGCGGCCGATGACCGGCTAGGTGAGGTTTGGCAAGCTCATCAGAGCCTTGCCCTCGCCTGACCACCGACGAGGCTTGGCCTCACACAAATGCAGCAAGGCCGAGCCTCCCAATGGCTTGGCGAGCACCGCGAGGCTCGACCTCACCCTAGCTTGGCGACGCCAAGCCTTGCGCCCGCTGGGGAGGCTTAGCCTTGTTCGAGCTCGCCTAGCCACCGATGAGGCTCAGTCTAGCCAATTGCCAAAAGCAAGAAGAAGAAGAAAAAGAGAAAGATAAGAAAAAAAAAAGAAGAGAGAAAAATTATTTCTAAAAATTGTTTTTAGAAACAAAAAGTTACTTTTTTTATTTTTTTATTTCTGTTCTCGAGAATAAAAAAATCGATTCTTTGTTCTTGGGAATAAAAGTTTTACTAAACACGTTTTTATTTTTATTTTTTATTCCCAGAACAAAAGAACGGAAATTTTTGTTTCGGGAACAGAAATGCTTTTTAATAAAGAGGCCCTAATTCATTGCCTCCAAGTGAGCTTCTCAATGGAAGCCTCCCCCACATTTTCCCAGGCTTGCCCATCACGTTTTTCAGTGACGAGTCGGCCTTTGCCCAAAAAGGGTCAAAAGGAGAGGGAGGCCGAATTCCACGACGAGACAGGAGGCAGCGTGTCCCCATGGAAAATTAAGCCTCAAGAGCCGGATGGTCCGTCTGGCCCGACCAGAACCAAAAGAAAGGCATTCAATCCGCTGGTCTCTCCGGGGCTTCCGTCGCGATGATTGTGTTTCGTGAAGTGGAAGGCGTTAGGTGATGCTAACGACACAGTGGAGAGAGATAAGAGAGAGAGAGAGAGAGGCCCCCCCTCCCCTTTTTCGATGGCCCCCCTCTTCACGTTTCATCAGTTTTTCCTCCTAATTGATTTCGTTAGTGCCTTTGATGATGACCTGACCTACCTTAGAACGACCCAGCTGAAAAAGAGGACAAAAGAAGGAGGAGGGTCCGCATTCCGAATGAAAACCGCCATTGGGCAACAGTCGCTTTTGACCTTTTGACCAGGCCAAAAGAAGGAGGAGGGAAGCCAAAGCAATCCCCGGAGCCCGAAGCAAAATCCGGGGTTATCCACTCGTGACGCCAAGGGCTTTGATTCTGCGACCAACCCTTTTCTGTGTTTTTTCTTCCTTTCGATCGAACGGACGGCGCTTTCTCCTCCTCCTACTTCTCCTTCGTGCTCGATGAACAGCATGGTGGCGCCTGCTTTTGTTGACTCGAGACTTTAAGGGAATGGGCCTTGGGCACTCGGGCGCGAAAAGGAAAGGTTCGAAAGCATCTTGTTCTGGTGGGCAGTCGCTTTTGGCCTTTTGCTTTTGCCCCGACAAGGAGATCCCTAGTATACATCCACTTCAACCGTAACAAGCATATATAAAGACTGAATTTTTTATACTTTATTTTTTAGATTTTTCAGCCCGTCGAACACGAGCGATCGCTCCGTGCGCAAGCCGAGAGCTCGAGGGTCAGATCAGTCTCGAAGTAGAGCTCTCCTGAGCTAACCCTGTTCGGATCCCGCCCGATGCGTGTTGGGACATTTTCTTGATGCGCAGGGATCACGGACGGCACGGTCGAAAGCGAAGGAAGGCGAGGAAGAGACATGATTTGCCCATCCTCGATATACCAAGTTTTGCCAACCTCCTTCTGTACTTCAAAGCAATACGTAGACCATTCTTTACTAATTACATCTAGGATGTCCCCCTCGTTTTGGTAAGAAAAGAGGCAACGTGTATCTTGGAATGATTATGATGAATTGGGTAGGATAGAAGAAGAGTAATCGATTGAGGTTGAGTAGCAGGTGAGGCATCCATATGATTGCTTGCCACTTACGATCCGCCATCCATTCCAAGCGAATAAGATCTAAAATTTATGGTGTGTACGATAACTATTTGATTTATCCGTTTTTTCTATTCTCTCATGGAATAGAAGTTCATTTGATAATGGAAATTCATTTTTTCAATTTGCCGGACAAATTTTCACCTAGAAATGGATTAAGAACAAAAATGAGAAGTCGAAATTTGTTACTTTTCACCTAAAATTTATGGCGTGCATGATAACTATTTGATTTCTCTATTTTTTTCTATTCTTATAAATAGTCATGGAATAGAAATTCATTTGATAATGCAAATTCATTTTTTCAATTTGTTGGACAAATTTTCACCTAGAAATAGATTTAGAACAAAAAATGAAAAGTAGAAATTCATTACTTTTTTTTTTTAAATTTTTGAAACAAAAACATAAATAAAAACTCTTCATATCGCTTGTCGGCCGTTTGCCGCCGTAAGAGGGAGATATTCAACAAAGCCAATCAACAAATTTTTGTTTTGTATCGTTATTAAACGTGCATTTCTAATGAGAAACTCATTTAAAGTATAAAAATTGAAAAAATCTAGCTAAAATTGTTTTCAAGTATAGAATAATTATCTTTTGCGCTCTTAATTTACTAATCAAATTGCTTACGAAATGAATGAGCCGCCAGGACAGGGAATCTATCGATCGAGGAGGTTTGATCGGTCGTGACTCTTGGAACAACTGGAGTAAGTACTCTACACGTGAGGATTTCACGGGGACATCCGATGACGATCGAGGAGCATCTTGTCGTTGCATAGCTCGCAGGGAAAGTTCTTGATTCGATCTCCCCGAAGATGATCATAGGCTTATATAAAGTCAACGAGATCTTAATGTAAAGCATCAAACTTATTTGGTGCCCCGTATCTTTCGAGCTCCTCACGAAGCGGAATGGGGAATTTGCACGCGACCAGACTAGCCAATGCCTTTTGCCTCGCATATTTTTTGCTAGAGTAATGTCATGAATATGCCCAAACACGAGACGTCACGCGCACCGGAGAAAATATACCATGCGCACGTTTAATAAAGTCATAATATTTCGAAAGCTTTTACTTGTTTCGAATAGAACAAGGCTAGATTATTCTAGTGTTGGAAAAGTACCAAAAAAAAAAAAGATTCTAAATTTATTATATTGGTACCAATTCATCTCTAAAACTTTTAAATGGGTCAATTTAGTCCTAGACATTTTGCATTTATTCTAATTGAGTCCATTCATTTAATTTTGGCTATGAATTGCTAATATGAACATCGACTGTTTTATGATAACAAACTTGACATATTTCAAGTATTTTTTTGATTTTTTTTTTATTTTGTTTTATTTCATTGCTTGCCAGTCATTGGTAAGGGTTGTAGCCATCACCTAGACCTTTGTCGACCGTCAAGGGTGGTCGCCAACCCCTCGCTAGGCCGTGAGAGTCAAGCTCTCCCTAGATCCAATGAGGGTAGCGATCCTCACCCAAGCTTTGAGGTTTGAGCCCTCTCGGGCTGTGAAGTGGACCTCCTTGTGTTGGTTCAATTGAAACCTCTAACCCTCAAATTCCATCTCTTGTTTTCGCTCTTAGCCATGAATCACAACAAATTTCTCCTTTAACTCACAATCGCATAGGTGAATCCAACAATGCAACTAAGTGAGCGTCGACATCAACTGACCTGAAGACGATTTGGGTAAGGATTGCCTTACCAGCCTCTAATGAATTTTTACCCTACAATCAACAATGGTCTAGACGAAGGGTGCGACCCTTGCCAGTCATAATGAAAAAAAAAAAAAAACAATAGCAAAATAGAAACAAATAATTAATAGAAGACCCAAAAAAGAAATACATCGACAATGCCGATCCTGTGAGATAGTTAGCCTTTATGTCAGAGATTTTCATAAATGCATATGTACCAATGGGCAGGTTCAGGACTTTTTTTTTTTTTTTTGGTAATATTCGGTAGATTTATATACAGCTCTGTCCATTGTCCAATTCCATGTAATCGTCATCCTCCGTTCTTGTTAAAGACCAAGACAAAGCATTTTCATACGGCGTCGTCCCCGAAAGTCTCCTCTTCCTACTAGAAAATTTCGAGCTCAGCGTAGATTCTCAAAGTCGCTTCGCTAACGATCCCCCCCAACACGCCACTCTCTCTCTCTCTCTCTCTCTTTCTATACGCAGAACAGAAGAGACAGAAAAGACTCGCCCACGCACAGAAAAACAAAAGACAGAAAAAAGAAGATCAAAGCGAAAGCAGTTGGGCTTCAGTTGGCCAGCCTCCGTGCGCGAATCTCTCCTCCCCCTCCCCCTCCCCCATTTCGTACGGAACCGAGATCGCCGCCGCCGCCGTCGCCGCCGGGGGGCAAATCTGTGATTTCGACTCCCCCTCCCCCGCCACCACACCACTGCCATGCCCGGCCTACTGCTACTCGGCTGCGGCGGCGGCGGCGGCGGCGGCGGAGGCGGATCCTGGTCGTCGGTGCCGCTCCTCCCCCGGCCTCCGCGGCGGCCCTGTTCACCGCCCTCGCCGGCCTCGCGGTGCTGGCTGCCGTGTTCTGCTCCGCCAGTAGGTAAAAAAAAATCCCGATTCGCGTCGCGTGCGTGGGAAGTTGGTTTAGTCAAAGCCGAAGTCTCCCGTGCAACCCTAGACGCAGAGAGAGAGAGAGAGAGAGAGAGAAGGAAAGAGAGCGGCTCGCTAGGGAGTGTCAGACCGTGTTTCGTTCGTTCGCGTAGATGAAAGCTCTAAAGCGGAGTCACACTTCGTCTTCCTCAAATTCGTCCTCCCCTTCCTCCTCCTCGTCGTCGTCTTCGTGGATCCATCTGCGTTCGGTCCTGTTCGTCGTAGCTAACTCGTCGCCAGCTTCCTGTTCTTCTTCCCTCGATAGGTGAGTCTCTCTCTCTCTCTCTCTCTCTAGTTTTATGTCGCTCTGCTGTCGTTCAGATCTCGAAATAGAAGTCTTAAATGTTAAATCTCTTTTTTTTTCTCTGGTTTCACTTCCGATTGCTTTCTATATTTTCTCCCTCGTTCTTCATTTTGTTAGTCCCTCTTTCAGGGAAATGCTTTTGGGGAGCCGACTTTGTTGGCGATTGTTTGAATCGGGGTTACGAAGATGCTGTTCGCTGTGTGACTAGGCTAGTGTAAATTTAGCTTATTGTCGCTTGGCTTTGATCGATCGGAGATCGGGTTTCGTTTGAAGATTTCTGTGGTTTCATGGGTTCAAAATCATATCTTGCTAGTTCCGGTTATGGTGTTTACTGTGTTTGTTCCTTTTGGTTTCGAGCTTCTGTCAGTTTTTGATTTACATGTTCTTATGCATCTTCAGTCAATCAAAGTACTCATTAAATAAATATAGTGAATAAAATAAATGATGTTTCCCATGATTGGAAGTTGTGATGAGCCAATTGATCATAAGCAATGGAAATTGGTGGCAAAAAAGCAGATATTTGAAGTCTGGAAAACCTCGATAGCCATTTTGGCTGGATGCTTGTGTCCTGCCTGCTATCGGATGGATTTTCCTGTGCAAAGGCAATTGCTTAGATTAGATTCCATCACAAGCACAGATGTTCCCTTTTGTTGTTATTTTCTTTGTCTTTTCTTGGTACAAGTGCGTGTCTTTGAAAACCTTCTGCATAGATCAATGGTGTTCACACAGGCTCAGGCGAGCCAACTTTGCTTGCCTTCTAGGTTGTCAATGCAGCTTGGAGAAATTTTTCTTATTGAGGAGATGATCAAAACCTGTCAATGTAGTGAACCTATATCACCAAATGCATGCAAGGGAACACACATAACTGAACCAGGCAATCAACGTTTGCATGCTTCATTGAATTTTTATGCCATGTGGGCACTGCTGTACACTTGGCTTGTCTCAGAATGTCACTATCGCTTGTGATATGTTTTCTCAGTTTTTGGATTCGCCCATTTTCCTTGATGATCACTGGAAGTCCATTAGGATTGTTGAATGCTTTTGGTCCTTTCTATCTTTATGACTTTGTCTTTTGAGTACTCATTTGCAATATATGTTGCAAAATAGGCTATAGGGAAACCAAGCATCTTGATGGCGTATACAATTTACACTTGCTTGCTCATATTTATGCTGTTTTCTTTTCTCCCTTTTCTTGCATATGCTAATTTTGCCTGTTATCAAAATCAGGGGCCGCCTTAAATCACCATGGTCTCGTCGAAAAAGAAAACATGTACTCTTGCCCAAGCAATGGAGGAGTTTGTTTACCCCCGATGGGAGACTTCGAGATGGTGGAGTCAAGTTTCTCAAGAAAATTCGCAGTGGAGTGAGTGATCAATTCTTTCTAGGGATATTTTAAGAAGTAGCTAAAGTGTATTGTTCAATGTTCATAGCCTGTGAGCTAAAAGTTCATATCCTTCTCCAGGGAGTTCATCCAAGCATTAGGGCAGAAGTCTGGCCTTTCCTTCTTGGAGTGTAAGATATAAGCTTGATACTCTTGAATTTTATTTTCATGGAGTGTTCTAATTTCATATCGGAGTTTCTGATATGAGTTTTGAATTTGAACCTTTGAAGATCTTTATGGCTTTCCCTCATTAGAATTATGCATGTTGGGATTGATATGATTTTGTAGAACTTTTCCGCCCTTATCAAAAAAAGCATTTTTGCCTCTTTTAAAATTGAGATTTTTGCCAAGTTCTTTAGTTTCTGTGATATTAGTTGCCTTGTTTTGTATCGACAGTCAGTACCTTTTCTGAATTAGGATGTAGTGACAGTAAATTTCTGTGCAAGCAATTTGTTCATTTGGCTTCCTTTACTAGCAGGTATGATTTGAAAAGTTCTAAAGAAGAGAGAGATATAACAAGGACCCAAAACAGGTGCTTTCCCTCTTCAATTTGAATCCGGTCATTGTTTCTGTGACAAGCTTTGTCCTTGTACCTTTGATGCAACTCTGTTTAATTGGCATTTCGCTTGCCATTGATTCTTTGCAGGAAGAAATATGAAAAGCTTCGAATGCAATGCCGTCGGTTGATGAGGCAATCTGATGAGAGCTTCAGTAGCAGGCGATATAGTGGGCGGATCATTCAAGACACATATTCTCCTAGCTCTGAAGAAGTGGAAAGTGCCAGGGAGTCCCTATCTAGTGGGGAAGAAGGTGGCCCAGATAGTGGGTGCCTGGATGATTCTTCTAGCAAATTGTTGGAAGGAGATGACTCTTCTAGAAGAGTTACAAATGCCGATACCTCTACATTGAACACGGACTCATCAGATACGGACTCATCAGAGGATGGTGAAGTAATTGATGCATCTTTCTCTTTAGAGACTGGGGATGATGATCCTAATACACCACCCAAAGAGAACCTCTCTCCCTCCAGGACAGAAGTTCAATCTGCCCTCCACACTGATGAGGACTTTGCTACATGGCAGCGGATTATCCGCTTGGATGCAGTGCGGGCCAACCAAGAATGGATACCATACTCCCCATCTCAGGCCACAGTATCAGAAGCTAGGGCACGGCGTTCTGCTGAGGCTGTCGGTTTGAAGGACTATGATCATCTTGAGCCTTGCAGAATTTTCCATGCTGCTCGACTAGTTGCAGTTCTCGAAGCCTATGCCCTTTATGACCCTGAAATTGGCTATTGCCAGGGTATGAGTGATCTTCTTTCTCCAATAATTACTGTGATCACTGAAGATCATGAGGCTTTCTGGTGTTTCGTTAGTTTTATGAGGAAGGCTCGGCATAATTTTAGGCTCGATGAGGTGGGGATAAGAAAGCAGCTCAATATTGTCTCCAAAATTATCAAATCCAAGGACTCTCACCTTTACAGGCACTTGGAGAAGCTCCAGGCAGAAGATTGTTTCTTCGTTTATAGAATGGTGGTTGTACTATTTAGAAGGGAATTAACCTTTGAACAGACAATTTGCCTTTGGGAGGTGATGTGGGCTGACCAGGCCGCTATAAGGGCTGGGGTCGGGAAATCGGCATGGAGCCGCATAAGGCAGCGGGCCCCACCGACAGATGATTTGTTGCTGTACGCCATAGCTGCTTCGGTTTTGCAGAAGAGGAAACTGATCATAGAGAGGTACAACAGCATGGATGAGATACTGAGAGAATGCAACAGCATGTCCGGGCACCTTGATGTGTGGAAGCTTTTAGATGATGCACACGACCTGGTGGTGACCCTCCATGAGAAAATAGAAACTTCTTTCCGATGATAAGTATTTGGATCTCATTTTTGGCTAATTGTTTATGTGGTTCTTCCACTGATCTCGGGACTGGAGGTCAAGACCTTCCTGGAGCAACGAGCACCCTGTTCCATAGCTTATACCGCCTGTTTCCCATGGCTTACATTATATAGGCTTGAGGAAGTGGCAGGGGCAAACATTAGATAGAGTAGACATCCGCAGCTATGCTCTAAATTACTACTGTTTGCATCTGGAGCGATGGCCGGCAATAAGAGGCCTCGTATGTATTTGTTGTCTGTGAGAAAACCTCTTTCGTTTGAAAGAGCATAGCCGCGTCCGCTTCCATTCAGCCTGTGAGATGGAAAGCATAAATTCCGATTTGTAGAAGAAAGACATGATGGCAACTTTTTATTTTCCTTACAGATTTCAAATTTGGCTCACCATAGTTGAACCGAAGGCTTTCTCTTATTCGTCTTTCTTCTGATATTTTCAGTCTTCCAAGGTTCTGAAGTCCATCACAAAATCACAATAGTCGAGTCTCATAGGTGTTTGACTAGATGCGTAGATTAATTCCCTTAGAAGAGCTGTGCGATCAGCGACACGGTACTCGGTTTATATAGCTGGAGTGATAAGACAGTTGCCAAAGGAGTGTTAGATCTTCAGGGTGTTTGCCAACGTTTGAAGCACGTTGCAGCTTTTCAATTACCGTTTCACCCAGTCTCACACGGTGCCAACTAGAACTCTCCAGCAAAGCGAAAGAGAAATGGCAAGATCACCACTCAATCTTCCTTCCTAAATTTCGCTTTACCTTTCATAATATCGTAGAACATATCGTCACTTCAACATATTGGACGAGTAAAGATAAGAAAAACATTATTTGAAAGCACCTTTGAAGAACACAAAGTACTCAAAGGAAAAATGACAGGTCCGAACTGAAACAGAACACCGGGTTGAGAGATAGTGAGAGAGAGAAGGTGTTCCGACCACAGCAACAACTGACCATCATCCGTGGGGCTCACCAATGACGTTTAGGTTTAGGTCTTGACGACAAACTGACTGCTATTACAGAACCCCAAATTATGATTCTCCGCTGTAGTCCAAAAAACTAAAGATAATGCAAGACAAACAGTTCACGCCTCATAAGAGGGTTATCTCCAGGCAGTAGCTCCCAGTCCTACTCTTTCTTTGTGTAGTGCCGCACCACAAATGCTAAGCCCAAGATCAGAAGAGGAACAAGAAACTGCAAAATCTTGATAATAAATTCTGGAGTCTTGTCGTGATTATAACTGGGTTGCTGCGGGGGGATGTACGTGCGCTTGGCAGGAACTGTTGACGCATCAATCTCACCAATGTAGTACTGATTCATCGTTTCTCTAGCTGAATCGCTGTGGCCGACATCTTCGAAGTCATTTGTTGCATCTTTTCCTGAAATTTGTGGAAGCACACACCGCACTCAGTCAAGACATCGAGTTTAACATAAGCAAAGAGTACAACCCAAGACAGATTTTCTTTGCCATCAAAACTTCTACTTTTCCTGCTACATCCTCCGTCTCACTCAACAAACCTACGCTGCCAGTGTTCAAGCTCTACTTCCAGAAAAAATGGCTTAAAGTTTTCTAACAATCTTTCTTTCGAGGGGTGATAAAGAATTGAGTAAGCTGAAATTGTTCCTTACCAGTTGCTGATAGCAAAACTTCATCTCCTCCAGGATGATCCTCCATAAATGAAGTTACATCATACACCTGCAACAGTTTACAGCAGTTGCTCACTGAGAAATGATTTTAACAACCAGAAGTTGGATTTCATTTCTTATTTCCATCACAGAGCACTCCCCCAATTTGCGATGGTGTCTGGAACACTATAAATAAAATGTGACAAAGAGGATCCTTCTCGTTGTACCTTTACAACTAGGGAAAAAACCACAAAAAAAACCCCATATCTACTGTGACACATTTACCCTAAATATTTTTTTTTTCACATTAAAAACCCTAAATTATGTCCACCACAACATATTTACTCTAAAATTTTTCTTGTGACAAAAAATCACAAACTTGTACCTATGCGACACATTTACCCTCCTCCATTAAGGTCCCATTAGATGATTTTTCAGCCAAAACAATATCGTTTTTATTTCACTTAAATCACATAGGTGCCATGTCAACACTGTTCACCTTCCAACGTCCATGTAAGGAGATTTTTAATAGTGCTCATTGACAGAACCTTAACAGAGGATATATATATTACACGAATAAAAAAAGGTGTCACAGTGGGCATAGTTTGAGGTATTATCTGACCTCTAAGCAAGTATATGAAAATGAAGAAGGTGGGGGGTAGGAACCAGAACCATTTCTTAAAGCCATCTAGAGATTCTGCTCAAGAACTTGCATGTGAAGTAGCCTACTAGATGTACGCACCACGGTGGGAGGGATGGATACATTCGACAATATTCATAAATAGTACTCTTTCAAATCTAACTCACTGCCTTAACTACTTTACAAAAGACAAACATCCATAATATATCAGCTAATGCACAATCGTGGTCAGTTTTCAGGCGAAGAAAGTTTGCTAAATATTCATCAAGGCAGATGGAATCATATCAGACAAAACACGCTACGAGCGAGCTACAAATAGATTTCAGAAAAGACAACTCGAGGATCTAAAAAAGTGAACCAAACCAACCCTCTAATAACTCTTCACTTCTGCAATTGAAAAGTCAGTGCTTTAGCAATTAACGATCCGAACATGCAACACACGAGCGATGACAAATCCGGTTGAGGGAGATCTGATTCTGACCTTCCCCGCAATAATAAGCCAACAATCCTTGGTTTTGTTGTGCTTCTCGACCTCCTCGAATTTAAAGAGCTTTCGGTCCGATGCCATTATCAGCTGCTACCGATCCAAAAAGCACCAAAAAAAACTTCAATCTCGCACCGAATCAAACATCGGATTGTACCAATCAAATGAATTAAATGAGTGAAAGAGGAAAAAAGAACCCCCCCCAAACCCAAAACAAAACCAAAGCCCACAAACGTCTTCATCGACGTCTAACTCGAAACACACGAGTGAAGTCGATCGAAAACCGAATTTGCTCCAAACAAGGTTCGGCTCGTACTCAATCTTCCATCAAATTGCACCAATTAATTGAAGAAAGGAGTGACTGAGGAAAACCCCCCGCCCGAGAAAGCCAAAAACCCCCACGATATCCACATCAAGTCGACCTCAAAAAAAAAAAAAAAAAAAAAAAAAAAAAAAAAAAAAGGAACGCAAGTGGAAGTGCATCAAGTAACGAATTAGAACCGAAAATACAGATCTTTGAGTCAGAATCACCACCAGACAGAGCTACGGATCTGCCCCCAACTTACGAAAAGAGAAAGGGTCTCCGGAAGACGGATCGGAATTCTCTCTCTCTCTCTCTCTCCCCCCTCGATATTGTCGCAGCCTGTCGAAGTTTAAGACAGCGCGAGCCGACGCAACGCGTTTATATGCGGCTGGTGCTCGGAAGTGTCCGAAATGCCCCTCACTTGCAGACAAACGTACGGCAATGTTCTCTGGGCGAAGCGAAGGAATTGGGCGGGGGTAACGCGTCCTAAAGTGGAACACCCAAAGTTGCCTTTGTTGTATTTTTTTGTCTGGATAGAACGAAGGATCTCATTTTAAAAAATAATAATAATAATAATTTAATTCACCTAAGCTTGCCCTCGAATTACCAAAAGAAAAGTAAGAATATGGTAATTTCTTGTTTCAGAAATATTAGGTAAACGCCTTTAATTTACTATAAAAATAACAAGCAAGAATTTATTGATTATAACGTATGCTTTTACTCTTAGAGTAATTCAAAAATTATTAGACTGGCAAAACTCCTTTTGTTTCGTTTACCTTCTTTTATCAAAATGGTAGTAATCATCAACTGAACTTAACACTTTGGGAAGAATCTCAGTCTTAGGATGCCTAAACAGAGTTTTCGTGCTAACTTTTGTTGTTTTTCGCTGCCGTTTCCCTTCCCGCTTCTTCTTCACGAAAGAAGAAAGTTAGAAAAATAAATTATAAGAATTCTGGGTTAGGTGGAGAAAGGAGAAAGCAGTACCAGATAATATTAGAAATTTCATGGAGACTGACTTGCGGGCATGATTCACTAAATATATTCCCCCAAAATCAAAGTTGTGATCTTTCCATTCGTTTGACTTGCCATTGGTCCCGCCCTCCCGCCCCTGGTTTCATCTTTGATCGTGTAATTTTCGTTGCCTGTTCATTCGGAAGTGCTCCAGAAGTAAACTTCGAAGAAAATCCAAAAAGCAACAGATAATAAATAATATATACATATATATATATATATATATATATATATATATATATTAGCGATTCTTTTTTTCTCCCCTTTTGTTGTTCTAGAGAGTTCGGATCAACAACTAGCCTGGTCAGAAACGATCGGCCACTCTCTCCAGTCTCTCACGTGCATTATCTTATTTTTGACTCTTGTTTTTTTGTCAGCAGGATTTTCTTGACTTGCCGCCCCCGGAAGCCTTCCCAAGATAATAAAAAAGAAAGGGATCATTTGATAATATTTTTATTTTTAAAAATATTCTTTTTCAAAAAAGATATCATTTCTAAGTAAAAGAACGGTAACCATATAAAAATTTGAATTCTCAAAATATAAAAAGAGCGGGAATGCGTTTGATACGATTGATAATTTATTTTGTAACGTAGAATTTATTTTAATTTTTTAATATTTTTGTTTTTTTTCTCTCTCTTCTTCTTCTTGCTCCTCCTCTAGCGAGTGGTGGCGGGTGATTGGTGGAGGCGGGCAACAATGAGTAGTGGGGGGCAGTATTCAGCAAGGAGGAAGAAGAAAAAAAAAAAAGAAAATGACTTATTTCTAGAAGAGAAAAAGTCACGGAAAACCCCGAACTTTGGCCAAAGTAACACATTTACCCCAAACTTTTTTTTTGTGCCGTAAAAAACTAAAAACTTTCCAAATCGTGACACATTTACCCCATAAAGGCATTTTTGTCTTTTTAGTTTATGTTTTTTCCTTTTTCTTTTTTTTTTTTTCTTCTTCTTCCCTCCGTCGGCGATGGCGAGAGGGAAGCCGGCGTCGGCGAGGGCGGCCCTTGCCGACGCGCGGGCGAGGGCCGCCTCGCCCGACGCAAGCGAGGACGGCCCTTGTCGGCGTCGAGCCACCCTCGCTCGACGCAAGCGGGCCGTCCTCGCCGGACGCGGGCGAGGGCCGCCCTCGCTCGATGCGGCAAGGGCCACCCTCGCCCGACGCGGGCGGGGCGTCGGTGAGGGCAGACCCTCGCCCACGCCGGCTTCCCTTCGCCGGAGCCAGTGAAGGGAAGAGAGAAGAGAAGGGAAAAAAATGAAAAAAATATTTAAAAATGAAAAGACCAAAATGCCCTCTAATTTTGGGGTAAATGTGTCACACAACAAAAGCTCGGGTTTCGATGTCAAAAAAAAAAAGTTTGGGATAAATGTGTCATGGTTTGGAAAGTTTGGGGTATTTCACGGCAAAAAAAAAAAAGTTTGGGGTAAATGTGTTACTTGGGATAAAGTTCGGGGTTTTCGTGACTTTTTCCCTTTCTAGAAATTATTTTCGATAACAAGAAACTACTTTTTTCTATTTCTTATTTATATTCCAAATCTATTTCTCGGTTAGTTTTCTATTCCGAAATAGAAAAATTATTTGACGTTATTAAATGAATTTCTATTCCTTTTCTATTATGGGAAATGAAAGAACAAAAAAAATTAAGGAGTAAAAATGTTATCATGTAGACTCTAAGGGTGCATTTGGTAATATTTATGTTAGGAGAACAATTTTGAATAGAAATAGTTTTTTTTTTTTTTTTACGTTCCGGGACAATTTTTGAATATAAGAACGCGCTTAGTAATCGCACAAAATTTCTATTCCCGTAAAAGAAATCCTTTTAGTAAAATTGTATAATTTTATTATTTCTTTTAATTTTTTAATTTTTTAATTATATTTTCCTTTTTTTTTTTTTTCTTTTCTCTCCTTCTTCCTCTTTGTGGCCGGTTGCCGACTGCCGGTGACCAGCTGGGCGAGGGCAAGCGAGCTCACTAGAGCCTCGCCTGAAAATCGGCTCAGCCTCGTGGTGGCCTGGCCTAGTGAGCAACGCGAGGCTTGGCCTCACCAAATCTGGGCGAGGTCGAGCCTCGCCGGTGGCCTCGGTGGCCATGCAAGCTCGAGCTTGCCCAAATTTGGCGAGGCTGACGAGCCTCGCCGTGGCTAGGCGTCTCTGGGGGCCGGCGACACTTTGGCAAGGTTGCTAGCCCTCGTCTGGCCGATGTCGGCGACCGGCCAAAAGAAAGAAGAAGAAGAAGAAGAAAAGAAAAAGATGAGAGAGAAAATTTGTTTCTAGAAATTGTTCCTGGAAATAAGAAGTTATCTTTTTCTACTTCTTGTTTCGTTCTAAATCTGTTATCGGGAAATTTTTTATTCCCGAAAACAAAAGTTTTATCAAATAGTTCTTTTTTTTTATTCCCTGAAACAAAATAACAGAAATTTTTATTCAGAAGAACGAAAACACTATTTAACAAACAGTCCTAAGTACCATAGAGGAAGCAAAATTCTCCAATGGGACTGAAAGTTAGCCAAGCTTTGCCAATTTAAGGGGGGAGGGAAAGAAAGACGCAAAATTCCTCAAAAGTCAACTCCATTAAATTCGTTCAGACATGGACGGCTCCGCAAGCTATATCGCCCAAGCCTAATCAATGTGCAGGCGTCGATATCACGCTCAATTCATTGACCACATATGCTTTCAGGTATTGTAAGTTCTTTTTTTGGCTATAACTCTCCTAATCGTAAGGTGTGGCCCCGAATAATAAACTAGGAATGTGGTTTTTTTGGTAAAGTAAGTAATATATTGACTTTTAATCAAAAACTATACAGTAAGAAGTTTTCGGCACCAAAAAACTTACACTCATAGTGACAATCATATCATAACAAGTGGAAGGGTGTCGAGAAAGAAAAGAAAAACACAACCCACCAAATAGCGGCAACCAAACAGCCAAACAACGGCAACAAGCGGCCAAACAGCGACAACAAACAAGAAAGAAAAATTAGGAATGTTGTTAATGCTCTCGGTGTGCCAAGTCTCTGGTTGAGCTGCAAAGAGTTGAGGTTGGTCTAGGGCTCGATGCCAACGATACAGATGCTGGGGATTCGGGTGAGGCAGACGAGGATGGTCGTGGCAATCGTGGATATTATGTCTCTAGGCTTTTCAGTTTGAGTACATTCCTAAAAGGGGTTCCTCATTTTCAATTCAAAATATTACACATGAGAGGTGCGTATTGGTATTCACAGATCAAGGGGTAGAGGAGTTTTTGGCGGTAACGATCCATTGCGTGGCTTGCTTGTGAATTACATCTTGGACAAGTTGCAAGTGTTGTGAAGCCAACAGATCTTGTTGTAAGAGTTGTGAATTCCTTAGTGAGATATTGATTGAGAGGATTAATGAGGCAACATATGAATTACTAGGTGTAAACAGAGGGTCAAGAAATATGGAGAGTATTTGAGTAATTGTAATATCCATTGCGTCTTCTGTTCCATAGTACCCTTATACAGCTCTTCCCATGAAGTAGTTTTTGCTTATCGAACCATGTAATTTTGGTATCCAATTTATATTCCCATTTTGTTTATTATTATGTTTGATCGCTTGTTTTCGCAATAGTATAGCGACGGAGGTTTAAGCCAAATTCCAGAATTAAAAGAACAAATTTCACTTTCAAGAAACCTAAATTTTGTTCACCATATATTTTCATCAATTCTAAAGTCATGTTTGCTTTGCTTGTTTCATTTGTTTTCCAAAAGTTCCAAACGGCGAGGTGTGCGTAAGATGTTTTCTTCTCACCAGCAAGTCTTTTGCGCGGCAAAACAAACCTAAAATGAGCGACTCACTCGTCGCAAAATCTTTAGAAAAGCAACGAAATGAGGGATTCTCCGTGAAATAAGATCGATGAAATACATGGCCAGTGAGCATATTTCTCGTATTCAATCTCCAAACATTTGGGTGTTGTAGTAATTATGGTGGATTAATAGCTCAATAAAAGTGAGCAAAATGAGACATGTCTCTTTTGTTCACATGTTTATCTAGTTCATGCATATGTTATAAATATCTTCAGGTAATGAATCTCTTCGGTTCATGTATATGTTAAGTTCATTGACCTTTCCAATGCATGTGTATCTTCAATTTATATATCTCTCGAGTTCATAATCTCTTCATGTATCTATTAAATTCATATATCTTTTCAATTTATGTGTTTGTTTATTTTATGTCCATTCAAACTCTATAAATGAAATTCAACTATTCTTCATTCGACAAAAGATAAAGTATATGGAGTGTATGAGAAAATAGGGAGAGTAGATGAATAGATAGAGCATATTTCCTCTTCAATTTTTCTTTCAGTGTGCTAGTTTTGAAAAGTGTTTGACAGAATCTTATTTGCATAGTGCTAATTCAAACGGTTTCAAGGATCTATATCTTGAAAAGCATAATACGTGAAACCGATGAACACCATTGGCAGAAAGTAATTGTCTCAAGGAAATCCAGTTAGCCGCACATCACTTCCTATTTAATTTTGTAACAATTTTATAGCAATTTTGCTAGACAATAGTTGGATTGCATTGATGTACTCTTCACTTGTTGAGAAGATTCATTCAATAAATTTACTCATTGATTTGATCATTATTAAAGTTGTTATCGCCTTGTCAAAGTTTTTTTTTTTTTCCTGGTTACAACAAACAGTGTTGTGTATTTTTCCTCCAACACACTTTTTTTTTTCCACAATCTTTAGGTAATTATATGTATGTACTGTTTCTTGGGTTTAACACAATATCGAGAAGGCAAATAACAATTGCATCTCTAATGATGTCCAAAATGTTTCTAGGGACGTTCCTTTGGTCGATTCGACCATTGCTATTGGAGAGGTTTAGACCTTGGGGCTTGGTTTTGTGGCAACAGATGCTGCAGGACTTTCGGGTTGATAGCATTTATGGTGGTACAAGTACAAGTCACATGGCTACTGCAACTAGGATTGATTTTCATAACAATAGGACATATGGTTTTGTTTCTCAACGGAGTTGGTTCATGTGGTTTAGGTGAATGCTTGGACCTCATGTGTACTAGAGTGGAGGGTGAAAACCTCTCCCTCTCAATAGTGGAAGGACAATGAGTCAATATTGCTTAGGCTCATCATGGCAAATGAGCCGAGCCCTACTAAACCAATAAGGTTACCATCCTGCAAATTTTAAAAGTGTGTGAGGGTGCCGGACCAAAGTGGTAATTCCTTCAAAAGAAACTAGGTTTAGATATAAAACGGTGGATTACATATTTATTGGTTATGCTTAAAATAATAGTGCATTTGGATTTTTGATTAACAGATCTAAAAATGTGGAAATCCATACCCATGGAATAACCTAAAGGGTTCAAGGTTAAAGGGCAAGAACACAAAAGTGTGTAAACTTGTAAAGCCATTGCATGGACCTAAACAAGCTCCTAAGTAATAACCTAAGAAGTTTGACCATATGATGATCGAAAATAAATATATAATCAATGAGTGTGACAAATGTGAGTACACTAAATCCACGTTAGGTAGATGTGTGCTTATTTGTCCATATGTCAATGACTTGCAAATTTTTGGAGATGATACTGTGGTCATCAAAATCACTAAGAATGTTATTAAGAAAAACTTCAAGATGAAAGACTTAGGTGTTGTGGATATTTTACTCGACATCAAAATTTTAAATAAAATCTAATTATCTAGGTTTAACACAATCTCATTATATTGAAAAAGTAATTGAGAGGTTTAAAAGCATTAAAGGTGCGAATAATCATTTTCTTTCATACATATTAGAAAAAGAATAAAGAGAGCATAAAGTAGATGAATAGATAGAGCGTGTCTTCCTTTTAATTTGTCTTTAAGTGTGCCAATTTTGAGAAATGTTCGATAGGGTCTTACTCACATAATGCTAATTCAAATAGCTTTGAAATATTGTATCTTGTGAGCGATAGTTTATGAAATCGCTTGATATCATTGATAGGAATTAATTGCTTTAAGAAGATTTGATTAGCCGTACCTTACTTCCAGTTTAATTTTGTTACAATTTTATAGCAATTTTGCAAGTCTATATTAGGTTTGCATTGGAGTACTATTCACTCGTCGAGAATATTCATCCAATATATTTACTCATTGATATGATCATCATTAAAATAATCGTCGCTTTCTCAGAATTATTATTTTTCGGACCATAACAAATGATGTTAGGTGGCAGGTATTTTTCCTCGAACCCCTTTTTTTCTTTGGATAAAAACAGGTGGTCCTCCAGGAGCTACCCTCGAACGTGTGGCGTCAAATGATTTTGCAACTCCCGCCTCGCAAACTGCACATCGCTGTCTCAGCTCTTCAGCTCCGTCCTGGCTACTTTCCACACTTTTTCCCCATTGATTCTCAAACCACAGAGATAGTAGAACAACAAGACCGCCATAGATAGGAGAGTGAGAGAAAGGAGAAGCGGAATTGACTTCAGCCATGGAAAGACTCAGGAGCGGCTCGCCCTCGCAGCGTTACATGGGTCAGCTCAACCCGCCGGGGTCCGACCAGGATTCTTTCGAATGGGAAGAGTCCGACATAGTCTGGTCCTCCGACACGGACCCGAGTTCCCCGCCCGTGACCCCGACTGCCCCTCCGAACCGCCAACCACACTCTTCGAGGTTCGGCCTCTCTGCCGCTCTGGCCGACCCGCCTCTCGTCCGGAAGAAACCCGCCATAAACCCGACACTGTCTGCTGTGTCGGCTGTGCGTGCGATCCCGCAAGCGCCGCAATCATCCTCTCCGGACCGCGGAGGGTTGTCCGGGTCGGGTCCTGGGAGGGCCCGGATGTCGGCCCCCGTGGATGTGCCCGTTTGGCCCAAGTGGGTCAAAGGCAGTGTGCCCGGGACCGAGTGTCGCAGGTGGGAGCAGCACGGGGACGACGCTGATGTAGAGGACGATCATCCGCTGGAGAAGAAGATGGTGCCGCCGCATGAAATGGCGGCGATGTCGCGGGCGACGATGGCGTATTCAGTGTTCGAGGGCGCCGGGAGGACGCTCAAGGGAAGGGACTTGAGGCGAGTCAGGAATGCTGTCTTCAGGAAAACAGGTTTTCTAGATTGAGAGCGTCACTTTAGGGCCCATTAATCATCATGCGGGAGACGACCAACTTTCCCTAAATCCCATTAGCTTCGTGAATAAATAAAATGATGCAATTTTTGAGTGCTTGGTCAAAAGGAAAAGTTAGATATATGAGGATCTTTTATCCTAATGAGCACGCTGTTCTTAGTTGGAATCTGCTTGTAATGCGCCAACCATGGAGAGACATATTCTTTTTCGTGTAAAGACAAGAGTGGTCGTGTAACGCATTGGCGACAGTATCTAAGAAGTGTGCATGTGATCCACGCAATTCGTATCGTTTTCTGACAATGCTTGAGCAAGAATCAGTCCAAGATCATTGCTTGTGAATGAAAAGTGACCATTTAGGCTCTGATTGGTGATGACAATTGAGATAGAAACATCTGAGAACTGTTCATCTGGGCCGACATGGGTCCAGTCCTTGATTTGTTATTGAAGCTACTCGAGTAAAGAAAAAGCTCAAAGTGCTCTGGTTTGATCCTCTCTCTCTCTCTCTCTCTCTCTCTCTCTCTCTCTCTCAGTGCCCATTTTACTGAAGTATTCAAGCACTGGCGATACCCTTTTGTATGATCATGGTGGTAGGCTGTTTTCGAAACAAGAATGTGTTTGGTGAGCGCTACAGAAATCGAAACGAAATCTTGACTCTCTAGAATTAGGAGCATTGAGGTTTTTTCTGTTCTAATCTCTCTCTTAGGGGTCAGGGAGTTGGCGGCTGCTGATACTGCAGAACATTTTTCCCTTGGATTTCGCACTTCAGTCCATTGACTGTGGATGCTTCTCTCGACGCTATCATTCATCATTTTGATAATATCTTCTCTAGAAATTTAGGTAAAGTTAAGTAAGTCTGAAGTTTCTAAATGGGATTAAGAGTTGGTCAGAACACTAATCCTGAGCTTCAGGAGAGGAAGGCAAGCAGATGTAAGAATATTTTCGTCTCTACCTTTGTTATGAGACGACGATGCAAGCAGCAATGCCTCCATTAGGCCGCCGGGCTACGAGGATCGGTTTTTCCCTTCAAACTCTCATTGCAATTTTGGCCGATGAATTTTGCATGAGCGGTGTAGTGAAAAAGCATTCAGCATGTCGACATGGGACTTGTTACTGAACAACAAGGTCATTCATTTCATCTCACTGTAGTTTCTTAAGATGGAGATCATTCACGAGTTCTTCTCACCGTAGTTTCTTGAGATGGAGCTCATTCACGAGTTCTTCTCAAACTTACAGCTTACATTCTTCAACTTCATCAGTCTATCAAGTATCATGGTTAGGCCCATGCAGAGCTTTTAGGAAAGGAAGCAGATGCAGCCCAATTCAATGCAAGCTTGCGAGATTGTCGTGTCTGATTCAATCCTGTTAAACATTACGTAGACTTAATTTGGGCTCAATTCACAGGTGAGATTTCCTTTCTAAGCCTTTTTGGTAAGGAGAGAGAACCTGACATCCTTTAAGTTTCAATCCACCTCTTCAGGAGCACTTCAATCCTATCCATTCAAGCCATTCCCATGCATATTTAGATCAGCAGAGAAAAGGACCTTCGCTATATTTATAAAATCACTTTAACCTGATGAATATATGAACCCTGTAAGCATTTCCATAATCAATCTTCTGTGAGTTTGCTGCGACTAGAATTTCTCGGTCAGCTTCTGTATTCATATTAGATGCTGGGTTGTGTATAGTTCATCTGTATAATTTCATGATCAATCTTCTGTTTGCTGCAACTGAAACTCCTTGGCCAGCTTCTTAACTCATATTAGATGCTGGATTGTGTATAGTTCCTTCATCTGATAAGCATATCAGTTTGTTTCGCCTCCAAAAGCAGTTGGCTTCTAAAAGAACTGCGTAGTTGGAGAGAATCTCAAACAGAACGGCGGATGAACTTTAGTGAGAGCAAGGATCGAGGACGGAAGGATCCACAAACCATCTCCGCAAATCAGACCAGAAGCAACAGCAGGAACCATCAACCCTGCCTCTTCACCGTTGACTTTTTGCCACGCAAAAACGAAGAAGCTCCCCACACACATATCTATTGCGAAGTAGGCACCGACTAGGAAAGGCACGGCCATAGCCATTGGAAGCGGAACCCAGTTCCCTATGTGTTTAGGCGAGAGGTCTCTTGCTAAGTTTGCCGCCATGGCAAAGGCGAAAAAGCCGTAGCAGAGCTGCAAGCAATGCTGAGGAAGGGCGGAGAATCCCTCTGTTCCTAGAAGGGCCATATTGCGGTAAACAATAGCGTAAGGGGCCTTATACTCGCCCTGCGGATTTCCCACGTCGAATGTGTTGTAGAAGAGGAAAAATATTAGAGGGGCTACCAAGCAACCTAAGGCCGTCCCGATGGCCTGGCTAAGAAGCATCGCTCGAGGAGAGGTCAGCGTCAAATGACCAGTCTTGAAGTCTTGCATCAGATCAGAAGAGATGGAAACGATTGATTTAATTAGACCGCACCCAATGAGTCCGGCCACAACGCCGGAATCTTTTCCAACAGAAGCGGCTAGCACAAAGAGCGCTACCTTCCCGTAATTATAGGCCATGTTCATATCCGTGAGCCCCACCCCGTAGGCATTGCAGAAGCCAAGCGCGGGTGCAAGCACGTAAGCAGCCACTACATAATACCATTTTAGTTCGGGGAACATGATGGGGATCATGGCGACAGAGACGATGGAGGCGAAAGCATACCCTGCACAGGCCATCCAAACGGGAATGCTCTCCCTCGCAAATACTTGGTTCCGCCGAAGATCATCAAGAGACTGATTCTCATCCTCAAGAACTGCAAGAGAGAACACGATGTTGGCTTTCAGCCCGCACGCTCGAACAGTAACAATGCATAATTTTCAACGTCATCGTTGGTGGTTAAGTGCAGGATTAACCTGTGACAGACTAAGCTCATCTGAACTCAAAAATAGGGTAGCTCAAGTAAAGTTCAGCTGTGACTTACATGTCTTACGTTTCTTCTTGTTCATCCTAGCATCGATGCTCTTTGTAGTCAAATACAGTACTTTTAGGAAATTGTAGATTCCGTCGCCCAGAATGAGAGCTATCAAAATGAAAACCTGCACACACACAACTCGATGTACCGAATGTGTTATATTACCACCACAGGACATGTTACTGGCTCAAAAATCGCTGATCGAATTGTGAACATTCATAAATATTCATTCACCTTGTAACCATTGAGACTCTTCATGCTGCTTTCGGGTGGCGTACTGGGAAACCAGTCCCCTTCACGGGCACCGATCAGAGGCCACATGATTCCCCAGGAGAGCAGAGCGCCGAGCAGCAGAGACCAGTTCACGAGATGGGAACAGATCATTCCGGCTCCAATGTAGCTCATGCTGAAATCGAAGTAAAATCTGCAAAAACCAGATGCTCAACCAATGAAAGTGAAGCCAAGTCGATCGGGGAAACAGCAAAAAAGAAGCGTCAAAGAATTCAAGCACGCACGAGTTTTTCCAGGCGTTGAATCCGAAAATCGGGATCTGTGAGAATCCACATTGCTCGGCCCCTGAACATAACCACTGGAAGAAAGCCCACAGGAAACTGATTGAGAAGAACTTCGTAAAAACCCGAACCTGCTTCCTGCGAATATAATTATCTGAGATCTCTCATTTCCCAAACTATGTTCTGTGGCGCATGCTTTGATCAATAAAAGCGATATCCATACTTGGCTACGCCGTCTCCTGTAGGAGAATGGAACCCGTTAATAAGCGCAGCCGTAGCAGTTCCGCTCGGATACGTCAATTTGTACTCAACTATCATGATCTGCAGACCCACACAGCTGCTCAGGCATTGAATTCTAGATCTTACAAGAGGCAACCCGTTCGAAACGAACACGAAGTTCGAGTAATTAAGGAACATCGAGACGGCGTCGAGAAGCATGAGACATTACCTTTCTGAGAGGAACGAGTGCCAGAAGCCCGACAAAGCTGCTGACAAAGAGGAAGCCGGTCATCCAGCCGATTCCGGGTTCCCTTGTGCTCTCAGGAGTATTGCCAGGCGCATCCCCAGCTTGCTCGTAAGTCTTCCTGTTCAAGGCCAACAGGTAAGACCCGAAGCCGCCTGCAAAAGAGGAACGGATTCTCATGGACACGCACAAACTCAGAAACACGGATTGAGCTGAAAGTGTGCATCAGCATGAGAAACCAGGCAAGAAAGGATCTTCCCCACCTCCGACGGCGATGCTGTAACACGCGACGGCGCACGTCTGGATCACGGTGTTCTCCTCCCGGGTAAATGGGGTCGACATCACGCCGGCCTCGCGGAGCACCTTGGTCCACGCCTTCACGAACACGAAGGCCGAGACCGCGGCCGAGACGTTCAGGTTCGGCACGAGCCCGGTGGTGAGGTTGAGCTTCATCACGATCACCCCGTAGACGATCCCCACCGCCGAGCCGGCCACGATTCCCCTCACCGTGACCTGCTTCGTCCACGGGGCGGCGGCGGCTCTCGCGAAGCCCGCTCGCCCCGCGGCCGCTTCTTCCGCGCCTTCTCCCTCCGAGCTCAGGAGCTCGTCCAGCTCCCCGCGGTCCATGGCCCCCCCCGGCCGGCCGGCGTACCTGCTGCTAGAGCGACGGCGGCGGCGGCGACGTCGGGGTCCTATCCAACACGTCCCGAGAGAGAAAGAACGGAAGTAACGACTCGCACCCGGCTGGTCAATGCAGCCGGCGAAGCCGAGGAACGGACCGACGAGCCTGGACGGCAGGACCGCTGCGTCAACGGATGAAGATGAAGATGCAGTAAGGAGGAGGAGGACGTTCCGGTGGAAGAGACGAAGAGGGAAAGCCGGTACGAAAGACGAATATTTTTTCCTGGGAGAAGACGTGGCGGAACCGCCGCTGGCCTCGCACATGTGATACGTTCTTTTCGATATAAGGAAAGAATAAATGCGGCCAGTAGTGCTTGAAAGCCGGAACTAAACCGTCCTGCTGCTGAAAAGTCTTCCTGTCTGGACGAGGAATCGCATCGTAGCCGCACAGGGTGTCGGCCGCTGGAGCGGGACAAAAGGATCCTGGCCGTTGGTTCGATCTAGTTGCGGCGAGTTTCCCCATGAGGTTGGCATAGGACGCCCATAGATCGCGCTAGAAAATGGACTTCATAAATTATGATGCTTTGTCTAACCCCCACCCCCCACCCCCCACAAAAAAAAAATAATAATAATAATATACGATGCTTTATCTGACCCCAAAAGGACAAATTATGATGCTTTGCTCGCTTAGCATATGGACACCCGATTCGCTTGCGAATACGGCGTCCGACCCTGCGACAAATCAAATTCGGTGATGTTTTTCTATCGCGTCATATTCCTGATTACGTACAAGCCTCTGTAATTTTCATTATTAACAAAATAATATTTGAGAAACAGATCTTTGTCAAAAAAACCTTATTTGGGCTTTGAAGTTTCTTCCTGATAAGGACTTCTTTCATTGCATTGCCCGATTTTCTTTTGATGCGATGTGCCACTTGATATGGAAGAAGCGCAATAACATTATCTTTTGGGAGAAAATCTTGGAGTTGCCAGCTTTGAAGAATCACCTCATCGGAGTAGTCAAGGACAAGGCACTTACCTTCACCAATATGGCGGACAACACTAGGAATAGGAGGTTATAGTGATATTGGGGACTTGACTCTTCCATCTTCGGTCCTCTTGTTTAGTGCCGTCTTGCCTTTTGCTTGTTGCTTGTTTCCTGCTTTCGTTTGTTTCTAGTGGTGTTTTTTTGGCTCCCCGTTCCTTCGGGTGTCTTCCTTTTACATCAGCTCCCTTCCACTCATTATGTATTATTGTCATTTTGAGTAAAAGTTTTTTGCGCCGATTTTTTTTATAGTTTTTTTTTTTTGTCAATGCAACTCTATACATATTCTACACTCACTCTCAGACTTTTACCCTGCCTCTTGCAGGGTGTGGGCGTCGAAATCCACTCTTGAAACTTGCACGTCCCCACCCCATCCCTCCCTGAGGAGGTTAAGCTATTTATAAATTCTTATCTTTACCAAAAAAATAAAAAAACAAATAATATTTGAGATGTTAAGTATTTTTTTTTTTATTATGGGACATTGAAGACCTTCGCAGAGTATTATGACTAGACTACATCTTATCCTTATTCATGATGGACAATTGTAACATTTTTATAAATCGTTGTAATTCCAACAGACAATAACCCTTTTATAAATTGTTGTAAATTTATTTTTTGTTGATCCTATTATACTTTTATCATAACTCTCACTCTCAAAATTTTGTTCTACTTCCTTACAGAGCGTGAGAGTTAAAGTCTATGTTTGAAACTAAATTGTCTCCACCCCAATCCTTCTAAAAAAATAAGGATTTGAACCCTTCATCTTTCTCATGTAGGAATGGTGGTTATTAGAGTAAACCACAATGGTTAAATCGTCGTAATTGAAAAATATCCAAATTTACATTTTATATACTTGATATCCACCTCATCAATATCTCAAGTCAAGGACGATTTCTGTTTATGACACCCTTATCATGTTTACTAGGGAAAATTACCAAAAGTCTTAAACCTATTGCGATCATATCAATTCAACTATTAACATTTCAATTTGGCAAACATAGTTCAATACCTTTTATTAATTTTCCAATGTAGTCTATCCCAACTAGAAATTATTGATGTTGATGCCGATCGTCTCATGTGATAAGGTTAGTGCCAACGTGGATAATTTTTTTTTAACTTTTGAAAAATTGTGAATTTTTTCTTAGGAAAATTCCAAACAAGAGCTCGAAGTATTATAATTTTCTCAAATAAGGCTTTATAGTATGTCTTATTTCAAATAATGACTTGAAATGATCGTATTAATCACAAATAATGACTTAATTTTGCTGATTGGCATAAAGGTACAGCCAATCGAACATATTTTCCTCCAAACACAATTTAAGAACTTAAAAAGAAAAAGAAAAAAGCAAAAATACATTGCCCCATCGTCGGTGGGGTAATGATGATGGTTGGCGAGGTCGCCGACACCCTTGCCTGCATCGACGCTTGGGCAAGGGCCGGTGACCCTCACTGACTAAAGGTGAGGGCCAGCGGGCTCTTGCCAAAGACTGGAGAGGGTAGCCCTCTCCTAGATTTGGGCAAGGGTCGCCAAGATGAGGGTGAGGGCGAGCGACTTTCGCCTGAATTTGGGAGGCCTCCCCTATCCCATTTCTAGTGAGGGCTTGCTAACCCTTGCCTTCGGCCCTCGACCAAGCGCCAACAATCTTGCCGCCCCATTGGAGATAGGGTAGTGGCCACAAGAGGGTGGGAGCCCTCCTTGCTATGTGTTTGTGTGCATGTCTTTTTTTTTTTTTTTAATTTGTTTCTCTTTGAAAGAAAAAAACATAAAAGATAAAGAAAAAAGGAAAAAAAATTAAAAGGCGAAATTGCCCTTATTGAACAAGGAGTTCGAGTTATACTTTGAAACTAATATGACTAGTTCAAGCTTTTATTTGAAATAAGATTTACTTCAGATTTTTATTTGAAAAGATAATAACACTTTGGGTCATTATTTGAAATAATGTCAATTTCAAGTTCTTATTTGAGAAAATGATGATATTTTAGAGCATTATTTGGAATTTTCCATTTTTTCTTTAGGCAAGGGTAACAGTGGCTCTTGCCTAGGTAAGGGCGAGGCTGCCTAAGCAAGACTAGGCGAGGCTAAGCCTGGCCTAGGTGACACCTAGCAAGGTTGCTTTGGCCTAAGTAAGGGTAGGCCTTGCCAGATCTAATGAGGAGGCCTTGCCCTAATAAGGCCAACCCTTGTGTGTGGTCAATGACTAGCGACGGGTGAAAAGAAAATGGACATACAAAGAAAGAAAAAATTATTATAATATTGTCAATGTTAGTATTGATCATGTCATGTATGACGGCTAATATTAATGTCAGCAGTTTATGGTCAAAATTGATTAATGGATTACATTGGTAAATTGTTAAAATTTTAGAATTTAATTGGATAAAAATGAAATATTTATGATTGAATTAATATGCAATAAGTTTATGGTTTTCTTAGTAATTGTCCCGATTCACAATGTGCCACTGTAACGCCATAAAATCTATAAAAAGAGAAAAATGCATGTCAACATGTGCTAGTTTTTGGCCCAAAGCAACAATGTGCTTTTGAAATTCCCATTTTATGATTGGGAGGCACCACTAACTGGGCAATATCTATGTATTAGTGATACTGTTATCATCCGTTTTAAGTTATTAAATGAAGGTGTTTGTGCATTCATTTCATAGAAAAATGAATAATTTGAAAAATATTTTTCGAAAAAATGATTATTTATATAATTTAGAAAAATTAGTCAGCAAAAAATGTTTTCATCATTGATAATAATTTATGTTTAACTATTTTTGTGAGTGGTGAAAATTTTTTCACTCATTCATCTTTATAAGCGATATAAGCGATTACTCTTTTTAAAAATATTTTTAGAATTACTCCATGCTTAGGCTGGACTTTGGCTTAATGCTGAGTGTGGTGAGTGTGGAGATGCATGATGGGGACATAAATAATGGGCTTAAAAAGATTTCAACTCGAGACTTTCTACCTATAATGTCACGAGAAATTTTTGTAGAACCACCGCCAATGTCCTACAAGTTGACATGGAGGGAGACTACATGCATGGGGAGAGAATATAAACTAGTGAACTACATTGTCAAATAATGTGAGATATTTTAACGCACATAATATGCATTTCAATAAACTCTTTATATTTCCAAGGCTCTCGCAAGATAACATCAAATTGGATATCTCCAACCATGAGATTTTGAATTTGATAAAGCTGCGACCGCAAACGATGAATTGAATCATCCTTATTTATTTTATGCAACACAACGTTTTTTTTTTTTTTTTTTTTGGACAAGTTATGCAAGACATCGTTGATGAGCAGAATCTTAACAAAGAAAGGACCGGGCCCAATGCAACGACCCGAACCGACCCGACCAAAAGATGACTCAGGCTTGAGAGAGCCCAAAGGTAAACGGACCAACCGGTATTTACCAAAACTGCCACTATGGGCCCTCCCGCGATTCCCCGCTACCTTTCCTCTCCTCCTGGAAACCCTCTCTTCTTCCTTCATCCCTCCTCCCTATCCTCCAGCGTCGACTCGTCTCGTCGTCTTCTTCTCCGGATTCCGAACCCTCCCGTCACCGCCACCGCCACCGCCGCCGCCGTCGCCGCCGCCGCCGCCGCCGACGATTTGATTCGCGCGAGTTCCGGGGATCGCGGACGCCGCACGCGGAGGAGAAGCAGGGCCTCTGCGGGCTCCCCTCAACGTCGGCGAGCGTCGCCCGCCGAGCGAGGAAGCCCCCGGACATGGAAGGCTCGGAGGCGAGGTTCCTGGAGAAGCTGGTGCTGTACGCGGCCAGCGCGGCGCTCAGCTGCCTCGTCATGTTCGCGGGGCTCCGCCACCTCGACCCGAACCGCGAGGCCTCCAAGAAGGCCCTCGAGCACAAGAAGGAAATCGCCAAGCGGCTCGGTCGCCCCCTCATCCAGACCAATCCGTACGAGGTTAGGCTCCTCGAATTCGTCGGGATCGTATCGCCCTGCGCGCGGGTTTTGGGGATTGGAGGGTTGGGTGGCGTGCTCTGAGCTTGGATTTTTTTTTTTGATTTGGATGGTGGATTATGCAGTGTTTGATTTGCCTATGTGGGAGAATTTGGGAGCTTTTTTTCCTTTGTTCAAGTTGTTATGAGTTCATGACTGAGATGAGATGAATCGAATTGCTTGCCACCAGCAAAATGCTTGTTCTGTGTTTTGTTCGGTGTTTGATAGGATTCCGTAATCTCATCATCTATATTGCTCCGCCTGAGCCCTAACGGTACTTCTACTGTGATTCTTTGTCCGGTCCACGTATAGAATTCTTTACCCAAAGGGGCAGAGATTCCGGCATGCTATAGTGTGATACTGGGCTGAGCACATATGTTTTCTAAGATACTCGTTTTGCTTGATGTGAGTGAGATTTGTATATCTTGACATTAATAGCTCCTGTCTATAATAGCGTTGAATTGGTTAAGTGGACTAAGAAGCCTCATATGGAAGGTGGGACAGGAGTAGAGGGATAAGTGCCGTCCTCCTGGTTGTCGTCCTCATTTTTTACGCTAAGGTTCTATCTGTGCGATGATACCCTCCATCATTGTCTCATCTTTGTAAGGTGTTGTCACTATTGATGGTCTCGTGACATCTTGGATGTACAGACCTTTCTTGAATGCGTGAATTTGTTATCGAAGCCATTGGGAATGCCTTATGAAGTGGTTGAAATTTCATAAGTGGTGAAGGAGGATTTTGAACATGAACTAAGATTAGGGTGAATGCTGATCAGATTCCTATGAAAATTATTTTAGATTGGTTTTGACTAGTTTGTTAACTGATAACATGTTATGTATATAGAGTGGGGCTAGGCGCGTTTTCTGTTATCTTGTTGTTCGGTCAGTGATCATTCATTCCCAGCTTACTTGGCAAGCTGCATTCAATAACTTGTTCTGTGAAAAGTGTTCTTCTCTTATGAAGGTTTCCGGACCTTCAAATGTCAATTTTGTATTTGTTCATTTTCTAATTTTTCTTCTCTAAAATTTCAGGATGTGATAGCATGTGATGTCATAAATCCTGACCATATTGATGTGGAATTTGACTCTATTGGAGGATTGGAAGCCATTAAACAAGCTCTTTTTGAATTGGTTATTCTTCCGCTTCGAAGACCTGATCTCTTCTCACATGGAAAACTTCTTGGTCCCCAAAAAGGTGTTTTGCTCTATGGACCACCCGGTACTGGAAAGACCATGCTTGCCAAGGCTATAGCAAAAGAGTCTGGAGCCGTTTTTATCAATGTGAGGATTTCAAACTTGATGAGCAAATGGTTTGGAGATGCGCAAAAACTGGGTGAGTTTGCATGTCTGTTTTTGCTTTTTGTACTGTGACAGCTGAGATGAATGCAGAGTGAATATATCTTAGATGATTAGAAATCGTTTTATTGGAATTGAAATAGAGTTTTTGGCTAGAGGAGTCACATATGATTAAGCAGTGAAGTTGGTCACAGAAATCAGGCAAGGCATGATTTAGGTAAATACTATTCATTCGTTGTGGCTGGTCAGTGGCCACTTGTTTGAATGTGTTGGCCCTAATAGAAAGAAAAAACTTCTACCGCAGACTGAACTGCATCAGACACTAAAGCTTTGGCAGTGGTATTGGGTTTAGTGGCTTTTAATACATTGGGGCATTTGGTTTAATTAATTCTGCAAATCTTCTTGGAAATAACATAATTTCTTTACCATTTCTCAATGACATGTGGCACACTGGGTTTTTCATGGGGCCATGGGGGTATTGGTGGTAACTTCTAGAAAATATTCTTCTTTCTTGTTCTTTAGAGATGAGGCTAGCTGTTAAAACTGCTTTATTTATTTTTCATGGAGTTCTATAGTAGGTGAGAATTGTCATGAGTTCAATATTCTAGGTTTTTAATGTTGCTAATCAGAGGGAATCTTTAAATTTTACTTTCATCTTATATTCAGAGTGCGGACTCCGGTGCTTTGATTTTAAACATACAATGTTGATACTTTGCAGTGGCTGCCGTGTTTAGCTTGGCTTACAAACTGCAGCCTGCTATAATATTCATTGATGAAGTCGATAGTTTCTTGGGCCAGCGTAAAACTACTGATCATGAGGCATTAACGAACATGAAGACTGAATTCATGGCCTTATGGGATGGTTTCACGACAGATCGTGAGTTCTCTCCCCCCTCCGTCTCTCTCCCTCACATGCCCACATGTGCTCGTGCAGACAGAAAACATTAGCAGCAGATGCTAGTATACTAGACATGGCTGCTGCTATGTCATGAGCTCGTTCCTCTGGTCAATTTGAGCAGTAAGTTTTGGTTCTGATGATTTTGCACTCTCTTTACAGAAAATGCTCGGGTTATGGTTCTTGCTGCAACTAATCGTCCATCTGAACTTGATGAAGCAATACTTCGCCGTCTTCCTCAAGCTTTTGAGATTGGTATGCCTGATCGCAGGGAGAGGGCTGAGATACTGAAGGTGATCTTGAAGGGTGAGAAAGTTGAACAGAACATTGATTTTGACTACCTTGCCAGCTTGTGTGAAGGGTATACGGGCTCAGATCTGCTTGAGCTCTGCAAGAAGGCAGCTTATTTTCCAATTAGGGATCTGTTAGATGAAGAGAAGAAGGGAAAGCCTTCTCAAGTGAGTACTCTTTTCAATAGCGAAATTGCATTTTGGACTCTCTTAGACTCATTATTTTGAAGGTTTAAGTTTCTGAAGGAAACAATAGTGTGTATCTTCAATTGGAAAACTCCTTGGTACCGGGCGGATTCTTGGTGTTGCCTGTGGAGTTGTGTAGTTTTATGATAAATATGCCAGAACATTTGTAGCTGCCCCGACGATGACATGACGTGTGCTTCAGGATCACAAGGATTAATTTCCTATAGTGACTGCATTAAATGCAGAATTCTGTAATGAGCAGTTGGAATATTTGGCCTGACTTGTTTGGTGGTAGTTTTACAGTTTTATGTATGTCTGTGATGATATTCCTATCTCGATATGGACTGAAGCAGTTTATATTGATGTGTATTTTTTCAGACACCAAGGCCCTTATCACAGGCTGATTTGGAGAAAGTTCTCAGGACATCGAAAAAGACCAAGCTTGCAGCCAGTGAATACACGAGGTTGAGTTCAGAGTCACCCAGTTGGCCAAGGAGCAGCGAGTCCGACGATTATCAGGTTCAAGCTGCCATGAATGAGCTATCGAGGCTGGTTCTGTCGCAGATCATGAACCTCCGACCAGATTCACAGGATTCTTGAAGGGGTCCATATCCATCTTTAGCCTCCTCTTGTCTGTAGAATCTGTCCTCTAATATCTTTTCGTCTGCTTTACTACTCAGCACCGGATGCGTGAAATCATAATTCCTTCTGCAAAACATTACAGTCTCATTCGGCATCATCACCCTTTTTTTTTTTTCTCTTGTTCTCTCTGTTTTAATTAGTTTGAAGATGACTGGTGGGGGACTAGTTCTTGATGACTACATGGGTAAGCAAATCCACATTTCACGTCATGCACGACAGGCTTCGGATTTTAATAGGAGGGCGATTAAGTCAATTTTCTCGTAATCCTATGTATTGATGCGTGTCGGTACTAGCCAAATTTGGGGCCAGCGATGTCTCTCCTTCTTGAAGTCCTTTTCGATTCTTGTTGGGCAGTCTATGTGCCGTCAGCTCGTGAAGGAGATTGCTCATTGAAAGCGGAGGATAGATTCGCCGGATGAAGCCAAGCATTCGAATGACAAAAATGGACGAGATGATCCCACCAAAATAGGATAACCTTGTGCTACCAAAATGCGATATTTTTCCCGATCAAATAATTGCATCGACAAGATAAATGCGAAGCATAAGACTATTATAGTATTTAATGCATTCGGTATTTGCCCACTAAAAGAAGGTACGCCGCTGGTGGCGTTCAAGTAGCTTCTTAGACCTGAGCGGTCGTGGCAGCAAGTAGTTCCATCATCCAAATCGAATGACAGGGCCTTGGAAATTCCCTTTGTTGGGTCGGTGGCATCGGAGGGTTTGACCTGCCAGGATTTTCAGAGTTCCGACATATGGATCCGTTCTCATCCTCAGCGATCACTGGCAGCCTTGACCTCGTACGACGATGCACATGAATGCGATAACTTCTTCACTGAGACCCGAGCTAAAAAATTCGAATCGGATCGGAATGGTCCAGTAAAAACTTGCTCAGATATAACCCTCTTCCTCTCATCCTTGCTTAGGCGTGGGTATTAAGCGAACGAGAGTTGCGGCTCGAAGGTAATTGGCACGTTCGGCAGCTTTAGCGGGGGGTGATGAAAAGGAGCGAGCGAGTGGAAAAAGCCAGAGCGTTTTGCGATGCGACCCCAAAAGCACCACCGACACACCGGATCGACACGGATCCCGGGCTCAGATCTCGCCACGTGTCCCCCCCATTGGCCCCACGGGGAGAGGGGATGGCCTTCCACTACCGGCAAACCGAGAGAAACCGCGTCTCCACCGGGGGCTCCATTTATCGGATCCGGATTGCCCCCGATTTCTGTGCCCTCCGAAAGCGCGAAATGACCTTCCCGCCCCTCCCGCCCCCTCCCGCCAACCCCGGTGGTCAACCTCGCGAGTGGGGCCGACGCTAGGCCGCGAAGCACCGGATCCCCGCCCCCACCACCCCACCCTCCCCCGGCGTCGTCTTCTTCCCCTCTATATATCGTCCATTCTCCTTCCCGGACGTTAGCTTCTAATAAATCTCACTCACAACGCTTCCCTCACTCCCGCTTTCTCTCTCTCCATCTCTCGAGAATCTGAATCGCAATCTCGGAGGAGGAGGCGATGGAGGCGTTCTACTTCGTGGTGTTCGGCGCCCTCGCCGCCGTCGTGGCCGCCGTCGAGCTCAGCAAGAGCAACAAGGACCGGATCAGCACCACCTCCGCCTTCAATTCCTTCAAGAACAACTACCTCCTCGTCTACTCCCTCATGATGGGTAAATCCCTTCATCCCCGCTTCGCCTTTCGTTTTTCCTTTCGTTTCTCGCTTGGATCTCCGCGCGGTTCCTTTCGTGAGGTCGCGATGCGGCGAAGGGGTGCTGCGTCGAGTGAGGAGGGAGGGTTTGGCGGGGGCGCGGATCTGATGCGTCGCCCGGGGATCTCCCTGTCGAGATCCGGCGTCCGGCGAGAATGCCGGTGCCGGCGATCCGCATTCGAGGCGTCGCGTCGGTGTCCGCGGCGCGCGATCTGATGTTGTTCTTCCCGTGTGTTCCGGATGCCTGCGTGCGGAGTGGATCTGCGGGCTGCGTTGATGTTTAGGTGCTTGTGTGTGGACTGTGGAGGTTTGGCTTCTGTTGTAAACGTTTGTGTGGAAATGCAGATCCATTTGCAGGTCGGAGCTCTTAGATTCGAAGGAATGTCAGGATCTGCTGTCGTTTGTGATGCTTGATCGCGTAGGACTACAGCTCGATTGCGTTATCGATCAAATTCAGTTTTTTTTTGTCCGTTTTGTTCGTATGCTGCGTACTATTCTGACAGGAAATGTAGTTTCTATTTAATTGTCGTTGTTTGATGTCAATGCGTTCTCCTTGACTATGTTTCTGCTTTCGGGGCATCTAAATCATTAGACATTTCATGCCTTTGTTTGGTAATCCATAAAAAGAAAGCATTATTTCATGAGACCATTGAGATGGATCTCTAGTTTAACTTAGAGATCAGCTGTTTATTTGGCGAACTCTGCAGAGAAAATGTAATTTGTGGAAGTTGAGATGCTTTGCAACTCTTCATCTGACGGTCTTTTCTCTTCATGGTGAAAGCCGGTGATTGGCTACAGGGCCCTTATGTCTACTACCTTTACAGTCAGTATGGCTATGGAAAAGGAGATATAGGACAACTCTTTATTGCTGGCTTTGGCTCCTCCATGTTGTTTGGGACAATTGTCGGATCCCTGGCAGACAAACAGTGAGGCTTCTGCTATCTACTGTTTTTGCATACCTTTCCACTATTCGGGAAATTCTTTGTGGTCAACTGATCCTTTTGCTCTTAATCAGGGGTCGGAAGAGGGCTTGCGTGACTTATTGCATCACTTACATACTGAGCTGCATTACCAAGCATTCTCCTCACTACAAAGTTCTGATGTTGGGCCGTATATTAGGAGGTATTGCCACTTCTTTATTGTTCTCAGCATTTGAGTCCTGGCTTGTTGCTGAACACAATAAGGTAAGAGATGGCTGCTATTCCCATACTTTTCTTTCATTTGGTTTTCCTCGGATGATTGAATTAAATGTAAAGCTGAAAAATTATTGGAAAGCTGGACAAATTTTTTCTTTGTTGGATAATAAAGATGCATGAAAATTGATCGTCGGGAGACTTCTGTCTCTGAATTCCAGTTCTCCCCATTGACGGTTATTCTGCATTTTGAAACTTTTAACCCTGTAACTCCTAATCTTTAAGGAGTAAATGCAGTAGCAAGCTATTGTCTTCGTGCCTTCCTTAGATGGCTTATGGGGAAGTTTATTTTCATTTGATGAGAAGAGAACGTAGTTTCTCCATTTTCCTGTACTAATAGTGAAGTTTCAGGGAAACATTAGGTCAAATGAACTGGACTTTGGTGCCCTTTGAATGATTTGGGCCAAGTAGAACAAAGCACATTATTCGGTTTTATCTAAACTTGAACTTCCTTGTTTTCATAGTTTCTCTTTAGATTTAACACAATCTCTGTCAAACATGCTATAGATACTCTGCATTTACTGTCTTGTCTGGGTCAAGGTTTGTGTGAAGAGGTAAGAAGTTCCAAAATTTAAGAATACATATGTTAATTTGAAGCCTTTCCATGTATTTGCATCTATTTGGTGGGAGGATGAGATCGTGAGTTCACAATATTTCTCTAGCAGTCTCCATTTATAGCCCGATACATTCCACCCTTGAGAGTTTTCTCCTGAGGTTTCGGATGTCCAAACATTCTGAGTCGATTCTCCTGAATATAATATTGATGAGATGATGTAGGTTTTTTCCTGTAGTTATCCTTATTACTGGCTTAGAGGAATTAAAGATTCTCATACTTTTGTCCTCTCACACAATCTATGCAGAGGGGTTTTGAGCAACAATGGCTGTCTATAACATTCTCGAAGGCAATTTTTCTTGGCAATGGCCTTGTTGCTATCATATCTGGGTTATTTGGAAATATACTTGTTGATACACTTTCTCTTGGGCCTGTGGCACCCTTCGATGCTGCTTCATGCTTTTTAGCCATCGGTATGGCAATTATTTTATCTTCTTGGACTGAGAATTATGGAGATCCTTCAGAGAATAAGGACTTGCTCACTCAATTCAAGGGGGCAGCTACAGCCATTGCTTCTGGTAGATTCCTGATCTTACTTTTTCAATAAATCTCAGATATCTTTCTGTGGTTCTCTCTCTCTCTCTATCAAAAACCAGTTATTAGTGTATAGATTGCCATATTGACACATGCAATGCTCATAGTTATCATCTCTGTATAAATTTTGGTTTCTAATATTCTTCACTTGCTTATATTGCACTCCACTGATCTGTTTTTTCCTTTTTTAACCTTGAAATTCTGTTTTATGGTCAGATGAAAAAATCGCTTTGCTGGGTGCAATCCAATCCCTTTTTGAAGGTTCAATGTATACATTTGTATTTCTGTGGACTCCTGCTTTGAGCCCGAATGGTGAGGAGATTCCCCATGGTTTCATTTTCGCTACCTTCATGTTGGCTTCCATGCTGGGTAGCTCTCTTGCCTCCCGATTGATGGCTCGCACATCACCCAGAGTTGAAAGTTATATGCAAATTGTTTTTGTTATATCTGCTGCTGCTCTCCTGCTCCCCATCTTAACCACTGTAACTCTCTCTCTCTCTCTCTCTCTCTCTGAGCATGCACAAGCATGTGCCTGTTCTTGTGCAAATCTTGTGACAGCTTTTTGTGTGTTCATGTCTGTGTTTGTACATGGAGACATACTCCCATTTTGACTTTGTTGATTTGGAGCAGATGTTGGTGACGCCTTCTAAGGTCAAAGGCGGAGGTATTACATTTTCAGGTTGTCTCCAGCTTCTTGGATTTTGCACCTTTGAGGCTTGTGTTGGCATTTTCTGGCCATCCATCATGAAGATGAGGTCTCAGTATATCCCAGAGGAGGCCAGAAGCACCATCATGAATTTCTTTAGGATTCCTCTTAATATCTTTGTCTGCGTGGTTCTGTACAATGTAAGTTGCTGGCTTTATTTAATCAAGATCAGTGAACTACCGAAACATTTCTCCCTACCTAACTGAAAGTTCTCATGAATTGTGTTTGAAGGTTGATGCTTTCCCCATCACTGTGATGTTCGGCATGTGCTCTATTTTCCTCTTTGTGGCTTCCCTCTTGCAGAGGCGGCTTTTGGTTATTGCAGATAAGCCAAGTGAGTAAAATCTTTGCCTCCGGTCTAGAATCACATGTGCATGCATCTGAACTTGGATCCCTAAAAATGTAGTATTTCAGTCGGTTTCTCGTTCATGTCCCGTCTTTTTTCTGCTTTCAATGACTTGGAAGTACTTGTTGTCAACAGAGACAGAAGACAGGGACCTGTTGAAGGAAAGGGACCCAGAAAATGAGCCATTGAATATATGATTATTGTTTGTGCTGACGATTACGGGAAATTCTCTGAAAGTTGCAAAACAGCAAGTTATTCAACTGCGCACGACGTCACAGTTTGTGCTGGATAGCGGTTGTATTGAGCTTTTCTTTTTGTATGAAGATTAGAAGATATGGAGATAAAGCAGAAGAAAAAAAAAAAAAAGGAGATGTGAAGATGGGGAACACTCGAAATCATTATATGGCTATTGACCTTCTTCCAGTGGGCAATGAATTGCAAGACTAGATTACAATCAAATCTACTTAGCTTTTCATTTTTCTTTTGGTTTTTCCCTCTCTAAAAGGAGACTCCAGTTATGTAGTTCCATTTGTCATTCTTTTGTTTCTCAGCCTAAAAGTGTTATTCTGTTGCTACGCGCATCTAGATGTATCTTTTACTTGGTTCTTTCTTTCGGACATGAAATCACATTGGCTTGTCAAGAGTTTTATAATCACTACATTCATACAGAGATCTTATGCTCGAGCCATCGCTTATTCCCTAGGAAAAACTGTCAAGTTTCACGCGTTTTTGTTGTATAAATTGAACTTTTGGTTCACTTTATGCAGCTTTGATGTTGTCAACTAGCAAAGACAAGCTTTAAGTGCTGAACTGAGTTGAATCGAAAATATTCTTCCTGATTCGTGGACAGATCAAACTAGGCAGGAGCAGGTGTGTGTAGAGTGAACCGAATCTATTCCTCTTCTTGAGTTTCAGCTGGAGTAGTCTAGTCTAGAATAATGACCGAAATTGGTAATTTACTTCAGAAAATACTGATTCCAGAGTCCCTAATTATACTGATACATATCGTTTGTATGAGCTAAAATCCTTGGACCGATCTGTCCTACTATATTATGGGGATTCAAGCCAATATCATTTCAGTATTTTCATTGAAACAAGGAAATCTGTTCTTTGAATTCTAAAACATTGACTAGTGACACCCTACATACGATACATTAGACACGTTATCAAGTCTGAGTTGTACATATTTTTGCTACCAAGTTTATTTTCACCATAGTCCTTAAATCACAATGTCGTTCAATCTTAATTACCTGTCATCACTTTTTGCAGATGACTGCTCAAGTAGCTTATAAATCATGAGGGTCAATTGATGGAACCAAGATTGGAAAAAAGTTGAAGTTCCTCAAAGAACCATTTTTCTAAAATACAGAATGAGCTAGAATCAATAAAATCAGTCGGTTTGAAATGAAATGCAAGGTAAACACATATCTACGTAGGCCTTTCTACATCAGGCAATGAATACGCAACACGACGCCCTCCTCGCTTATAAATCGAAGTGAGTGGATTTCTACAATAAGGCTTACATACAATAAACAGGATAATGTCATAAACAAATGAACATAAATGCTATTCTAGCACCCGACGACGTTTTGCATCTGTGGAAGCCACTTCCAAGTCTCCAATGAAGAACAGGATATTGTCAAGAATACCTCGGCATCGACTAGATGCCTCGTCATTCGTCAATCCTTCCCCATTTTGATGTCTTTTAGAACCTGGCAGGCAAGGGGTCCTTGAACCTAGATGACGTTGAATTTCACCTTGATGAACGATAAAGTATTCACCGCCTTCCCTGATTATCTTCAGTCCCCTGAAAGCATGAATGGAGTTGGTATTCATTGCCGCCGTATGAAGCAGATCTTTTGAATAACTTTTTTCTGTTAGCAACTCTACATGGTGGAAACGAAGTAACTCCAATGACTAATATAGGTAATTTTCATCACAGAAATGATTTTTGGAGGTGCATGGATGGGGGAAAAAAAAAAAAATTGAAGCGAAAAGATCGCCATACAAATCAGAAAGATCAAACTTACAGTCCGACACGGTCACAACGGTCCTGCACCTCATACACCTCTTTCCAGGACTTCGAGTCGGTGGGATCATAGAAGGCAGCGCGATCTTCACCCCATCTCTCCCTGAACAAGTTACTCCAAAGGGCGTCGGCTGAGGCCATGACTTTCCATTTTCTGCAAACTGTCAATCGCCAATTTCATCATCTTAACTGAGCTTTTAAAAGCAAAACTATATATTCTTGTGTAGAATCTCATTTCCCCTCGATTATCAAAAGTAGTCCATTTGCATTCATCCCACCATAAATTAGAATATATACACCGACGTCACTAGATAGCCACTTTTCCAGTGAGTGCAAATTGTTCATCTAAATTCATCTTCCTACATCACTCTTGTGATAGATCATGTCCAGCAACAGATATGCAATGCATCTTAATGTTTCTGGATTCGAGCTAGAGAATTCATCACAAAAATTTGATTATTTCGACTTCTACTTTGCCACAATAAATGCCGCCTCTATGGATGCATCTACAATCATCTATCATCAGCAAAATCAAGCACACTCCAAGCAAACTTTATCAAGCATAAGACAGTCACACTCGTTCTCCTCACGGGAGAAAGAACAATTTTGAATTGGACTCCGGAACAATATGAAAACATTTCAGACGTAAAGGGAAACATCAAAAGCTTTATTTGGCATAAATTATAGAGTCCATAAAAAACGAATCGACCATGCTGAAATGGACCGTTTTCCTCTCAGGCAGATCAAATTCACAACCGACCTACTTTGCAACCACGAGTTATATCTTCCTGTCATTAAATTCGTGAGAACAATCAAATCTCATTGAAGTTAGACCAACCGTCTCAGGTTGTAAACCTAAAATCGCCGTCCTTCTTTAATCACCTCAACCGAGCTCCTCATCAACCAATCAAGCCTTCGCAAAACGCTCAGCTTGAACAACGAACATATACCACCCCCCCAACCCTATTGGAATCTTAATCGAAATTCAGCAAATTGACGATAAAAGACAAATCTCGATTCAGTCCGCTAGAATTCCAGTGGCAAGTCAACATAGCGAAGAACCCAGATTCACGAAGAATCGGCAAGAACCCAACTCAGATCAGACATTCCCAAACGCCCCTCGAATTCAAAATTTCGAACTTGGACGCGACAGAACGGGGAATTCGACCGACCTTGGAGAGCAGTGGCGAGGTTCTGGTGATCCAGCAGGCAGAATATCTTGGAACAGAGCTCCTCCGGCAATCTCTCCATCGACCCAGAGCGCGCGATCCCACGAGCCTCCCTCTCTCTATCTCTCTCGAATGGCCTTCTGGCAAAAAGTCAAGATCGAGAGTGGGCGTTCGTGTGCGAGAGAGAGAGAGAGATGATGATGACGACGATGACGATGATGAGGTTGGTGATGCTTTCTTAGGTGGGCAGGCTGGCTTCGCTCCTGTGCCTCCTCCCACTCGAACTGTCCGAAAACGTCGTACGTGTCGCTGTTGTTTTCGACCCCGCACCGTGCGAGTAGATCGCGAACTCGTACTCGCTCTGCCTGCGAAGCTGCTGCGCCTTTCGGTATTTTCTCCTTACGAGGTGAAATGAAGCGGCTGGCTTTCGGTCGTGGATCGCGAGTAGCCAGTAAAAATTGTACTCTCAAGCGCGTGGCGTCGGTGAGCGCCGTGCGCTGCTATTTTCTTACCGCGAAACTTGAAATTCTTCGTAAACGGCGAAGCACCCGCCAAAACGGGCGTTAAAAAACCGAAAAGAAGAACAAATTTACGTGAATACTCCGATTATTTCATGAAGATTTAAAAAACATTTTCTTAAAAATCGATGTTTGTATTACTCACGAAAATAAATAATTGAATATTTTTTATTATTCATGAAAATGTATAGATACAAATTATTGTCAATAATAAAAATATTTTTTTATCAAACAATTGTTTTAAGCAAGTATAAATAATTATTTTTAAGAAAATATTTTTAAATAATTCATTTTCCGTGAAACAAATGACGCCGAAATACTAATTCGAATGAATATTGCATACATAGCCGTTGTGAAGCTTTTTCCATAGGCAATCATACTTATATTTGATAGGAAGATCAAAATTATAAAAAATATCTCACTATCCATCAAATCAATAGTAGCTCAGGTAGATTCTTTTACATCAAAGAATGTATTATATTTAGGGGTGAGCATGGTTCGGGTTGGGCCGATCCACCCTCTAATCCTAGGACTAATCCGCATAGTGCTAATCCTCAATTTTTGGGACCGAGGACCGACTTTATTGAGCTTGGGACCGAGGACCGGACCCACCTAATGGGTTCGGTCCGATTTTAAGGTCAACCCGAGACCAACTGATAATTTTTTATTTCATTTTTTGTACTCCTTAAAAGGGCAACAGAGAACCGTACAAACTCAATGGATTTGATGATGAGTAAGGTCAGTTAAGAAAGGCAAGTGGTGAGGGTTAAGTGAGGTGAGCGTTGAACCAAATGAGCGTCGAATGTCAAGTGGGGAGTAAATGGAGCAAGGCGAGTGTTGAGTGGCAAATGCAGAAGTTGTTTTTTTCGATTTTAGTAAATTGAAGACTAAGAAGACAAATAAGACAGAAAAGAACGAATACTAGAAAATGATACCATAAGGTACCTTTTTGGATGCCATGAGGGCTCCTCACAAAAACATTTTCCTCTTTCATAAATTATGAATATTGATGCCGTAAAAGACATTAAAAACCTAAGTTATTAAATATTAAACTCATCACTGAAGAGCTGTTTAATGTTGTTGACACAATTTATTTTAAGATTTTCCCTATATAAAAAAATTATAAATAATATATTAGATATATATATACTCACACATATAGTTAGGGTTGGTCTAAGTTGGATCGATCCGAAACTTTCAGGATCGAAGATCGACCCGCACAGTATTGGTCTAGGAATTCTAGGACTAAGGACCGACCTAGTCTCCCTGGGAACCGGATCAGGATCAGCAGAGTTAGGCCGGTCCAGGGTCGATTCCAGGTTAATTTTGGACCGATGCTCACCCTTAATTATAATCCCTTTATTGTTATCAATGCTCAAGGTGAGTTTGAATAGATTTTTACCTTTTCCTTTGTTAAAAATATTGATGTTTGCCAACTTTTGATTTTTTGAAGAAATGATCAAATTTTTTCCCAATTAAATAATATTTTTACCAATGGCGAGAAAATATAAAAAAAAAAAAGGCATCTTTTGCATTTGATTTAGAGCAGGTAAACAGACCCTATAATTAACTCATTTTTTTCTTTGTATGAAAACCTAGAACCGTGTGAACATATAAATAATTTCTTATAATCGAAAGAAGTAAATTTTTTGTGTAAAAAACTTATCACTATCTAAGGGAAAATTACTCAATTGGTTGGAACCTACATTCAGTTATCAATTCAGTCCTCAACTTTCTTATGTTGCCAATTTAGTCTTAAATTTTTGCATGAAATTCTAATGTAATATTTTTAGTTAATTTTCCCCAGAAATTGCTGATGTGTTGGTCCAGTCATCATGCCTCTCGTGGTATACTAACACGTCAACGATTTCTGACGAAAATTTATCGGGAGGATTACATTGAAATTTCGCGAAAAAGTTTAAAACTAAATTTAGTAAAATTAAATAACTTATATATGAATCGATATCTGTATGGTAGGTGAATAATTTTGTTTAATTTTTTGAAAATACTACTAGTGATTGAGAAATGCACACTTTTCTAATGTTCTCCACATGGCGATTTACTCCGTCTAGTCTAACGTCGATGATTGACGTGAACACGCGAGTATTGGCCATATAAATTTTTGCTGTAAAATTAATCAGATGGAGGACTGCTGTGACATTGCTGACTTCTGGAATCTCCATCTTTGGAGCATGTTGTATTACGACAGGTAACATGTCAATGTGATTGCCTAGTTAGTGCGAACCTTCTAGCAGATACATCGTTCGTATAGACCGGAGTTCCAATGAAAGTGTAGAACTCTCACAAATTGCAATCGGGGGTCGGCCCTTCTAAGTTTAAGTCATCAAGAAGAACGTTAGGATAACAAGTCTCGTTCGTTTGCTGTTTAGATCGATACTTACACCAATTATCACCGGAAGAGTGAAAGGAACGAGAAGAGCTGGCAGCCTTTCTGGACGGACCTATCTGCAAAGGGTGAAGCAAAGGAACCTATTTTAGCTTTCCAAAAGAGATTAACTGTAAGGCTTTTCGCTTTCTTGATGGATTGCTTGATAGCTAGCCCATCACTTCCTTTCGAAAGCTGACTTCCGCCTAAAATGCCTATTTCAAACTTACTTGAAGAAGAGGGCCAAGTAAAGCACATATAGTTTTATCCGATAGGGTTCAGCCTATTTAGGAAAGCAAAGAAAAGGGCAACGTGCCATCTGTCAAGGAGACCTATTTGATCGGCTCTTGGTGCCATTGAATCCCTAATCTTCTTACTCAAAGGGAGTGAGACCACCTAGAAACAGCTTTATCAAAAGATAAGATCTTGATAGATGGAACGATGCCCTTTTCTTTGCTTTCCTAGATAGGCTTACCCCTATCGGATAAAACTTCATGTGCTCAACATCGATTAATCCACTATCCAACTAGAGAGACTCAGTTTCTTGCTCGAATTGACTTGGCCATACCTGATTTGCTTGTCGGATCGAGGAGATTATCTGGCTAGGGAAACTTGGGATGGAAGGACTAGATATATTTCCCACTAGCTGGAGAGGGCTTACGAAAGAACTTCCATAGCATTCCTCTTAACTCGACTGGATGGATTGTTGCATCTCTCCTTACTTATTCTTTTTTCTTCTTCCTCATCGCCCACTGCCCGCCGCTGTCTGCCACCCCCTGCTACCGCTGTTGGGAAGAAAATAAAAAGAAAAGAAAAAAGAAAAAATTCTCAAAAAATATCAAAAAATTAAAAGAAACTCTATATCACAAAAAAAACAAAAAAAAAAACTTGTGGGTCGTATCAAACACATTCCTATTCTTTTTCTATTTCAAGAATATAAATTGTGTGCAGTTACCAAACACATTATTTTACTCAGAAATTATTTCAAGGAGTAAAAATGAAAAAGATTTATTTCTAAAAAAAATTGTTCCAACAAATAGAAATTTTACCAACCGCACCCTAAGACTAGGACTACTTAAGGGTGGATAGACCGTTCACCTAGCGTCATTACCCACTTTTACTAAGGATAGGGTTAATAGGTGACAAAGAGAATGAAATGTCATTTAGTTGTGGAAATCCTATGTCAGGTGTAGTTATCAAAATCGGAACAGATAAAATATCATATTGATATCTCATCACTAGCATAATCATAAAAAATATAATTAAAAAAAGCATGAGTCTTTATTAAAACATTATAAAGTTGCTGATCTCCCCAAAGAAAATTTGATCACTAGGTCGTGCCAATTCCATATGAGGGTTGCGTTTGGAAACTACTTTACAAATGGGCTTTGAACACCTAAAGTCCTTTGGGCTAAATATGAGGTGTTTGGGAAAAATTTTACTAGTCACATAAGCTAAAAGCTAGCCTTCTCAAGGCTGGTCTTGGGGTGCATTGGGCTTTCAGCCTTTCGCAAATGTAAAAATTACTGTTCATCATCTTATGTGTTCACTGTTCATCTTCTTCGTTGAGGGCGATTGGCGGGACTATGCAAGGCTACGAGGGGTCGGCTAGAGGGAGGTTGATGACAGCATGACAACCCAGGCGACCGTTGCCAGGGTGTCATGGCGACCTCCACGCCATCTGGGTTGTAGTGGCCTTTGTGGGGGGGCCGTGTGATTTGTGTCTCGGCGACCTCGCCGGGGCCGCGCAACCTCAGCCGAGGGTCACGTGGCCCCGGCGACAATTGCTTGGGGTCGCGCAACCACCAGCAAGGTCGCGCGACCCAGGTGCGGCCCTTGCCAAGGTCCCCTGACCTTAGGCGAGGGTTACGTAGCTCGATCGAGGTCGCGCAACCTTACCGGTAGTCCAGGCGCAGCCCTCACCGAGGCACCTCGACCTTAAGCGAGGTTCTCATTGGGGGTCACGCGACCTTGGTTGGCGGTCCCCCGACCTCGGTCGCCTCGGGCGGCCCTCGTCGGTGGTTTCTAGGGGCTGCTTGAGGTCCAGCCACCTCAGACGACGGCCACTGCCGATCGTTGCCCTATATATGTATATACACATATAAATAATAAAGATGTTTAGTAAATATAAATATTCCAAACACCATTTTGTTCAAAAATACTTCGTAATGGACTTTCATATTATAATTTTCCAAACGCAATTTGCATTTTGAAAAATCCATTTTACTTAAAGTCCTTTGTTTTTTTTTTAAAGACTTTCCCTAAAAGTCTAACCAAATGCACTTGAAGCAATGCTGAGAAGCGTGGGCCCTTACTCTAGCAATGACCCCAAAGATGAAATATAAAGTCCCTATATCCTTATGATTAGTAGAGAACAGCCAACAGATCAGATTTGTCATAAAATTTATGTTCTTTCCTTTACTTCCTTACCAGAGACAGGCCCCTCAGAGGCTATAGAGTTTTCCCTCGTCTGAATGAGTCTTTTGAGAAAATAGGCTTCAATCTACTCTTTTCGTTGTTCATAAGTGAATCAAAGGTCTAGCCAACGTGGGGCTCATGACATCACTACATTGGATTCCTTGCTTGCATTCCTTATTGAAATAGGAGTAGAGGCTTCATTCAATTCTCTGGGCCAAGACTAGTTTTGCTTTCCTTTTAGAGCAAGAAATGGAGGAATTAATCCAGTTCCGGTCCAGAAAGGAATCACGGAATTTAACCTTCATAAAGCCTCTTACCCTCTACTGATACAATTACTAATTCATAAGATTAACCAGAACAAAAAAAAAAGAAAAAAAGAAAAAAGATATATTAAGACCGGCTGAAAGAAGGACAATAGGGAAAGTTCTCTAACTTGGGAAAAAACCTTTGGACCGATCTCTTTTGGACAGAAAGGGTGAGTGGAGTGGATGTGAAACTAAACCTTCCTTCTTCGGCCTAAACTTAGATAGTAAAACTTAGATAGTATAATATGAATGACTACTGGTGTTGAACCGAAACTCGAACAAACCAATCAAGACCAGATTAACAAAGGATATACATTTTGAAAACAATGAGATATCTACAAGCAATCAACTCATCTTCTATTAGTCAAGTGTAAACATCGTTGAGGTTGTGAATATTGTCTCAAAATCCGCCTAAACTGGTCTTCTAGAAGTAAAGTATAATTGGTACATAGCTAAAGCAAACCCATACCAATAAGAATTAGGTGAAGTTAGGTTCATATGTTTTATAATCAATAGTAGATGAAGCATATGCTAATTGAGAAAAAATCGACACCTATCACACAGGAAGTTTTCATTTTGATTTAAAATACGACATGGTAGAGAGAAACACTATGCTTACAAACAAGGCGATATAAGGGCATAACCAACGTAGCACCAAAGCGGGCAAGAAAAAGAAAGCACGGCGCGAAGGGACTAACACCAACAGAAGATTCCACTCGATGGACAGAGTGTGGGATGGGATAATTACAATCTACAAAAGCAAGAAATCTGAGAATATAAGGGGAAGACCGAGCTTAGCATGTTGAGGCGATATCTCAGCCGAAGGCACTTGCCCACCCCACCTTCGAACTTGCCTACCCTCAAACTTAACCAAAGGGAAAGGAAGGCTATTCGGCCAGCAGTAGATCAAGGTATACAACTAAGATACGACCACTCAAGTTTGCAGGCCCCCGTTTTATGTGTAAATCGGACGGAGCCGTGTATAGAGAACGCACATGGAGTTGAAGAATGAGCAAAACGATGAGCAATAACCAATATATTATTAACGGGGACTTAGGAATCGACACTTGGCTCTCGCATGCGGATCGATCTCTCTACAAGCTTAAATTATCTTTCGGTTAGATGAATCTGCGTTTTATATTGTTGGGCGCCTTAAATTGTGTTTTGTACGCGCTCTTTAGACTGACCAAGAACATGTTGTCGGCAACTCCGAGGATATGTTAATGACGGGAGTTGTAGAGACTCAAGGCATGAGAAAGGAATATCCACAAACATCACCACCACTAAGTGATGAGACGGGAGGAATCAAACTTTAGACAATCTTGCTCTGAAACTAAACGCCACATCTCACGTCATAAATCAATTTCTCAATCCATATTCAATGAGATGAGTTGTTATATGATTCATTCATATTCAATAAATACGTCATAAATAGGATTCATGATTTATTTAGACTCAACTCTCTACTATAACTCTCTCTGGACCTCACTTGATCTTATGCTCGCTTACTTTATATTTTTATCTTAGTTTGGATATTAAGTTTTCTAGATTTGATTAAATAAAAAAATATTTTAGCACTATAAACTGGGTTGAGTCAAGTTAAATATGAGTAATTATATTTATATTGCATGAAAATAGGTCGATTTTGGTTGGACTATTTTCAATCAAACCCATTATTTGACAAATCTACAATATTGACAAATTATTAAAATATTTATAAATAAATTAATATAATTAAAATATAAGACTAAATTAATCATCATATTTTCTCATAACATGCGAGCTTCATCTCTGCTGCTAATCTTTAAGATACTGGTAAAGAGACAACTGGCACGTGTTTAAAAACAAGCATGAGACTGCTTCATGTCTACTCAGAATAGAGGGACCATTGGTTCGGAATTTGACACGTATTTATAAAGATGTCCATGTCTCCTGTTTTGGCCTACTTCGGAATCTCTGCGATGACCGTACTTTGCAAATTGACTCGCATTCTTACTTCATGAGCCATTCAAAAGAACGGAAAAAAAGAAAAGAAAAAAAAAAGGAGAGGATCCATTCGGGGTTCCCTATGCTTGGAAAAAGGCTAGATTCTTTTGCCTTTTAGGTTTTGGGTCCGAGATTTTCTCCAGCGTTTGTGATAACCACGAGAAACTTTAGAGCTAGTGACATTGTTTATCGGTTTAAAATAAATTAATTGACCAATACTTTCAAGATACTTGTTAAGCAATCTTTCAAAGTATTTGGAAAATTTAAAAAGAAAAGCTTTAAACACATGCATATCCCATGACACATCACATGTTTTTACGATTTGCTTTTTTTTGACATCTTGAAATAGATTAACTCTAACCGGCCGGATTCAATTAACGTCCCATGTGGACTTGTAAACAACTCTAGGATTTTTGATAACCATGAGAGATTTTAAGACTGTCGACACCATTCAGTATTTTAAATTGAATTGATTGACAAGCTTTCGAGATACTCATTAAGCAATATTTTGAAGTACTTTGGAAATATAAAAAGACAAGCTTTACATGCGTCCGTATTATTTACTCTTTTCGAAATCTTGAAATAGATTACCTCTAATCGGTCCAATTCAACTAACATCCCACAAGCACTTGTAAACAATAATTTCGAAATAAATAAATAAATAAATGAAATCACTAATGGGGCAAGAGGAGAAAGCAATTACTAACGATCGCTGGTTTTATCTTAATTATTCAATACTTCGTGCAAATCTATGTTTAACTTATCCTGTCTTCGGCTTTATGTCTTGTCCCATACTCCTTTCGAGACTTGTTGCTAATCACAACTAGGGGCTTCAATTAGGGGGACCATAAGCTTTTGTTCTCCCCCACTAATCTGTCTTTTTCCTCACAAATGAAGCACGTTTTCGTGGAGGCAACATATCAGTAATTAGTAGGACAAAATTCGCTTTCCAAGGCATTTTCATTTCAGGCTAGAACAGGATGTAGAAGCAAAAGGTAGATTTAAAAGAAATAGTGTTAGCTTGTCTGAATGTAAATGATGATTTGGCAAATTTTTATTAATGTCCATGTCGTTCGAAGATGCATACTTGTGGACAATCTCTGTTCATATTAGATGGATCCTTATCAAAAAAACCAAAAGCAAATCCATAGTTCAATAAAATCACGGACGAGATTATTCGGTCGAGTTTTGAAATACTGTAATGACTTAACACTTATCACATAAAAATAAAATTTAGATCAAGTAATTATTAAATTATTGACTCTTGAAAACTGTAACGACCTAACATTTATCACAAAAAAATAAAATTTCAAACAATAGGATGGAAGATTGACTTTGAAGTGGGTATCTTATGTAGGCCATAACTGTGACATTGGCATTTTATAATAACCGCCCTGACATTGATGGATGAAGTAGGTATCGATGTACAATATACAACCTGTGACTATATTATAACTTAATGACCATCGTGCCAAGGGCAATGAAATTTCCAAGAATCTTGCCCTAGGGTTTAAAATAAAGAGGGGGCAAACTGGATGGCATTGCTCGTTGGATTCGTTAACGAGCGGACCGGAATTGATTTAAGTCTTCCATCAGTCTGGTCAAATCAAGAGAAACCTTGGGAACATAAAATAAGGTTTAAGATGGCTTGATAAACCCCGTATAGCTATTTAGATAAGTGAGTCGTATTTTAATACTGAACAAAAGTTCATCACATCATTTTATAAAAGGTACTTTATGAATCGATACTTTCAAAAAAGTAATGCTAAATATATTATATATATTCATCCAATTAATACATCAAAGTGATGGGCGACATTTGATATTGCACGAAAGATCATCTACGTATTTAAATATCAATTTGCTAGATCAATTTTCGCGTTACAAACCTCAACTTTGTCTGTATTCCTTCGTGAGGGACCGTCAAAACCCTTGATGATATTCCATTTCCACGCTATAAAAGGGGAAGAAGCTGCAGAAGAAAAACCCAGGCCCTAAATAGCTTCTCTTCTCTCTCTTATGAAGTAGAAGAAGAAGAGGAGGAGGAGCAAGTGAAGTTTGTTGGGAGAAGTAGACATGGCGTGATATTGGTCCGGCTCATCTTTCTGTGTTTCGTGCTTACTATTAGCTATGTAATATCTTCAAGACGAGCCGAATCAATATCACTCTTGTATGCTTCTTGTCCTTAGCTTTTCTTTCCTTTTTTTCCTTTCTGAGATGAAGAGATTTCTAGTCTTGACCTGTTCTTTTGAATCACAACGTTGCAATTGTCGCTATTTGCCTGGCCCATTTTATTGTTTTCCCTCCTAAAGTGCCAGATCTTGATGGTTCTGTGATTTTTTTTCAGATCTTTTGTGCTCCTATGAGGAAGGAATATTTAGGTCATATATGCGTGATCTTCTCCTAAAATACATCAGACAGCTTCCGCAAGGAGGAACTTTATTTGTTTTGGAAGCTTCTCTCTGATCTGTGGATAAATGTTTGTATCAAGTTTCATGGTTTTGCACATGGAAGCCCTCTTCTTTTCCTTTCAAATTTCGATGATATCTTGGAATGTGTTTTTTTCCAAGGACGGTTGTCTGAGTTAACTTTTTGAGATCTGCTGGCTACTCTACTGTGCATATATTGCATCAGTCAATAATCTTTTGCTTTTCTGACTGTCCTTTATGAATCACTGCATCTGCATACTCACTGATAAACTTATTTATTCAATGCTATAAAAGCTGTATAATATCATTGATGGAACGAGTTTAGCCAATATATCCTCGTTCTTACTCATCACTGTTTTATGTGAGCTATTACCAGGTAATCAACCCTTGATTTGACATATTGCAGGATGAAGAAGTGTGAGAAAATGAAGAAGGTCAAGGTAATCTTCATACTCTTTTCTATACTCATACCAAAGAACTACCCAATTTGTTACATGCATTCTTATATCAACAGCAAAACTAACCATACATATGTTGCTTAATTTCAACCGCCAGGTACTTGCAGCTTCAAAAGGCACATGAATTGGGCTACAAGCATGCACTTTTCTGGGAATCCTTGGATGGAACAAAGATGACCTAAAGAACAGCAAGATGAACATCATGGGGGACTCTCAAGAAATAGTGTGTATCGATTAATTCAAAAGCCATTATCCTGAGGAGCAGTGGATCTAGTGTAGATCTCGTTGGAGTTGAAACTGTCTACACACTTCATTGATGAGAGGAGTCTCTCTTTTTCCAGTTGGCATGGGCCAGTCTTCTCAGCCACCGCCCAAACAATCATATTCGCAAGCATCCAAGAAAGAAAGTGGACATGTCGGGTAATTCCGTAAATGATGAGACACATAGAATCAATCATTTATAAACAATACGTAACACTTATTCTTTTTTGAAGCAATCCTTAGAATGGAACCGATGTTTTATGGGGACACTACTGATATGAAATATAGGGTCTTTATGTGATTATATTTTTATCTTTATCATGATAAATACATATCATGCAATCCTGATTAGGGTCAAACCACCATAAGTACTCTACCTTTATTCTCTCTTCGACTCTATTCACATGTTATCGTAGAAAGAAAAATGCATCAAATTCCTCAGCATCTCTAATCCAACTCAAAACTTCCTTTACTCCTGTTTCTATCTCATCAATGTCTTATACATCTCCAATTTTTCTTCTTTTCTACCACCTCTTTACTCTTTTTCCCTTCCCTGCTACTCCAATTGTTGTTTTTCATATTACGGTTGTGCACTCAACCTCACTGTCTCTTATTGTTTCCAACATCACAAACACGGTGTTCATCAAGCTTCATGCACACAATTATCTTCTGTGGAAATCTCAGTTTGAGCCTATATTGATATGCAATGATTCGCTGGGTTGATGGATTATTTCCATGTCCGCGTGAAGCTTGTTACTAATTGTTGTGCAGCCAAGGAAATTAGACTAAAGCTTGATTATTAGAACGTTGTCAAGAAACTTGACCAATTCATTTTTCACTATCTTCGGCATCTGAAGTCAGTTACAAACTCCCTTATCGCAATCGATTACTCCATCTCTAACAATAATTTGGTGATTCAAGCTCTCAATGGGCTTCCATCTAAGTATGATACCTTTATCACTATGGTCACCAATGATCCTACAATTCTCTTATTTAATGAAATATAGTCTTGACTCCTCATCTAGGAAGAATGATTTCCCTCTAAATCAAATGCCTCATCATCATCCATTATTCATCATGCTTTGATAGGTCATGCCACTTCACCCACTCCCCTGTTCTAAGGGTCTCGAGGTGGACGTAATTTTAGGGGCCAAAAATTTGGTCAACGACATGGTAAACAGATTTAAGTAATCAACCAAGCTTGCAATTCTCCTATAATTGGTTTTGTTCACAATCATCATCGGCAGCCTATTTTGATCGGTCCTCCTACCACCTCTAGTTGGCTCCACGGTGATTTAAGGCCCTATGTTCCTCCATTTACCCAAGGAGGTATTCTCAGATCTAGGCCTCACCTCATTTGCCATATCTATATGGAGTCAGACACATCGCTCTATGATGTAAACAACAGTTTGACGATACCAATACAACTCTCAAAGAGATTCTGCTTTTTTGTATTATAGAGATTATAAAGTAATGTATGCTTAAATGTAACTAGAGTAATATTTAGACCAAAAAGATAATACAAAGATAGCATATCCTTTGTTGATTAAGGAAATTGATTGAAATGAAAAGTATTGTAAAATATAGGTAATAGTGTAATTTTGAAGATTTTTATATGGTATCGAAATACTAATTTGACTTTGCTATGAAAAATTGAGACTAGATTGAATAAAATGAATGTTCAAGGACTGGAATGCACATTTTGCATAGTTTAGGAATTTGGGGGTAATTTTCTCCCTTGTTTAATTTAACAAATGCACTACATTACCGTATTGAACATTTAGAATAGTTCCGAGACCAAATTGAATGAATTAAACCTCTAAGGATGATATTGCACACTGGATCAAAGTTTAGGAACTATTAATCTCTTTTTCCCCATATCTTTGATAAGATTTCAACCAGTCAAAACAAATTTCACGTGATTGAAGGGTGTTTCTTTCTTTCTTTCTTTCTTCTTCTTCTTCTTCTTTTTCCAGCTTTTGCATTTAAGGTTTTTTTTTTTTTTTTTTTTTGGGTGAATGGTAAGAATATATAAAGCTTTAACCAATAATTACAAAAGATCCAACGCCACCAAACTTGCACTCAACAAGACAACAAGTCAAAATGAGTGGAAGGGAGCCAAATGCAAAAGAGGACCGCAAGAGCGGGCCTAAGGAAGTAGAAACAGCCAAAACAATGGCAAAAGGAAAAGCAAACAGCGGGAGGCCACAGAAGCCAGATGAACCCCACATACGCTAGTGACAAAAGTGAAGAACCATTAAGAAGCAACCGTGTAGAGGAAGAGTGTCCACACAGCCAACACCAGGCTAGGGCCTTCCAGAAATAGAAGAGTCCCCAGTTGAGAAAATGATCGGATCTATACCCTAGCGACGCTGCAGCCTCCGGTTTCTATAAGTATCATCCACACTCCTGAAGGAGGTGGCCTTATCTCTGACGGCCTTGATCAGTTGATTCTTCACCGCTAGAATGGATAAGCTATGCTCTCTAAAGAGGATGCCGTTCTTGTGCTTCCAAATGAAACAACAAAGAGCACCAAAAGAGAAACAAGCAATGCACTTATAAAATTCTTTGCCCGCAAGGAAGGAGGCGGCCCAATTGAGATTGTCGACCCACAAACTATTCTGCCACAGAAGATTGCATCTGGAGGCCCAGAAGGAGGCGATGCTAGTGGAGATGCGACATCCAAAGAATAGGTGGTCTATAGAATCTGGCAGCTCATTGCAAAAGGGACACAAGGCACTATCTATCCTACCATGGGATAATAATAAAGTTTGGGTAGGAAGCCTGCGTTTGGCAATAAGCCAAAGGTTAAGTTGGTACCTTGGAGTGATCGAGTTGTTCCATATGAACGTGTGCCAAGAGACCCGAGTCTTCCTCCTCCTAGTCAATTCCCAAGCTGAGGCCACCGTGAACAAATGGGAGGTGTTTCCCTTCCAACTAAAACGATTAGAGAGGTGGGAAAGGGTGGGAAGGGGTTCTTCCCAAGCGTCCAAGACCAACTTGATTGTAGCTCCTCGATTGGTGAATAGGTCTGCCACTGTCGCTTGTCTAAAGAGGCCTGATGCATAAATGTTTGAGTCCGGAAAATACAAGACATCCATCACTCCAAAAGTAAATTAAAAGACATCCATCTCACTAATCACTATAGAATATATTGCTTAGCTATAAAACTTAGTCAGAACTACAAAAGTAAATTAAAAGACATCCATCTCACTAATCACTATAGAATATATTGCTTAGCTATAAAACTTAGTAAGAACTACAACTTAGCAAAGTATAGCGGCATCAGGCACCGCAATTACATCAAGCATAGAAATTGTTGTCTACATCTAAGCGTATTCCAAAGTTTGTGGGAAAGTTATGTCATCAAAACTACCAAGTGAGTTTCAGAGACGAAGTTAGGGTCTGTTTATTTGAAGGAAACTATTTTTGAAAAATTGTTGTCTGACTTTCCAGCGTTTGGATAACAGAAAACTAATCAACTTAGGGAAAACCTTTTTCATGGACTCAAAATAACAAACTTAAATCGGGAGAAAACAACTTTTTCTTCTAAAAAGAAATTTTTTTTTCCCAAAACCGCCAAATAAATGAAAACTAACCATTTTCTTTGGAAATAATTTTCATGGAAAATATTTTCTTTAATCATGAAATTTCTATTAAAACAAACATACCATTATGTTTGTCAAAAATAAATGGAACCACCTTTAAAGGTTTTGTAAAATGCATGACATTTATGAAAAAATTTTCCTTAAAAGTCATTTTCCATGAAAATAACCATATTTTTCAACATAAACTAAAACTAAAAATGCAAAGAAAAATATTTCCCTTCGTCTGGAAAAAAAAAAATTCCTAAATAGACAAGCACTATGAGATGCTAGTGACTTGGGCAAGGGTAGTCGAAAAACCGAGTATGTGCACTGGGTCTTGACCGCATGACCTCTGCAAGCCCGGATCTATAGGTTGAGCTTAGGCCCAGGTCTATCGAGGCTGAGTGCCAAAGTCTGTGCTTGTGCCTCCTTACGCCCTTGCCCAAGTCCATCAAGCCAAAGCACGGAACACTATCGAGTTCTCGAGCCTGGTAACATTATAGAACTTTTCTGGAAAAAATCATTCGTTGAGTATTTAAGTTAAGGGAAAAAGCCACCAAAAACCTCAAACTTTGCCCAAAGTAACAAATTTACTCCAATTTTTTTTTTTGTAACATGAAAAATCCCAAATTTTGTTAACTGTGACAAACTTAACCCACCAAGGATATTTTCGTCTTATTTTTCCTTTTTTTTTTTTTTCCTTTTTTCTTCTTTTTTCTTCCCTCCACCATGGCCGGCGGAGTGAAGCCGGACTCCGGAAAGGGCAGCCCTCACCTAAGTCCAGCTTCCCTCCGCCATGGCTGGCAGAGGGAAGGGAGAAGAAGAAGAAAAAAAGAAAAACTTTTAAAAGTAAAAGACGAAAATGCCCTAAAGTTTAGGGTAAATGTGTCATACGGATATAAGTTCAAGGTTTTTTGTGTTGAGAAGAAAATTTTGGGGTAAATGTGTCACGGTTGGCAAAGCTTGGGATTTTTCATGTCACCAAAAAAAAAAAGTTCGAGATAAATTTGTCACTTTGAGCAAAGTCTGAGGTTCTTTATGATCTTTTCCCTTAAGTTAACGCTTGTCACTTTGAGCAAAGTCTGAGGTTCTTTGTGGTCTTTTCCCTTAAGTTAACGCTCTTAAGATCAATTGTTCTTTTTTTTTTTTTTTTTTTTTTTTGGGTACCCAGGGAACCCCGGCGTACAGTAGCTTATGCCACTAGCTCGGCGGGTAAACCTTGGAGTAACGCTAGCGGAGGACCCACCACCCCGACGCCACGCTTAAGACGCCGATGCTTCCCCTGGGGTTTGATCCCCTCACCTTTTCCCCAAGGCAAGGGGTTTTTATCCAGCAGAGCCACTAAAGCCGGTGGTTCTTAAGATCAATTGTTGGTCTAGAGTGTAGCCAACATTGTGAATCGAATGTCAAGAAGGCAATATAACTGCCGCTAGTCTTGGTAGTTAAATGTGATAGTTGATATTGATTTCATTAATTTCACATACGCTCATCATGAATGAGAATAGTCATCTTATTCGAACTAGACAATCAAAGACGAGACATTATGATCCCTGCAATACAGGGTTTCTCAATTTCTTGAAATTATCATCAACTGTACCTAACCATGTTGTACCCTTAAAATCTTGTGTTTGAGGGCAGATGGAAAAACAAGAAAGTTTATGTTCTTAAAGAATAAGAACCCGCTTCTCTTTATATGCTAGTACAGATAGATGGACGGTTGAATGACTGACTCGTTGATATCTTAAAGCCTAGTAGTTCATGTAAATTAGATGTATTGTTGAAAAGATGATCCATCAGATATGCTAAGCAGGGCAACATCTTAGTTTGTTAGATTGAAAAGTGGCTCATTTGAAAATCGCTAGGCCTTTGACTCAGTAAAAATAGAAGATGGTAATTGAAAAATTAGATAGAAGGAGACACCTACAACATCGGGTGGCAAGACATTGTGCACTTTGCATGCACACGCTACGCCCACGGAAGAAGGAAAAAAAAGAACGGATATGATGTATGGTAACCAGTGATTGTGGCTCATTTTAGAACTTATGTTTCCCTACTTCAAGATAGTTGGAAGACTGCTATTGTAGTTTTCTCGAAAATTCTGGCATATGGTGCATGATCTCTCCTAAGAACATGTTGTTCTGTCAACTTGCTTCTTTCGACTATTTGATGATAGAAGTTGCTCAAAGAGAGAAAAGAAAAGAAGAGAACTGGCGTAGTTCCAATTAATAAAACAAGCGATCACTTTCTGTCAACTTACGGCTGATCGAAAACATGATGCTCAACATAATTTTCAGCTAGCAGAGCCCTCGCACAATTTGGTATTTTCGAGTCCTTTTTTTTTTTTTTTTTTTTTTTTTTTTCTGATCACATGATACTCCCGCGTCAAAATGCAAATGATTGTATCACCAGCTATACGAGGAAGAGGTGATCTGTCCTTTCGGGAACTGAACTGAAGGAACATCGCAGATCAGAGTAATTGGCTGAATAAACCCCAGACATGTTGATGTTAATGTCCTCTGCAGTCTTCACTAATTTGTAACCTAACCCATGTGTAATCTTCTCTCGGTATGGTTGCTTCATGCAAAGTTCTAGGGGCATCCGGTTCCTGTTTTGTTTCAATTGGATGACGGACAGGCAAATGGAGGAAAAGAAAGAACAAGGTTCCATGCGATACCGCCTCAGAAAGGAAAACAAGAAGGAATTTTAAATGACTATGGAGACAAGTGAACCTTTTTCTAACAATGTAAACCTAACCTAAATTGTTCCGCCTATGAATCTAGAATAAACATCTGGATGCTAGTATAGAAAGAAAGATGGATGGATGAATGATTGATTCGTTGATAGCTTAAACCTTGGCAGAGCATCTGTATTGTTGAAGAGATGATCCATGAGATCTGCTAAGCAGAGCAACATCTCAGGTGTTACATTGAAAAGGTGTGACTCATTTGAAAATCACTAGGCCTCTCTGACTCGTTAAAAACAGAAGATAGTAATCGAAAATCAGATAGGATTCCTTACTTGGGTTCTTTACTGAAATGGAACAAGATGCTTCAATCAAATTCTCCGGACCAAAATTAGCTTTTGCCTTCTTTTTGGAGGAAGGATTGGAGGAAATAATTCCAGGAAGGAATCAAGAAATTTAAGCTTGATAAAGCCTCTTACTTACTACCATTACGATTACTGATTCATAAGATTAATTAGAGGAGAAGAAAGTCAAGACTAGATGAAAGATAAACGGTAGGGAAATTTCTCTAACTTGGGAAAAACCTTTGAATTCGTTGCTTTTGGATAGAAAGGATAAGTAGAGTGGACATGATATTAGGATACACATGCAAGTGAATTGAGTTAAAAAAGTCCCATATCAAAGAATCGATATGGTGTGGAGCAGTTAATATATCATAGTTAGCTCGTAACCCATTGGCTTGAGCTTTTGAGTAAAAGTTGGTCAAACTAGATGTATCGATCAGCTCAGACTTAGGCTCTCTATTGACGATCTCTCTAGGTAAAGGTATCAGATTTCTACCGCGCACTCCTAACAAATGAGATTAGAGCCAGGCAGGTGGGATGCCTAGATTCAGGAGAAGCGGACGTAACACTACCCTCACATGTAAGGGGAAGATTGTTAAGATACACGTGTGAGTGAATTGTGTTAAAAATATTCAACATCGGAGAATTGATGTGATGTAAAGTAGTGAATGAATGTGGGTTCAATTGGACATGTTGATGGGCTCGGACTCTTAGACGAAGGTATTGGACTTGTGCTATGCGCTCCCGACACATGAAGCTAAACCTCCTTCCTTCCTCAACCTAAATTGAGATTAGTATAATACGAATGATTACTTGTGAATTACCATGATATTACTAGGGGTGGGGGTGGGGGTGGGGGTGGGGAAAGGGATTGCACTAATATTCAACTCAAATAAACTATTTAAGAAAATCAGTAGAGGATGATGAGATATCAAGAATGAAATCAACTCATCTTCTAATTTTTTTTTTTTTTTTGTTATGGTGGGGGGAGGAGTGGGCACTAACATTCAACTCAAAACAAATTATTTAAGTTCATACCAGCAAAGGTAACATACATGTTGAAAACAATGAGATATCAACGAGAAATTAATATCCTCTTCTATTAGTTTCGTGTATACATCATCGAGGTTTTGAATATTGAATTGGAATTCACCTATACAGGTCTTCTAGAAGTGAAGGATAAGTGATACATAGATAAAGAAAAAACATATCCACAAGAATTGTATTAGGTGAAGATTTGTAACCATTAGTAGATGAAGCATATGCTAATAGAAAATAAATTGACACATATTATACAGAGGCTCTTGATTTTTAGTAGGACGCTTTTATTTTGATTAAAATTATGTGGTAACAAACAAAGCTCTAAAAGGGCGTAATCAACATAGCACCGAAGCGAACAAGAAAAAGAAAGCACAGCTCGAAGGAACAGCGCGAAGAGAAGATTCCACTCCATGGACAGAGGGTGGGGCAAGTTAATTGCAAAATTAAGATGTCAGAGAATATAAGGAGAAGAGCGACCTTAGCCTATTGAGGTGAAATCCCAGCCGAAGGAACTTGCTCATCTCAAACTCGCCTACCCCACCTCCCGAAGCGAGCTCAAACAAAGGGAAAAGAAGATGGACTTTCCCACAAGATAAAACGATGATATGGCCACTATAATTTGATAGCAAGCACCAAGTGACATGAGATCCCTTCAATCAACACCCTGCTTAAGTGCAAATCGAAAAGAAACCACGATTAAAAAGGCACCTGGAGTTCAAGAATGAGAAATATGATGAACAAAAGCCAATAAATTATCAAAGGAGCCTTAAGAATCAAAACTTGGCTAATTTGTGATTCATTTTCTGTACAAGCCTAAATTATTCATTTTGTGGTCGGTTATTTTTATTAAGTTAGCACGCATTACATACTAACATGCCATCTTGACTCATGAGCAAGGTAGAACATTTTGGAATAACATTACTGACCAATCAATCTATCAAACTCGAATGATATGGTCTAATATCACTATCTCAAGTCCAAACTCCATTATAAAGTTTTAATGTTAAACTTTGCAATCAGTTTTTCTGAGCGGTTTAATCCGGTGCATTACGTTCGAGCTCGACCTCTGGTACCACCCTTTAAGTATTCTGGTCGAGGGACAACTGACACGTGCTTAAAGACATGCATGGGACTGCATATCTAATTGAGGGACCGTTGGATGATGATTTGACACATATTGTAAAGTTTGACAGGTCTTCTGTTTTGGCCTACTTTGGAATCTCTTCGACGACCGAATGTGGCATATTGACTCGTGTCCCTACTAAATGAGCCATTCAAAAAACGAAAGAAATGAAAGAGGATCCATCGGAAGTTCCCTCTGCCGGAAAAAGGCTAGATTCTTTTGCCCTTCTAGATTTGGGGCCCTAGATTTTATCTAGGGTTTTGGATAACCACTAGACACTATTAGGGCCGGCGACATCATATAGCGTTTTAAAATGAATTCATCGACCTGTGTTTTCCGAATACTTGTTAAGCAACATTTGTAAGTACTTTATAAATTAAAAAAAGACGAGTCTTGGACTCATCCATATTGTGAAATATTATCTTGATATACTTTTCTTTCGACATCTTGAAATAGATTTACTCTAACCAGTCGAAATGAATTAACATCTCGAGGGCACTCGTTAATGATAATCTTTAAATTGATCAAAATCTCTAATGGAGCAAGAGGATAAAGCAATTGATAATAATCGCAGAAAGCAATTAATAATGACCGCTGGATTTTCTTAATAATTCAAGTACTCCGCACAAAACTATGTTTAACTTATTCTGTCTTCGGCTTTATGTCTTGTCCCCTACTCCTTTCGAGACTTGTTGCTAATCACAACTAGGGGCTTCAATTAGGGGGACCATAAGCTTTTGTTCTCCCCCCACTAATCTGCCTTTTTCCTCACAAATGAAGCACGTTTTCGTGGAGGCAACATATCAGTAATTAGTAGGACGAAATTCGCTTTCCAAGGCATTTTTATTTCAGGCTATGACAGGATGTAGAAGCAAAAGGTAGATATAATAGAAAAAAGTGTTAGCTTGTTTGAATGTAATGATGAATTGGAAAATCCAATTAATGTCCTTGTCATTTGAAATTGCATACTTGTGGATCCCATTTGAAAAACAAAAGCAAAATCATAATTCAACAAAATCACGGATAAGATTATCTGAGCAAGCTCATAAAATACTTTCGTTATATTTTAAAAAATACGTTTTCAATCCTACTAATTTAGACCTAGTAACTACTAGATTATTGACTCTTTCAAACAACACCAAAAAAAAAAAAAAAATCGAACGATATGATGGACGATTGATTGTGAAAATATTTCAATCTCACAAGCTACTTTCCTCTCATGCCTTGGCCATGACAAAGGTAATTTATAATGACCGCCCTGACAAACTAGGTATCTATGTACTGTACATCCAGTGACTATATTATAATTTAATGACCATTGTGCCAAGGCCGGTGAAATCTCCAAGAATCCTGCCTTAGGGTTTAAAATAAGGAGGTGGCAAACTGGATGGCATTGCTCGTTGGATTCGATAATGAGTGGACCGTAATTGATTTACATGTTCCATCAGCCTGGTCAAATCAAGAGAAACTTTAGGAATTTATATTAGGATATAAGATGGCTTGATCGACTATGTTTTTGAAATGTTTATAAATAACTATTTGAATAAGTAGATCGTATTTCAATGCCGAATAAAGATGCACCATATCATTAGATTTTTTTGAATACATGTCATAATCGTAAAAGTAACTTTAGATATACTAAATTTATTGATTGAATCAACACATTAAATTAATAGGTAACAATCAATACTTAACAAGAGATCATCGATATATTTAAATATCAATTTGCTAGATCTATTTCTGCATTACAAACCTCTACTTTATTCATATTCCTTTTTGAGAGGGAGTGTGAAAACCTTTGATGTTATTCCATTTCCACACTATAAAAGGGGAAGAAGCTGCAACGGAAAAACCCAGGCCCTGAATAGCTTCTCTTTTACCGACCAAAAAAAAAAATAGCTTATCTTCTCTCTCTAATGAAGTAGAAAAAGAAGAAGAAGAAGAGCAAGTGAGGGTAGTTGGGAGAAGTAGACATGGCGTGATATTGGTCCGGCTCATCTTTCTGCGTTTCATGCTTGCTATTAGCTATGTAATATCTTCAAGACGAGCCGAATCAATATCACTCTTGTATGCTTCTTTTCCTAGTTTTTCTTTCCTTTTCTCTTTCTGAGATGAAGAGATTTCTCATCTTGTTATGTTCTTTTGAATCACACCGTAGCAATTGTCGGTATTTGTGTGGTCCATTTCCTTGTTTCCCCTCCTAAATCCCCAGATCTTGATGGGTCTGTGCTTTTTTCAGATCTTTTTGTGCTTATATGAGGAATGTTTAGGTCATATATGCGTGATCTTCTCCTAAATACACCAGCATCTTCCGCAAGGAGAAACTCCATTTGTTTTGGAAGCTTCTCTCAGATCTGTGGATAGATGTATGCATCAAGTCTCATGTTTGGATAGAAAGCCCTCTTTTTTTCCTTTCAAAGTTCGATGATATCTTGCAATGTTCTCTCTTTTCATAGATGGGTGTCAGAGTTAATTTTTGAGATCTGCCGGCTACTCTACTGTGCATATATTGCATCAGTCAATGATCTTTTGGTTTTCCGACAGTCCATCATGAATCCCTCCATCTGCATACTCACGTACATACGTATTTATACAATGCTATAAAAGCTGTACGGATATCATCCACAGAACGAGTTTAGCCAATATATCGTGTTCCCGTATCACTGTTCATGATGTAAGCTATTACCACGTGTTGCAGGATGAAGAAGTGTGAAAAAATGAAGGAGGTCAAGCTAATCTGCATACTCTTTGCTAATACTCAAACAAAGATCTACACATATTATTACATGCATTCTTATATCATCGGCAAAACTAACAGTACATATGGTTGCTCAAGTTCAACCGCGAGCTACTTGCAGCTTCAAGAAGCGCTTGAATTGGGCTACAAGCATGCACTCTTCTGGGAATCTTTGGGCGGAACAAAGATGACCTAAACGACAACAAGATGAACATCACAGGGGACTCTCAAGAAATAGTGCGTGTATCGATTAATTCAAAAGCTAGTATCCTGAGGAACAGTGGATCTAACATAGATCTTGTCCTCGTGTGGTTCCTTCTGGGATTTGGAGTTGAAGCTATTTGCACGCGTGATCGATGAGAGGAGAGTCTCCCTTTTGCTCTTGGCATTGGGCAGTCCACTCAGCCACCGCCCAACTAATTAGTCTACAAGCAGCCAAGAAAGTGCAGGATCTCGGGTGATCTAGTAGTACACGATAAGATAGACTGGATCATTTATGAAGAGTCGGGAGTTCGTGTTCTTTTCTAGAAAAGCAACCCCTAGAATGGAACCGATGTTTTATGGAGACTATTAATGTGTAATTGATTTGTATTCTGGGGTCTTTATGTGATTATGTTTCTATTTGTATCTTGACTATAATGAACCACTATTATAAAGTACTCTGTCTTTATTCTCTCTTCTAAAGATTCACATGTTTATCAGAGCAGAAAAACACATTAAATTCCTCAATATCTCTACTCCACAACTCAAAACTTCCTTTTACTCTTTCTTTCTCAATAATGTCGGATGCATCTCCAGTTGCTTCTTCTTCCCCATCACTCTTTACCCATTCTCTTATGTTTCCATAAATCTCAATTATCCATCACCTCTCCCCGAAATTACGCTTAACTCCACCTCTTCTTCCCTCTTCCCTGCTGCTCCAATTCCTATTTTTCATATTACGGCCCTATACTCGACCTTGCAATCACTTGTTGTTCACAACATCACAAATCTCGCCTCCATCAAGCTTGTAATGATTGGCTGGGTTATATAGACAGGCTTTTCCGTGTCGGCGCGAAGCTTGTCACACACCATAATGGCACGGTGGAGGTCGATCCCTCCTATTTCACCTAGGTTAGGACGGTTCAATGCCTTCTTATTCATAAGTCGATGATTTCAGGCATCTCAATGGTTTGGATCGCTCCAGGATAAGTTTTTACTAATTGTTGTACGGCCAAGGATATTTGACTAAAGCTTAATCTTTAGAAAGTCATTAAGAAATCTGACCGGTCCATTTTTTACTTTGGCATTTGAAGTTACGGACTCTCTTACTGCAATCAATTGCTCCATTTCCAACAACGACTTGGTGACTCAAGCCCTCGATAGGCTCCCATTTGAGTATGATCCTTTATCACCATGGTGAGCAACGGCCCTACAATTCTTTTATTTGATAATATGCAGTCGTGACTCCTCATCCAAGAAGAACGATTTCCTCGAAATTGAATACTTGATCTTCATCCATTGTACATCATGTTTTGATTGGTCATGCCACTTCACCCACTCCCCTATTCCAAGGTTCTCATTTAGGGGCAAAAGAAATTTGGTCAACGACATGTTGGACGGACCTTGCATGATCAACTGGGCATGCCATTCTCCTATGATTGATTCGGTTCACATTCATCATTGGCCCCCTATGTTGATTGCTCTTCCACCTCCTCTAGTTGGCTCCATGGTGGTTCAAGGCCCTATGTTCCTCCTTTTATCTAAAAGAGGTATTCTTGGATCTAGGCCTCACCTTGTTTGTCATATTTGTAACAGGCGGAGCACATTGGGCTATAATGTCAACTACGGTTTGACCATACCAAAAAAACTCTCGATGAGGTTCTACTTTTAGTATTATAGATAAGGGAAAATATAATTAAAGGAGCTAGAGTAATATCTAGACTAAAATGACAATACAAAGATAGCATTTTTTTTTTTTTGTTGATTTAGCAAATGGATTGATATGAAAAGTATTATAAAATCTAGGTAATATTGTAATAATGAAAATTTATGAATTGTATTGAAGTACTAATTTGACTTTGTTATCGAAAGTTGATAGATTGAATAAGTGAAAGTTCAAGACTAAATTACATATTTCACACAAGTTTCGGAACTTATGGTGACTTCTCCCTTGTTTATCAAACAAAAAGTTTGGAATGAACATCTAGGATAGTTGAGGACCAAATTGAACAAATGAAACCTCCAAAGATGATATTGTACACTAGATCAAAGTTTAGAAACTATTAGTGTCATTTTCCTGAAATCTTTAACAAGATTTCAACTCGCTGAAGCAAAATTTCACATAGTGTAAGATTTTTAATTTCGCAGCTTCCACATTTAAGTTTGCTTTTAGCCTAGATGACGTTAAAATTTAGAATTCTTAAGGTGACACATCCTTACTCTAGTATAAAATAACTTGCTTGCTCGTATAAGGCATTCGTCTCACGTATCACTATAAAACATATCGCGTAGCAATAAAACTTAGGCAGAATTACTACTTAGCAAAGTATAACGGCATCAAGCGTCACAATTACATCGAGCATAGAAACTGTTGCACACATTTGAGCGTATTCCAAAGGTTGTTGGAAAGTTATGTCATCATAATTACCAAGTGAGAATGGGAGACGAAGCTAGGGTCTTTTTATTTAAAGGAAAATTGTTTTTCAATTATCCGGTGTTTAGATGACGGAAAACTAATTAATTTAAAATTTTTCAATTTTGTCAATTTCTTTACCATAAAAAAGAATAAATAAAAAAATAGTTCATGATTTGAATACAACAAGCTTAGATTAGAGGAAAACAATTTCTGCTTCAGAAAAGAAAAAAAAAAATAACTTTCCTTAAACCATAACAAATGAAAACTAACAATTTTCCTTAAAAAATATTTTCATAAAAATATTTTCGTTAACCATATAGTTTGTATAATGTATTTGTTCCAAGAAAAATTCCTAATAAAGGAAAACTCTTTTCGGGAAATCCTTTTTCAGAAATTTTTTTTTATTTTCCTTTTTTGGTTAGCGGTTATGAAGTTCATCTCATAATTTTATGCATGCATGCATATTTTCTTTGACTATAAGTAGTTTTCCTTTGATGAAGCATTTTCAGCAAACTAAACATGTGAGAGTTCAGAAAATTAGTTCTCAAAAAGAAAAATTTACTCGAACAAACACATCCTAAAATCAATTGTTGGTCTAGAGTGTAGTCAACACTGTGAATCCAATGTCAAGAAGGCAGTTATAAGTGCTGCTAGCCTTGGTGATATTATATTTTCCAATTTCGATTTCATTAATTTCACACACTTATCATGAATGAGAATAGTAATCTTCTTGAAATTAATCAGTCAAAGACTAGAAGTTATGATCCCTGTAATATAGGGTTTCTCAATTTTTGAAATTATCGTCAACTGTACCTCACCATGTCGTACTCTTAAAATCTTATGATTAGGGCAGACGTTTAAAAAAACAGAAAAATTTGCGATTCTTTCACAAAAAAAAAAAAGGAACCCGCTTAGATTGATGGATGAGTGATTGACTCGCTGATAGCTTAAACCCTAGTAGTTCATGTAAATTAGATGTATTGTTGAAATGATGATCCATGACATCTACTAAGTAGATCAACATCTTAGGGTGTTAGAGTAAAAATTTGCGACTCGTCTTAAATTCACTAGGCTTTCTGACTCAGTAAAAACAGAGGGTTAATTCAAAAAAAAAAAAAAAAAGCACTAAGTTTAGGTTGATGAACAAACTTGATCCAAACTTTTTTTTGTCTCGTAAAAAAGCTCCAACTTTAAGTCGAGTGACAAATCTCGCACAAACTTTTTTTTTGTTACGTAAAAAAGCACTAACTTTAGGTTCAATGACAATTCTAGCCCAACTTTTTTTTTTTGTTTCAAAAAAAATCATCAACTTTCACTTAAATCCTAAATCTGGCCCCTTAACTTAGATTCATTTATTGTCCTTACCAATAAATCCATGTGCACTTGCTAGCTAACACCATCCTCTATTTTCTTACTTGAGCCACAGCTTGAAGAATAACAGTGAAACCGTGTCGTCTTCTATACTTCACTAGCAAGTAAAAAAATCTCCATATTGAATTTTTTTGACTAGACTTTATCGTTTTGTCGTAATATAAAGTTGTAGATCACCATCCATCAAGAGAAACCATGGATGAGATCCACCAACCTCACGGCTAGAACCTTTTCTCCTGAAATAAGGTTTAACTTCAAATAGAAAGTTAATGATAGGGGTTAGATTTTGGATATGAGTGAAAGTTTGTGATTTTTTATGAGACGGAAAAAAATTGAGGCTAAAATTGTCACTTAACCTAAAGTTGATGCTTTTTTACGAGACAAAAAAAAATTCAGGCCAATTTATCTCTCAACCTAAAGTTCGTGCTTTTTCGGAGACAAGAAAAAGTTTTGGCCATCGATCTAAAGTTGATGCTTTTTTTTAAGGAATTAGCCCTAAAAACATAGGACAGTTATCGAAAAATTAGATAGGGAGGAGACATCTACGAGGTCAGGTGCGAACGAAATCATGCCCTTGCATGCACTCACTACATTCGGTTATTCGATGATAGAAGTTGCTCGATCAGAGTCAAGAAAAGAAAATAAGATAACTTGCGTAGTTTCAATTAATAAAACTAACGATCACTTCCCGCCAACTTACAGCTGATAGAATTCTGGATGCTCAACAGAGGAAGTTTCATCTAGCAAAGCCCTAGCACAATTAGACACTTTCGAGTCCTTTTTCGTTTCGACTAAATGACACTCGCGAATCAAAATGCGAATGATTGCATCAACAGCAATACGAGGCAGCATTAATCTGTCATTTCTGAAACAAAAACTGAAAGGAACATCGCATATCGGAGTAATTGGCCGAATAAACCCCACGGACATGTCGATGTTAATAATGTCTTCTGTAGTCTTCACTAATTGGTAACCTTTCCCATGCGTAGTCTTCTCTATGTGTGGTTGCGTCATGCAAAGTCAAAAGAACGAAGTTTCATGCAGACGGCTCGCTCGGAAATATCAAGCGGATCATCTGCACTTGCATTTAAGGAAATTCAAATGCGGTACCGGCTTAGAAAGGAAAACGGGGAAGACATTCAGATAACTATGGAGACGAGTGAACCTTTTTCTAACAATGAAAACCTGACCTAAATTGTTCCGCGTATGAATCTAGAAAACGTATAATAGTAAGCGACTAGCGAAACTGTACACAGGTTTGAGGAAACACCATGTAAGAAAGCACGAGAGTAACGGCCTTGATCAGAAGACGGGGCATCCCTTCAGGGCAACTCCTTTAGCGGTTGGACAAGAGGCCAAGGGACATCCTTCTGGATTGTTTCCCCACCAGTCTATGGAGATGTCCTTCGACTGCAGAGTGAGAAACAGCAGCAACGTCATGAATGCAGTTCCCGCATCAAGACCCCCAGAAAGCACATAATTGTAGCGCTTCCACCATTCCGGTCTATACCGGAAAACGACAAATCCAGAGAGGAAGCCGAGCACAATCCAAGAGGTGAAATTGATGGCTGAAGCAGGCGGCATCATCGATGTTGAACCTAAGAGCACGGGCATGTGGATTAAGCGAATCCAGTTTTGATTGGGGAATGCCTTGTGTGCGAGCCAGACTAGCAAAGGCGCAACAGCCCCTCCCAGGAAGAACCAATTCACATTTCCGTACTCGCCAAGGTCCCCAAAAATTCTACGGGGCCCAACAAGGCCCCAAATGACAGATGCGTCAAAGAACACGCCATCAGGTGGGCAAGTCCATGGACTGTCAGGCGGCAGCAAGGATGTGTCACAAAGGTTTGGGATAGTCTCCATAAGCCACCATGCAGTTAGCAGGTACACAATTACGGATATTACTGTTCCTACGACCTGAAACAAAAATCAACATTCTGAGGACTTGACTGGTTAACCTGCTCAATTTTCTACTGAAATAGTGGATTAGCCAGAAAAATCCCAGATCTTGCACTTTAGTCAAGTCTGACGCTATATTTTGAAGTATTGGACAATCAAAAACCAATTACATTCGCCTGATCGTTATTAAAATGGAAGGAAACACACGTGGACAAAGCATAATATTGATAAAGTTTGAAGATCAGAAGTGCAGAAGATAAATGTCCTACATCACTGATGCAGGAGATTGCATCAGTCATGTAAAAGTTTCCATGTATAAATCAAGCTCATGGAAATGCTCATACACATTATTTTGCTACAGCAGACCCAAGTTTGGCAAAGATATACCTTGATTTATCGGATGGATGACTAATCAATGATTACGATATACATCGCCACATAGGAGATTGCATACATGCGAGTCATATTGACTGACTGCAAGATGTTTGTGATAGCCAATTTCATGGACTGACGATTACATTATTTAAGAAAACTCGAGATTGATGCAATGGCTATTGATTCCATTGTCAACGTTCAGAATTGGAGATCTATAAATTCAAGAAGCAAAGCTATGGAACTGTCAATCAAATAGTTGCACATGGGTTATTTTTACTTTGAGAGTCAAGAGTAAAATATTTACAAGAGTATCATTAAAAGTGCTCAAAGAACCTTTCTGTTCTGCAAACGCAGGGAATTGTTGTTTTTGTCTAAGTGTTTGATGAGGGGATTTGTAATTTCACCATGGGATAATGGAGAGGTTGTGAGAACTCTAGTACTTTTGTGGGGCATTAGCAGAAAGAGATTACTGATTCTGCTGTAGAGCAGTACCAGAGGAACAAGTCTTGTAGAAGATAAACTGCAGGAGAAACAAGCTTTTGTGGAAGCAGTATTAATATTTGTTGATACTAGTAAATATGGACTAATGCAGCTGCTAGAGCTAGAAGAGTGGAGTAGGCAAAAGGAAACTTGAGCCACCATAAATCTCGCCTTGATATTCTCTATCCTTATCCCTCATTATTGTTTGTACTTGCATTGAACGCTTCCATTGTTGCATTTCACGAAACTGTTTACAGAAGCTTCAAAATCTACAGTTTGAGAAGTTATAGAATCGGCACTTGCTTAAAAAGAGTCTGAAAAATGTCTATCTAGTTAAGTTTCAACCAATTCGACACCCCACCCACCAACCACCCCCCCCAAAAAAAAAAATCCTCATTTAATGGTTATATTTGAAGCTAACATGCAGAAATTCCAGTCCAAAATGATCTATCCTCATTTTAGGGTTTAAAATTTAATCAAGCCTAAAAGAATTGATCAAGAGATGAAAGAAACCCACCTGTGCCATGAACATTGACCTAGGTGGAATCTTCATGTAATGGCCAAGCTTGAAGTCTTGCAAAAAGGTCAGAGCTTGAGTCATGCTTATATATCCGTAGACCTTGAAGCACATGTTTGCAACAGGGCGCTCCGGATACATATAACCAATGACGTATTCAGTGATGATGTTCAAACCGGGTGTCTGTTACCAAGGAAAGCCCAAAAGTTGAGAAGCATTAAGTTCAAGGATGAAATAATCACAATTGGAGCAAAAGATACTTCGCATTGATGGTCATGTGCAAGTTCATGATATAAAAATATAAAAAGAGGTTGAAGACTATTTAAGTTCTATACCATACCTGATTTGTGGTTGCAGTGATTATACCAATCGGCAGGGTGAAAAAGAGTGCAATGCCACATGCCAGCAATATGCCCCACCATGGCAATTGAAGAGTCTCCTTGTAGTACTCACAAGCAAAAATTATACAGGCAATGTTAACGACCAGAAGAAGAATAAACCACCACATAGGTACTGATTTGTATCTCTTCATGAGCCTTGTGTGTACATCCATTCTTTTACTCCCTCCAAAGGCTTTTTTACTTTGCTTCCACAGGTCACTGCACGAGGCAGGGCAAAACAGGGCAGACCAACCAAAATTAATTTTAGATCAAGGGAAAAAACACTCTGCAAGCACTTATTGCCGCCAAGGTGATTTTCTAATCTTTTCCTCTTAAAGACATCAGGTGTCTAAAGTCTATTATAGCATGTGACTAATCCCACTGGATTGCACTAATCGCATCTCACTACAGCAGGGTATTAAGTCTTAACCAATGTTTGAGATAAAAAAGTGAAATTATCCAAGTTGATAAATGAGGTTTTCCTGATTTAAAAAATACATATTGAACAGAGTCATCATAAAATTTACTTTGTAAAAAGCAACAAATGACCTGGATAAAGTGGAACCTTCACGCCTGCTAATATTATTTAATTAATGTCAAGGCACGAAGAAATTGTAAGATGGCAACAATCAAATAAATCCCAAGATATGACAAATTTTCATCAAATGTTTCAATCCCATCAATTTTTGTGTGACAACTTGCACTGTGCAAAAAAGAAAAAAAAAAATGATACTCAATAGTATTCACCTTCCATTGAAGAGAAAAATATGGACGATAGTAGCTGAAAGTGTGGCAAAACCAAGGCCATAAGTCATCGCAAAGAAGGTGCTGAGATGTATTGGACCATTCCTGGCATAAGCAGCTCTATCAAGATGGAACTTGGAATTCACAATCGAGGCAATTTCATACTTTGTACCATTTGACAGGAAGAGAGACTGGGAAAATATCGGGAAGGTCTTGGCGTTGTACACATCAAACCAGTATGAAAGCGGCGTCATGACATACATTACGAGGAAGAAACCAACTGCCACATTCGCAGTCGCAAACCATGGACTAGCTAATGGACTCCCAAGGTACGATGAAATGGTAGCCCAATCAAACCCAACAGAACCAATTCCGAGGCCCTTTTGGCCAGAGCCAAGTTGTTGAACAAGAACAGAATTAGGAGCGATCCAACATACCCAGGAAAATGCGGTTAACATCATAAACAAATAACCAGGAAGGACATAGTAAGCAAAGCTGGTGATCAATGCAATGAGGAAGAATTGGTTTCTGGTGAAGCGGCCTTTTTGCCTTTTTTCCTTCTCATGCAGAGCCCTGCGATTCACAACAATCCATTACACACAATCAGAAAGACCACCATTCCATAAGATGCCCACAGAACATAACTACCTGAATAGGGAGACTTGGACCAGATTGTATGGCCACCACATTTCCCCTGGCTCAACAAGATATTCCCGGAATAGACCAGCCCAGCCAAAGCCCAGAACCTACGATAAATTCCAGAATATTATGTGTTATGGCATGAAGCATATCAAGACGGTCTCTTGTCATGAAAAAAATTTAAGATTTCTGATAAGATTCATCTCGCCAGAACCCAACACCGAGTTCAGATTGCACTATACGGTAAATCGCTCTGTTCCTATCACCGCTTAACAGCTACCATAAACAGAGTAAAGGAAAAGGAAAAAAAAAATCCCAGAAAAGAAAGCTTTGTCATCAGAGATTTTCCGCAAGATCACTAGTAACCAGACCTGAGTAGTCATCATCACCAAAAGGGCGGGAAGAAAGGTGAGCTTTCTCTTATAATAAAGCTTGACGGAGCTCAAGATATGCGTGGCATAAACAGAGCCTGCGCCAGAATTAGCAAATATAGTGATCAAGACGTGTTCCTTCATATTGAAAGGCCCGGGGTTCAGACTGAATTCCCACTTCTTCCCCTGGAGGAAGACGCGCTTCGTTATCGTCCTGGCCATCAGATGGCCGATGGGCACCACGGCGATCTGCGCGGAGATGGACGTGATGGACAACGGGTTCTGCCTGTACCAGAAGAACTGGTTCACGAACGAGAGTATGACGCAGGATCCGACGCCCAGGACCCACATTCTGAACGTGAGCACGGGCAGAGTCGGGTCGTCGGTTATGGGCACGGTCAGCTTCACCTGCTCGACGGGGCATTCCTCGTCGGCCTCCCCTTCCTTACCCTGAACCTGAAACGTCTCAGCCATGGGCGGCAAGATGGGATCTTTCGGGAGGGACGTCTCCCCGGCGCGCTCCGAGACGGACGGCCTATCTCAGTAGAGAAAAACAGAGACGCGCAGAGAGAAGAGCATCAGTGAGTGGAATGCATCTCAAGAGGCGAGGGCAGACAGAAAATAGAGTGGGAGAAGATGAGGGGGATGGACGTCCGGGAAGCAAGACGTAATCCCAACCGAAGATAGAGGATGGAGTGGGGAAAAAGGTTCAAATTTTGTTGCGGATTCCGTAGATTCAGAAGTTTGGTTGGGACTAGGACTTTCGGCAACCGAACCGTGCGCGAGAATATCGCGATGTGAAAATGCTTTGCAGGTAGGAGTGCCGGTGGAGGTAGGACACCTCTATGCAGGGCAGATACAAAGAGAAAGCCTTGCCCCTTTCTCTCGCTAGCATCTCCATTGCCCCCTTGTCACTCGCAACTGCATTTTCAACAACGTCACAGTGTCAATAACACCCACCGCCTCGACGTCTGCATTCATTACGTCGCTTCAAACAGACACAGTCTCTCTCTTCCCGAGTATTATTGGCAAAACCAGCTCGGGGCACTGGGGGACGAGATTTCAACTGATTCATAAAAGCAAGAAAGAGACGGACCGACCTGGAGATAATGCTATCATTATTCGGAATGAGACAAAGTAAAAAACAAAAACAAAAGGGGAGCTGCGGCCCGCAACCAACCAAATCGAGAGATAGTCGGGAACAGCAAGATTAGCATTCAATTCGGATCGGCGCAGATCAAAGTTTGAAGACTGTTTTGCCTTTTCCCTGATCTGATGTGGATAAAGAAAAAGATAACCTCCACATCTTGACATTGGACCCTCCACCCCCAACGCAAGCCATTAAACAAGAAAAGGAGGGATAAGACAAAATCAAAAAAAGATTTAATATACAACCACCCAGCTGAAATCACCTCTGAGAGCGTCCTCAGTTCCCACCAGAAGAGACTGGTCTCCACTCCCATCGTGGGAATACAATATTTTTATATATATTATATTATTTTTTCCTTTACGTGACAAAACAATTATCTTTTTTGTTGTGAGGGAACACGAGCCGAACATGGTCGTACCTAAGAAGGGGTAGGCATCTACAGGGTGATCCATCACTCAAGTGGGGCAAAAAAGGGTTATTAATTTCCGTCCCCATCAATATGCCGGGGCCCATTATGGAACCTCAAGTTCAGTGCCGCAAGAAGATTCCCACGTTTCGGCGCCACCCCCCACCCACAGAGGAATCTAGAAACAATTATGAAATTAAGAAAAAATCAGGATGTGGCAACAGTAAGTTTTTAATAAAAATAATGGGTACCACGTTGCTGTCTTTTATCGTTTTTTTAATCATCGCCCTCGAAACAAACAACCACAGTGCTTCCAATGCAAGTGTGACAAGCAACCACGTTCGGGAGTCTCACCCGGCAAAGCGACAAACAGAAGCATGAGATCAATTCTGTGACCTTTGCTTCTTTCTATCCCCCAAGCAGATGATCATCACGATAACTTTCGTCAAACACATTTGTGCAAACACCCACAACAAGATCAAAACTTTATCAGCTCGAGAAAAGAACAGTCAGCAAACAGAAAAAAGGCACGGACAAAATTCTGCAATCTTATAACTACTTGTCTACCTGAAGGGGGGGAGGGGGGCTAGCGACGAACCTTTGCAAAGAACTGGGTGCAAATTAGAGATCTGCACTTGGTAAGCAGGTTCAAACAATCAAACCAAAACCCAAGAATTGCTCGACAGAACTTTCAAGGATAGATTTAGCTAGATAGCTAGAGAATGGCAAACTTAGAGAAATAAGAGTGTACTTACAACCTCTTTGAAGACTGCTTACATTTCATCACTAGGCATAGAGCAGATAATCGGATAGCAACTCACAGAGTTTATGGCTTTGAAGTAAGCTACGTATTTACTCCACAAGCAATTATTACTTCAAGGTCATTGTGGCAAATATAAAACTGGATGACTAGAAGTTGGCTTGGTGGTATCAACTATCTAGGCTTGGCGAGGAACTGACTGGGCAACTGACTTTATTTCTTCCCTTTTTGGCTAAGCAATCAAATATCAAGGTGTTGTTATCTCATAATTCCTCCATATCAATTGCTAATGAAGGGGGAACAAGAAGAAAGTGAATTCCTTTTTCCTAAGTGCAACTAAAGACTTTAGAAGTCATAATTCCTGACGACAGTAACAGGAGAATAGGAGTATCGATTTCAACAATCGGGTGAGGGTAGGGGGAAGTTAGATTCTCTAGCATTTTAGACCATGTACCAAAAATGCCCAACGAGCTATCGCCTATGGTGAAATGGGAAGATCAAGCGAGGAAATCTTCTTTTCTACTTCATAATTTCTGTGCAAAACCCCTAATAAGTAAAAAGAAATTGGCTTCTTCTGATAGAGCATTCAAAGAAACTGTTGACATCCATGTGCCAGGACAATAACACCCAACACACAACAGAGAAGGCGATAAAGTCTTCAGATGGTCAACTATATATAAGTTCAAGGACATAACAAAATGCCTACAACAAGTAAGTCACATACAAAGATAAACATAATCTGCAGCTCCAGCAGAAAAGACTATCAGTTCTGTAGCTATAAATATGGATAATGGGACATGCGGCTTATGCCAGTCCTAACAAAAACTTCAGTTCATGTTGGTCCTATCAAACCGCCAGATTGGAAATTTGTATAACTCTCGAAACGGCAAGGCTCTTTATCATCGCTTATAAAGTATGTACCCTCCCAAATACATGTGATTCCTACATAACAATAATGTTTCCAGACTTTAGCTCAATTTCATTGTCCCAATATGATATTTTGCAAAATAGCATCTAAGGGACCTGAAATATAATACGCTAACTGGTTGGGAAAGAGTGATCACCTGCAAGACAATGTAAATTAGCGCTTTCCACGATACCCCCCACCTGACTTTGCACCAGGGTAGCGAGCAAATTGCAGCCTCAGCCTGACCGAGTCACGTCCATTCTCATCAAAGACATAACCTGCAAAAGCAAGCATGACTATTTTATGCTCCAACTGAGCTTGTGTTTCAGGAATCATGGCCATCAGCCTTGGAAGATAAGAGACGCATTGAGAAAATTCTATTCTGATTTCAATATTTTTCTACTCTGACTTCAAGAAAGCCCCTAGACTGCATAAGAGCCGCTTTGGTCCTAGAAGACAAAAGAAGACCCTCTATAATATAGGTAATGGATCCTGGTTTTCAAAACAAAATCTCTCTGATCAGGCCTCAAATGCAACCCAGTCATAAGACAGCAATGGAAGATTTGCAATTACTGAAAACAGCTGCTTCTCTTACCCCCAGAAAGAAAGAAAGAAAAAGTTGCTCCAATTTGTCATTACTCTCATAAAATGACTGCCAGAGGCGGAGATTATCACAAGAATCTTAGGGGTTATTATGATTGATTGATGCTTTATAAACATTCTGAGCTGAATTTTTCAGCATTCCTAGAGCTGGGGAGAAAAAACCTACGTCCCTTAGAAAATTAATCTTGTGCATCCTGAAATGATTACGGAGTATCTGAATTATAACAGGAGGGTCAAGCATATAGGTTATTAGTATCAGAGAGAACAAAGTTGTTTCACATATATTCACTTAACATCACCAAAGAACACCCTCTTAACATGTTGCGCTGAATCTTCTATAGGTTTGAAAACAATACCAACGGTTTCTTAATCAATGACTTATGTGTATATTGCCAGCGGGAAACCCAAAAGCAGATGAAAGAGAAAGAAGAAACTCATGTGTATCATAGATTGCCAGCTCTGTTTAACCAGAATTGACAGATACAGGCCAGAAACTATACCGTGAAAATAAAACCATAAGTTGATAATGTTGTTTAAGGGTGAACTTACCTTGTAAAGCATCCTTGGCAGTGGCCGCATGGGCTGGACTCGCAAAATCAACAAAACAGAGCATCACAGGATTTTTCCCAGTCTGCAAGCATCCAGGTAATCAGTTTTCATTTATAGATTGAAGCATGTCCAATACATCAGCACAAGATTGGGCTTACCTGCCGCGATTCCTTGTTCACGAGTCTCACTTCTTTGTAGCCAACAAAAGGTCGAAAGATATCTAAGGTCTAGTAAAGGAGTACAACCTGTGAAGGAAGCAAACCAAAAGAAAGGCTAGCAAGTGGGAAAGGATACGAGAAACTTCCCGCCGGCTGCATTTTGGAGGCAAGCCCTCCACAAAAAGTGTATTCGAAGCATCAGGTGGAAGGGGAACGTCACCCGTCCAGCCTTCGAAGGGCAAGGTCCTTTCTGCCATAGTTGTCATTTGGCCCAATCCTGCGGATCCCCCCATAGGTAAGTCATCAAAGGAGTGAGCAGATGTCCCTCCACGTACCAGTCCAGTTGGCTGTGCCCCGCTAAATGGCGACATTTGCTGGAACAACATTTCAATATATTAGATATGAACAGAGGGTTGGATTGACCAAAGTCTTTATGCAACAAAGTTTATGACGTACAGTAGTATGCAGATAAAGATCATAGGAAGCTCCAAGATTCTCCGTATCCTGGAATCCAGGGAAGGCTCCTCTATTATCATCCATGGGAAGATAACCCTGGATATCATAGACAGCGCCTGTAGGAACATCTACAAATTAAAAAAAAAAAAAAATGTCAGGAGGAGCAACAATCTACACTGCCAGAAATAAACGTGAAACGGACTGGTAGAAGAGGCACTCAGACAGTGTAGACCAGGTGTTCAGTAAACTAGAAGCCCTCATTGTTATCTTCTGAAAATAAGAAAAAGCATTGCACATACTCTTAATTGGACTAAAACTTCACAAGTTCAATACTTTCACATTTTGAAAACAGTTGCAACTAGAATATCAAAACCAAAATCAAATTGAAGATCTAGTGGCCTTTCATGGAAATTCTGATCTTCATATATGAATGGCAAGATAAGTATATTAAACAGCAAAGACCAAGCCTTAATCTGTTACCACTGTGAGAGTGACTCAAAGATGCATCACCGTTAATTCAAGAGCAATGCATCTAAACTACAGAAAGCAATGTCAAAGGCTCGTTATTTTTTATAAACAGCCTCCTGTTGAAGCCAGACAGCTTGAGATTACTGACTGAATCATTTCCATCCAACAAAGGTCTAACATCTCTTGCAAAGACTGTCATGCCCTGTGTCCAGTGTGAATAAGTATTAATACAAATACATGGTTCAAATCTATTGCCACCCCCCCCAAAAAAAAAGGCCACATGATGTTCAGGTAGATGGTGGACTGATCTATTAATCGTCTGACCTCTAGCAATGTTCTTTTATCCACCACAAAATTCCCATCACTGAGGCAAATCCCAACAATTAAAAATGTGCAACATCGGCATGTGCCTCAGAGTACCCAGGTGCAAATGCTCATTCACAAACTCCCGATCTTCTCTCAAGATGACACAGCTGCTAAGACAAAACAATGCATGTTCTGGAGTGACAGAAATGCCAGTTTATCAGTTGACTTATGACTATATGCCAAGAACCACAGAAGTCATGCAAGTGGTCCAGAATACAAACATCTTGCTCGAGTCTCCAGCCACCCCATGTGCATGTGCGCATTACAGGGATTCTTAATCTAAAAGCTATGGCCTTTATCCACATATTTTTTCCACAAAACTTACATAATCAGAGGAAGCAACAACCGACCATCAATACATCAAGGACAGCCTTGAAGATTCGGTAAGGTAAACACGTGCACTGAATCCACTTGTGGAATCCTTGTAAACTCATGGAAGTAACCATCAAGATGATCTAGCGGCAAAGAACATACTGCTAATAGCTAGCCTTAAAATCACGGAATTGATGCAGGTCCCCAAAATCCCAATAGTACATCAAATTTATAACAAGTCTAATGGGCACGTGTTTCTTACACACATGGAAATTCATCTAAAGCTAATCGAATCTATCCATATTTTCCATCCACCCAGGATTTCCAATGACTGGTGTATCAATTACTGACTATTAATTTTTCGACATCTCAATTAATTAGAACTGGTGCATACACTGAAACACAAATGGAAATCCTCATCCTCATATTGCGGAACTAATGGTCAAGTTGATCTAGCCAGCATGGCAAGCAAAGACACATCCGATACTATAAGAACTGTAATGCCAGCTTTACCGAAACCGTTGAAACTTATGATCCCCTCTTAGCTAAATCCACATGTAGCATCAGCTAACGGCAATAACCACCACAAACCTAAATCACCATCCTATGGCCTTCAAATTTTAAGCATTTAAGCCGACACTTCAAATCATAAGTCAGTCAGTTTTGACAGATGACCTAAATCACGAAAATAGCATCAAGAAAAATTGGCTACTTGTTGACAAACAATTCAAAGTGCACCGACAGAGAAGTATCAGTGCAATCTACTGCAAAAAGAACTCCGATTACAGAGCTATGCCCGATGATCACCAAAAGAACCCGTTCTGCTCAAGAGAATTCGGGAAACGAAGCGCGAACACGGTCACCGGGCGGCCGCCCCAACGTCAATCATTCAAAATCAAGGTTAACGAAGAACGAACTCAACGGCTCGCAGCAAGACAGCGGAGCTGCATTGAGCTCCGACGTCCTCATCTTTCTTCCTTCCACAACAAGCCACACGTCGAACGAGACGGAAACGAGAGAAACCGGAGGACTCCGGCTGAAAAAAGACGCCACCTTCCGTCCTCGTCATTCGTCTATCCCAGCCGGCCACAGACAGAACGAGGCGTCCGGAAAAGGAGGAGCGAAGTAAAAAAAAAAAACCCTAAAAAACGCGCCGGAAAAGGACAGAAGAGCGGAGAATCGAACGCGGGGGGAAGACGGGGGAGCGATCGGAGAATTGAGGCCGGCTTTACCGAATTCGGTCCGGGGCGCTTCGCGGGGGACGGCGGCAGGGGAGGCTGGTAAGGCGGCGGCGGGCGGGCGTCGCCGCCGAACGGCCGCCAGTAAGGATCCCCCATGACCGCGGCGGCGGAGGGAGGCGGAGCAGGGAGGGCGCGCGCGGGCGGGATTGAGAGGAGGTGGAGGTGGAGAGCGAGGGAGAAGGAGAGGGAAGCAAGAGAAATGTAGCAAAGGGAGAGAGAGAGAGAGAGAGAGAGAGGACTTTGGACTTATATGAGACGGGAGGGAAGGGGGAAGCGAAGGGAGTGAAGTTGAGCGGAAGCCGAAGTTAGATTTTTGGTTTTTTCCCTGTTCGAGAAACTTTTGTCGTTCTTTTTTTTGCCCCCAATCCTTTCCGTTGCTTCCGTTACTCTCCCTCTCACTTTCTTTTTTTAAATATTTATATTATATTATATTATATACATACATATATGTATATGTTTCTTTCCCCAAGAGTACTAGGTTTTATTATGCTTTCATTTTTATTTTTACTTTGGCTGGAGTCGAATTGTATTTTTTTAAATAAAAATGCGCAGGAAGAGTTAGACATAACTACCGACTATTGGATATCATTATAAGACAGAAGCTACACGCTTCGATAACGAGAAGATCTAGTACATATCATGACTACTTACTCATTGTGATCATCTTATCATCGTCTGCCTTGCTTCTAACATGATTAATGTCAATTCATTTCGACTTTTACCAATTTTTTTACTAGTTTCTCCAAATCAATTTGCCGAGCCAAGTGCTCCCGAAGATATTTATGGGCAAAAAATCATGTAATGTTGCAATTCAACTATTCTCATCATAAGAGGCTTTATCGAAATGCATATATTAGATTAAATTATATTACGTTAGATCAAACTTTGGTCGCCACATTAGTAAGATATATAGGTGTGTATGGTGTACATTATTACAAGAATATGCACAATTCCTCTTTTTTTTTTCTTTTTATAGTTATTAATCATTTGACAAAACGAATATGGATATTTGTAATTTGGATGATGCATTTCACGTGCTTGCCCTGAGTTTGGTCCAACTTCCAAAACATTGCACCTGGGTTGTCAAATCCTCTGCAATTATTAGGGATTCTACTCCAACTCTAATTAGGTTAATAAATCCTTTTACATAACTTAATTACCACAAACAGCAAAAAGATATCTTGCACTGTCTTCGCTAAATTGGCTCCGCCATTTCTCGCCGCCCTGGTTCAAAAATTATATCTACAAAATAAATGTATTGCCCGAAATTACTTCCCATGTCTAAATTTCCTTTTACACAATTTAATTACCATAAATAGCAAAGAGAGAGTTTCGACTATCTTGCTTAAGTACATTTGCCATTAATTGCGATCCATATCCAAAATTCATTGTCCTGCTGAATCTGCTTTGCTATTTCTCGCCCCTGAATTTAGGATTTCATTTTTTTCTTGTTCTAATTCCTTAAATGAATCCACATCTACATACGCGGTTTAGGATATCTATATAATAAATTTGTTATATTAAATCATTCCTTGATTTTATTTCTCTCTTCTTTTTGTTTTATTCGTGCTGCGGATTTATTAAGTTTCCAGTAAATTGAAATTTGTGGAAAGAGCAAACTGAATTGTGAAAAAATATATATATATATATATATATATATATATATATATATATTATTGTTTTGGAGTGCAGTAGTTGTCTCCAAAGTCCAAAGAAAAAAAAAAGCGGATTGCATTGCATGAGCACAAAGAAACCGGACATGAAGTACAAAACATTCAACGCCAGGCACTTGGAAAGAGAAGTCCTCGGTCGGGGCGTGCTTAGAGGAGACCTTTTGGGAAATAGAGAGTTCATTTTTACAGTTTTTTATATTTCTTTAAACTGAAATAGTATATTTTCTTTACAGGACACAGCTAAATCTTTCTAGTACATCTCGATATAGAATTTGATGGTCATTGGATTTTTTTCTCTTTGTAACTTAAAATGTTCTTTTAATTCAGACGGAATATTCAAATGCGAATGTTTAAAGGGACTTTTCAGCCTATCTAAACAGGTTCTTATCCCGTTTCCAACTTATTGCTTTTAATTGAATTAGGAAAAAGCCCGCCACGTGCAATAGGAAGAAGATTATATTTTGTTTTGTAACACACTCGTCAATTTGAAAAATTATGTATATCATTTTCCTTTCTTAGTCAAGAATGTCTTCGTCAAAGATTAATACCAATAGACTCTAAAAAAAATTAAGATATACCTCCTTCTATTATGTGTGTGGTTTGGAAAATTAAAAGTAACCAATGGAGATTATGATAAACATATTTGTTTCCAGAATACAATGTCTTAATGATGCGAAGATGAGTTTAATTTAATAATCTATACATACTACGTAGAATAGCATTGATTATAGTATCAAAGCACCTCTTTGTCCTAGTTTTATTTTATAAGCAATAAGTACTGAATAGATACAAAAATGAAAAATGACACAAATGATCATTAAATATTGACTCAATGTGCGATGTTATTTCTAAACCATCGTAACATGAACATTTATTTTAAACGTAATATCTGAAATTTTGATACATACTAAATATATAATCTATGAATTATATGAAAATTTTCAATATTTATAATAATATTGAATATTTTCATGTAGTATAGAGACTAAATTAGATATTTATCGAAAGTTTAGGAACTATATTTAACAAGTTAAAAGTTAAAAGATAATATTTCGCATATAATTAAAGTGCAGGGACCGTGTTGAACAAATTAATGTTCATATACAACATTACACACGTGGGCTAAATTTCAAAGACCAATTGGGTAATTATCTCTTATGAGATAAACGAAATGAATTACTTATGGTTGGAGATATTGTGTATTCTTTTTGAAAGGACTATTACTATCGAACATGTAAAATGAAAATTAAGAAAGGGCACAAAACTCAATTACATTATTAGGCAGATTCGAGATACAAAGGAAATAATATACACTTACATGGCAAATAATATAAGAATGTCTTGGATTGGATTGGAAGGAAAAAAAGAAAAAAAGGAGGAGAAAAAAGAAAGATGGAAATTTTACAAGAAAAAAAAAAAAAAGAACAGGGATTCTATTCTAGTTAGGGGCAAAGCAAACGACTCGAAAAGAGAAAAGAATTTGTCAAAGGAACGTAGAAAGAAGAGAAAAAGCCCGGAGTCAACGACCGAGTCCGAACCTCTGACTCGGCTCGGGAAATATCAGGCCCAATCATTGATGTATTAATTCTGTATAAGCATATCACGCGTATATATTTGAATAACATATTTCTGGGGGGCCCAGTCGCGCTGACACGTGGCGGCAGCGGGAGAAGAATCTTTAAGCTGAGATTCCCATGAATCGGAGGAATTATTGGTCGCTTCCGTAGGTAGGACCACGCATGAAATGAGCACCAACCAGTGAAATCATGCCGTGTGTACTAGGATGGTCAGGACTTGCGGAGAGCGCCGTTAGAATTTATGCCGAAAATATAGAGGGGAATATTAATGAGACATTCTGTTTAGAGCGTGACACGCGTCCATCAATACAAGTTATGATATGGAAATGTGGGAGTACTAGAAAACTGATGGAAAAGCAAAAATCTACTAAATCCGGAATGATAAATTTATCGAGTCAATACATCTTCTACAACCTTAACATCACTTCGTCGGATTATCTTGGTCAAATGAAGAGATAGCAAGCGTGCTATGTTTAATATTGGGGTCATTACTCTAAAAAATTCCAAATCGATATACATATAACAAATTTATCTCAAATTTTATTTTTAATAATAAAAAATCTTAAATTAGTATACTTGTGACAAATTTACTCTAACTGATCATAAAAAACCTCAAAATCGATACATTTGTGATCAATATACCCTCGTTTAAATTTAATTAATATCACAAAAATTATGTAAATGTGATAAATGAAGAGTAAAATTCCAAATTGGTACACAAACCAACTATTTTTTTTTTATTGGTAAAAGGTAATAAATATATTAACTATTGCAAAACGCTATACAACTATACAGCAAGGGGAGCCTCGGCACCAACTTGCACTTAGAGAGAGAAACACAATGAGTGGAGGGGTGCCAGGGGGTAGAAAAGAAAAGGGAAGCTGCGGAGAGGATACAAAGCACGGGGACCACCACCAGCGGAAGGCCAACATAGAGGCGAACAAACAAGAAAAAACCGAGAAGAGCACACAAACAACTGTGGCCCACACAGGGAAAGAACTACACAAAGGAAAAAAAAAAAATAAAGGGTTAACACAACGAACCCAAGAGCCTCAGCTAGGCAAAGCGCCGAGAAGGAGGACGCCAAGGCACCCGTAGACATCAAGCATACAGCAACAGCAACTAGCAGCAGAGGGCCCAACAACAACACTAACGACGGTCAATAGACGGAGGGGAAAGACCCTCAAGAGAGAACACAAGGAGGATGCCCTTTAGCCACAAGAGAGGAGGCAAACCAAAAGCCTTGGAAAATCTAGTAGCAGTAAAAACAAATCCACAGAAAACATGCTTAATTAAATAAGGAAGGGTGAAGGCCCCAACTCAATTGAAGTCTCCTATTACGGGGACCTTGGAGAACTTTGAAACCTTGTCTTTAATGGCTTTACGGAGGTGCTCTTTTAACGCTGGGAGAAATAACCTTTGATTGCGAAATAGAATGTTATTCCTCTCTTTTCAAATGAGATAATATAAGGCACCAAAGGCAAAGCGAGCGAGGGAATTGTGGAAACTAGTATCTTAAAGGTGATCAATAACCCATTGGAGATTTTCCTTCAAAAACTGATTACGCCAAGGTAAGTTACATTCGGCCGCCCAAAAAGAGGCGAGGTTGCCAGTAATAGGATAGCCAAAGAAAAGGTGGTCCACCGAATCCGACCTAGCCAAGCAAAATGCACAAGAAACTTTCGGTATTCTCTGATAAGCAAGCAACGATACCTAAGTAGGCAAGTGATTGCGAGCTATCGGCCAAAGATGGGACTGGTAACGAGGAAAAAGGGAGGAGTCCCAAACAAGTCTCGACCAGGAAAACCTATGACCCCTCCACCTTAGCAGGCTCCAAGCCAAAGCAGTAGAGAAGACTCCTGAAGAATGGCCAGTCCAAAGGAGGTGGTCACTAGCCTCATTGAGGCTTGGCAAAGGATCATCCCAACTCACAATGGTGGTTGCAATAGCAGAGGGTAGAGGCAACGCTGTTAAGGCAGTCGCAACAGATGCGAGGCAAGGAATTCCATAGCAATAAATTTCACGATTAGAGAAGAGCTTATAGAGAGGTCCACAAGGGTGTCAATAATCGAACCAAAAAGAAACCAAAAGACCATTTCCAATATGCCACTTAAAATGATTCTGAATAAGATCATGGAGGCCAAGTAACTTCTTCCACGCCCAAGAGCAGAAGGTAGGTCTTGGGGCAATCCAGAAGTTTTTGCACTTCAAAAAATCGGAATGAATCCATTTACACCAAAATAATTCCTTATCAGTGAAGAGGAGCCAAAGGTGTTTGATCATAATAACAACATTGCTGATTCGAAGGGAATAGATTCCCAGCCCACCTTCCTTCTTAGGTAGGCAAACTTCTTCCCAAACATCCTTTGCTCCCCCAGATCCTAGGTTGGGGCCTCCCCAAAGAAATTGCCGGAAAATCTGTTCAATTTGGTTAGTGATCGAGGAGGGCAGGATAAACACAGTAGACCAATAAACCTAGATAGAATGGAGGACCGATTTAATTAGCTGCAATCTGCCCACTAAGGAGAGAAACCGATTGGTCCAGGATTGAACTATTGCAGTTATTGCATTCACCAAGGAAATGCAATCTTCCTTGCCCAATCTAGATGAGATAATAGGCACACCAATGTACCTAAAGGGGAGACAGCCTAGATGAAAGTCGGAGGTACTTACCAGGGCATTTCTTAAAGAATCCGGGCCACCTGAAAGGAAGATTGTGCTTTTGTTGAGATTAGGATTTAATCTGGACCAGCCAGCAAATGAATGAATTCCATCCATAAGAAGACGTAGGGAATTCATATTAGCTTCCGAAAATAGGAGGACATCATTTGCGAAGAAAAGGTGAGAAAGCCTGGTATTTTTACATCTCCAAAAGAACTTAAAATCTGGCTTCTCGATTTGGGAGTTGAGGATTCCCGTAAACACTTCCATCACTAACGTGAAAATATAGGGGGACATTGGGTCACCCTGTCAAGTACCCCTTCCACTTAAGAAAAATCCATGAAGTTCACCGTTAAGGGAGATGGAAAACTTAGGAGAACAAATGCAAGACATAATGCGGTTGACAAATTCCTGAGGAAACCGAAAGGCTAACAGGGTTAATTCAATAAAGTTCCAGTCAACCGAGTCATATGCTTTGCAAAAATCAACCTTAGTGATACATTTGGGTCGATAAGGTTCATGATGGAAATCGCAAAAGAGCTCCTGGGCTAGCATAATGTTATCACTAATGCGCCTTCCTTTCACAAATGTATTCTGAGGAGGACTAATGATCGATGGAATAACAAAGGCTAACTTGTTAGAGTCAATTTTTCAGTAGGTATGCCTTCCCATAATGGGCGAACCTCTCTTCGTTCAACCCCTTCAGGGATAGTCTTTTAGCTGAAAAACCATTCGAACCTTTAGTTTAGAGCCTAAACACCCAGATAGAACCAGGATGGTAACAATTCTAACTATTCGAGCTGTATTTTTTAGAGGATCCTATCAGACTGGAGAAGAAAAGGGAGTTTAGAAGATGCATACGTGTCATTTAACTTCATAATTTGACAATAAAATTTAATGGAAACTAATATAAAGTAAATTTGTCACAAATATACAAATTCGAGGTAAATTTGTCAGAAATGTACAAATTTGAGGTAAATTTATCAAATGTGTACTAGTTTGAGGTTTTTTTGGTTGAAAAATTAATTCGAAATAAATTTGTTACAAGTATACCGATTTGAGATTTTTCCTTAATATTAACAACAATGGAATTCTTCTTTACCAAAAAAAAACAACAATGGAATTCTTAATTAGCCTTGGGCCCCAAATAGGTTTGTCATTTCTAAGTCCTAACCCCTGATACGCCAACATTGAGCTTGTTGCTGACTTATATTATATATTATCACAAGCACTTCAGGAGGATGAAAATCTTGGCCTTGTGATTTCAAAATTCACAAATATGAACGATTTGTAATCGTGATTGAGCATTTTACCCAAACATTGTATTGGAACTATCGAACCGAGTTTTTCGATTCTTCAATATACCTCCAATTATGAGGAGCATTACTTAACCCAAATCGAGCTTTTCGATTCTTCAACAGACCTCAAATTTAGAGAAGCATTTTATTGAGCATTTCGTCTGCCGGCAACCGCAAGCTGCTAGACCGTGTCGAAGTTGGACGAGCCTGCTTTGTTTCCGTCAACGTCAGGACAAGTGGCAAATTTCCATAAGCGGGCTCCTTTCGTGCACGATACTCTCGGGAGCAACCGGCAATCTCTCCAAGGGTCAATCAGTCTAACAGTCCCCATCTCAGAAGACGCGCTCGATCGCCCTTCTTTAACCCGACATTCAGATCGGACTCGAGCGCTCGCCGCCGCTTCTTCTTCATCGCAATCTCGTCGCTCTTCCTTTCGATGGCGGAATCCGTCAGCCGTCCCTTCTTCAGCTGCAGGAGTTGCCGCAGCCCCGTCGCCATCGCCGACGA